>JANRMT010028174.1:139184757-139234992 GCA_026402145.1 Polypterus bichir lapradei
TCTATCTATCTATCTATCTATCTATCTATCTATCTATCTATCTATCTTTCAAACCAATAAGAAAAAAATATAGGCACTTCATTCAGCTGAAGAACAAGTTCTGAAGTATCAAAGGTTCAGAGGCTAAATGACTGGATTAGAGATTAATCCAATCCATTAAAGATTAAACAGCAGGACACAACAGTGACAGCCCTGGGGCAAGTGGAGTTATTCCCAAAATTGCATTGAAGTGCAGTTTTTTCTTTTCTGTAAGCTCAAGGTTAATAATTGTCCACAGTACCCTTTAATCTATTGTTGGGTTTCATAATTACAAATTTGGATTTATAGTGCACAAAACAAAACAAATTTTACATCTTGCCTGAAGAAGGGGCCTGAGTTGCCTCGAAAGCTTGCATATTGTAATCTTTTTAGTTAGCCAATAAAAGGTGTCATTTTGCTTGGCTTTTCTGTACAACCTATTCTGGTTCAATTCCAAAATTTCTGTACAATATTTTTTTCTATTTTTTCATATTTTATGTTAAAAAGTAGTTGCTGTAGGGATGAATACATATATTATTAGCTACTACCATCACATGTAAAATACCACTATGATAATTATTAATCCACTGTATAGAATGTACACCATAGCAATAGCATCAAGTTAAGTGCCAGCTGAAATCAGCAAAGGATAACATCCTATATTAGAACAAGGGTTTTCATTGTTTTAAAGATTAAAGGACAGATTTACAGAACCTAAACACTATGAATGTATGTTAAATAGGATTATAATTATTTCGACAACCTGCACTGTATATCCTAGATATACAGGAGCTACAAACAGTTCTAGAATAAAGAAAATAGCTAGTGCTGTGAAGAACCTCATTAGAAATATCTGGAATCCTCCCCAAGAAATAAAAGCAATACCCACATTTGTAATTGTATTATTTTATAACATAGATCTCTTTGACAAATTCTGTAATGAGGTACACTTTTAATAAATCAGATTATCATTGGCAAACAGTTATGTCAAGTTCAGCCTGAATGGTATTGATTCTCAAGGTTACAATTCTTCAAAAAGACCAATCATTTCCTCTTCAGGGCAAAGTTGCTAATTCCTGCTCAATCGAGAATTTTATATAGCAGTTAACAATGTACAGGCCCAAATCCCTTTACAGGTGCAATTTTTACAGTAAGTACAGAGATGTACCATTCTATGATCATTGATTATTAAAAAAACTTGGCAGCATCTAGAACAGGAAATCATGAAAATATATAATAATTATTACAATAAATGCCGCAAATAAAAGTGTGTAAAGAAGTGTAGTGAATAGATAGAAAATTCTATAAGGTTCTCCAGAGAAATTAATCTTTTTCTCTGCTTTAGCTGCAAACATTATTGTTATTTTTTAATTTACAACTGTGGCCTAAAACAGTCATATTCTACAAATAAAGGGAAAGAGAGTGTACTCTTCTAGTAAGAACAGTATTACAAAAGAACATTCTACAGTGGTCAAATAACTATATATACTAAAAGTTTATTTGATATATTACTTTATTAAATACTCAAATTTGTGAAGACTTTACTGGGTTGTCAGCAATGCAGAGACACTCTGACCATCTGCAGTGTCAACAGATTGCTTTATTAAGGCTTTTATGCTTTTTTATGCTTTCCCCCTTTAGTCTTATAAGGCCTTTAATTGATGTATCCTTTTTCTACAGAAGACCATTTGCTATTTTCCCTTTGCTAATTAGAAAGCTGCTTTTTCACAATGGCCTGCCTCCACAGTTAACAATAGGGAACCAGTGTGTGAAAGTTTCTGTACCAAAATGGTAAATTTATGTAAAAAATGTTATAAATATAATATAAATGTTATAAAAATGATATAAATTCCAAGACCATTGCTTATAATTAGGTGCTCATACCAATATTCAAAAAAGTAAAAAAAAACCCATTTAATTACTGTCTTTTTAATTCTCAAATTCAAAGATACATGCGTAAAATTGTTAGATAAAAACAACTGAATATGAAGAGTGTTATTCTCAAATATTTTGATTACGTTTACTGGGATGAAATCCAGGAAGCTTATTGCCTAGCACCAAATCTTGCAAAGATTTGCTCTGGATCCCATTATCTCTAAAATAGTAAAGCAAGTCTGTAAATTGGTGAATGACTTGATAGTGTTATCCTAGTGTTCCTGCTTAGTGTAATCTGCCACTAAGCATGAACTGATCTGGAAAGGTAGCCTGTGCATGACTGGCCTCACTGATGCATTTTTACACACACTTATAATATGACAATTTACAGGAGTCAATTAACCTATAAGTCTAACATGTTCTGGATAATTTCATGTGTTTTTATGTTTTGTCATACATGTTTACCTATATGCTGTACAGTATAAATATATATTTAAAATACTGAAGTACCTGATTTTCCCTTGGGGATGCTTACATATTGTATATTTTAAACAGCTTCTTTCTTCTCTGAAACACTGTGAAAACCAAGATGAACTCAAATGCTTGACTTAAATGTTAACAGAGGAGTTCATATTGGATTATCTGCAGTAGTCCTAATCTTAGCAATGCAACATCTATTGAAATGAATAGAAGTAATGCATTTTCTTATGCATGTATCAATTAAGTGTATTGCTTCTGAATTCCCACAAATAAAGACATTGCAATATTCTGCTGATATTGATTTTCTTTTCTACATACCTAAGTGGAAACCATAATCTACAGAAAAAAAAAATCTAAAATTTAGAAAAATTGCAATTGCCCAAGACATTGCACTGCCTATCTTAAATTTATTTAACTTCAATTTGTTATCTTCATAAATATTGTACTTTTTAATTCATTGCTATATTCTTTACACAAGATTAGCTCTGTCTGTTTGAAAAATTTCCTGAATTCATGCAAACCAGTGGCTCGCCATTTATTAAAGATATTGACTCAATTAAGGCAAAAATACTCTTAACTGCTGCCCCAACACATGAAAACTACATATCTCAGTATTCTTTAATTTATACATTACTTAGTCTATGGAAGTTACTAGGTACCATGATAGTTAGAGATCCCGATATTAACAATGTTTTTGCAACTGTAATGCCCCAAATATAATCTTTCTCTTAGGGAACAGTGGCAAAGAGAAAGGGTGCAAACTACACCATAATTTAATTAATCATTGCTCATTGCTCATATTTATGTTGTCTACAATTGTCTAAGATTTTGCCAGGGTGAGATCCAGCCTGCAAGTGATGTTATTACATACCTGAAATGAATTGCTCAGTTACATATTTTAGGAATACTCTATACAGCATTCAAATAATTTTGGATAAAAATATTTTTATACCTCTCAGATATCTAAAATCTTAACCATCTATCACCTTGCACAAAAAATAGTAAAACAAAAATATAAACAGAAGCAGAAGGTACTCTAAAAATGAAAATGTATATTACAAAGAAGAAGAAGTGGAATCTAATCAAGACAATTTACAAAAATATTAAACAGACAAACTAGTAAATAATCCAAACAAGAATAATCATTAATGCAGAGTCCAAATATGGAGTAAATCCAAAATAGCTGTAGCCCTTAGCAGAATATTTTGTAGAACATACTAGTGCCATCTCACTTGCTTATTTAGAGCCAATATAGAATCTACCTTAAATTTAACCTGCATGTGTTATGCATGTGTGAGGAAATCAATGTCCTAAAAGAAAAAAAACCTGAAAGTCACAGTGTGAACATTATAGAGATGATAATGTAATTCATTGCGCTAGATAAAAATTGTGTTATGTGAACAGAACGTTTGTTAGCCAATAGTAGATCCTGCTTTCTTTATAGGAGAAAGAAGTTGTTTCTAGACAGTTGCCAGCTTGAAAAATAGAAAACAGGAAGGAAGAACCAAAATAGGCAGATAATGGTAATGTCTTTACACCAAAGCCAGGTAATTCAATACTGTATTACAAACAGGCCATTTTGCAGCATGCTAGTTAATAGGATATGCTGGTTGATTAATATCTGGGTCTTGCAAACTTTACAAATTAAGTGGGTTTCAAAACTTTGTTTTTCATACATCTCATTCTTATCATCAGTTTTATTAATCTTATTTTCCACTAAAATGTGGATAGAGAACTGTGGTGGGAGTGTTGGATAGAATGTAGGAACTAAAATGAATGGGGTAACAGACTGTTATAAAGAACATTAACATACTGTATATCCCCAGTTGATTTAACACATATTATAATGTGGGAGGAGAACAGAATACAAGGTGAAAATGAACAGGTTGGGGAGTCACCATGCAAACCTAACACACACATAATAGGCAGGAGACATTCTAGTTGATAAATAAGTGCTTCAATTATTTATCATTCTCTTAACAGAACTAACAACAGCAATAAGAAAATCATTAACATTATAATGTTAATATAGCACTTAGAAAACTATTTCAGCAAAAAGAGAGCATTTACCTGTCAGAAATTAGATTGGTGAACATTATACTAAGGACATGGCAGCAGATATCTCAGGAAATACACATAATCAAATTTGTGTAGCAGCTGTAATATTTCCAGCATAATTAAATCAAGGAACTAATTTCCATGATGCCATTGTATATAGCAATTTTGAATTGTCTACTAGAAAAACTATATGTATTAGTTAGAGTAAGATATCTGACTTTTCTGAGATATAGCTATTAACATTTTTTTTAATCTTGTTTAGAAATGCTGTACTATACAGTTTAGTTTTCTTTAGAAAAATATTGCATACAAACTCAAAGTGCATTATACTGGTAATTGTTTGCCTGTATCACTCTTCCTGCACATTTTTTGAAAGCTAAAAGGTGTCTGTCCTTTTTAACTAAACACACCTGGTGTGAACTTAAGAATCTTTTAACAGACATTGTGACACCTTAAACAGGGAATCCTGAAATACTGCAAAGAAAATTAAAAACAACAGTATAATCAACAGCAAACTAAAAATGTAACGATGAACTACAACTTTACAGTTTGCATTGCTAAAGACTGATTTAATTCAAAATTTAAAATCTCTCAAATGGGCTGTTTGTACATTAAAACTTATGTTAAAACTCTGCAAAAACCATCCTCTATTGTTCATCACCATCAATGACTTGGCATGGTAAAAAGGTTCCCTGCAGCTGGTAAAAGTGACACAGATCATTGATGTATCTGCTTGCTAATGTATCTGCTTACATTAGCAAGAACACAGGAATCACAGGAAACACAGGTTTAAAGGGCCTACTAATAATATACATAGTTACAGTTCTCGTGAACTGGAGCTTCCGTTAAAGGAAAAAGTTATGAGGCCTCAATAACGTACCCAGCCCTCACTGGCCAGGCCAGGCCAGGCCTTCACTGCCTGCCCAGAATAAACCTTGCCTTGTTGGGCCAACCCCACTCAAATGGTCTGCCTCTGGCTTTGTGGGCCTTAAAGGGCTGAAGCCCCAAAATAACCTTGAAATGTCTGTCAATATAACAAAAAGCTCCACCAGAAAAGGGTAACCATAAACCATGGCTGGTGCAAAGAAGAGCTAGCAAAAGTATCTTTATAAAAATAAGATTTATTTGAAAAATTCCAAAAAGTGCAATAAAAACTCTAGGGCAAATAGAAGCATTAAAGGAGTTGCCTAAAATATAATTCACTGTGAGCAAGTCCCAAAACACACAATCTATTCATCAGAATCCTAACAAAGAGCAAAATAATACTAAAAACAGAAACTCTTACCATAAACAATAATACTTGCACTCCAAAATGATTCCAGCTGAACGTCCTGCCTCCATAGCCTTTATAGGCCTGGGGGCAGTTACTAAATGGAGAGATACAGGTGGCCCTGCCTCTTGAGGTTCCAATCACAAAGAACGTAGATCATACTCACATTTAAAGAGACAGGGCAAAACTGTAAACATAATGGAAAATGCATAAAAATAAAATTTTTAAATTAAGCTCTTAATTAATATATAAATGTATATTAATTAAATATAAATTAATTAAATAAAGCTCTCAATTTACCAGTTGATCTAAGTTCCTACCCTCACCTATGGTCATGAGCTATGGGTAGTGACCGAAAGAACGAGATTGCGAATACAAGCGGCTGAAATGAGTTTCCTCCGCAGGGTGTCTGGGCTTTCCCTTAAAGATAAGGTGAGAAGCTCAGTCATCCGGGAGGGGCTCAGAGTAGAGCCGCTGCTGCTCTTCTGCATCGAGAGGAGTCAGATGAGGTGGCTCAGGCATCTGATCAGGATGCCTCCTGGACGGCTCCCTGGTGAGGTGTTCCGGGCACGTCCAACCTGGAGGAGGCCCCGGGGAAGACCCAGGACATGCTGGAGGGACTATGTCTCCCGGCTGGCCTGGGAATGCCTTGGGATTCTCCCGGAAGAGCTGGAAGAAGTGGCCGGGGAGAGGGAAGTCTGGGCCTCTCTGTTTAAGATGCTGCCCCCGCCACCCGACCCCGGATAAGCGGAAGAGGATGGATGGATGGATGGATGGATAAAAATAAAATACATAACAACTCAGAAACAACAAAAATACAATAAAGTACATAAGCACATGTAATAGCATAACAACAGTTTATAAGAAACATAAGAACATAAGAAATTTGACAAATGACAGGGGACCATTCACTTCATCAAGACTATTTGTTTAGCTAATAGTCAAGCTCTCCAGATATCTCATCGAGATTCGTCTTAAAGGTTGTTGAGGTTTCAGCTTCAACTACATGTCTTGGCAGCTTGTTTCAAAGTCGTACCAGTCTTTGCGTAAAGAAGTACTTTCTGGTTTCAGTCTTAAATGCATTTTAATTTAATTTCCACTGATGTCTTTGAGAATGTGATTAACCCTTAAGCTGAAAGAACGCTGCTGGATCTACTTTATCAGTGCCTTTAAGGATTTTAAATAATATGGATTTAAATTTCCACATATTTTCCTCTGCTTGAGGCTATTCAGGTTTAATATATTTAGTCCATCAGAGCGGGATATGTCCTTAAGTTCTGAGATGCACTTGGTTGCTCTCCTCTGCACAGCTTCAAGTGCTGCTATGTCTTTCTTTTACAGTGGAGACCAGAACTGCACATATTACTCCAGATGCGGTCTTACTAGTACATTATATAGTTTGAGCATAGCACCCCATGACTTATATATAATACTTTTAATGATATTTTATTTGCCTTCTTAGGCTCTGAGGCTAAGGATCTGTGCTGGTATGCCGAAGGTTGCTGGTTCGAAACCCCGTCACTGCCAAAAAAGAGATCCTACTCTGCTGGGCCCTCAAGCAAGGCCCATAACCTTCAATTGCTCCAGGGGCACTGTACAATGGCTGACCCTGCGCTCTGACCCCAAGGAGTATGCGAAAAACAAGTAATTTCCTTTGGGATTAATAAAGTTTTAAAAAAATTGCTTATGTACATTACTCAGTCATGAAATCATTTTAGTATAGGATGTGTTTTAAAAACCTAGAAAAACACATTATCTGGAAGGAGCCCCCAGCATACTCTCTGTTCACATGTAACTGTGTGGCCAGACAACTCTGATTCCATATTAAATTTTCTATCATGGTCCTTGAAACTAGCAATGTCAGTTTACAAAGAAAATTCTAGAAAGTTGATTCTGTTCATCTGGGCATAGTTTTTTTTCTGATACGTTTCATCACTCATCCAAGTGACTTCCTCAGTCTCAGTTGACTGCAGGTTTCTCCAACCTTATAAACAGTACCTTGGCCTAATGGCTGAACTAGCACCATTGACTAACAATGGGCCGTGTGATCAATGATATGCAAATTGTCCATTGTTTAATGACCATGTGCACCATTCACAAAGAGTTGGGAAATGGCTGCAATCACCGCATTATAAGATGGTGAAAGATGTACCCTTAGGCTCCCTCCTCGGTTCAGAGATGGTCATTCCTTTTTCACGTAAATGGCCTCTTTGACTCCTCGTTTAAACCAGTGTTCCTCCCTGTCCAGGGATGTGCACATCTTCATCACTGAATTAGTGACCACTGTCCTGTAGATGTAAATAAACTGTGGAGTCCTGGCCTGATGAGGTAGCTCTTCTGTGTTGTGCCATCCATTTCGCCAGTGGTTGTTTGGTTTCCCTGATGTATGATTCACGGCAATGCTTTTGGCACTTAACTGCGTAAACTGTATTACTCTGTCTGTGCCGGGGCACCTGATCCTTGGGGTGAACCAATTTTTGCCGTATCATGTTTTGGGGTTTGAAAGCCACCGAGACCTGGTGTTTTGAAAAAAATGCGTCTCAGCTGTTCCGATACCCCTGACACATAAAGGATCACCAAAGGTTTTCACTTAGACAGCAGTTGTCCTTCCTCACTCCTGGATTGCTTAGAGCATTCTTTAGGTGTCTTCCCTGCTTTGACAAAAGTCCAGCTGGGATAACCACATTTACTCAGGGCCTTTTTGATATGATGTTCTTCTCTTCCCTGGCTGCTGTGTCTGTGGGTATGGTGTTTGCTCTGTGGTGTAGAGTCCTGATGACACCTATTTTGTGCTCCAACGGATGGTGAGAGTCAAACCTTAAATAATGATCCATATGCGTTGGTTTACGGTACACATCAACTTTCAAATGTCCCCTATTGCTGACGGAAATTTCACAATCTAAGAAAGCTAGCCTGTCACGTTTCATGTCCTCCCTGGTAAACTGGATGTGTTTGTCCACTGAGTTGATGTGGTCAGTGAATTGTGGTAGCTCCTGAGATTTGATTTTCACCCAGGTGTTGTCCACATACCTGAACCAATGGCTCGGTGGTGTTCCAGGATAGGATAATAACGCCCTCTTTTCCACTTCTTCCATCTTTCACCATCTTACAATGCAGTGATTGCAGCCAATCCCCAACTCTCTGTGAATGGTACTCATGACCATTGATCATTGGACAATTTGCATATCATTGATCATTGTTAGTCAATGGTGCTAGTTCGGTCATTAGGCCAAGGTACTGTTTATAAGGTTGGAGAAACCTGCAATCAACTGAGACTGAGGAAGTCACTTAGGTGAGTGATGAAATTATTCGGAAAAAAACTATGTCCAGATGAACAGAATCAACTTTCTAGAATTTCCTTACCTGGATTATTGAGCATGCATCGAGACATTTTTACAAACAAAAGATTTGCCTTCTGACACAGTGGTAACAACTTTTCCTTAATGTGAAAAAAACAACGAACTGGCCATGGACTTTAGGAAGCAAGAGACAGAGACTATAGTCCTATATGCATTGGTAAGGATGCTTTGAGTGAGTCAGCAGATTTAAATTTCTCCTTCTCCTTCGTCACTGGTGACCTGAATTAGGCCCACAACACAACCAACCAAAAAATGTTGTTGATGTCTATTAGACGTCATATTATTACAAAGCCACTTCAAAAGAGCTCCACTGAAAGACCCATGATATCCAAAAGAAGAGAGTATAAGAATGTACATATTTTCCAAGACAAGGTTGTAAAATTTTCCATGAATTTACAGAGAGCCCAAAAACAATATCTTTGAATATGTAAATCTTCCTTTATTCTGCTATGTTCAGGGCTCGCAACCACACCACCATAATGACATTTGACACTAGGAAAATGGAATCAATTGCAGAACAGCATAAAGAAGATTATAAGTCACTAAAATGAGTACACCTTAATTTTGCCAAAATGCACCTAAACGATTCTCAAGAATTCTGGAACATTATGAACAAATAGAACAAAATTGAAACTTTCTGCCCAACCTGGGTCCTGTTATTTCTGGAAAAACTATTCATGCTACATTAGTCAAAAAGAACTTGATACTAACAGTCAATCGAGATGGTGGTAGTTTCATGTTTGAGGCAATCTTTCAAGCGTCAAGAGCAAATTGCAGAAGGAACAATGAATTCTGCACTTTACCAGCATCATTAACTAAGACAATGATCTAAACCACACAAGCAAGTCTACATCACAAAGGTTAAAAAATACAGTTCTGTGTTTTTTTAACTACACCCAACAGAGATGTTGTGCCTGGACCTGATTGTACAATTCCTGCTTGAAAACCAACACATGACACTGAACTGAAATGGTTCAGCAGACTGAAGTGAGTTAAAAGTACTCCAAAGCATTGAAAAATACTGCACGAGTTTATTCTGTAAATAAATTAAGTACATTTTAAAATGTGATACTATTGGCTGACTTGAGTTTTCTTTTATCTTAAATTGCTATTCAGTTGAAGATCAAATAACATTCTCTTAGAAAAACATGCAATAAATTGAGAAAATCAAATGTAGTATTCGAGCCGCATCCTAACATGATTAGAATGATTGTCACACTAAAGTCAGCATAGTGCAGTTTGGATTTCTTTTGTATTCATATAAGTACTCCCTCTGTTAGGCTTCCATAAATCTATTAAAATAAGCCTCTGTTTGGACATTTGTGTTTTTGTTTGGTTTTATATTATGAAAAGTGCCGTAAAGAACCAGGCAGAGATTTTTACACAAGAGGTCAGAAGAGACAGAAAGACAATAGCACAAAGACAGAAACAAACACCCAAAAGACATGTTTTGTCAGCTATTATTGTGTTAGATAACCATTCTTTTTACAGATGCATACAGTACAGCTGATATTTCTTCCTGCATAACCACAATTCTTTTTCAAACATCCATTTAATTTCACAATGTTCTTTCCAGAACCCTGTGCTACTACAAAAGGCATATTTTACTCAATCCAATAGGTTAGCCTAATATTAATACCACAAAATCACTTTATATTATAATCTATTGAAAAGTGATGGCAGAGGAGTAATCCACAGTACATGCACTATGCAACAAAGTCCTCCTTCGAGACATCTGTGTACCTCCATAAGTCTGTTCATGACACAGTTACAGTTTGAGACTTACTCCTGTGAGTATCAACAAACCAATGTCGTCTACGATAAGGAATATTTTGATATGCCATCCAAAATGTAGAAACTTTGGTTCAACTCCAATTTCAATAGCAATCTCAATTCAACCTATTGTAATTATTTTTAATAATACTTTTTAAATGAACTTGTTGTTATCCACACTGGTGCAGAAACATCAAACTAGCTGTAACAAATCAGCAAATGATGCTGCAAAACTGTGCAGCAAACACAGTCCACTAAGCAATATAAATGTAATAAAAATACTAACAAATATCAATAAATATGCAACAATGCCAAAATAAGACTATAAGCAGTGTATAAACTCGGTGTAATTGTGAAGCAGTACACAAAGTACCCATAAAAAACAATTAACTATGCTGCAGAATTGTCAATAACAACCCCTGGGTAGAGAAATACAAAGCTCTCAGAAACACTGGATCACTCGCTTTATATAGATTGGATGATCCTGAAATCACAAAGCACACACTTTATTCCAACTTAAGGTCAAGTATTATTACGTATGAGTGTGGCAGATGAATATAGCACCTTGTGCACCTTTACCAAGGTGACATGGATAAATAAATAATGACAGCCTTAATTGAAGCAAATGACAAATATTGTTTAAAAATATTTATAGATATGGGAAGCTTGGAAGAAATTCTATTCTATTAGCAGGTCAGCTGTTCCACCTATCAACCTCAATGGCTTAGCTGTTTCTTGGGTTTACACTTGGGCTGTCAAGAACATTTTCATTTTCATTATAGTTACTGTAGCATGTGTAGTATTGAAATTCTCAGAAATTTTTTTAATAAAGTTAACTAAAAACAATTATCTTAATAAGATGAAGTTATAACTTAACTAGATTAAAATCCTGCATATAATGTTGGAGCAAATATTAACAGTTGAAACAATGCTATAAATGAATATCTATTCTGGGTAATGTATTTATAGACATAAGTGATTGCTGAACATTGTACGTCTTCAAAAGATGTGTCATTGGATAATTAAAATAAAAGCCTAAAACATTAGTTTAAAATGAATGAAGAGATAATATATATAAACAAGATATTACGTTTTAATAATGAACACCTAATAAAATCAAACTGCTGAACAAAATGCTTTTCTAGAGATACCTTTAACTGCCAATCACTTCAACTAAAACAAAAATAACTTGCTTCAGATTTTGCCAAAAATCATGATTTTTTTACATGAATAGTAGCAGCTATCAGCAACATCAGATATAAAATTTAAACCTGGCCTTTTTATTGCTACACTAAGAGAATGAGGTGAGTACATTCTCAAAGGGTTTTTACTTAAAGGCTGTTGGATTTTAACAAGAGAAAAACACAACAAAGTGGATGGCAACAGCTCCCAGTGGAGATCCTCTTTCTTTCCATCAAATTCTCAGTCTATATAATATTCTTCAGCAAGGTGCTATACTTAATAACATTTTGCCCTGGCTACATGGACCACATACTGTGCTCTCATTCTCAAAGGCGCCTGCCCAGCTGCCTAAAACCAGTTTTGTGCTCTCTCTTTCTCTTTTACTTCTCTCTTGGGTGTCTCACCCATCTGCTTCTCCATCATGCCTTCCTTAAAATTCTTTCTAAAAAGGGTTTTTTGCATCTTGGTCTTTGGAATGTCACCTCTAATAGGCCATATTAACTGAATTAAAGTGGGAGTGGGCAATAAATTACTTGTGCTCTAGTTTGGTATGTTTTATTTCACATCTATGTATTGTGTGTTTGCAGAGATTTAGAAACACAATAGCACTTCAATTACTTCAAGTATATATTCATTAACTCAAAAGACTTCCACATTGTCATTAAAAAAATCTTTCTTATATTAGGTTTTATAAATAATTTTAATTTTACTTACAATTAAAACCACAAGTGAATTTGTTACATTTTTCAATAGAACAATAAAAGTACAAGATGTCAGTGTTCTTGGTAAATAGAAATTATCATGAGATATATCAAATCAATATTAACATGTTGGTAAATCTGAAAACTTAAGTAGAAATTACATGAAATTAGATGTTTGATTGCATTGCCTTATTTTGTTTTATGACAGTTTAAGTAGTACTGCTGTTGGTCAAAAGATGTACAATTTATACTAAGAAAAATAAATAATTGCAAACAGTTAAAAAAAAATCAAAATATGGAAAAGTAACTTCTAAGTCATAATGCTTGCCTCTATTTTGAAGTCATGTCTTTCAATTTTTGGCTTCTTTTCGCTTGCTCAATTTTATCTGGACTTTAGCCTAACACAGTAACAATGTTCACAAGGGATGATGTTGTTGGGATACAAGATACAAGGCTCTGCAAGACACTCGACAGCATTACATTGGACTCTTTTAGGGTGCTGACAGCTCAGAGTTGTGCACTACATTAACTGAATATACAACATTCACACATACCAGAAAAATCATTAACTAACAAATTAACAAAAGCATCCATATACTTCCTCTCCAGGACTAATACAGTGTTGCAAATAGCAAAAAATATACATTTGCAAAGGTTTGCCATTGCCTAAAATCAAATTTGAGGCCTAAGAGCTAAGGGTGTCAACAATACCAACTGCACCCCCATGCCAACCTAATAGCATACAAAATAAGCAAAACATAGGATAAACAGACAATGGGCCTGGCTTATGTTTTTTAAGTCTTATAAATGTCTTTCTTAAACAAAACAGAACAACTACATATTTCATTTATCCTCCTATTCCTTTTCAATTTCCAACCAGTCTCAGTATACATCAGTTTCAGTGCAACATATTAAGCATACGTTACTGTCTCATTATAGAGGCAGAAAAATCTAAAAAGGAACAAAATTGATCTCTGGAGAATAATATCAGTGATGGTTCAGTTAGGGAAACGTACTGCATAATAAATTACTTCAAACTATTAGCCATCACAGCCAAAGCTAAAAAGAGCATACTTACACAAATTCCTTCCTTTTGTCCTGGCTAATTGTATTCATTCTAATTTTTTTTCTTATTAAGTGCCATTAAATAAATCATTGACTATGTAAGTATGTTGCTTTCCCATTCCATTCCATTAAAAAATTGGAATCTAAAACATTTTGAAAAAAAAAAATACAGAATAATGAAGTTAAATGTACAGTAGACTTCTCATCCTCAACTGTTTTTTGCTTAATTTTAGTTTTTGTGTTTGATAAAATGTTGATTCTTCAACTATTTCTAATACTTTCCTTAATGTAAGCAGTTAGCTATGAACAAGGGGGGTGAAATACAATGCATCTGTTACACAGCAGCAGATAAACTGGTTTAGTTTGCTCCTTTCTTCATTCATCATTAAATAGGAGCAGAGCAACTGATCAGCACATGTTGTGTAGACATTACTCCAGTTCAAATCCTGTGTGGAGTTTATATGTTATACTAGTTGTGGCAGGCCTTGTGGTCAAGTTGGTAAGGCACTGGGCTTGACACTACAAGGATACACCTCCCTGTGTTCCATGTATTCAAAATGCATATCTAAATTGTACTATAGTGCAGTACTTGGAACTTGCCTTTGGATGGTATCTACTGTAGAAAGGCAAGTACATAAAATAAAAGCGTTCTTTTTGATTTATGTGACAGAGATTTCTTCTCTTGAAAAAAACATGCTGCATTTGGAAAATCTGAAATGGCCTTTTGGAAATGTGCCCAGTGAATGGCCGGTGACCACTTCAGAGCTGGTTCCTGCTTTGCACATACTGCAGTCAGGATAGGCTCTGGCTACCCATGAACCTGAATGGAAAAAAGCAAGTACCCAAGAAAAACTTTCTGATACATTTAAAAGTAAACACACAATACTGACTGGATCTGAACTAACTGGTAAACTGAAGAAGTGGAAAAGAAAAGTTTATAATTAGCTATGGATTTGAATTAATACATTCTACTAATTGGTTGGAATCAGACTTTAAATTCTGTATTTCTGCACAGAATTTTGAATTAATTCATTCAGTCCCATTCCATGAAACAAAACTAATCATGAGGACTGAGAATCGCCAAAATCTCATTAACCATTTGTAGTAGTAGTAGCAAAATCATTTTTCTTGAAATGGATCATTCCCCACTTTTGATAAACAACAAAAATGAAAAGGGGACCACAACACTCTCATCCATTACTGTACACAGACGGGTATATATTGTATTGAAGAAAAAAAAAAAAACAGTTCTCCTACATTAACCATCGTTCTGCAGCAGAGATCCTCCTCGGCCCACACTGTTTGACTTCGCCCATGCCCCTCTAAACTCTCCAGACGGCGCCTGACTCTGAGTTGAGGTTACCTGTAGGATGAAACGGACGCCACCTCCTCCTTGATCTGTCTGTTCACGGCATCTGCTGCAGCTCTCCCTTTGCCCTCAGTTGGGGCCTTTTTCTTCTCCTCCTGGTCAGCCTGAGCGACCTTTACCTTCTTCTTCACCTTTTTCTCCTCTGTTGCTCGCACTTGTTTTTCCTGCACTTGGTCAGCTAGCTGGCTCTTCTCGGGGGCGCTGTCACTGTCAAGGGGGGGCTTTTCTCGAACCCCATCGCCTGCAATTGAAGGCGTCGGGCTCGGCTTGGGAATCCAGGGGTGGTCTCCTCTCTTCTGCAAAGGCCAGGGCTTGAAATCCTTCTGGTACTGCGTTTCGTTGTTAAAAGGGGTGTCGGAAGGGTGGTACTCGGACCTGGGCTTGCAGCTCGGCTCTGGGCGAATCTTCCAGGGTTTGTAGTCCTGGCGCATCACCGACCCGCCATCAGGTAGCGGGTTGGCGCCCGGAGCGGGCGTAGCCCTGGCAACCGTCTCCTGGTCGCTGACACAGGGCTGCGTTTCTATGGCGACGGAGCCGGCTCGCGCCGGGGGAATCTGCTGTTTAGCTTGATGCTGTAAATGATGAAGCTGCGCCGTTTCGGACACATCGGAGTACTTGCTGAACACCAAAGGCACCGCAATGTCAGCTTTATCCAGCTGGTTCCAGAAACGGGCGATGCAGCAAGCCCTGGTAATGCAGGGCCATGCCATGATGAAGACAAGCTAGCTCTGCTAACGGCTGTTTTCCAGCTTTCCCCGGTGTTCCCCCTCAGTTATCTGTATATCAGTCTACAAATGGGCCTGTTTTTGTTTCAAACTCCAAATACAGTTGGCGATGAAACCCGATTCAAATAGGAGCTGAGGAACATCCACCTGTGCAATATTCTCAGTTTCTTCTCAAAATCTGCTTTTGCAAATCCAAAAACTAAGAGAAATTACATCAGGGCATGCTGTTAAAAGCGACGTGTAAACCGAATCCCTTTTCCTTCTCCGCGATGTCCTGTTAACAGCTACTAAGTCTGAGCATCACTGTCCGACAGGCAGCTACAGATCCATTGCAGTACAGCGCCAAAAGAAAACAGCAGATGCAGTACGGCACTGGCCCCACCCGCCTCGTCTCAGCATCCCCTGAAGATGAGCACTCACTATCCAAACAGGGAGCAGAGAGAGAGCCACCTGCCTCCGTCAGCACGTAACGTCTGGAAACGCAGAAATGGAGGAGGAGGACGAGGAGGAGGAGGAGGAGGAGGAGAGCACATTTAACTGTTTAAGTGTCGGAGCCTAGTAGAATCTGAGAGAGGGTGCGGGGTGGGGTGTCAGTGAGAGAGAATGAGAGAGAGAGAGAGACAGATGGGGGTCGGTTACGCCTTTTTATCTCACTATTGATTAATAGGAGCAGACGGAACAGGCGAGTGACTTGCAATTCACTTTGCACTTTTAGTCGCCAGTGCTTCAGCGGAGAAACAGCAGCTTTGCAGCTCATGGTGATTTTTAGTAAACACATTTAAAACAGAAGTATACTATTTTTTTTTTCAAAACATCGTTTTACGAATAGCACCATTTTTACTTGTGTATTATTGTTACAGCAAACACACCGTATAATTCTATAACAGAGGGGCAGCAAAATTACTAAAAGAGTCAGTTTGTAAGAACTGTTATATGAACCTGTGGCTTGGTTGTTTTAAGTCCAACTCCTGATCCACAAGACAGAGAGCCTTTTAAACTATTTTCCGAGGTTTGAAGTGGCTACAGAGTATCAGCCCAGCTAATTTTATCAATGATAATCACGTATGTTGATTCAACATGTCATTCCATTATATGGCTTGTTCGTGGCCTATTTCTGCCACATCAGAAATCCTTGCCAGCTTTTTGCTGAAAGTTTACAAAGTGTTTTTGGGATCAGAATGGCTATTGCAGTATCACATGATACAAATATAGCTTCTGCACCATTAGTGAATTCTTTACACTTCATTCTTAGTTGGCATCATGTCAAAAATATGAAGTAATTCAAATCTTTGGAGTCCCATAGTGTGAGTGTCAAGTGTATTTGTCAGTGCATGCTGCAATTCACCAGCCTACCACCTCTTAATGTTAATTCCCATGTCCTTAGTAAGTTGGCTCCTTCCATCTGCATTAATGAAGAAAAGGTAAAAATGGGCAAAAAAACCCAGACATTAGATGGTGGAATTCTAGGTGATTCACATCTTGTTGACCATTTTAACCCTTTCTTTCTGTTTTCCATTTTCAAATATGGCTTTTTTCTTTCGAAATATTGCCTCTAAGGCCAGCAACTAGGAGTTGTCTTTTCTCTGTTGCAGATGAGCCTGGTATTTGGCAGGTGCAAGAACCTAACCTGTGGGGTGTCTGTTTTTCAGACTGCAGATGCCAGTTTACTTATCTTTTGTGCAGTTGTGTATCCGGGGCTTCTGATTATTTTTCTATCCTGGTTAGATCCAGACCAGTTATTTTAATCAGTAATGGCCATTTGTAATATTAGTAATATCTTGGGTATATTTTTTAGATCAAGCTATCCATCCATCCATTATCCAACTCGCTATATCCTAACTACAGGGTCACGGGGGTCTGCTGTAGCCAATCACAGCCAACACAGGGCGCAAGGCAGGAAACAAACCCTGGGCAGGGCGCCAGCCCACCTTAGGGCACACACACACCAAGCACACACTAGGGACAATGTAGGATCGCCAATATTGTATGTTTATTAAATTTATCAGTTTCTACCAGAAACGCCTACATTTCTGTGTGATTCCAAATTTTTAAACATATGTATGTCTATATTTATTGTATGGATAAATTGCACATATGTACACACAGATCTACAAAATGAAAGTAAAATATATATATATATATATATATATATATATATATACATCAACATATGTGTGTTGCATTGTCAAGAAAACCTTCAAAGCAGTTGAACTGATTTTTAAAGAATACATATTTGTACCTAAGTAAAAGTGAAACTAGAGAATATTCATACTCTTTTTTTAACAGAACATGTTTTATAAACATGGTGCAGTCTAATTTTAACAGATACTAACAGTTAATGTTTTTTGTGAGAGTCTGACTGTTAGCCTCCATTAGGATATAGCGGGTTGGATAATGGATGGATGGATGTCCCATTAATAGTAAGCCAAAATTTACCAAGAGCAGTACACTCCAGACCACATAATTCTGTTTGTTACTCTCCTTTGAGTGTAAAAGGGAGCTGCAGCCTGTCATCTTGGAAGTCCAATTCACAGAAAATGGGGACAACACAAACAACTCAAAAAAGATGGAGAGCACTAGTATATCAGCATGCCTGCCTTATGTGCCAGTGGGGAGCATCCCCACCAAAAATTGTGCAAAATAAGTAATATGCTGCCCTCAGTAATTTTACTGTATTAAAAATGTTTATAACAAACCCAGGCACAGAGGATGCACAAACCAGTGTGAATGGGGAGGGTTACGCCAGGAAGGGCACCCGGTGTAAAATTTTGCCAGATCAACATGCGGACAACAATACAAATATCCACCAGTACTGTTAGCCAACAGGGTACTGGCGGAAATTGGGCTACTGTTGGCTGAAGAAGGAAAAGAAGAGAGGAGAGACATGTTCGGAGAAAAGAGGAGAGGAGGAAGGTAAAGAGAGCAGAACTGAGGGTAGGAACTTTGAATGTTGGCAGTATGACTGGTAAGGGAAGAGAGTTAGCTGATATGATGGAGAGAAGTAAGGTTGATATATTGTGTGTGCAAAAGACTAAATGGAAGGGGAGTAAGGCCAGGTGGATCGGAGGTGGATTCAAATTGTTCTATCATGATGTGGAGAGGAGAAGAAATGGGGTAGGGGTTATTCTGAAGAAACAGTATGTCAAGAGTGTTTTGGAAGTGAAAAGAGTGTCAGACAGAGTAATGATTATGAAGCTTGAAATTATTAACAATAATAATAATACATTTTATTTATATAGCACCTTTCCAATGCTCAAGGCACTTCACAGAGTTTAAGAAAGAACAGCAGGGTATACAGTATATAGCATTGTACTAAACCAGATAAATAAATAAAGAAAAGTAAGATAGTAAATTCAGAGAAAAAGCCTAACAAACAACATAATTGATGGTCTAGCACACACACACAGGTTGCATGAGCATCTTGACATAGTGGTAAACTGAAAGAAGGGTAATAAAGTCAGGTAGAGCTAAAAGCCTTCCTGAACAGATGAGTTTTGAGATGTTTTTTAAAAGAATTCATGGAGTCAGCTGACCTGATTAATTTCGGTAGGTCATTCCAGAGTCTGGGTGCTATACAGCTGGAGGCCCTGTCACCCATGGAGTGTAGATTAGTGAGGGGCACAGCAAGATTGCCAAAATCAGAGGACCTTAGTGGGCGGACAGGCACATAGTGATGGAGAAGGTCACTGATGTAGTTTGGTGCAAGGTTGTTTAAGGCTTTGTAGGTTATTAGTAGAATTTTATATTCGATTCTGTAAGGCACAGGGAGCCAGTGAAGTTGAAGAAGGATTGGTGGTATGTGCTCGCTGCTGCTGGTCCGTGTAAGGACTCTTGCAGCCGAGTTCTGAATAAGCTGGAGCTGTGATATAAGATTAAAAGGGGCATCTGCCAGTAGGGAATTACAATAATTGATGCAGGAAGTGATAAAAGCATGGACAAGTTTCTCAGCATTAGAAAAGGAGAGGAAGGAGCGAACATGTGATATATTACGGAGGTGAAACTAAGAGAGTTTCTTAATGTGATTTATGTGGGCAGAATAAGAAAGGGAGGAATCAAAAATGACACCAAGATTCTTTGCAGTAGAGGCAGGTCTGATGAGATCACCGCCAAGATTGACTGGGAAGGAGCTAATTTTATTAAGTTGCACTTTAGTCCCAATTTGCAGGAGTTCAGTTTTGTTGCAATTTAAATTTAAAGAGTTCTGCTCCATCCAGGTTTTTAATTTCACTAAGGCAAGTTGTGAGCTGAGAAAGCTCTGATTAAGTTCCACTTTTAACATTGAAATAGAGTTGAGTATCGTCTGCATGAAAATGATAACCCAGTCCAAAGCTACGAATAATATGGCCAAGGGGAAGCATATAAATACAGAAAAGCAGAGGACCGAGGACAGAGCCCTGTGGAACTCCTTGTATGACTGGTGCTGTGCTGGACCTGCTGATGCCAAGACTAACAAACTGTTGCCTATCAGTCAGATAGGACTTGAACCACTGGAGAGCAGTGCCAGAGATACCCAGCATGTTCTCCATTCTGGACAGTAGAATGTCATGTCTGACAGTGTCAAATGCTACACTGAGGTCTAACAGAATTAATGTGCTGGTTTGTCCAGAGTCTGCTGCCATAAGCAAATAATTGGTTACCCGTAGCAGGAGCAGTTTCACAGCTGTGCTGTGCTCTGAAACCAGACTGAAAGAGTTCCATCAAATTATTAGAAGTTAAGTAGTTGGTGAGTTGGGAAGCTACAACATGCTCAAGAACGTTTGACAGAAAAGGTAAGTGGGAAATAGGCTGAAAATTGTAAAGACTGTCAGCATCAAGACCAGACATTTTTAACATTGGGGTTACAGAAGCGGTTTTAAAAGTGAGCCACACAAAGCCAGTGTCAAGGGATGAGTTTATTATTGTTGTAATAGTCTGGATTATGGCATGAAGGCAGGATTTAAGTGGTGTGGTGGGGATGGGGTCCAGCACACAAGTATTCAGCCTCATCTTACAAAGCAGGTCATTAACAAAAGCAGATGTGACTGGTGAGAACTTAGAGAAGGAGCTGGATGGAGTGGGAAAACAGAGATATAAACAGATTATGTATTTATGTTAGTTGAATTATTTAGATCTTTAATTTTGTTATGGAAAAAGTGGAAATTGGAGGTGGGATGATGAATGTTGTTAGTACATATGCCCCGCACGTTGGGTGTGCGATGAAAGAGAAAGAAGATTTCTGGAGTGAGTTGGATGAAGTGATGAACAGTGTAAAGAAGGGACAGAAAGTGGTGATTGGAGCAGATTTCAATGGACATGTTGGCAAAGGGAACAGAGGAGACGATGAGGTGATGGGTAGGTATGGTGTCAAGGAGAGGAATGAAGTACAGATGATAGTGGATTTTGCGAAAAGGATGGGCATGGCTATGGTGAATACATATTTTAAGAAAATGGAGGAACATAGGATGACGTACAAGAGTGGAGGAAGATGCACACAGGTAGATTACATCCTATGCAGAAGAGTCAATTTGAAGGAGATTAAAGACTGCAAAGTGGTGGCAGGGGAAAATGTAGTTAGACGGCATAGGATGGTGGTCTGTAGGATGATGTTGGAGATGAAGAAGAGGAGGAGAGTGATGGAAGAGCCAACGATCAAATGGTGGAATTTGAAAAAGGTAGACTGCAAGGTTCAGTTTAGGGAAGAGGTAAGACAGGCACTGAGTGGCAGTGAAGAGTTACCAGACAGCTGGGCAACTACAGCAGAAGTAGTAAGGGTGACAGCAAGAAGCGTGCTTGGCGTGTCATCTGGATAAAGGAAGGAGGAATAGGAAAACCGGTGGTAGAATGGAGAAGTGTAGGAGAGTATACAGAAGAAGTGGGATAGTCAGAGAGATGAAGAAAGTAGACAAGAGTACAAGGAGATAAGGTAGAAGGTGAAGTGAGGGGTGGCAAAGGCTAAAGGAAAGATGTATGATGAGTTGTATGAGAGGTTGGACACTAAGGAGAGAGAAAAGAACCTGTACCAATTGGCTAGACAGAGGGACCAAGCCGGGAAAGATGTGCATCAGGTTAGGGTGATAAAGAATAAAGATTGAAACCTACTCACAAGTGAGGAGGGTGTGTTGAGAAGATGGAAAGAATACTTTGAGAGGCTGATGAATGAGAGAGAAAGAAGGTTGAATGATGTGGTGACAGTGAATCAGGAAGTGCAAAGGATTAGCAAGGAGGAAGTAAGGACAGCTGTGAAGAGGATGAAGAATGGAAAGGCTGTTGGTCCAGATGATATAACTGTGGAAGCATGAAGTTGTTTAGGAGATATGGCAGTTTCTAACCAGTTTCTAAACAGATTGTTTAATGGAATCTTTGAAAGTGAGAGGATGCCTGAGGAATGGAGAAGTAGTGTACTGGTGCCGATTTTTAAGAGTAGAGGGGATGTGCAGAGCTGTAGTAACTAAAGGGGGATAAAATTGATGAGCCACAGCATGAAGTTATATGAAAGAGTAGTGGAAACTAGGTTAAGAAGGGAGGTGATGATCAGTGAGCAGCAGTATGGGTTCATGCCAAGAAAGAGCACCACAGATTCAGTATTTGCTCTGAGGGTGTTGATGGAGAACTATAGAGAAGGCCAGAAGGAGTTCCATTGTGTCTTTGTGGACCTGGAGATAGCATATGACAGGGTGCCTCGAGAGGAGTTGTGGCATTGTATGAGAAAGTCAGGAGTGGCAGAAAAGTATGTAAGGATATGTACGAGGCAAGTGTGACAGTGGTGAGGTCTGCGGTAAGAGTGACGTATGCATTCAACGTGGAAGTGGGATTACACCAGGGATCAGCCTTGAGCCCTTTCTTGATTGCAATGGTGATGGAAAGGTTGACAGATTAGATTAGACAGGAGTCCCCGTGGACTATGATGTTTGCTGATGACATTGTGATCTGTCGCAAGAGTAGGGAGCAGGTTGAGGAGACCCTGGAGAGGTGGAGATATGCTCTAGAGAGGACAGGAATGAAGGTCAGTAGGAACAAGACAGAATACATGTGTGTAAATGACAGGGAGGTCAGTGGAATGGTAAGGATGCAGATAGTAGAGCTGGCAACGGTGGATGAGTTTAAATACTTGTGATCAGAGTAATGGGGATTGTGGAAGAGACGTGAAAAAGAGAGTACAGGCAGGGTGGAATGGGTGGAGAAGAGTGTCAGGAGTAATTTGTGACAAAAGGTTATCAGCAAGAGTGAAAGGGAATGTCAGGATGGTAATGAAACAAACTTTGTTATATGGGTTGGAGACGGTGGCACTGACCAGAAAGCAGGGGACAGTGCTGGAGGTAGCAGAGTTAAAGATGCTAAGATTTGCATTGGGTGTGAGAGGATAGTCAGGATTAGAAATGAGTACATTAGAGGGTCGGCTCAGGTTGGAAGGTTTGGAGACAAAGTTAGAGAGGCAAGATTGCATTAGTTTGGACATGTGCAGAGGAGAGATGCTGTGTATATTGGGAAGATGATGTTAAAGATAGAGCTGCCAGGCAAGAGGAAAAGAGGAAGGCCTAAGAGAAGATTTATGGATGCGGTGAGAGAGAACATGCAGGTGATGGGTGTAACAGAGCAAGAAGCAGAGGACATGAAGATATGGAATAAGATGATCCAATGTGGCAACCCCTAATGGTAGCAGCTGAAAGAAGGAGAAGATTTAAATGTTTATAACAACCCTCTACTTTTCCTTCTTAAGTAATTTTTCCCATTTACTGTACGTATGGTCTATGTCATTTCTTATTTAGGAATGAGGTTTTCTTCAAAAGGTCTGGACTACCTGGCCTTGAAGTGTTCTCTATACTCCTGTGTGTGTGCACAAGTGCAATGTGAACTTTAAAGCTTAGCAAAGGGGCTTTAAGGGCTAGTACTCTTGACACTAAAATTAGGACTGCATTTATTTATTTATTTATTTATTTATTTATTTATTTTTCCATTTCTACATTTTTTCAGTCAATGCTATGTATTACAGGCAATTAAAGAGGTGCACAAAGTCCAGTTGTTATGCATTTATTTGTGTTTATGTGTTTTTTTGTCATTTTTGAATGATTATTTTTTAAATTTGTTATGTATTTTCCATTATGTTTATAATTATGTGCTATGTTTCATGTGTTTTGTGGCTGTTTCCTCAAGAGGCAGGACTATCCTGACATCATCTCTTAAATGTGACCAGAGCAGGAGGCAGGATTTTCTCTGAGGTTGATATGGTTTACATTAATAAGTATTGTTTTTCCTTGATGAATTTTCTAGGTTTGATTATTTTTTGATTCTTGATTTTTGCTATCAGATTGTGAATCTGGAGATGTTCACCTTTGGATTGCCTTTTAGAAACATACATTTTTGCTCATTTGAGCATTTTTACTCTTACTGTATTTCCACTTTTCTAAATAACACCCTCATTGTACCAAATACCACATTTATAAAGATTTTTTGTTGTCCTTCTGTTTACAAGCTTGGGGTTTGTGGTAATCCCCTTTCTTGTACGGCATTTTGAAATATTTTGGGAAATGTCATCATATCTTGATTTGTTAATCTAATTTTCCCAACTTTGGGACTTAGCCAGGCGGATGCTAGCAGGTAGCTGTCTGTGGCAAGCTGTTTTGTTGTGAGTCCCTTCTGGGCTGATTAGTGAAGGGCCTTGCCAGTTTTTGTAGGTCTTTCAGGAGGTCTAACTTTGTTAGGAACTAGACTGCTCCAAAGCATAAAGTCAAAAAAAAATTATCCCAAAAATGGTCACTATAGTGGGGACGACAGTTAAACCCTGACTAGTCACAAATAGGGTTCTAAAAGTTCTAATAAACATCAAAAGGCAAAAGGAGTTGCCCGAAAAAGGAAATTCAGTAACAAACAAAGTCCCAATACACAATACAGTAGACAAAGTCAAAAAACAGAGCAAAGGGTCAATAATCTAGGAATTTCATAAGAGCACAAGAAATATCACAAATCCAACAAAACTCACAAATGGCAGAGCATTCGATGAACTGCAAGGGACTGTGGGATTTCCTTAGCCTTTATAGGACTGAGGGCAGTCCCTTGCAGTAGTGGGCAGGTGGCTGCATCTCTTGGGGGAGCACCCACAAAACACAAGAAACATAACAGAAAATACTTAGACACAAAGAAACATAATAACCCACACTGCTAACATAAAAAAATAAAATAGACATAAGAATAGTATTTATACCCAAGCCCAGATGTGGGGATCCTTTCTGAGAAACAACACACCCCATTTTCACCATGTTTTTGATTCCTACTCACAATGCCATTACCCATTGCTCCCATAAAAGTAGCCATAGTAATTTGAAAAAAAGAAAGATCATGATCAAGAATGTGTCTAGCACAAGCCATTCCAACTGATCAGAATGGGGCTTTGTGACATCTTGATTTTCAATTTTCATTGATAGTGCTAAATTTGAAAAAGCAAGCAAGCCTTACCTGTGCTTTCTTCCACTTCATGTTAAAGAAGTCAGCAGTATGATGTCCCTGGAAATATTGCATTGGACTCTAAGATGGCACCACCTGTAGGTGCAGCACTGGACTCTTCACTTCATGTAAAAGAAGTCAGCAGTATGCCCCTGTTCAGAAGAAGTACAGTGTGGAGAGAGTAGGTACTGTATTTAGGAAATCATTTTTTCAATTGTTTGCTGTCCAGCACACCTGGCCACAATGTTATTAGTGCTGCTAATGGGCAGCCCTGGAGTCTTGTGTTTGAGGCGCACACTGTGTATGCAGTCTGTGTATTCTTTCCATATTATTGTGGCTTGCTCTTTTTCAGCTCAAAAGTCACCCAGTTCTAGATTTGAGATTAACTTGCTTGTCTTTCTATTCACAAGCAAAACAGAAACAGATGTTATTAGTTAGGTAAGCTAATATTCACCTTGGTCTCCAAGGCTTGGAGATGTCTATGTACATAAAGGACAATTCTGCCATGGCTCTACCAAACATTTTCATGTCACAAATGCCACTAGTGAAGCTGCCTATGTCATTCAAGCTCCTGCACAGTCACCTGGCACTTTTGGTATAAAGGAGGTAGTGAGGTTGCCAGGATGCCTGAGGCAGACAAATGCAGGATGCAGCTCTGGCAGAATAGCCATTGCAGTTTTCCAGGAAGTGCTTTGGGGCTGATGCTTAACTGGTTAGATGGAGGTTAGGTGGAGGCAATAAACTCTTGTGTTTGGTAAGGAAGACAAAAAAGACTGGGTTAAGACATTCGCTGTGATGTCATAGTAACCAAATATTTCTTTGGATAATGTATGCAGTATGCATATATTATATACAAATAATGCTGTGGAAATTAGCATATTGATGTTGGATGTTAGAAGAAAACAAGGAGGTAGACATTTTTCCATAAGGCATTGCTGTTATGATTTTGACTTAAAGCTAAAAGCAAAGACAAATTGATTAACAAATTATTTAACACAAAAATCAGTTGATTAACATTCATTCCAAATAGTTAAGCAAAAGAAAAAAGGCCACACAATGCTAAAAACAATGACATAAACAAATACAATAATGGAACAAAAAACCCAAGTTTTACAAATCAACACTACAATAATACTATAATGACTAGGCTAAATTGTATTGCAAAGGTGTAGACACCCGCTCTGAAGGATGGCTGGTTTGGACACAGTTCTGGACTGGCAGATATGGCAAAACACATTGTAGGCACAGCAAAAGACTCAGGAACACCTCCTCCTGAAGGCAAGGATGGACTGGATTTTTGGACTGGCAGGACAACTGCCAATGGGCCACTGTCACAGTAGGCTATGCTGTCAGGGCACAGACTGTTAAACTGACAGAGCAAGTGAGAGAGAGAGAAAGAGAGAGAGGGAACTCAGAATCAGGGAGTCAAAGGACAGTGTAGGATCTGGTCCAGCCTTGTGGAACACAGCCACCTGTCATGTTGATTGAACTGCTACTGGTAAGCCTGTTTGCCCAGTCCATCCATAATGTCCTCCTGGCCAGGTATGAATCTATCATTTATCCTGACCAGGATGCCTGTAACTTTCTCCTTGGCACATCTACCAGCTAAATGTGGTGGGCCAGTCTGGACTAAAGTGCAAGGCCAATTTTTGATCCCAGTCCATCCCTGCCTGAAGGTGAGGCTTAAATACTCAAAGATACCTCTTCCTGTAATGTAACAAAAGATTCAGGAACTCATTCTGTAGCTGTGAAGTAGATCTCTGGGATATCTCCTCCTGGAGATTCAAAAAAGAATTCAGGAAAGCTTTCGCCAGGAGTCATAACTCTAAGATGGCACCTTCTGTAGGTGCAGCACTGGACTGTGGAACTCTTCTAGTGAAAATAACTGGAAAACAAGACATAACTCAGACAGTGAGGCAGGAAACACTTGGCTGAGCAGGCTGGAACACAGATCTCAGGGAGAGACAGATAGAGAGATAGCACTCTCCTGATGATCAGGCAGGGAAGTAACAAAAGGTGAAAGTAGTGACTGTACATGGGCAACAGTGAAGAGTGAAAGTGGTGGCCAATGTGAGCATCACCAATCTGTTTGCTTTGCTCACCAATACTGCAGTATTTAGTACAATCAGTGTTAAGTGACAATGGTCTAATTAGTCCTGTTCTCTCATTGTTTTTTTAAATGCTTGTTCACAGCACTTTGAGTTTTTCACTAGTCGCACAGTCCTGAAGGTCATCATTTTCCTCCTTATTACTGCAAATTTTATATTCCTGTAAAAATCAATGCTTCAACTAACCCAGTCTGAATATCTAGTGTGTGCCTACCGGCTATTGAGGTTTTCCTAAATATTCTGAACAGGATTAATGCCTGTTTTGTGCATACCAACAAAAATGGTGTGAACCACGACAAATCCCTTTCCTTACTTTCTTTGCTCACACAGCCTTGCTCTCATTATTGGGCTGGTACATTTTGTTATAAGTTTGGCTTATAGCTGAAATGAGCCCCAAAAGAGACAAGACTGAAGTTGAATTAATTGATTAACAAATTATTTAAAAAATAATCAATGAATTAATGTCCATTTAAAATAATGAAACAAATTAATCAAGAAGCAAAAAATACAATACAGTCAACATGCCACACAATATTAAAGGCAAATATACAAAAATACTGTAATGTGACAAAAAGGGCAAACTTTACCTAAGCCACTGTTATGATTCCTGAATCCATAAAGCGTAAAAAGGAGGGCAAGCCTCAGAAAAACTCACCAAAAAGCAAAACCTGCACTGTTTTCAGGTTTGGCCCTACTGAATCGGCATAGAAATCAAAGAGTAACTGGTGCTTTGCCTTAAGTACTAGTTGGTGCAGTACACCGGCTGCCTAATCAGGTTGCCCCACCTCCTTTAGCTCAACATAAAGGGGACAGGGCCAATAAGCAATATTAAAATGTTGAAACTTAACACAATATAAAACTGAAAAACAATCAATAAGCAAAATACTGTCAAATAGATAAAATATAGACAAAACAAAAGTAATAATGCACCCCACAAAATTATTTTTAAAAACAGTAAAAAAGATTAAACAAACAAGAATTAAACATGGGCCAGAGAAGCAACCTTGGTTGAAAAATAACAACCACAATATAGAAAATACTATAATGAGAAAAGGGCCAAGGAATACAAAAGGCCAGGACACAAGCAAACACTATACAGATTTCAATTTTAAATTTCTTTTATTCCAATGTTATTGTGTGAACTTTTTACATGGATGCCATCATATTGTTTTCTGTTCCTGTGACCACTGGTAGTCTTGTGACCTAGGGATAACATGGGGTCTTACATCAGCTTCTTCTTTTGATGTTCATGATGTTCATGTTTTAATATTCATATAATATTTAATATTTCATATTTGACTTCTCTTCTATCTTAACCCTTCATCTTCTGATCTTATTTTTCATGTTAGCCTGTTTTTGTCTTTTTAAGGACAAGACTGCCTTTTTTAATCTACGTAGACACAATGTTCAGTATCTTGTGTGACTGCCTCTTGCAACTACCATTATTTGACACCTCTGGGCCAATAAGCCTCTGATTCTGCAATTGTGGGAAGTTATCCTGCTTGTTAGCCATTAGCAGGCAGAGGGTCACATATTTAGAGGTCTGATAGATGTTGGAAGCCCTCAAAGTAGATTTGCTGTAGTTTAGCCAGAAATTAAGAAGTCTAAAAATATTTGGAGTGACATCACAATTAACAAAGGGCCAAATCTTAGTAATTATGTAAAGAAATTATTAATTAATAATTAAGTCTGAACCACTGATGAAATTTGTTGTTTGAAAGAGAAATAATTTCAAAAAGAGACTACAGTGATCCCTCGCTATATCGCGCTTCAGCTTTCGCGGCTTCACTCTATCGCAGATTTTAAATGTAAGCATATCTAAATATATATCACGGATTTTTCCCTGGTTCGCGGATTTCTGCGGACAATGGGTCTTTTAATTTATGGTACATGCTTCCTCAGTTTGTTTGCCCAGTTGATTTCATACAAGGGACGCTATTGGCGGATGGCTTAGAAGCTACCCAATCAGAGCATGTATTACGTATTAAATAAAACTCCTCAATGATATGCTTCCCGAGCGGTGCGTGATTGTTTGCTTTTCTCGGTCTCTCTCACTCTCTCTGACGTTCTCTGCCTGACGGAGGGGGTGTGAGCAGAGGGGCTGTTTGCACAGAGGCTGTTTGCCTAGAAGATACAGACGCTACTCTAAAAATGCTGAAAGACTACCTTTACATTGCTCCCTTCTGTTGTGGCTGCTTTATCGCAGTGTGCATACTTAAAAGCCCAACAGCACCTATTGATTTTTTGATTGTTTGCTTTTCTGTCACGCTCTTTCTCTCTCTCTCTGACATTCTCTGCTCCTGACGGCACTCCTTTGAAGAGAAGATATGTTTGCATTCTTTTAATTGTGAGAAAGAACAATGTCTTGTCATGGAGCACAGTTTAAACTTTTGACTAAAGGCTGTTATTTCATGTCTAGATGGCTCTAATAATGTTAACAGTGTGGGAGAGTTTATAAGGGCTTAAAATATATAAAAATAACCATACAAACATATGGTTTCTACTTCGCGGATTTTCACCTATCACGGGGGGTTCTGAAACGCAACCCCCGCGATCGAGGAGGGATTACTGTATATGAGTGAGTCTGACACAAATCTCTTAATGTGCATGCTTTGCACAGCTTAAATAAATAAATAAAAAAAAATGCACACGCAAGGAGGCAGAGAAAGAAATGAAACACAAAGAAAGCCTTCTTTCAGGAAGAGAAGCTAGTGTGGACAAGGAAAAAGAGAAACAAAATGACCAAATCAACAAGAGTAGGTTTAAAAGCTGGCCAGCTTCTTAATAGAACAGTAGGTGTGACTTTCTTTATGCTGTTAAACAAAAATGCATGCACTTTTTAGGTGGTTCCTTCATTCCTTATCAATAGAAAGCATTTGATAAGGTGCCACATGAGAGGTTGGGCATCAAATTAAAAGAAGTGGGAGTTCAGGGTGATGTTTTTAGATGGGTGCAGAATTGGCTCATACACAGGAAGTAGAGGGTGATGGTGCGAGGAACCTCATCAGAACTGGCCAATGTTAAGAGTGGTGTTCCACAGGGATCAGTGCTAGGGCAGCTGGTATTTTTCATATAAATAAATGATTTAGATAGGAATATAAATAACAAGCTGGTTAAGTTTGCAGATGATACCAAGATAGGTGGATTACCAGATAATTTGGAATCCGTTATATCATTACAGAAGGACTTGGATAGCTTACAGGCTTGGGCAGACTTGTGGCAGATGAAATTTAATGTCAGTAAGTGTAAATATTATACATAGGAAGTAAAAATGTTAGGTTTGAATACACAATGGGTGGTTCGAAAAATTGAGAGTACACCTTATGAGAATGATTTAGGAGTCATAGTGGACTCTATGCTATCAACTTCCCCACAGTGTTTAGAAGACATTAAGAAGCTAACAGAATGTTAGGTTATATAACACAATTTGTGGAGTACAAGTCCAAGGAGGTTATGCTCAAGCTTTGTAATGCACTGGTGAGGCCTCATCTTGAGTTCTGTCTGCAGTTTTGGTCTCCAAGCTACAAAAAGGACATAGCAGTGCTAGAAAAAGTCCAGAGAAGAGAGACTAGGCTGATTCCAGGGCCACAGGGGACGAATTATGCGGAAAGATTAAAAGTTCCGTTTAAGCAAAAGAAGATTAAGAGGTGACATGATTGAAGTGTTTAAAATTATGAAAGGAATTAGTACAGTGGATTTAGACTGTTATTTTAAAATGAGTTCATCAAGAACACGGGGACACAGTTGGAAACCTGTTAAGGGTAATTTTCGCACAAACATTAGGAAGTTTTTCTTTACACAAAGAACGATAGACACTTGGAATAAGCTACCAAGTAGTGTGGTAGACAGTAAGACTTTAAGGACTTTCAAAACTAGACTTGATGTATTTTTGGAAGAAATAAGTGGATAGGACTGGCGAGCTTTGTTGTGCTGAATGGCCTCTTCTTGTCCAGACTGTTCTAATGTTCTAATAATCCAAATGAGGCACACGTATGTGTAAAGGGTGAAAGCAAGATCCATGGGACTAGAGTTCTGGAGGTGAAACCATTGTTTCTTGAAAAATTCTATATTTCTATAATGGTGTGTCACACACGTGTGAGTAGGAGGCAGCTAAAGGGCCTGGGTAACTGTAATACTACACAAGACCAGGGGGTGGCAGAGTGTGCTGACTGTCTCTCTCAGTTCCTTGCAGATCATTTCTGGGAAATCTCACCAGGTTCCGGCACCTCTGATGACGTCAATTCTGGTTCTGGCATAGATTACATAATTTCCTTCCCCAGTCCTTAAAACCGCCCTCTTACCTCTTAAGAGTCAGTTCTGTTTTAGACTCAGTCTTGTGAACATCTCTGTTCAAATATTTCAAAAACTTTTGCAGCTGGGATATAATATACAGGTGGCTGTCCCAAACCTTTATGATGTCTTGAGACTCATTCTTATTACAGGTGTTAGAAATCATGTTCAGCCCTGCTTCATATCTCCAGTAAGGGGATATTTGGGATGAGATGGTACATGCATTTCTTCCAGTTGTTGGTTACTTGTGTCCTCAAAATAGGAACATTGTCATCTTGGTGTTATTTACCTGAACAGGGATGGCCTGAAGTATTAAAAACACATTGCCCAACTCAATTTAAAAAAAAAAACCAATTTAGTTTAACTTATTAAATTAACTTGCTAGGCAATATAGTTGCTAGTAATTTCCCCAAATGTTATAGTCACACACATAAAAAATAAATAACAATTAATAGCATGATATACAATGCATGACACCATCACATTATATACAGTAATAACAAATATTAACACATTGCACAAAACACTATTTGACAATGTAGAATTGATCTCCCACTGAGTAATTTTAAAGACCTTACACAATAAACATAATTTAGGTTGAATAGAGGAGACTGGAGATTATGAAGAGACAGACATGAATCAGACTGGCTGCAGTAGGAAAGAAATGCTTTATGTGTCTAGCAGTTCTTGCTTTCGGTGCCCAGTAATGATGAAGGTAATAACTGAAAGAGATGGTTACTCTGGTGAGTGAAGTCTTTGGTTATATTTTCAGCATTTTATCTGCTTCTGGCATCTTTAACTGCCTTGTCTAGTTGATATTTACATTTGTCGTAGACAGCCCTGTCTCCACTTCTGTAAGCTTCCTTTTTAGCTGTTCATAACATGTTCAGGTCTTCAACAAAGTTCAGTTTCTGGCCTGCGATCATTTCTGCTTACTGATTGGCGTGAGCAGATGCATTGTCATGCTAAACTGTTATAGAGAAGGCAAGGATGCTCTCAATGACAGTTCTATAAAAATGGAACAACACTGATTGGGACTTACAGTAAGAGTAAGACACGAGGAGTGTCTCCTAAGGTCCACAAACATTTCCACCATTTTCAGAGTATTCAGGGTGAGATCTTTGAGACTGCACCATCAGACCATCAGATACACTTCTCCTAAATTGCACCTTGTCCAGCCAGGCTGGTGTCATAAACTAACTTCAGCAGTTTTACAGATGGGTCATTAGAGGTGTGGAAGGTGATATAGGTATACATCTGAGAGCCCCAAATAAATAGTTCTAAAGAAAATCTGCCCCCATCATAAATAGTGATGGCCTTATGATGTCACACAATGCCTACATGGTGACATTCAGCCACAATAAATGGCCACAATGAGCAAACAAAATAGCAGGGTTCATGCAGAAGCAAAAAATAAAAGGCAGTGCAGTAATGTTATAAAAATTAAGATAAAATATAATGATATGTGCACCTTTCAAACAAATCATTTCAAAAGGATTCAGGGGTAAATAATGACAATAACACAAATGAAAAAGAAAAAAGGACAGGAACAAAATCTTAACAAACCTGAAGATTCCACTTCAATCAGAATCAAAATGTTTCACCACCAAGTTTTGAATTTGATCTTTGCTGCAATTAGAAGTCAGTGCAGAGAACAGGAAAATGTGATCACACAGAATTCCTTCTTATTTATTAGTGTTTAACTTGGGAATCAGTGATCCTAAACCACGGCAGAAAATTGCAGGCCACACCATAACTGAGACACCAATATTCTTCACCATCAGAAAAGAAGTATTTGAGCCAATTCTTTGCTTTGATATGGGCTTAACATGAATTTGTTCACTTGTTGAGAACAAAATTAAGGACTACACATTTGACCCTTACTTTTTTCACCTCTAAGTGGATGACTGCTTGTTTTCAGTACGCCAGTTTGTTTTTGGTGCAGCAATTTGCATGTGTCTTAGACTGAAATTTCTATTCACACCATCTACAGTCGCTTGTCTGTTTATCTTTGCATCTGGCATCAGTTTGTAGGCGTCAGTCAGGTTCTCTCAGTTCTTCATAGTTGACATTAGCTGTTGATGTCCAACATCATCTTAGTTGGTGTCCCTCATGAAATGTTATCAGTATCATCAGAATCGCCTCTCAGAATTAATAAGATCTCTCCTAACAGCCATGGTTGCCAAAATAACAGTAAGTGATTCTGGCTAGCATTTCTGTGCATCAATCTAAGAATGATAGATTGTTAGATCCTTAATTATATTAGTCACCAAATCTGTGTTCAAAAAATTTGTATCCTTTCTTTTTCTCCCATACTTCCATTTCAATCCCTTTATTTTTCAGGTGCAGCCACAATCAATGAAAGCTTTGCCCAGAGTCTCAATATCAGTATGCAGTTTTGTTTTGTGAGGTGTATTGTTGCAGTAGTTCCTGTTATTAGTGCTATATTGAAAAACTTGATTGATGTATCATGGACAGGTTCAAATCTCAGTCTGTTCACAGTCTGGAGAGGAGTCTGCAGGTTTCCCATGAGGTTTTTCATTCACAGGTTCACAGGTTACCGTTCCACATCCTTAATATTATCTGGCGACTCTAACATGGCCCAGTATGAATGAGTGTGTATGTACTGTAATGGAAGGCATGCAGAGACTGGCATCCCAGCCGGGACTATATAAGAATACTTACCCAGTCAATAATGGAAGGACCAGGGAAGACAATTTATTCGGGACATATTCTTCCCCGATATGTCTTCCCCGGGACTTTCAAAACTCGACTTGATGTTTTCTTGGAGGAAACAAGTGGATAGGACTGGCGAGCTTTGTTGGGCTGAATGGCCTGTTCTCGTCTAGAATGTTCTAATGTTCTAATGTTCTAATGTTAGGTGGCAGCCTCCTTGAGTTAGGATTCCAACACAGATGCCTGAGGGGCATGCTGGAACCGGTAGTCCCGTATATACAGCCTTATTGGGTTCTGTGGGGAACGCCAGGGAGAGCTGAAAGGAATAACAATCTCTACTTTGTGGGACTCCCAACTGATCCGGAAGTACTTCCATCTGATTATGCTGTAGCACTAGAAGTACTCTCTGGTCAAAAATAAAAAAGACCACTCAACCTCATCCAGGCAAGTTGTAGTTTGGGTGGAAGTAGGACAGTAAGAAAGAAAGAAAGAAATTGTGTTGTGGTTTGTTTATGTCTTGTTTAAGCCTTCATTCACACTGGGAGTTTTGTCTGTGAGGTTATGTCTGGGGTTTGGGGTGCTGTAACACCCCCTGGTGGTCACAGTATATATGCCCCTTGACAGACTGGTGCCCCATGCAGAACTGGCTCATGCCTTGTGTTGTTAGGCTTAGGACTCATCTCCCAGAAGGTTTAGCAAATGGAAGGATGATATATCGCTTATATATTCTTGATTTTTTTTGTTTTATTTATTCAGATATTTGGAGTTTACCTGTCAGCCCTTTTTGAATGGCTCTGTAAATATTATTAAATATATAGACAGGTAGGTCAGAACTCAGAAGTAAAGTTATCCTAGTACCTTTTTAATTATCTGACTGAAAAGGGCAGTAATTGTACTTAACACTTGTTTCTGCTATAAAATCTTTTACTCATGAAAGGTTCAAAGGGCTGGGCAGCCTTTCACATTGTCTTCCCATACATTCATGCATTGCGAAACCGGCAGTGAGCAAGCAATAGGAAAGACTTTGAACCATCTGTCTGTTGCAGTTCTAGTGTACTCGTACCGTCTTTCTTCCAGACAACTTGCACATCATCATCATGAAGATAGAATTTGCGCCTTTGAAAATGCCTTTACAGAGGCGGCTGGAGACTGCAGCTGTTTTACAATGGGTTTTCTCTTTCCTGGCACTTGGTAAGTGATTTTCCGTTTTTGATTCTAAACTTTAGTTGTTAAAGCTTTTCAGATTTATTGCAATACTAGTTTAGCTCCTTTAGTTCCTCTGGTGAAATGAACGCTTCCTGTTGCAAATATTGTGCAACATGCTACACTTTGTAGTGTCAAAAGTTAGTCAGACACATGCCAGCTTATCACAATGCAGTGGTTCTACTCTAAGTGTATTAGAGAAGTGATTGAAATGTAAGCAAAGATCCTTTATGAAAGGCATACAACGTTGAAGCATTTTATATTTAAATTACCATATATCTATTTCTTGTAACCTAAGATATACTTTATTAAGGGATACAGACATGCAGTGCTTCAGGCTGTTTTAACTAATGGAGCTGGGCTTTTTTCATAAAGGGCAAGATAAGAACCTTTATCTTGTGTAGCACTTATCAAGTTGGGCAGTGTCTCAAAGCGCTCTCCATGTTAAGTAATGAGTGTTTTATACAGAACTACACAGCCAGGTGAAGTGATTCAAGGTCAGTGAGTCATTGGAAGAAAAAGAACCCGCAGACCTTTGGTGTCCAGGTGTGGGACATTTGTTCCTCTTTTTGTAAAAGTAAATGTCCATTAGAAGCTTAGTGAAACACTCTGCTGACATTTATTTGGAAGATAAATCTTCCACTGCAAACATTTATAATATGTATGTATAATATAACCATATGGTATATGTGAGTGTTGCATTGCATTCATCATCACTGCATTTAAGGTCTTACCAAAATGCACCTTTCTGTAAAAATCTCTTCCCAAGTCTGTCTTTGAATCTTTTTCTGTTATCACAGTTACATGAAGGCCAGAAACTCTTAGTTTTTATCTTTTAATACAGATGTTCCATGTATTGAATAAATAACATGATTATATTATTTGGGGGCGGCACGGTGGCACAGTGATAGCGCTGCTGCCTCACAGTAAGGAGACCTGGGTTTGCTTCCCGGGTCCTCCCTGCGTGGAGTTTGCATGTTCTCCCCGTGTCTGCGTGGGTTTCCTCCGGGCACTTCGGTTTCCTCCCACAGTCCAAAGACATGCAGGTTAGGTGGATTGGCGATTCTAAATTGGCCCTAGTGTGCGCTTGGTGTGTGGGTGTGTTTGTGTGTGTCCTGTGGTGAGTTGGCATCCTGCCTGGGATTGTTTCCTGCCTTGTGCCCTGTGTTGGCTGGGATTGGCTCCAGCAGACCCCCGTGACCCGGTGTTTGGATTCAGCAGGTTGGAAAATGAATGGATGGATATTATTTGGCCTTTTATCCCTACTTATCCCCCTGTCCAGAACTACTACCTGCCTTGAACCTGATGCAACTAGAAAAGGCTGTGACACCCTCCAACCATGTGGCAGAAGAAGCAAATTCTTTGATCTCACTGATTTTATGTACTATTCGCCTACAGTATACTTGTGCTTTTTCCCTATGCAGTTTTATAATTGTTTCATCCACCCTCTTTCAAACTTACATAATCCATTTTAGAATCAAATGTACCCAGAGCCTATCCCAGCAGCGTGTGGTTTAAGGCAGGAACCAGCTGTCACAAGTACCAATCTTTTGTATGGCACCAATACTCATTCAAGTGGGGCCAGTCTGCAGTCTCCTAATAAGCAAGTCTGTGAAATGTGAGAAGTGTACCTGGTATGGTAATCTTGTTATTTATGTTGTACTAACTTATATTGCTATTCAATATGAAAGGATCTGTGTATATATCAGAGGATATAATGAAAAGAAAATAAACTGCTCAAAAAATTTAAGAGAACACTTTGACAACACATCAGATCTCAATGGGAAAAAAAATCATGCTGAATATATATACTGTACTGATATGGACTGGGTAATGTGTTTGGAATGAAAAGATGTCACATCGTTTGATGGAAATGAAAATTATCAACTAACAGAGAGCTGAATTCAAAAACACCCCGAAAATCAAAATGAAAAAATGATGCGGCAGGCTAGTCCATTTTGCTGAAATTTCATTGCAGCAACTCATAATCGTACTCAGTAGTTTGTATGGCCCCCATGTGCTTGTATGCATGCCTGACAACCTCGGTGCATGCTCCTAATGAGACGACAAAAGGTGTCCAGGGGGATCTCCTCCCAGATCTGGACCAGGGCATCACTGAGCTCCTGGACAGTCTGAGGTGCATTGGATGGACCGAAACATAATGTCTCAGAGGTGTTCTATTGGATTTAGGTCAGGCAAGCATGAGGGCCAGTCAATGGTATCAATCCCTTCATCCTCCAGGAACTTCCTGCATAATCTCGCCACATGAGGCACAGGGTCTGAAAATGTGTCCAGCGATTTCATCCCGATACCTAATGGCAGTCAAGGTGCTGTTGTCTAGCCTGTAGAGGTCTGTGTCTCCCACCATGGATATGCCTCCTGTGGTTGGGCGGTGGAAGGACAGACTGGAAACAGTCGAGACATTGGGACACCAACCGGATTGTCCCTTTTAATCGTCACGAGATGAACATACAAAATATAAACAAAAAGCAACGAAAATAGCGCTTCAGCGCTGTCCCAAACAGGGACCTCTTTCAGAACAACAATCCTTTTGAGAGTCACGTGCTCTGCTGTGACTCTTTGCCAGCACTTCCTTTATAGTGGTATTTCTGGAAGGGGCGGGGTTATGTGCCCTGGCCGGGCGGCTTCTCGGAGCTGTGAGGGAAGAAGAACAGGACAAGGTCAGCGGTAGCCCCCCTCTTGTCTCGGTGGGCTATTGTGTACCTTTCCCCAGCCCTTAGAGGAGTCCTCTGACACTCATGCATGACACTCCCCAGACTATCACTGACCCACCACCAAACCGGTCATGCAGAACGATGTTACAGGCAGCATAACGTTCTCCATTGCTTCTCCAGACCCTTTCATGTCTGTTACATGTACTCAGGGTGAACCTACTCTCATCTGTGAAAAGCACAGGCGCCAGTGATGGACATGCCAATTCTGCAAAATTCTATTCTAGGGCAAATGCCAATCGTGCTTCATGGTGCCGGGCAGTGAGCACAGGGCCCACTAGAGGACGTTGGGCCCTCAGTCCACCCTCATGAAGTCTGTTTCTGATTGTTTGGTCAGAGACATTCACACCAGTGGCCTGCTGGAGGTCATTTTGTAGGGCTCTGGCAGTGCTCATCCTGTTCCTCCTTGCCCAAAGAAGTAGATACCGGTTCTTCTGATGGGTTAAGGACCTTCTACAGCCCTGTGCAGCTCTCCTAGAGTAACCGCCTGTCTCCTGGAATCTCTTCCATGCCCTTGGGTCTCCCAGCACAGTCTCTGCAAACCTTCTGGCAATGGCACATATTGATGTGCCATCCTGCAGAAGTTGGACTACCTGTGCAACCTCTGTAGAGTCCAGGTATTGCCTCATGCTACCAGTAGTGACACTGACCATAGCCAAATGCAAATCTAGTGAAAAAACAAACAGAAAAGATGAGGAGGGGGAAAATGTCAGTGGCCTCCACCTGTTAAACCATTCCTGTTTGAGGGTCGTCTCATTGCTGCCCCTCTAGTACACCTGTTGTTAATTTCATTAACACCAAAGTAGTTGAAACTGATTAACAACCCCTTTTCTACTTAACTGACCAGATCAATAGCCCAGAAGTTTCATTGACTTGATGCTATACTCTCATTAAAAAGTGTTCCATTAATTTTTTGAGCAGTATATGTTGTGCAACATAGAAACACACAAAAACAGACACAAGCAACAAAACTATTCCTGTCCTGTGCCTAACTCAACACAAAATCACATACCTACCTCTTTACTTCACTCTAGTTCCTCTGATCAATCTTCCTTCTCCTTTCCAAGTAAGCAGTTTTCTGCTCTTCACTCCCAACTCTAACCACTCTTGACTGAGGAACTGGAGCTCCTTTTAAAGACAGGCCCTGGAAGATATCTGGGGCACATGGCAGCTTGTCAGAAAGTACATAAAGCAATGCCATTGGGATGAATACAGCTGTCTCTTTAAAAGGCCAGGAACCCACAATTGTGGCCAGAGTACAGCAGCAGCCTACTACTGCTTCTGACAGGCCTGGAGAACTAAAAACTTACTTCATGACTTTCTCCAACAGCCTCCAATGTTCCTTCTGGTGTGTGGCAATGGTCTGGCCCTACTCCCAAATGACACTTTGGCTTACCATGCAGTGCACCTCACCACCCTTCCACACCCTGTGCTGTACTTCATTATATACAGTACATGGGAATGGAAGGATCCAGAAGACAGAAGAGGGGTGTGAGCCAGATCATAAATCTCCAGATGATATATCAGTTGGACCAGGAGAGAGCTCCTAGTTTCCACCACCTGGTACACCTGATCATTATCTAATACAAAGTGATGTGAAGGTGACAAGAACCCATTGGTGGGATGCCCATCCACTGCAGCAACAGCATTCCTTGGATACTACAGGGAGTTGTTATTCCACTGCTAATGCTTGATGGACGTGGGCAGGGAGTGAAACTAAAGCTGCAGTGAGGCCAGTGGGTCGGGGCAGTGTCCATAGACCTTGCAGGGTCACGGTTTGAGTCAGGCATCACTGGAGTTGCTGTATCATTATTGTTCAGTCCAAGATCTGCCAGATCATATTTACCTGCTCCTGGGCCTCTCCTCTGGGCAATGGGTCTCATAGCCAGGCTCGTTGTCCCAGGCAGGCATGGTGGTCCCTTGCCCAAATTTCTGTGGGGCCTGTATTGTCCCTTGGAACACCACCACACACCATCATCAGAGTTGCCCCTGAGCTACCAGACAGCAGACAGAGGTAGGGTACTTCCATGACTTGCTATGGATGCAGGTTAGACAGCCCATCTTACTGTCATATTGTTCAGACAGGATTTACTGGCTTGCAACAATGAGGACTGAGAATCGAGGATGTAGGCAGTGTGTCCATTAAGTTGAGCTGTGCCTTAAAAGAGAACCATGAGAGGGTTAGGCATGACCTCAAAGCAGTACCTTTCTCCCCAAGCCCATCCACAGTTCATTGGATCTTCCTCGCAGGGACAGCTGGCCACCATATGTTCTGGCTTGCCACAGCGGTAGCACTGAAGAGGCAGGGATGACTGCTCCCTTCTTCATGGGGCCATCTTGGTCTCCCTGGTTCATATCAGCTCTCTGCTATCAAGCTGGGTGAATCAGTATCGTTCCTCTGGACACTTGTTCTGGCTGGAGGCCTGATGACATTCAATGTTCCATATATATATAGTACATATATATATACTGGCAATTAGGGGCAGACCCACCAAATCCCAGTTACAACCACACAATGACATTTATTTAATTTATTTTTACAGCATTCCTTATTCAGACTTATTTCTTTGACAATAAACAATACAATCCTTTTCTTCCTCCACTCCTTCAAGTCAAGCTTTGTCCTCCTCCTCTCCCAACTCCCTCAACGATGTGGTGGTCTCCTTTTTAAACATGACCCATGACTACTTCCATGACCAAACCATAAGCTCCAAGAAGCACTTTTGATTCAGGTGGAGCTATGTTGGGACATGAGATCCTTCCATCCATTATATCAGCCTCCCTGTCAAGCAAATAAATGGAGTTCATCTCAGCTGGGATGCCCATCCATTTGTGACTATTTGAATCATGAAGCCAATATCTTAGGCTTTGAATTCCACACTTTGTTTTTTTCTGTGAGTGTCTGTATGTTTTCCTCATGTCTGTCTATGTACTCTCTTGGTTCTCTAGTTTTCTTCCCACATCCACAAAGACATGTGTGATAAGTGAATTGATGGTTCTAAATTATTCCTTTTTGATTGTGGGTCCAAGTACTGAGTGTGTGCCCTGCAGTGGACTACCTTCTTGCTCAGGGCGGTTTCTTGCTTTTTGCCCAGTTCTTCTGGGATAGTATACAGCCCACCAAAAGCCTGAAAAGGACAAAATGAGTTTCAGAATGTAGCCATTTAATTGACCTCAGTGGCAATCAAGTTTGACTGACTGACAAGACAAACTGTAGATCAATTCTTACTACCGAAAATGTTCATATTGTTGCCACCCACCTAATTTCTTTCATTTTCTAAAATTCATTTAATATCACTGCTAGGCTTTTTATTCAGTGTCATTATAACATAATAACAGCAGCAGAGATTTTAGTGGTACATGGCCTTATTCTGATATAAATGTCAGAATGTGGTTTTCAAGGACAAGGGCAATGTAAATTTCTCATACACTGAACTGAAATTGTAAAAGCTGTACTCCGCTTATAATTTTTCCAAATGATATTGCAAATAAGAATTTTTTTGATGATCTGATTTTTTCCTAGTATTTGTTAGAAGTCTGATTTAAAATGAAGTGTGTACTGCTATGAAGTGACCTAGCATCCCCTATAGAGGTAACTCCTGATACTATGAGAATAGATAATGGTCTCTCATGACCCTGAACTGAGAGCTGCTATAAAAATATGATGAATGATTGAGCTTTCGATGATTTGAGCTGCAGACAGAGGGCACTTTCTCTCCCCTATTTTGCTACTGACAGAATGACTTATTCTTATAATTTCAGGTTTGTGTTTTCTAAGTGGCCATTTGATATCATTACACTACTATAATCGTTTAGTCAATAGTCCTGGGATGCAGTTCAGCTCTGTCCATCACCTGATGTCTTTACATTAACTGGAAGTACTTGTCCTTCACTGAATTCAGATGCGCACAATATAATCAATATCAGGTCCCTCAGACGTAACCCTTATTTATCCATTTTACAACTATGGGGTTTATTTCAGAGCTATTAAATATGACTACTTTACAGCTTTAAAGTCCTAGACTGGGACACACATTTATCAAAATGTGAATAAGTATCACAAGAAACATGTATTGCAGTCATGTAGAAATAAAACTAACCTAAACTGATTCATTAAATAGAGAATGTTTGTCTTTCATTTACTCTATAAAAGCATGTTTAACAAATTTAGACCTAAATTGTAAAAAATAAGCATTTTAAAACAACACCTCTTATGCTTTCACAGTTGTAACCACAAGGAGGAACCACTAAGGCTCTAGTCACAAACATAATGTCACCCAACACTGTTCTTTACTTTTACTTTTATTTATTTAGCTGACACCTTTATCCAAGGCGACATATGATATAATTGGCTACATTTCTTTTTTGGTTTTTCAATGGCCGCACCCAAGGACCTCAGCATGGCTGTGCTTCCAGACTCCAATTCCCATGCATCCCTGCAGCTGTTCTAAGTGGGTTCAGCTCAGATGAACACTGCCATCTGCCATGTGGGGGAAGGAACTGCTCCTAGCATCCATGTTCTCCCAATCTATCCATTATTCTTCTGGCCCAGTTGGGATGAAGCCTGTCAGACTTTCCAGCTGGGTTAAGTCTCCACTCCTTCTGTCCCTCCATTATGGCCTCCAGGCTGGTCAAGAAATCATTTTCCATCCCAACCTGAATGCCTGTCCTTCCTCCATGGCACTTACACAGTGGAACCTGATATTAATCCTGACTATTGGACATAAAATGTTTTTCTTTTTTGAACATGTATGTGTGTTTTTGTACAGTATGTTAAGTTAATTTGTTGGAATTTATTCGTTTTAACTAAATTTCTATTCTTGAGTTCAGCAATTAATTTGCACTTTTTTGACAAGATACTTATGTCACTAAGATGCCCTAAAGTGACTTTGCACTTTAGGGTGCTAACAATCCTAACTCATTTTCTTCTATAATCTGTCCGAACTCTTCTCAGTTGTGAGCCACATTCTTTTTAGTGCTAAGTGTCAAATGTGGTTTCTCACTTCTTGGTTGTAATTGTAATCGTTATGCAAATATGACACTTATGGTGCATTCAAATGTTGGTGGTTAAAACAACACTACATTGGGCACTAAAGTCAAATTCATACAGTCATAGAGGCAGAAGCTACATAACAAGATGGAATATGCCATGTAAACATTGCTATGATGGTGTTTATCATGATAATGGCCTCTCATGACCTTGAACTGAGAGTTACTATTAAAAAATGATGGATGAATGAACTTCCAGTGATCTTCACAAAAGGTGCTATAATAGCTTCCTATATTCCTTTTTTGTTGGTGAACAAATACAAATACCCTTATACTGCATCTTAGCTTACTGAACTTGATGTTTATCTATATATAGTGGTCAGGCCAGAGGACTTTATCCACATCGGCTGCGATGTTCTCCCATGCCAAGCAGTGCTGGAAAAATCACCTGGCATAGTGGATCCATCCCTGGCATTCGTCTGTGTAGATGTTGTCACATGCATCCTTTATTTGCTAAAGTAGTGCCACACACTTGTGAGGTCTGTGTCCACCGCCTGCTGAAAACAATTCCTCTGTTGGATTTAGAAATGGGGAATATGGTGGAAGGTACAGGATTGCAAAATGTGAGTTGTTGGTGAAACAATCATGGACCAGAGTGGCCCAGTGGAAACTTACATTATCCCAAATGACAACAAAAGTGTGCTGCTCTGGTTCCTTTTCCTGTGGGAGGATAAGGATATTTTTGAGTATGTCAATAAATGTTAGGAAATGGGGAGTGTTGTAGGGACCATGTTGTGCATGGTGATGTATGACCTTACGCTGACCAATTGCAGAACACATGGTGACATTTCTGCCAAGCTACCCAGGGATATTGACAATGGTACGGCTGCAAATGATTTTCCTGATCTTCTCCAGGTTGAACCCTGCCTCATCAATAAAGATATATTCATAAGGATCAGCACTGGCATCAAGGTCAAGCACTCTCTGAAAAAGGCAAAATGAACATATCAGGCAAAAAGCCTACATGCACAAACACTGAGGTACATAGTCACATGTCTTTACAGAGTACTGAGAGGATGCTGTACTCAAATGCACATATTGGTAACGTTGCTCCTTCATTCGGTCAGAGTTGTGCTCAGACGGAACACAATACATCCGTTTCATCCTCAGCAGGTGTTGATTGAAGAAACTGTTAACTATGGACAGGCTGACATGGTCAATGTTTGTGAACTGGATATTGTCTTCTAGGACTCTCTCAGGGTGATGGCATTATTTTCCAAAACCATTTTGATTATGGTGGTCCCTTACTTGTCTTTGAATTTCTGGCCTCTGCCATCTCTTACTAGCTGTCTTTCTGTTCTATGAAAAACATATACACACTGAGAAACAGCCACCCTAACCTGACACAGACAGGTAGAGACATGAGATTGCCACACAGCACACATTTATTCCCGTGGGAATCGCTTCCCACAGCACAGTACACCAAGCACCTAAACACAGTCCAAGCAAAAAGCCTTTCCTGCTTCTTCTTCCCCGCCTCCACTACTCTCCCGGCAAGCTTCCTCTACATCTTCCCGACTCTGGCTCCTCGAGTAGTGGTGGTTGGCTCCTTTTATAGGAAACCTGGAAGCACTTCAGATGTCCAATGAGCTTCTTTTGGCAGCACTTCTGGGCGTGGCAGCATCCCTGCAGAGGAGGGCTCAGCCGTTCTACAACCCAGCAGGGTTGTGCTTCCATGCTCCAAACCCGTAGTACTGTAGCACGCCAAGGGGGCTGCCCTCTGTCGTTCCAGGGGAGGTATTACCCCATGCAAGTTCCTTCCCCCAGTCTTTCCATTATGGAGGCATCCCAGCCTGTTAAGAATCCTGGCTGTTCATTACAGCACACATTTTAGGATACTCATTTTACACTATAGCTATGTAAATGTAAGACAAAACATTACACTATAGGGTACATTTCTGTGAGTACTGTAGATATTCATAGAAACCATAAAGTTATGGTATACTGTACTTATTGTAGAAAGTACTGTAAAACTTCTCAAGTGGTCACTTACCGACTCTCTTCTCTAAAGGCCTGAATTACTGAGGCAAATGTGAAGTGTCTCAAATTCAGCTGGACTCGCCATCCAGCTTCAGTCATGGAATGATTGATTACATGGTCCATCATATTGGAAATACTGACTCACCTTTGCCTTCCTCTTCCTCCTCCTCATCCTCGATGGACTCTGCTGCCTGCTGAGCCTGCTTTCACTCTCACTGTTCCCCTTTCTCTGTGTTCATGCCTAACACCTGTCTGTTGTGGTAGATAGGGGGCACTCTCGCTCCCTTGAACCCCTGTCCACGACTCCAAACACCAGGTAAAAGTCCTCCAATTGACTTTATTTAAATGCCACAGTGTACAAAACACCCTCTCCCCCACTATACTCATAAATTAACAATAATAAACACAATAAACCAATCCTCCAGCTCCCAGCTCGCCATCTGGGAGCTCCCACAGTCCTTTTATATGTCCTGACCCGGAAGTGTTCCCAATCCCCAGTCCATGTGATTCTCAATCACTTCCGGGTCAGGTAAAAGTTCTTTTCTTCAACCCGGAAGCCCGTTGCTCTTCCTATGATGAACTTCCGGGTCATAGGGCACAAAGAAATCTTCGGTCCTCCCTGCAGCTCCCTCTTGTGGCCCCCATGGCATCCAGCAGGGCGATACATAAAAACTCCATTGTCCATGATGCCCTGCTGGTCTTCTGGGGACCTCCACGCTGCAAGGAGGGCTCCACCTGGCGGCTTGGGGGTATTGGCCGGGATAAACGGCCGGCCATCCTCCACAGTATTCCCCCCCCAGCAACGAATTATCAATCGGAGCAGCCTGCCCCGAGAGGGAAGTCTTCCTCCAAGAGGATGTCCTGGTTGAGCCTTGATTGATTCGAATATCTTGGTCCCTGGAGAACCTAGGGGGAATATTAGTCCAAACCGACATCTTGTCCCCCTCTCTCCAAGGACAGTTTCGCCAAATATGGCCCAACCTTCGGCACCCGTAACACTGCCTCTGTCCTCCTGGCATTCTCCCCCTGCGGGACTGAAAACAATTAGGAAATGTTAGGTCCGCCCCAAGTCTTGCTGGGAGAGAAACCCCTGCCGCCTCTAATGGTGCTTTCTCTCTTTCTTTCTTATTAGGAGACCCCCGTTTTATTTTTGGGATCTCCTGCTTGATCTGGGGCTTGTCCACAGTCTGAGTCTCTCTACTAGATGAAGAGAGACCCTTTACTGTCTGCACCCCTTTTACTTTATAAATGACCGGTGGTGGCGTCTTAGGGCTGCCTCGCTCCGGGAGTCAGCACTGCCTAGCTGCCCCGGATCAGTTAGCCCTTCCGCCGACCACTCGGTTAACGTACCGACCTCGCTTGTAGGGCACGTAGTGTACTGGCACCCGCTATTCATTAAAAGCGGGCCCGGATTACACTGCGTCCCTCTTGTTTTATATACGGTACGGGTTTCACATACCTGTACCGCCACATCAAGATATACGGGAGGCTCTCCACCAAACCGCCGCACGTAATCCCTCAGCTTCTCCAACGGTGCTTTGGCTGCCGCTCCCAATTCCCCGACGATCTTCTCAATGGTCGTCAGGACCTGTAAACAACTCTTGACGGGCTCGATCAAGCGCTCGAGTTCCCGTAAGTCAATCTTATTTACTTCGGCCGGCATAAGACTTATTTCCACGTCTGTCTTACCTTCCGGCCGGGAGCCAATGAGCATGCCCGCTTCTGGCACATGCTCTGATGGGTCTCGCTGAGGCTTCTGGGACTTGGAGTTCTGTGAGAGTCGAGTTACCTCTTTCGGCAGGCTGTGGTCTGTCTTATTTAAATTTACAACATCCCGACTAGCCATTTCCCGACCCTCCTTACCTTTTTGTGGGTTGAGCGATGCCTCGCTCGCCTCCCCCTTCCCCTTTGGAAAAACCGAGTCCGTTCCTTTGGGCTCAAAGGCGCAAACAGTGGGACACAGACCTCCTCCTTCCCAGAAAGCATCGGGGTCGCTGCCGTGTCCCTCCTCGGCTACCGTCATGCGGAAGTCGTCTCCTCTGTGCTCAGGTTCCGACAGGAGCGCGCCGTCGTCTCCAGGGCAGTCTTCTTTTCCCCGCGGAGCCTCCAGGTGATCTCCTCCGAGGTACATGCATGGGACAAAGTGAGTTATAACAAATGCATTTTCCATAACGTTCCCAGCACGTACCTCAGAGCGCTCGTTGAATCTTGGAGGTTTCTCCAGACTTGAAAGGCTGCTCCTTAACTCCTCCCGAGCGTCGGCCATTACACACAGGTCACTCCCGCTGGTGATATTGCTCTGCTTGCCCTTCCTCTTCCCCATTTTGGATTCGGATTTATTTTTGGGTTCTGGCGATGCTGTGGTGATTCCTGACGTCTTAGTCTTCTCAGTTCTCTGCCCACAGAAATTTTGAGTACAGGTCCTCCGCAATAGACGCTGGAGTATCTTGCCGACTACGCCACTGTGGTAGATAGGGGACACTCTCGCTCCCTTGAACCCCTGTCCACGACTCCAAACACCAGGTAAAAGTCCTCCAATTGACTTTATTTAAATGCCACAGTGTACAAAACACCCTCTCCTCCACTATACTCATAAATTAACAATAATAAACACAATAAACCAATCCTCCAGCTCCCACACGCGTTGCCACCCTTCCACCCAGCTCAGCTCGCCGTCTGGGAGCTCCCACAGTCCTTTTATATGTCCTGACCCGGAAGTGTTCCCAATCGCCAGTCCATGTGATTCTCAATCACTTCCGGGTCAGGTAAAAGTTCTTTTCTTCAACCCGGAAACCCGTCGCTCTTCCTATGATGAACTTCCGGGTCATAGGGCACAAAGAAATCTTCGGTCCTCCCTGCAGCTCCCTCTTGTGGCCCCCATGGCATCCAGCAGGGCGATGCATAAAAAATCCATTGTCCATGATGCCCTGCTGGTCTTCTGGGGACCTCCACGCTGCAAGGAGGGCTCCACCTGGCGGCTTGGGGGTATTGGCCGGGATAAACGGCCGGCCATCCTCCACACTGTATAAGTCACTTGAGGCCTCCTTTATACTTTGACATACAGTTTGATTCAATTGTTCTTCCAATTGAGTTTGCACAGGCACAATATGAGTGAGACTAATTGATAATCTGGGCATTGCATTTTGAAGGCCAGTGTTTCTAGGTGAACAAAGTTTGCTAAATGATTTAGAATGATATCTCAGTGAGACCAATGGAATTGTGTTTAAAGTGCAGCAGTTTGGAGTCACTATGTTAATACATGAGCTTCTTGATTTCAGAATTGTGTGCATAGTTCCATTTTTTGTGTGTGTAAAATGGGGAAAAACTGTAATTCTGCTAAAATGTTCTTATAAAATGCACTCCATTGCACAGTCTTGTATCTTGTATCTGTCGGGGCTCATTTTCATTTCATAGGTGGCAAGCTTATCATATACTGTTACTTGCGTTCCCTGACAGCATGCTGTTTCAATGCGCCTTAAAAACTGTTTCTTTTACATATCCAGTATGGTATCTCTCATGTCTCCTAAACATGGTCTCCTGCACTCTCTGTCATATTCAACACTGTGTCATTGAGTGCTCTCAAAGCCTTTATATGTATGCAGAGCCCTGAGTAGATAATCTTTTTGGAAAAGTACTATTAAACAGCCAAAATGTTACATCAGATGAAATCAAGACAACTGATAACTTGTAAATGGTTTGGTTGCTTGTCAGTGAGATCATTCTGATCATTACCATGTAGTTAATTGCAGTAACATGTTCACTAAAAGAGATCTCAAGCATTTATAGCTTATCCTGTTACAAACATATACAAACTTCTTTTTATTTTAAGCTTCACACTTTCCCAAACTATTAACTCTGGCACTATATATATGTGGCTAAGGATCTGCGCTGGTATCTGGAAGGTTGCTGGTTCAAATCCTGTTACTGTCAGAACGGATCCTACCCTGCAGGGCCCTTAAGCAATTTCCCTGAATGCCACATTCATCTGATCCTGATGCCAGTGTACTACTAAAGCTCAGTTTGTTGTCTCTGGTGAGGCTAGCAGTATAACTAACTGCTGAGACCAGTCTCCACTTTCTAAGATGTAGTACAAAAGCCCAATGGCTGTGATTATCACCATGTGTTTATACAGAATTTCTCAAGGGCAACATGAAAACATATGCCATTTCAGTCCACAACATATTGCATCTGCTGATAATCCAGTCACTGAACCCAGTCCATCTCCAGCTAGGTACCCTGGCTGCATTCTGTCCCATATGTACTGTAGATATAATCCACTTACAATCCACTCTACAATCAAAATCAGTCCCACCAGAACTTTCTTGTACACTTTGGGAACAGGCCACTGTGGCAGTGGCATTTTAAATGTTTTGCTGTGCCATATCTCTAAGCATTCTTGGCCTTTTGCCTGCTTATCCTACTAGCCTGGTGCCATATTTAAATGGCACAATATAATATGAAAGTGAACTTTGAATTGGCTTTAGGAGAAAAAAAAAACGCTGACACAGGCAAGGAAACGTTGGCAATTTATCAAAATTGACAAGTTGTCCCATTTTTCTATCCATCCACTTCCGGAGCCCACTTAGTCAAGTTATAAAGCCTTATTTTTTTCATTCTGTTTTTTTTAACAGGCAGGTAGAAGCCTTACTTCATATCTGGGATGCTTTCTGTGCTGTGTGGAGTTCCTTTGCTCTTCCTGTGCTCTTGTAAATTTGAATTGTCAGTAGTTGAAAGGAAAAATACTGAAACAGGGAGCATAGACAACTTCTCCCTTTTTCTCTCCACCCATTTCTGCAACTCCTTTAGTTCAGTTATAGAGTTGTGGGGGGCAGAAACAATTCTGTGACTGGTCTTTTATCTATCTATCTATCTATCTATCTATCTATCTATCTATCTATCTATCTA
>JANRMT010028174.1:139236100-139258579 GCA_026402145.1 Polypterus bichir lapradei
ATATATATATACTGTATATATATACTGTATATATATATACAGTAAGGAAAAAAACTCTTGACTTGATGTGATTTATAAATATGTTGTGGTGGAAAATTCCTAAATGATTTTATATTCTGGAGTTGACAAATATAAACAGTGCTAAAAAGTTAAAACTGATATGTATTCCTTACATATTTCATTTTTTAATTATGTGTATCTGAGAGGTGGCTGTGCAGTTCCATAGCTTGTTGCATCCTGTGTGAATCTATTTTCTTTCCATGTTCTTTAATTTATATAGTATTCCATTATGAATACGATTCCAGGATGTGTTATAGGTTCAGCACTATATCAAAGTTGTTCTCAGATATTTTGAACATTATTAACATAGGCAGGTTAGGCTACTCACTAAAGGCCACACATCTTAAAATGAGGATTGAAATTCATCTTTGTGGTTTACTGTCTAGTGCCTTAGTAACCTGCTCATGCTACATGCCTGTGGTACACTAAGAACATGTTTTTAAGAGGGCCATTTGATGGACTGGCGACAATTTTAAGATGAATTTCTGCCTCAAATTTGTTATTGCTGAGTTGTAATAACCCTCAATAAAATCGTATGGCAGAAAACACAAGCAGGTGGATTTAAGATTTTAAGCTGGGCATACACTTTCAATTTTGGCACAATTTTAAACCTGATTTTCTGTCCAATTTTTGAGTCGACCTGAATTTTAGCTTAATCAACCGTTGCTTCCTATGCAGAATGAGAGGGGTTACATTGCCAAATTCTATCTTATGATTGTGCTGTTGTACAAGTGAAAGGAATTCTGTCATGTCATAAACTTCAGTCTGCTGTCTAGTAGGGTGAGATGTCTCACAAGTTGATTTCCTGATGTCGCCATCAAATTGGTTGATAGGTTTTGAATTTCAGTTTGCTGTGGTGGCTTGATATTGGGTATTGCCATTACCACTGTTGTCATTTTCACCTCTTTTGATTTCAAAAAGCTAACTATCATATAACAACACATATACGACTAAATAGCCAATGACAAAAGTGTTGTATGAAACTTTACTAGTAGAACCTAAAATAAACAAATACAATGATAAATTACATAGATTACACCTCCAGATCTCTCTATGAAATTGAAAGACCATATTGTCTGCATCTTTCCAACCATCCCCGTGTCTAGTTACACATTTTTCTTTTCTTTGTAGTTTCAGAGCAAACCACAGCAAGACTCAGCAAAATCAGCTCTTTCCTTTGTTGACACTTTGGGAAGCCTGTAATCATATTGTTTTTGTGAATGGGAAAAGCTTTATTGCAAAATGTCCATCGGGGCACTGCACATGTATCGTCTGAGCATACATGTCAGTCAGAATGAACATGCTCATACAGTTTGAGCACATATACGACTTGAGCAAGGTTTCTGAATAATGTGTATGCCCAGCATTAGACAGAAGGGCTGCAGTTGTCAAGGACAACATCCAATATTAGCAGATTGCTATGTTTGTCCACTGTATTCACCAGGGCGTCCAAAATTCTTGACAATATATTTTTGTAAGAATACTGTAATAGCCAATGCTAAAGTCAAACGTTTTCAGCATTTCACGTAGTGATGCAAGTAGAACTGCTATTTAGAAAAAGCAGTGTGTTACTTAAAGCTTGCATTCTAATATTTATGACTGTCTTGTTTGTATGTTTTAGTTTTTACTGTTCTTATTCTCTGGCTAATGGTTTCATGTTGTCCTCTGCATGACTGCAGCTTCAGTATACTTCCTTTCTTCAACCTTTCTTATTCTGAAAAAAATACATCAAAACAAATACTTCCACAATTTTTGTTTAATATACATTGTTTTTTCTTTAGTTTTTTCTGTTAGTTACAACATACTGATAAGTGTCTCTCTTTCCAATTTACAGTCCCTCCACCCCCCCACCCCAGTTTGCTTTGGGTTTCCAGATGAAGGACAGTTCCACATCCATTCTCTTGCTCTTTCTCTGTTTCTCTGCTCTGCTTATCTTCAATCATACCTTTATTTCACACAGCTTGTAACTTCATGTTGCATCCATGCCCTTTAAAAACAGAATTTTTTTTTTAATTATATGTATATGGGTTGACCAGAAATGTGACATTTTTTAATGCAACCAATCTATACTAATAAAAGGCAAAGCCCTGACTGACTGACTTACTGACTGACTGACTGACCGACCGACTCACTCACTCACTCACTCACTCACTCACTCATCACTAATTCTCTAACTTCCCGTGTAGGTAGAAGGCTGAAATTTGGCAGGCTCATTCCTTACAGCTTACTTACAAAAGTTAAGCAGGTTTCATTTTGAAATTCTACACGTAACGGTCATAGTGGTCGACAACATCCGCCATGTTGAACTTTCTTATTTATGGCCCCATCTTCATGAAATTTGGTAGGTGGCTTCCCTGTGCTAACCGAAACCGATATACGTACTTGTTTCAGTGGTATGACGCCACTGTCGGCCGCCATATTGAACTTTCCAACATCACTAATTCTCCAACTTCCCGTGTAGGTAGAAGGCTGTAATTTGGCATGTTCATTCCTTACAGCTTACTTACAAAAGTTAAGCAGGTTTCATTTTAAAATTCTACGCGTTACGGTCATAACGGCTGACAACGTCAGCCATGTTGAACTTTCTTATTTATGGCCCCATCTTCACGAAATTTGGTAGGCGGCTTCCCTGCGCTAATCGAAACCAACGTACGTACTTATTTCGGTGGTATGACGCCACTGTCGGCCGCCATATTGAACTTTCCAACATCACTAATTCTCCAACTTCCCGTGTAGGTAGAAGGCTGAAATTTGGCAGGCTCATTCCTTACAGCTTACTTACAAAAGTTAAACAGGTTTCATTTTGAAATTCTATGCGTAACGGTCATAACGGTCGACAACATTCGCCATGTTGAACTTTCTTATTTATGGCCCCATCTTCACAAAATTTGGTAGGCGGCTTCCCTGCGCTAACCGAAACCAATGTACGTACTTATTTCGGTGGTATGACGCCACTGTTGGCCGCCATATTGAACTTTCCAACGGTCTTTGTTACTTATGGGCCCATCTTCAAGAAATTTGGTACGCGGGTTCCCAACGCTAACTGAATCCTACTTACGTACATATATACATCCATAGCCTGCAGCTCGGTCACCTTGTGAGGCGGTGTTGGGTCCCCCATCCCAACACCTCCCACGTTGTTGCCTGCCTGCCTATATACCGCTCCGGTCTCTACATTCCCTTCCTTGCTTCCTTCCCTTCCTATCGTTCCAACCATACCCCTATTAACATGTCTATCGAGGTGATCACCATCGATCAAAGAACTGTCACTTACTGAGTGGTTTCCATGCTCGGAGATGGCACCTACCTTTTCCATTCTCTTTGTTACATATTGCACGGACATATCAGGCTCACTCTTGATATCCGGAGGAACATTGTGTCTTATGTATTGAATGACAGAGACAAGTTCAAGGTGTGGACTGATGACCGTACAGGAGATAATTATACTACACAGGAGCACTATAAGAGTGAAATGCTTAAGCCCTTCACCTATGGTTCTGCATGTGAGTTGATGGTGACCGCTGAATTGTTCGGTTGTCGCTTTCAAGTGTACCGAAATGGCCAAATATTTTACACCTTTCGACAACCACCAATGCCTCTTAAACATCTTAGATTCACAGGTGACGATTTCAGTAGTGGACACTTTGATGTTTATGAACATCTCAAAATGTTTATAAACTCTTTATGTTTATAAACAGTTTATAAACTGTTTATGATGTTTATAAACTCTCAAAAGCTGGATGTGACGTTATCGATGAAACCAGTTGTGTGCTTACAACGCTTGACAGATGCCGAATGTCTCTTCAACACAAGTCCTGCAAATACTGTCGTAATTGAAACAAACCATGAAACTCAAACTGATTATGACAGCAGCAATCCAATCTGTGAGATTTGAAACAAGATTACTGTTCACATGGCCAACTGTATGTTGCATGCTCAAGAGTAAGCTCAGCGCACAGCTTGGTCATATTACAACCGGAGGGCCGAACTGACAATGTGGTATACAAAGAGATCCTTAACAAATTGGTATATTTTCCCTCAGTTTAAAAAGGTTTAATTTTTTTCTTAATAAAAATTTTAAGGCAGTACTTCGCCACTGTGAAGCGCGGGTATTTTGCTGGTTTATAATAAAATTGTTTGAACATTCTAATAGGATAGATGTTGTCATGATCAGGACTGAATTTTGTGGTCTTATAGCCTTTTCCTGTATTGAAAATCTGTATTACAGGAAATACAGGAAAAGGCTAAAAGACCCCAAAATTCAGTCCTTATCATGACAACAGGCAACCCCTAACGGGAGCTGCCGAAAAAAGAAGAAGAAGAAGATAGCCTTTTCCTTTTATGAAAGCCATTTTGCGGACCTCTCTAGGGGTGTGGGCTCTGGGGTCATGACCACAAATTTATCAGTAGACAGGATTAAAGGTCAACGTTTGCACTGCGCTTTATCCGATCTGTGCATAAATCCTTTGAAACCTTTATTGTATTCTCTTTGTGATTTATTTTAGTGTCTTGCATGTTTTTCAACTTCTTGCCTGAATTTTGACTTTGATTTTTGCCTCTCATCTTGTTTTATTTTATTTTTGTTTGTTTGCTTTTTGCACACATCTCCTGGTTTAACTCAAGAAATTAGTTATCTGTTGTCTTGCAGAGTCAGAACAGATGTATTTGCTATTTATCATTTTTCTATGTAACTTCTGTTAAATTTAACAGCATCGAGTAACAACAACAACATTTCGTTATATATAACATATTTTCATACAAATGGTGTAGCTCAAAGTGATTTACAAGAAAAGTTTATAAAAAATAAAAATAACATTATGCAATACTATATAACAAAGAATAAAGTAAGATCTGATGGCTGGCAAAAAACTTAAGAAAGCAGGAGAAAAAAAAACAAAATCTGCAGGGGTTTTAAGGCCACGAGACCACCCAGACCATTCTATCTAACTTAAATGATCTGAATCAGTCCTTATGGTTCAAGTCACTTTCTTAATGCTGTTGTTGGCTGGCCAGAGTGAGGCATGTCAGTGAGATCTGCTTGACACACAATTTGTGAAGCCCAACAACTAACTATGCCTAAGATAAAAAAATAGGTTTGTTCCTAAAAAAACAAAGTTCAGATAGATCAGAAGATGAAATAAGCGAAGGCCCAGAGGCAAAAGAATGATCAAAAAGCTACCCAGAAATTTAAAAAGAGAAATCTTACTGAAATGTTAGATGAGCATCAGACATCAAAGTTGTTGCTGCAACCATCCAAAAAGCCCCTTAATCAAAATAAGCAAAAATATCCCAATACTGGGATGCTCACTGTACTGCGCTACCATGTTTTATACCATTGGCAATGATGTCACGTCATGCAGGGCACACTGCTAGCAACAGAAGGGACAGCCCTAAACAATGTGGCTGCATCCATGTTCAAAATACAGCAAAACGCTTACCAAACAAACAAAAAAAGATAAGAAAAAATCAAAGCAAGTATAATGCAAGGAGGTAGTATTTACGTATCATAACATGCAACCCAAGGAATTCATGACACTAACAGTTCTTTTACTATATCTGCAGCATTGTCCCCATGTGCATTTTTTAAATTGGCTGGGAATGTTCACTACTGATCATTACTGAGGCCATGTTGGGAGCCAACTGCTTATTGAAGGCTTTTCCTATTAACTTTGACTCAAATGTGTTGAAGTTTTTTTGGGCAACCCTCATACAGTATATACATGTAAGGTATGCTAGAGCTCCACTGATCCAGCATCCTGAATTCAAATACAGGGCTCTGTTCTCTTTGAAGGATTTGCACATAGTCGCTGTGTCTGTGTGTCCATCAGGCAGGGCTTATGCTTTGGGAATTTTGTTCTTATAAGAGGTAGTCAAGTTAAAAAGATTATAGAATGTTCCTTAAACAAATAAAAAAATGGAGAAGATTTGCTTACTTGTTTTAATACTGGTGGTTTGCATTTTTCAACAAGCATTGCTGGAGGAAGCCTGGAGACCAAGCAACCATAACTGTGTTTGTTTAATCACAGTATAAGTCTTTCCATACTTCATCTTTGATTGAACGTCCAACCTTGTTCAGGATTTATTCCCAGTTTTAGAATTTTTAGAGTATTTTATGTTAGTTAAAAATATATTTTAAATTAGTAGATTATTTTTTTTTCTGTTAGGCATGTGTCCAGTTTCTCTTCAATGGTTTATCGTGGCTTCCATTTCCTAATCACTGAATCAACAGTGCCCACCACCTAATTTTACTAGCGTATGCACTTTCATTTTTTTTTATCTCTGACTTATTTTGATGGCTCAGTAACATTCGTTTTCTCAGATATGCTTTAGGTTTACTGCCTGAATAATGCACCTTTATCATGGCAATTACTTTAAAGAATGTATTGAGAACAATTAAGAGGTATTTGTGTTTTTTTATCATTTTTTACAGACATACAACAACACCACATTAAAAATAAATGAACTTGGAGATTTAGTTCTTTAAAATAAAAATATCACAGAACAAAATTTTAATCTAGAGCTTGTTATTCAGTAAATTTATAGATTTGATCAAAGGTGTAAATGCTTTTGCATTATGCATGCATATACAGCACATTATATGTGTGTATATGTGTGTAAATTAAGTATAACACCTGCAACTACTGTATATAAGCCAATCTGAAGTTCACAGTGACATATTTCTCATTGAATATCACTGCTACATCCACTACATATGAGTATTTTTATTTAAAAACATACACATATACACTGTTGCTCAAAATTTTTAGAACACCTCATTTTTTCCAGTTTTTCTTCAAATTTAATCAGCTGAAATGCAACTACCAGATGTTTAAATTTAAAGTAGAAGCATAACATCAAAATCTGTGCCAAATGCTTCAAAATATTCTAAATTATGATGGCAACAGAAGTAGTATTATAGTATTATAACTACTCAGGTTTCTGTCAGTGCCATCTCACTGCTCTGTGAAGCAGTAGTGCTAATCACTGTGCCACCATGCTATTCAAATTCTCTGGAACCATCCTTTAATCTATAAATACCTTCTGGACCACTACTCTGTATAAGCTCACTATCTGACTGTCACTGCATAAATTGGCTTCTGATAATTATCTTCTTATATCTCATAACATAAACATAAACAAAAACATAAAAACCATGTAAACATACTGCTATATATTAATTTGATCTTTTAATAAAAAAGCACATTGAGCTTTGTCTCACACTATTAACCTGAGCCTCCATCCAACTTTTTTCTAAACCCATTATTTCATTTTCTTGGTCTTTGAGAAGCTAGTGACTATCCCAGCAGCAGTGGGTACAAGGCAGGTCAAACACTAAATGACACAAAATCACAATCCCTCATAAGGGAACAGTTAAAAAAATGTAAATCTTCAGGATGTGATGGTAAATAAGAGTATTTAGGGAGGCCATCTATAGACATAGCATTGAGACAGCAGCTCTAAACTTGGTGTCAACATTAGGCCCAAAAACTAAGCAAAAGCTTGAAATGATTCAATAAAAGAAAGTGATGTGTTAATACCTGTGGACATATTCACTTTTTCATATTGTCTTTGTTTTCCAGCGCCCTGTTGCTACATTCTTTTCTTCCTACTGATCTTTACTCGCTTTTGGATGGTGAGTGTGATTTATGCCACTTGGTGGTTTTGGGACCGAGAGACACCATCGCATGGCGGGAGACAGTCCCAGTTTCTGCGCAGGCTTAGACTTTGGAGATATCTCCGTGATTACTTTCCTGTTGAGGTGAGTGGAAAAAATATAAATGCTGTATTGGAATGCAGGGGCAGTTATTGTAATAGTATAATTGCATTGTTTACTGCTACACATTTTTATAATTGTTGCCTGTAGACATTTATTTTAAATGCAGTAATGATAATGTCTGTGATCTGTCGTGACAGTTTTCAGATTTTACATATACCTTTTTTGACATCATCAAATTCCTTCTGGAATTAAATACGTTAATGTGAGAAAATCCTGTTCGCAGATCAGAACTATAAAGCAAAAAATGAAAAGCATAATACATGGTCAAAACAAAAGGGGATTTAAAAACCTGACTACAGTATCAGAATTCTTTCCTGAATCTATTTAGTAATACTTTCAGCTCAAAACAAAGCCCCCTCTGATTCCCATCAGGTAACAAATATCATTTCCTATGATTCCTGTGCTGGTCGATGTCACTTCCAGTTGCACTGTTGCTGTGCATCTAGATAACAAATATAAAAATGTAAAGAAGCAACCAAATGCATGTAACACTATTTTTATAAATATTGCTGCTAGGAGACTGTCAGACGCTGTCAGACTTTGAAAATAATACAATCACCGCGTGTACAAACCACCCTCACCTCAGCTGTCTTACAGATGGTAAGGTAAGATCAAATCCCAGGTCGGCACGTTCATAAGCAGTTGTAGTCTGCAGGCAGTGTGTGAACAGTTAAGGCTCCCTAAAGGTTGTTGTGTTGTCTGCTGTTGCACATGGTGATATAATTTCATTATTACATGTCACTTTATTTCCTGTTTAACTGCAATTTCCTTTTTTATGTTTTTCAAATTTTGCTTTTCTTCACAAGAAGAAGCACACATAAGAATTGTGAAGTACTGATTATGTACAGATGAACTTGCATCTGCAATAATTTAAGGGAAATATGAGAATAAAGAAAGCAGTGGTCTAATAAATGAGCATTATATATTAACACAGATACCATAAAAGTAACCCAAATGCTCATCATTATCATCTATTACCTGAAAGTTGTAAAAATTTTGCAGATCATTTAGCATTAAAACATTATTATCAGCTTATATGGAGAAAAATGTATTCAAATCACACTTTTGAGGGAAGCATTTCTAAATTAAGCATGGAACATGAGCAGCATGGTGGCCTAATGGTATGGGCTGCTACCATACACCTCTAGAGATCTGGGATTGATCCTGAGCCACGTCACGTTTTCTATGGCGTTTAAACATTCTCCTTGTTTCAATATTTGTTTCTTCCACATGCTTCAATTTCCTCCCACTTAACAAAGCCATGCATGTTAGACTATTTTGCATCTTTAAAAATTACTTTGTTGTGCTGCTTGATAAGGAAAATAGTATTGATCATTCCTCAACAGTACGACAATCAAATTCTTTTATCCATAACTAGCAAAATACCCGCGCTTCGCAGCAGAGAAGTAGTGTGTTAAAGAAGTTATGAAAAAGAAAAGGAAACATTTTAAAAATAACGTAACATGATTGTAAATGTAAATGTTTTGTCACTGTTATGAGTGTTGCTATCATCAAGGATTTGATTATCATTATTTCTTTCAATCAGGTTCGTATTTGGAGGATGTGTTGTGTTCAAGTTATATTCCGTGTTTTTCAACCGTTGTAAAGATAACAGGTTTCATTCATCGAAGTGTTCACTACCGAAATCGGTACTCGTGAATCTAAGATGTTTAACAGGCATTCCCTGTATAAACTTGTGGATTTGCCTGTGAATATTTAGCAGCAGTGTCTCTATGAACTTGTGGATTTGCCTGTGAGTATTTAGTGACAGCGTGTCTATTAACTTGTGAATTTTTCTGCGAGTATTTGGCGGCAGCGTCACGAAGTTGTTTACGTTTAGCTGCATCAGAAAATGTACCACAACGTCTGACACGCCTCCTTTTTACTGTCTTCTCACAGCATGGATTGCTACTGTCATAATCGGTTTGAGTTTCGTGGTTTGTTTCAATTATGTTAGTATTTGCAGGACTTGTATTGAAGTGACATTCGGCATCTGTCAAGCGTTGTAAGCATATAACCGGTTTCATCGATAACTTCGCATCCAGCTTTTGAGTACGGAGTAGGTAAAAAACATAAAACCAAAAGCTATAACATGACAAAAGCACACCATCATGTGTGTTATTGAATGTTCTCTGCAGGAAAATGCACTACACAGGCACTGTTACCTAACATTGCACCTTCCTGTTTCTTGATTCCAAAGGAAGATGAAGCTGAGGATATCCATGCTCCACACCCAGACACATCTTGAAAGATTGTGATTATTAACACTGTCGTCTTAATTGGCAAAGTGGATGTGGTACTACCAAAACAACCACAACAAACGTCTCCTGGCAAAACAAAATGTCTACACATGACTGGAAGTGACTTCAGTTATTTTCATTCACTAAAGAAATTTACTTAAACACTAAATGACCGACAGCAGAATTAGCACAGGAAAACACCTCCATGTTATGTGCACTCTCCAGTGCACAAATGTTATTGTGAGACTTACAGAGACTGGAAGATGAATAGCAAAGCCCCACAACAAAGTCAGACATGCAAAGGTCAAAACCATGAAGACAAAAATAAAACAAACACCAAGTTAAATATTGGCAGGATGGATAAAGAGTTTGTCTTGATACTGATGCCAAAGTCATAAAGCCAAACAAACTTGACCACTTGTTTCTTAAACTAAGCTACTGAGAACTGCAAGGATGTGTTTCTTTATCCTAAGAGTAATAGCTCTGTGAATCAATGGAGCCAAGTTTGTACAAAATGGACGTTATGTTACCAGCATGGCATACAGTACCTGGTCATTGACTTCTAAACAGCCTCACATACATGCATAATAGGATAACATTAAAAAATATTAACATTGTTCAAAATAACACAGCGAACCAAAAAAAAACAACAAAATCAGATTCTTCACAAGAAAATAATAAAGAATTGTGCAAAGTAATACAGATGTAAATGACCAAAAATAAATATCAGTAAGCCATAGTCACACATTCTAGACTGGAACTAAACACCTTTTCTCCTTAGTCAATGGTGAAAATTTCTTTGGTCTAGAAATAAATTTGCTGTTAACTTAAACCTTTGTAAATCACTGGCTCATCACTTCTTGTGCCAAATGCTATTGAACAGTTTCACTTTACACACAATTCTGTAGTTAGCTAAGCAGGGTAAGAAAATGAACAGAAGGACAAATCACATCTTCCTTGGATACACACATATATTTTATTCTTTTCTGCTTGGATTTTGTTTCAGTTTCTTTTTTTTTTTAATTTTTTGATTTGACCTACTTTGTTTCCATGGGAAAATTGTATTTTGCATGACCTTTGTGGGTCGGAGTGTAGAGTCAGCCATTATACAGCTCCCCTTGAGCAATTTTCAGGTTAAAAGCCTTGCTCAAGGGCCCAGTGCAGCAGGATCATTCTGGCAGTATTGGAACTGGAACTGACAAACTTGCAGATACCAGCACAGATCCACCACTCCACCCATTTTGACTTATTGGAAGGTATTTGTCATAAGAGAATCTCCATCTTTGATTATTTTAATAAGTTATTTTTTCTGGATATATCCATCCATCCATTATCCAACCCGCTATATTCTAACTACAGGGTCATGGGGGTCTGCTGGAGCCAATCCCAGCCAACACAGGGCACAAGGCAGGAAACAAACCCTGGGCAGGGCGCCAGCCCACCACAGTCTCTGGATATATGCTAATACATTTTTTTACATGTTTGTTTTACCACAATGCCATTTCTTTTATGCCTGATTACCATCATTTTGAGTGGCTGTGACTAGGATATGGGTCCTAGTTGGTAGGTCATGTGCCCAGGAGTCATGTCACATGATATCATTGGCTTGATACTTTAAAAGCCAGTGTCAGATGCTCATTTACATGTGAGATTTGGTTATTTTTTAGCATGTTTGACTCTTTTACAGTTCAGCAACAACAACAACATGTATTTCTATAGCACAAGATGTCAAAGAGAAAGTTACAAGAAATACAAAACTAGTAAAATTAGCCAATAGTACTAAAGAATAAGTACCAAATAAATACAAAAATAATCTAAATGATCTTAAAATAAGATAAATATCAAGTAGAAGAGTAGTGTCCTTATATACAATACCATGATGTAAGTTTCTATGGATGAGTCTGGTGGTAAAGTCAGACAGCCAGGAGGACAGAAAAAACAAACAAAAAAAAAAAAACTGCAGATAGTCTGGACAAAAAACTAAATCTGCAGGGGTTCTAAAGCCAAAAGCCTGCCTGGCCCCCAATGGGCTCTTTGCCTAATATAAATGTTCTTAATTCATTCCTCTTTGTTATGAGAAATTGGATTATAGCAAGCATTGAGAGTACAGTAATCCCTCCTCGATCGCGGGGGTTGCGTTCCAGAACCCCCCGCGATAAATGAAAATCCGCGAAGTAGAAACCATATGTTTGTATGGTTATTTTTATATATTTTAAGCCCTTATAAACTCTCCCACACTGTTAACATAATTAGAGTCCTCTAGACATGAAATAACACCCTTTAGTCAAAAGTTTAAACTGTGCTCCATGACAAGACAGAGATGACAGTTCTTTCTCACAATTAAAAGAATGCAAATATATCTTCTCTTCAAAGGAGTGCCCGCATTAGGAGCAGAGAATTTCAGAGAGAAAGAGAGCGCTCGCAAAGAAAAGCAAACAATCAAAAAATCAATACGTGTGCTTTTAAGTATGCCGAAGCACCGCAATAAAGCGGCATTTTTTAGAGAAGCGTCAGTATCTTCTAAGCAAACAGCCTCTGTGCAAACAGCCCCTCTGCTCACACCCCGTCCGTCAGGCGCAGAGAACGTCAAAGAGAGAGAGAGAGAGAGAGCTATATTAAAGCAAACAATCAAAAAATGAATACGTGTGCTTTTGTGCTTTTAAGTATGCCGAAGCACCGCAATAAAGCGGCATTTTGTAGAGGATCGTCCGTATCCTCTGTGCAAACAGCCCCTCTGCTCACACCCCCTCCGTCAGGCGCAGAGAATGTCAGAGAGGGTGAGATAGAGGCAGAGACAAGCAAACAATCAAGCACCGCACGGGAAGCATATCTTATATCATTGAGGAGTTTTAGTTAATATGTAATACATGCTCTGATTGGGCAGCTTCTAAGCCATCCGCCAATAGCATCCCTTGTATGAAATCCACTGGGCAAACAAACTGAGGAAGCATGAACCATAAATTAAAAGACCCATTGTCCGCAGAAATCCGTGAGCCAGCGAAAAATCCGTGATATATATTTAGATATGCTTACATTTAAAATCCGCGATAGAGTGAATCCGCGAAAGTCGAAGCGCGATATAGCGAGGGATTACTGTACGCATTTGCCTAATGTTTTGGTTTAGGTTCCTGATTTTCTTGATCTCCCATCTTTGACTTTATGTTTAAGGTTTTAGTTCATCTTCTGCTCCATTTTTAGTTTAATAAAACACGTGGGTTTTGCCTGTGCTGCACTACTGTTGAACTGCTAGTTTTTCAATTTGCCAATTTAAAGATTTTTTATTTCTCTAAGCCCTTTTCAGGGCGGAGTGGTGGCTCTGAGGCAAGGGATTTGCACTGGCAATCAGAAGTTTGCCGTTTCAAATCCCGTAAAAATGCCAAAAGGGTCTCTGCTCTGTTGGGCCCTTGAGCAAGGCCCTTAACCTGCAATTGCTCCGTCCTGGGTATGACGTTAATCTGCATCCGCCCTGCATGTAGGCCCTCCAACCTGCAGGGAAAGAATTGGGGGTTGGTGGCAGAATTGGCACTCCAGCCACCATAAAAAAACCTCACACTGTTCCACTCCATCTGAACTAGTGTGGTGCTGAGGTATCACCCGTTGCATGGCTGCACTCGGGTCCTAATCTGGGATCCTGAGTTGGTTTGTTGTGTGGTGGGTGTAGCAATGCTCTGTATCAATGCGTGCTCCTAACCTCTAAGCCCCTTTCCTACATGTCAGAACAGGAGGGTCCTTTGGCTTTTTAAATGTGCCAAGCATTGTAAGTGAGAAATAACTTTCACCCTCATGAAAAGCACTGATTTGAATTACATAAGACATTCAGTATCTTTGTAATTAGGTAAAAAGAATTCAATTAGAAAGAGAAATTTATCTCAATTATGTCTATGAGATTATTTGCCACAGATTTGTTAATTTAATAGTGACTTTCATGATTAGCCAAGTATGATGCTGGCTCTGTTCATAACCTGGATATTTACACTGTAGAAGAAATTTTATTTTTATAGAACTTATTAAGCAATAAACTTCTTTTCAAAGACAAGTTCAAGTTAGGAGTTTTATTAGCATTATGGTTATAGATCTCAGATTAATATACCAACTCAGCATATTTTCCTTAACTTTGTATTTCTGGATCAAGTTCACAAGTTCTGCACCTTTAAAGGTGTTAAAGATAGATGAAGATGCAAATTCTGCAAGGGCAAAGAGTGTTAATAAGAACCAGGAGTGTTTTACTAAGTAAGTCTTTGTGGAACGTTCAAAGTTTTTTTTAATATAAATTTTGAAAGTATTTTAACAGCTCACAGAAATCAGTGCAGCTGTACATATAACCTTTGGCCTATAGCTTAGTGTAGGAATTAACCTGAAATGTGTTTTGCTCTCATCTATACTGTGGCCACCTTTATTTACAAAAGAAATTAAGCAGCTGTAAAACCCCCAAAACCAAGGCAGTGCATAGGCTATCACATACATTTTATCATACACAAATAAGTAAAATAGCAATACATTCTCAAACCCATCTAGCCCAATGCAGGGTGACACAGAGTCAGAGCCTGTCCTTGAGCATAAGGTCCATGTTGAGAGTGCCAGCTCAGGCCAGGACACAATCACTTACACAACGAGAACTGCAATCACATAGGACCACAGATGCCTTTACAATATGGGATAAGAAAAGACTACCTGGAAGATACACACATGAAAACACCACACAGCCAATAACTTACAGATGAGTATTTTCTTCCTAGAGAGTGCACAATACTAATTTATTCCACATTAGATTTGTGATCCTCCAAACATTCCTACTGTTGTTAGTTCAAAATGTCCACTTTAGGACTTCATTACTTTGATTTGTTTCCGGAGACAACTTTTAAAATTTCAGGAGCATGTATAACTTTAACTTGTGTAGTTGTTTATTTTTATTCTACCATTCAGGGGGAAGAGTCTCCCAAAGTATTTACCATTTAAAGTGCAGCATGATTATACAGAGCAATAAATATTAACACATCAAAAGCACACACAGAGAGGGAGGACTTTGTTTAGGTCCTCATCATTAGCTAGGAAGGAGGTTTAAATTGTCATTTGTCCAACTCCATTGCACTATTCTGCTTTATGGTCCATACATTATAGAAAGACATTTTAGAATCTCAGAAAGACAACAAAAATTCCTTTCCTATGTACATATGCAGTATCTAAAACCTCTAGGCAGCAGTTGACACATTCACGAGAAAGTGGAGAATAGGACTGCATGGGATACTGTGTGAAGGGTGCCACCCAGGAGTCTTACCGGGCTGTGATGCCCACATTATGGAAGGATGGGGGGAGACATCTTGCATAGGGCTTTAACTCCTCCAGCGTGCTAGATGGCAGCCTCCCTGGGTTGTGGCATCACCAGGGATTCCTACAGGGCATCATGGGAATTGGAGTTTGTTGGCTCAGCTGTGTTGGGTTCCGTGGGTGCTGCCAGGGGGAGCTGGGAGGACTGATGACTCTACTTTATTGGGCCTCAAACTTACCCGGATGTGGTTCTGAGCCACAGCTTTGGGATACCAGAAGTACTTCCAGGGATTCATCAAAGGAGCTGACTGCTACTACTCATGGAGCCAGAGTCGGGAGGTGATGTTAATTTTACTTTTGTGTCTCAGCCTTTGTGTCAGGTATGTTAGGTGTTTGGTGAGCTGGAGCAACCATTGGTGGACACAACTGGCACTGGGATAGTACAGAAAAACCCAAATTTTTAAATGGTATAGTGCCAGCATTTTGGGTATTTTGGTACAAGAAGTACAATAAACATCAACTTTCTTCTTATAACCAACTCAATCCATCAACATTCGCTATTGTGATTGTGGAGAAACTTCCATTCCTCATAGTCTTCATTAAGTAAACCTACACGCTCTGATGCGATTGGAACTTTATAGTGGACCCAGCCCCTCCACATACCCTTTTATTGCTTCGACATGATTGGGACTTCATGGCTATTAAGAGGGAAGCAATGCTTATTGTACACAAAGGTGCGACACCCCAGGGAAGTAAGTAATTGTGCAGCATACTAGGAATATTGAATAAGAGAAGTTAAGTTGCCTGTAAGATGTAAGTTACCTGTTATTTGCTTCAGAACCATTTTAGTATCAATCCAACACTAGTAGAGAATTCTTAATTTAATGATTTTTTTGAATATTTGATCTTCATCCAGCAGTTAAATCTGTCAAGTGGTTCTTCTTTGTTAACTAATTTCATAGGATTTATTTGGTGGCACCACAAGAGGAAAGACCTAAAATGTATTCCTTCAATAATAATTTTGTATTTGTAAGTCTCTTTACAGAAGTGTGTATGGCTATGTCTCTACAAAATAGCCTCTGTGGGTGAAATCCTTGCCCATCACAGAGTCACACATACATAAAAACTCCCTTCACTTCCTCTCTGTTTCTCTTGCATATTTTCTCTTGCTTTATCTCTTCTCTCTTATTAAGGTTGCCCTCATCCCAAAACAATTTTCAACTGAATAGATCAATAGCCTGAGGCAGCTTTAAATCCTCTTACAAGTTCACTTCTGGTCAAGCCCACACTAACTTATGAGATCAGGAGAGGATCTAGAAGGTTTCGGGGTCACAAAGTCATAATGCTGTCTGCCAGCTGCTGAGATTACCACAACTTTGACCCATCCACAGCTTTTAAAGCTCTAGCTCTCTTACAAAGTCTCCATATTAATTATAAGACCTGCACTGTTCCACTCGGTAACCGTGTGATGCCAATAAATAGGCAGGAGTGTTCATGGACCCTACCTATGAAATGCAGTAAGATACCACTCCAGAGGTAGAACCTTATTCAGAACTGTTTTGTTTTTTTGTTTTGTTTTTCTTCAAATGAGTGTGATGCACTTCCAGAACCTGCTAGGTTATGGCAAATATGTTTAGAGATTTTTCAGGTAAGAAAGATGAAGTTTCAGGGCAAGAATGTTATACTTACTAATCGTAGCACCAGAGAGTGGAGGTGAGTTGAATGTTGATTAGAATTAGTTGATTAGCTCATACAAGTAAGAATTTTATTGTACTTTTTACACATGACAGTAATGATCCTATAAGATTACATGTTTCTTTTCAGGACGCATTTCCTCCTACTTGTCACCCCTCACTATTCCTCTAGCAATTTGAGCAACATAATTACAAAGTATATAGCTCTCTAGGGGTGCAGTTTCCTGTCTAGTGATCCAGTTCAAGTTGGGAAATGCAAGGGTCCCAGAGTCCCTTTATTAACTTGTTGGACCCCCTGAAAGCCTGAAACCCTTGAAACCAAAATTGTAGGGTGGTCCCTAAATATACATTAAAAAAAATATTATGCTGTAGTAGAGTATTCACTGATCATTTTCTTAAGTTTCAAGAAAGTATTTTTAATATGAATCCAAAAGAAGGGAATTATGAGGGGATTTCCTTTTATTTTAGCCTGATCATCCCTTGAAATCATGTGTTTCTGACTTCCATCCTATTATCTACCTAGAGCTGCAGTGAATATCAGTGTCAAGTTGGAGTGACAAATGAATTTAATTGCCATAGTGTGTAACCACAAGAGGGCACCACTGAGACCCAAACCACAGACACAATGTCACCCAACACAATTCCAAGTTCAAATAAGTTAATTTATTCTATTCTCTGTAGCACCAAAGTAAGATTTCAGGATATTTCAAACACTGGACCAGCTTCCCCTGAATTAGCATCTGTGCATTTTCTGTCTATCTCGTCGCTCCCTATTCCATGCCACCTCATCGTGATGGATCTTGAGAATTGACTGGTAAAGATTTTACTTCTGGGTAAGGTTGGAGCCCGATAAAGTAGGGCTCACCAGTCCTCCCAGAGACCCCTGGCAGCACCCACAGAAGCCAACAGGGCTGGGCCAACAACAGAGTTGGTATTTAACCTGCAGCTGTAATGGTCTGGATTAAAAAATACCAAGTCTTTCTATCACAATCCTTCCTGATACAAATTTAATTTAATTTGTTTGCTTATATTCCAAACCCAATACTTCCATTGCAAAATCTTCCAAATAGCAGGTCCACCTTCCCAGTCATATCAGACACATAGACTTTGCATAAGTAATTATATTGATATGTCCCTTCAATGATCAATGAAAAACAGCAGAATGCATGAGGATTTTATTAAGCAGCATATATTTTAAACATCAAACCGATAAAAATGATACGATATAAATGAATTGCCAACACAAAATAAAGTAGTCCTTAATACTAACTTGAACTCCCCAAATGCAAGAGGGTGGTTGGCTTTTCACTCCACTGGCCTTTTATCATTCTCTGTTTATTCTTTGTGAATGTACTGCATGTTCCATTAAACATTTATGACAGTCTGACCCTGTAATGGGACCCTGACCACAGCTCCACTCTCAGCTGCAGCCTTACTTGCTGCTTGTAATTCAGCCTTATTATTCCCCTTTGGAGATAGTGATGGTCATGCTTAGTGATCAGCCATTCCATTAATTTGTTGTAGCAGTCTAAAAAAACCCAGCTAAGATTCTCACTGCCTTGGACGGTAATTTATTTATTTTTCCGGTGGGGATCCCAGGAATGCACCCAGCCTTGGCCCAACTCACACACACTCTCACAGAGACAAAAAAGCAACCGGTAATAAAACAGAAAACAATGAATGTATTAAACAAACTACACAAATTTAACGATCCCACCTCACTTCCCTTTACGGCTAAATACAAAAAACACAAATTCAACAATAACAAACAACTAACAAGAACCACTCATGATGAAGTCCATGAAAACGGCAAGCGATGTGTGAAATAATGGAGATAAATTGTTCAAAGACCAACTCACTGTATGTGAATATAAAGACAGTCCTACTGGTATTTCCTGAAGATGGCGAATGATGGTATCAGGAGCACTATTTTCTTCGAAGCTTGACACGGAATCCAAATCATTCTTCACACAGCAGGCATACACCAGACAGTCCATACACATGAACAGGAGATAATCCAGGACAAAACAAGAATCCAGAGGAATTGAACGGGAAGACAAAGCAAACGGGGTACTCCAGACATGAAAACAACAAAAGACTTCTCCTCCCTCTGTATAACTGGCCTCCTTTTAAGTCTCGCGCCGGCCTCCTTGTCCCCAGCAGCCCCTTCACACTCAGCAACTGAACAATCAGAGCCATTGCAGCGACTGCTGGGAGTTGAAGTTTTCACTTCCCAGTAGCTCCACTACACTGTTGTTAGTTCAATATGAACAAAAGTTTTACCTTTACCCACAGAAGAAGTCATGCTGCTCAAGGATTTGGTTATTAGACTGATATTCACATTTGATTTGTTGGATTTGTTGTAATGTGGACACTGGACTGCCCACCTCACCTCTTTTATTTGCAACCATTCATTCCTTCTTCTACTTCTTTCCTAGTGTTTGTCCTGCACTAACGCAGGGTCCGCTGCTTTAGATGCCATCTGGGCTGAGTTGAAGGGTGATCTTGGCCACTGTCACTTCTTTGCTATGCAAGACATGTCCATACCACCTCAATCGAGCCTCTTGCATCTTCTTAGTGATCGGCACCACTCCCATTCTTCTCTTAATGTCCACATTCATGACGTGATCCCACCTCGTTTGAGCATCTTCAGCTCCATCTTATGAAGCGCATGTTCTTGTTGTGTGGTGACCGGGCAACATTCAGTGCTGAAGAGGGCCACTGGTTGAATGACGGTCTTGTATAATTTTGCCTTGATGTAATTCGGCATCCGTCGATTGCACAGGATGCTCATGACTTGTTGCCATTTGAGCCATGCAACATGTGTGCGGGCGTCAGGGAGAGTGCCACCTTCAACGCTTACATAAGAACCCAGGTATTTGAATTTGGTGATCTTGTTCATTTCGTGGCAGTCCACTCGTATTGTTCCTTTTGCATGTGGGCTGCTTTCAAGGTATTCAGTCTTCTTGAGGTTTAGTTGCACGCCATTTTTGTCTAGCCGATTTTTCCACCGCTGTGTCTGCTGCACTAGGACGGGTCTTGTTTCCTCCGTGATCATGACTTCATCTACATACAGCAACCATTTATTCAATTTCTCCATTATTTTATCACATGAGAAATCTCTGAAATCACTACTCAATCCACAAATGTCATCTCAAATAATCTTCTTAGCATTAGACCCAAACGTCACTCAGGCTGTAAAAAAGTGCTAAAAACATTAGTCCTGAGTGTCAGCTGGGCAACTGTATAGAAGTGCCTCACATAAGCGTATGACCTGAGGATTACATGGACTTTAAAAGTGCCAACAGCCGTTAGTGCTGAGCATTGCTCGAGAAACAATATAGGTGTATCTTGCGTAAGCGACAGCCCCGAGTATTACCCAGGTAACAGTGAAGACACATCTTCTCCTAGCCCCATAATGGCATCTCGAAAGAAAACGCTTTCAGTAGCCCAGGTGTTGTATGCTCTTGACAGTGATACGAGGAGTGATGACGAAGTGAATCTCACTTCAGGTAGTGAAATTGAAACGGACAGTGAAATAGAATGTGATTCTGATGAATCCGAAAGAGACGCTCAGGTCAGTTGCACATGTGCTGTTCAAAAGCCAATCAGTCTGGAAAGAAAATATGCAAGGAATCATGCTACTATTGTCCAAACTGGGACGATAGATTGTGTATTTCACCATGCTTCAAAATATACCACACAAATGAAATATTTTGACAGTATATGCAGTATTAGCATTATTTTTATTATAATTATAATTATGCATTATTATTATCTGTATAATTATTGTACTTTTTACACTTCTGACTTTGTACTTTTAGTGTTTTGCATGTTTTACAGTAGAAAGATGAAATTTAGTAAATATGTAATTTTTCAAGTCAAAAAATGCAATTCTTTTTCATGTTCTTTTGAGAAAAAATGTAATACTAAGGAGGCTACAAAGAATAGTATTTACTGTATTTCATGCACTGAATACATTCATTTTGAAGATCAAATACTATAAGGAGCAATAGAACAATTCTTTAGAAAATGAAAGCAGCTCAAATGAATCATGACTTATCTATTTTCTGAATATGTTTATTCCATATTAGACTTTTTAGAGAACCAAGCTTACCAAGTCACGGGCAAACCCTAGACAGGGTGCTACACCATCTCACTTCTGGAAACACATTGTGCCAATTTGAAGTCACTAATTTACCTAATGTGCTTGTCTTTGTCTTTGAGAATGAGAAGGTAGACAAGAGCATCTGAAAAAACACACAAATGCACACACGCAGGTATAGGGAGGATGACCAAAATCCACATAGACAGTGACCAGGGACAGGATTTGAATGTCCTGGAGTTGTGTGGCACCATATCCTATATTATAACAAACGCTATAGCGTCAGCACAGTGGCACAGTGATTAGAGCTGCTGCATCATGTATCCCACACCCAAGATTGTCATCCTAAAGCCAGTTGTTGTCTGTGTAGAATTTGCCTGATCTCCTCATATTTGCATTCATTTTCTTCTGTAACTTGATTTTTATTTCTATAATTCCCAAAGATGTACATGTTACTTTAATCATTGTGTTGGTGTAAATGTGAGTGTGTGGATCCTGTAATGGACTGGCACCCTGTCCATGCTGGTACCCCTTTGCACCTGGAGCTGCTAGGATAGAGTCCCGTCCCAAATGACTCAGAATCAAATTATTCCAAGTTTGACAATTTACGTTATTGAATAAAAAAATGTCAGCTTTGCATTATTTTTTTTGTATTTTTTTGACGATATTACTGGCTATCCATTTTTAAGCTGATATTCAATTTACAGTCACAAGGCAGGACAATAATAAGTGATTTAAAAAAGATGAACCATATTAATAAGTTTGTACCACTTATGAAGCTTCAGTTTATTCTTTCATTTTCTTTCTAAAAAAAAATCAGTAATGATAACTGCCCCAGCTTTATTATTGACTCACTTGTGACTTACTTTTGATTCAGGATAATCACTGTGACTCAGTATGTTAGTGTATAATTGTTTGGTCCAGTTTAGTAATTCACTGCTGTTTTGGAGCCTACTGAAATGCTAAATCAATTGTATTATATAATGGTTCATTAAGTAAAACTAAATCCAATTCAAATATTTATGCAAATATGTAGGTTTTTTACAAGCACATTTTGATCTTTTTCCCCAGGTGACTATAAAAGAACAAAAGTCCAACCATTAGGATATGTATCTGTATTAGAGAGCACAGCTGTGGACAGAATGTATCATAAGAGAGCAGCAGGAGCGGTTTGCCGATCCCAGATGTACTCTTTTTATAACACTGTTAAAATACTGACTCATGTATTGATTGGAATTCCCAACCCACACATCCATTGACCCTTTTATTGAACCTACTCATCAAAAAAAGTTCTATCTATCTATCTATCTATCTATCTATCTATCTATCTATCTATCT
>JANRMT010028174.1:139258589-139322479 GCA_026402145.1 Polypterus bichir lapradei
TCTATCTATCTATCTATCTATCTATCTATCTATCTATCTATCTATCTATCTATCTATCTATCTATCTATCAAATTCATTCTCAAACCCCATTAACCCAGTTAAGGGTCATGGAGCAAGAGCCTATCCTACTAGAATTGGTGCAAGATAGAAATCAACCCTGGTTGGGATGCCTGCCCATTGAAGGATACGCAGGCCTGCCACACTCTGACAGAGTCAGTTTGGAATCTCCAATTAATCTAACAAACACCTCTTTGGGATGTTTAAGGAGAAATGTGTAACAGAATAGAATAAAGCTGAACAGAACAGAACAGGACTGAGCAGAAGAGAACAGAGCAGAATAGAATATTACCTATGACCTCTTGAGTGGCATAAAAGGTAACTAAAGGAGGTTGACATCAAGAAGGACATCCAACTGTAAAAATGTTCTGCTCGAATATCCTCATATTTGGAGCTGACCTACAAGCCTGAACTTAAAAAATGGCTGCTAAACCAGCACAGAGAAATAATATAATTAAATACACACTCTCCAATTCAATGTAATTTGGAGACGGAAGCCAGTCCTGGCAAGTTTGAATGCAGAATAGGAACCAGCCATGGACAGTCCATCAAGGAACCTGAATTTTAAAACATCTTCATGGAGCCATTTTGGAATTGAGAATTAACAGTTAAACTAACCCATATGTCTTTGGGAATGTGGGAGAAACACCCAGGCATATATTGTAAGACTCTGCACAGACAAACCCAGAAGACAGCAGTACTGGACACTGGGCCACCATAACATGTACCCATCCATCCATCTTTCAAACCTGCTTATCCAGAGCAGGGTCATAGCAAAAGCTGAAGCCTATCCCAGCAGTCATCAGGCACAAAGCAGGAATATAATATTATGCTATACCATTTTCTAAACCTGCCTAATCCTGAGTAGGGTCAAAGGGGGTTGGAGCATATCCCAGGCAGGAACAAACCCTGGATAGGAATACCAATCTATCGTAGGGTGAACACACACACTCCACCCACACACTAGGGCCAGTTTAGCATTGCCAGTCCAGCTGACCTGCATGGCTTTGGACTGTGGAAGGAAGCTGAAGCACCCAGAGAAATGGGGAGAACATGCAAACTCCATGCAGGGAGGACCTGGGATGTGAACCCTGGTCTTCTTACTGTGCCACCCCATAATATAATATAATATAATATAATATAATATAATATAATATAATATAATATAATATAATATTTGTTACAGTACTATTGCTATTATTACAGTACTTGCTGATCTTGGATACTTTGGGAATGTCAAAGTTAAACTCCTTTTACAAGGCATAGTACAATTTTGTTTGAATTTGCGTAGAATTCCTTTTTGTACAGTTCATTTTAATAGACTGGATTCATCCAGCAGTTAGGCAGTAGAAGCCATGTCTGTTTTATTTTTTGCACCACCTTTAAGTCTTAGTTTAGTTAATAGCAAATGACACTGGAGTTTAAAATATAGCAGAAAAGATCAAACAGAGCAAAGCATAAGTTTTTACATTAGCAATTTTTATATTTCACACTATTAAGCCAGAGTTGGAATTGTAGGTACTGTCCACTTCCACCATTTTCATCTGGTCACAGATGATATCCATCCATCCATTGTTTCATCTATCTGTCCATCCATCATTCCTTTCATTTATGTACTAAAGTCATTTAATCAAATTCAGGGTAGTGGAGAACCACAAGGTATACTGGCAGCATCAAGACAAGGCAGAAACCAACCCTGGAGAGGGATCCATTCAATTGCAGGAGAAGATAATTTAGTGCAAACCTCTAAATGCTAATGAGAGGCATCTTGCACATCCTTCCAGAATTCCATGTGATTAGATGCTCTGATTTTGTTATCTCTTCAAATTAGGCTGAACAGAGTCTGGACCTTTTGGTTTCTTTGGTACATATTTAATCTGTTATAAACAGAACAGTGTAAATATATCTATTACTGACAGGAAAAAAATGCATCTTCCATTTTTCAATTCACTTATCCAGTTCGGTGTTGTGGGGAGATGGTGTTGAAAGTAATGGGATGGTGCAAGACAAGAAGCAAGCTGGGATGGACAGAAAGACCATCTCAGGGAACACACACATTCAGAGCCACACTTCTACACCAGCTAACAATAAGAAGAAAAGGGGTCAAACTATATACTGTAAATGTTGATCTAGTCTGCTAAAAAATGTACAGCCATAAAGTATAATAAAGTGCTAGTATCAACCGTTCTATATTAAATACATCTGTCTACTCTGTGCACAGTTACTCACAATCTTCCTGGTGACTGCATGTTTACTGACCCTGAGTGTGTGCATGAGACTGCCGGGCACCACAAGCCTGTCCAGTACAAAAGCAGATTTGGATTTAATGTTCCAGTTGTACAAAAATAAAAATTAGATTGTTTGTAGGGTCAATAAAGTCATGTATACAGAGCAGATTCTTACTTGCTATTTAGTATTGCGTTGTGCATTACAAAAAATAGAATTAAAAGATCTAAAATCAGGTATTTCCAGTGCCTGGTCTAAGTAGTCAGCCAGCCAGTTATAGGCACTGGGAATACCTGATTTTAGCTCTTTTAATTCTATTTTTTTAATTAAGCTAGATAGAGCAGAGAGTCATACACTTAATTATAGTGGTGTATGACAGTGCAAAAGAATGTTGCCATGCTTGTAGTGATGCACATGTGTTTAGCTCTAAATTCTAGTGAATAATTAACAAATTAGCCTTTTAAATAAACCAAAGCCTAAAATACGTTTTTTGTTACTGGCAGACCTCTATGGCTCCCTAGCAGTGTAATGCAACATAGCAATGACACACTGAATGCCAGAGTTCAGAACATCAGAGTTGATCACAATATACTATGGGGTTATAACATGATAAACACATATTAGAACAGAAGAAGATAAGAAATGTGACAAATGAGAGGAGACCGTCCACTCTATCAAGCCAATTTGTAGCTAATAGCCAAGCTGTCTCAATATCTCATCCAGGTTCTCCTCAAAGGTTATCACAGTTTCTGCTTCAACTATTTGTCTCAGTAGTTTGTTCCAGATTTCCAAAACTCTTTGCATATAGAAACATTTCCTGGTTTCAATCCTAAACATATTATTGTTATAATATGCTTAAAAATGACTTTATGGGGCTATGTCTTTTGTGTAATGATAATAACAAATTGTGTAAAATGGGGTCAAAATCTATTGTCCGTTCCACCTTATCTGCTAATGTAATTATAATTTAAAAGTACAGAGTTTAATTTTTGAGGATTCATCAACGTAACATTGAATAATCCTGCACTTTTAGAACAGTCCTCTAGCCCTGTAATTCAAAGGGCAGAATGTACTTCAGACTCCCGGGTTGGTTTACACAAACAGTTACATGGTGAGGTGCTTCCATCTACTGGATGTTTGGTACTCTAAAGCTGATTTTTTTCATGCCCGGTTGCTCTGAGGTTGCATTTTTCAGCATGTCTTGGTATATGCTGACTACAGTTTACATCATTTAAAGTGCTTTTATTATTTTATCAGGGCTTTCTTGTCTCACAGCTAAAAGCATCTAATATACAACACATTTTTAAAATTTAATGAGTCTTATTTATACAAGTGTTTTAATAAAGAAATCACCAAACAAATTTTAGTTTCTTTGTTAAAATACATTTTGTTTTTATGAGAGACCTGGTTAAAAGGAGTGACAGCATGGTACAGTTCCATTCCAGAGGCCCTATTGCTGTCTTTACAGTGTAGGTGTGTTCTCCCCATGTTTGAGCCCAAGATCAATTTAGCCTGCACTTCAGAAGAGGTCATCCACCTGAGGCTAAGCATGTTTGGGCCCAGCCAATACTTGGAGGGGAGACCATCTAGGAAAAGCTTGGGTTTCTGCTGGAAGAGGTGTTGGTGAGGCCAGCAGGGGGCACTTACCATGTTGTCTGAATGTGGATCCCAGTGCAGTGATGAGGACACCGTGCTGAAACAAAATGGTGCCATCCTTTGGATGAGACGTAAAACCGAGGTCCTAACTCTTTGTGGTCATAACAGATCCCTGAGCATCTTTCTTATAAAGTAGAGTGTACCCCAATGTCTCGGCTAAATTGCCTATTGTGGCCTGCACATTCAGGACTTTAATCGTCCTCTGTTCCTAACTGGCTAACCATCACTCTCACCCTTTCACCACCTAGTAGCTAGGGTGTGGTGAGAGTACTGGTCTAAAAATGGCTGCCATTGCATCATCCTGGTGGATGCTTCACATTAGTGGTGGTTGAAGTGGCTCCCCACTCACTATATAAAATGCTTTGAGTTCTTAGACAAGCTATAAATACAATGTTGTTTTCTTCGTCTTCTTCTACATATGCAAGCTCCCAAAGATGTGCCTTTTTCTGTTTTTTCATATGTGATTTGTTAAATATTTGTAATCTCTCCAACCCTGACATCCAATAAACAGGTTCATAAAAAGGATGGATGAATAATTTTATTTCAAGTTAACAACTGCAACATTGAGATTTAGGTGGTGTGACGAATCTCTGTTTTTAACTTTCCTGTTTTTGTGTTTTGAACTTTTGTGTTTTTATTTCAACTGGCATATTTATTTTATTGTTGTCTGTCATTTTGAGTTCTGTTTTTTGATTGGTTGCCACAATTTTGAGCCTTTGCATGCCTGTGGCCAAGCTGTTTATGGCTACTATGGCTGTTGCTGGTCAAATGGCATCCTGGATATCTCCCTGCACCTATATAAGTTGACAACACACAGCTTACTCATTACCTCATCATTGGATGAACCTCTCAAAAAGAGTTTAGAATAGACAACTTGCAGGTGTCCATGAGGGAATCCCGTCCCAGGGATGCTGCCATCTAGCATATCAGGAACCCTGTCAGCAGTTATTTTGTGCCATAGACCAAGCTCATTAGTGCACTAACCAATTGTTGAGTAGCTAACCCGTGTTGCTGGGTTCCCCCCTGCCTTATGATCTGTGCCCTAGGGGAATGTCTAATTCACCTTAATGGTGGTGCCCATCCTGCCTGTCAGGACTACAGGCTATCTCCCCGTATCCTTCTGTCACACTGGCCTCCTAGCTGGGTGTTGTTCTTTGATCCAACCCTGCCAGGATGCCAACCTTCCCACTTCTGTTCTGGCATCTTCTACCACCCTCCTGGCCTAGGCAGGGAATGCCCTGCCACTCTTTTTGTCCATTTGCCACTTGGGATTGGAATCCAGATAAGGGAAGGACATCCCTGCATGCCACCCATTACAAATTCAAGTATTAGTATTCAAGTATTGCTGTTGGAACTTTATGCAACACTTGTCCCAGTGTGAAAAGTTGCACCCATTAAGAGCAGCAATATCAGTTTATTGGAAAATATCTTAAAATTATTTAGCACAAAGGTTATTACAGGCATATCAAAGCAACAAAATACACTTCTGCAAAATCAATCCTTGTACATAAAGAGCTCAGTTTTATCTTCTGTAAAATAAACACTTGTACATAAAGTGCTTAGATTGATACAAAGTACAAATGTAAAAATATCGATCTGAGAAACAAGAAATGACAAATTCATTAATCCTCAAATATTAGACTCTCCTTATGAAAAACGAAACTGCACCCACTATAGCCCGCTATCAACTGCATTAAGCTGCCAGGCTCTAGGGAGTCATCGAACGCATACTTGTGAAAAACAAAAAAACACTTTAATTTGGGTTTTCTAAAGATTATCTGAACAGATCTGAGCATGAACAAATTAAGCAAATGAGATCCTACATCCACTTTCTCTTTTATCCCTTTAACTTGTACTTAGGCTTACATTATACAGTCATATGCTAGTTATCAAATGGTCCTTGAGCACTTGGTGCCTACAATGAAGTGGTGTAGCCCGCCCAACTGCTGATCAGTTAAATCAAGACAAATCACCAACAAAGAGAATAAGGAGCATCATGCCGGTCCATTGCAGGAGGCATCATGAATGAGATGGCACACCACACTGAGTGGCATGCTGTGGTTCTCTTCACTTTCACATCACACTCCTATTTAATTCTTATCACTAGTTACTTGCTGCTTCAGCAGTAGTCACTGACATTGAAGTTTACAGCCTGGTGTTTCGAAAATATTTTTTAATTTCCACTCTTTCCGATGTTCTTACTCTTAGCTCAGCACATGTCTAATCTGAAATGCTCAGTATGTTAAAGGTCAAAGTTGGTACAGTAAATATGCAATCTGCATTTTAAGCAATCTTTATCTAGATGTAGCACCATTTAACATATGCTTTTAAATACAGACGTTTTTTATTTGACATTTGTCCAACCATCTGTCTGTTTTCTTACTCAATTGAGGCTCCTAAGTGTCAACAAACTATCCCAGCCATGCTTGGCACAACACAGACCTGGACCAGGCACCAATATACAATAGGGCACACTTAGACACACAGTCAGTAGGCCGATTTAGAGTCTCCTGTGTGTGATGTCTTAAAGTGTGAGGAAGAAGATCTTAAAGCCTTGTGGATCCTAACATGAGAAAAAATTATGTTGGCTTGACTAGAATAGTGCTAACCCCAAAGCCAGTCCTTATTTATGTTTGATTTGCTTCTAAGTTATGCCTTGCTTTTCTCTCTCTTTCTCTCTCTCTTTAACATTACCACTTTGTACATAACAGAGACTCTTGTCACTCATGATGAGGTTTTCAATGTCATTGTCTAATATTGATGTTCCTACTCGCTTGTTTGGATGCTTGCCATAGTCTTAGGAAGCCATCACTAGCATGGTCTTGCAGTATTGAACTGAAAAAGCCATAATACTTCTGTACAAAGTTCACTTCAAAGCTCTAAAATTGAACAGACAGACTGCATATAAATAACAGATGGCACGTAGGAGCCTAATCAGTCTAAATCTATACTACCTTAACACATCTTTCTTTCCATGGTCACAGGATACTGGATTCTATGGGTCCAAAAGTAGTACCAAATCTCGGCTGAGACCCCACTCAGTGACAGAAAACACACACACACAGAGCTACAATCACTGGTGCTAACTTAGGAACATGTCTTAAGACTCATGAAAATGAGAACACCCCTTCATACCACTGAAAACCTGGAGCAATGTCAAGAAGACTTTCAAATGATCAAATATGAGTTTACACGTAAATACAAGAATGGGATAATCAAAGGGAGAATGCAAAGTAGTCAAATGAAAAACAGATACTGTAAATCAAATTCCACTGCCCCTTTGGATTTTCCAGCACTGTTCTTTGCTCTGATTATGAGGGTGGCTTCCACACTTTCTGGCCTCCCAACTCGATTGGTCCCACATCCTCCCACCAATTAAAGTCCATCCCAAAATACCTTTGAAATGCATTTCATGATCACTTCTGGACCAAGAGACAGAATACTTTCCAAGATCAAGGATTCCAGGGCTTTCAAGTGGCTAAGAAGCTGTTAGAGTTTGAAATTATTCTTAGAATATAAAACATATGAAACAGGGTGTTTTTGCTGACACATCTTCTTGTTACATGCTGGGTCCCAAGAATGTACAGAGTACTGACCTCAATTGTAACAAACATCCCTTTTGATATATTAATTTTTATTTAAAAGCACGTACATGACAATTCACTTCTTTATTTATAGCCATCCATCCTGTTACTAAATCTGCTTAAGGGGAGCCTGAGCTTATTGCTACACTTACAGTCTTTCAATAAAAAAGCTAATTGGTCTTCTTACTTTTCTGAAGCCACTTCTGATTAACTTTATCCCCACCCGCCTTACCATAAGCTGTCCCCTCGCCCAAAGTGTAGCCATCTGGTAGTCCTGACAAATGTCAGATGGGCTACTAAAGGGCTGCTTCACAGAAGGGACATAATCTCACATTTAGTTAAAACATATACCAAAAAATACAAAGGATTGTGAGTTTTTGAACTGTGAGCTTCTCAGCTGAAGTTTGTCATATTCTGAAGTCTAAATGGGAGTCTAAATGGTGTGGCAAAAGCACTATATAGGCATTGACCCGACACAGACTGACAACGGAGGCACATGTAAAATAAATAAAAAAAAATTTTCATTTTTTTCAGCCTTGGACCATGTCTTCCCCGTGTGCCACAGGCTCGACACAAGTAAATCACCCCAAACTGCACTCGCTTAAGTTTTATTTAAGTATTAAGGCAGCACCAGTTTAGTTAATTATTTTACCAATTTCCAACAAATCTGCACCCATTTCAATTTATATCCTGACACACCATTCCCCCATGTCTATGAGAAGTTTCTCTGATCAATCCAGTTACACCAGAAAAGTACATATTCGATTATCTGGTGACCCACACAGGACAAATTTACTCCAACACTCACACCAGGTTTCAAATAGCTAAACACTCTGCGTCAATTGCAGTGTACTTGAGATAGTACTGTTCGAGTAGCAGCTCAAGACCAGACTATGTAGTACGGTACTAAGAGGAGACGATACTCTGGTCTAAGTGTTGTATCAGTGAACAGGGCGACAGGATTAATACCAAGTTTAACTAATTCATAGCTAGTATTGCTTTGCCTTTGTGTTTCTCCTCGGTTTTCTCAGCAGGCACTCTGATTGCCAGCCAATGGTGGTACACCAGCAATTGACGCCTCACCCTCTATCAATTAACGTGCCACTAAACATTCCTCTCAATTTAAAGGGACAGAGCACAAGGAGAAAGTGTATCCTCATGTAAACTTATTAAAAATAGTTGCAATCATTAAGCTATATTTGATTGGCTTTCTCTGTTGTAAACTTTATTCAGGCCAGGCATATGAAAAGGTCCGGATATCCCTATACAAAAAGTAATGACACAGAGAGGTACACATTAGTAGAATAATATCTGAAGCATAATTGTCTCTTTGTAACTGCTGGCCTGATCTGCCATCAGAGTGACCTGAGTGTACACCCTGATCACCAAAAGGCTTTTACATATGCAAGAAAAATGTAATGTCAGCATTTTTCTGTTTCAGCAGTATCTTTCGCTCTTCCACACAACACACATGTGGCTACTCATACATTATATCGCTCCTACTCTATATAACATACGAGTGACCCATTGTTTAAATCTCCAAGGAGGACTTCCCCTCCACTTGATATAATGTATGTGTAATATTTCAATCAAATGTTTTGAGGACGAAACATGTAATGTATTAGTGACTGCATGCTGAAATCTCCAGTTTTATTTTTATATGTTAAGTCTGTAGAATGTAAATATATACATGTGACACCCTGGGGCCTGTGGGTGTCTTAATCTAATCTTGCTGTAAATCCTTTCCCAGTTATGTAAATAACACAGAAGAATTGATACAGGTCATTCATTATGGGCCTTGCTTTTTGTTAATAAGAAAATGAATCCAACACTTACCAAAGTGTATGAAGTACCTAGTCAGAGGTGGGGCAATACTTGTAAAAATGTCTCATCACAACACAAACTTCACAATCGAGTACAAGCTTTATATAACACATGTTGTGAGAGAACCCAGAGCAGAAAGACACCCACAAAGACACCTCCACGACACTCTGAAGAAACACAGCATTGAAGAAACTGGCAGCATCTTTCAAAGCACAATTTCTGAACAGTGGGCCAAGCGATTTCTTAATTAAGGACACATATTCTGTGTCTTTTTATCAAAGATTAATATTTTAATCTATGTTGATTTGTATTTTTTGCTTTCTCATATTATTCAATGTAAACATTTTTGTGCATCACTTGTCTTCTTCTACAGCATTGAGTTAGATATATTTAATTCAGTATCGTGCTATACTTCAGCAGAACTAAAAATAGAAAACATGGTTTCCATACTTTTTTAATGACATATTAGCGCTTTTTAATGTCCGTAGCAGTCTGTGTAACTTTTACCTATCGTGCTAAGGCCCTTAAACCGGCTCATGAGGTGGTCTATAAGTTAGTATGCAACTTTGTACCCCTTCTACGACTCCAAAAAGCTCACTGCAACTGCACTGAATCTTAGTCTTGGTCCACTGTTAGTCTGCAGCACTGTGGCACACTGCAATGGTGCAAATCCCCAAAGTTAGTCTTGTTACCATAAATATGTACTAATACCAGATCAGCAAAAGATCATCCTGAACTCATAGCACAGTGCAAATGTCCCTCTATGTCCGATCTCTGTTGTGCTCCCATGTCTCTCTGTGTTTTTCTCTAGGTACTTCAGTGCTCATCGCACATCTCAAGGATATGCATATGTTGGGTTACTTGGTGATTCTATATTCACCACATATGGGCTCTGGCCCACCACCACTACAGACTGGATTATTAGAATGTACAGTATATTTTTATGCATGTACATGATTTGGAGATGTGAAAGCAAAGCAAGCACAGAAGAATATGCAACACCACACAGAAAGTAAGCAGGCCTGGATTTTAGCTGTGAAGTGACCACTACACCTCCACACAGCAGTATCTCATTCAAGTACAAATAGGTTACTGTCTTGTAAATGTCCTAGGCCACTTGATCTTTCTTTATATCAATCTTTTATATAGAATTCCAAAATTCTATGCATATTTGAAATTAATTTAATGGACTGAATGATGACCATTTGTTTGTCTTGTATTCTTACTTTTTAATGATGTGCTAGCAAATATGAATTGATGGATTTCAAAACAACCACAACTACATGGTGGTGGCAAGTGGTTTACATGACTTATTTGTCCATTGCTGAACCCAATAAATCCACTTTAGGGTGCCAGGAGATGGAGTCAATTCTACCAGAATTGGACACAAAGCAGGAACCAGCTCTGCTTTCACAGGTTACACTCACTCATACTGTTATGATTTAGAGTCACCAGTTAACCTTAGACACACAAGCTTTAGATATGTGGGAGAAAAAAAGAGAAGAAGAATCCCAAAACAGCAAGTGGAGTGGCATATGAGGCAGCAGTGCCAATGTCTGTGCCACCCCACTTCAGATTGTCTTAAAACTGCTTAAGCCATTTCAGGACTGGTGAGAGACTAGGGAGTTTAGTTGATGCCACTGCTTAGGCAAAGCACAGGAAAACGTCTTGACCGTGGTATTAATCCATTGCAGAGCCCACTCACACACACAAACACACACTCCTCTGACTCATTTAGTAACACCAATTAACCTGCATGGTTTTGGGGCTGTGGAAGAAAAACCAGCGGACCTGGTGGAAAGCACACACAGACATTGGAAAACATGCAAACGCCACACTGACTACAACTGGATTTAAACCTGGGATGCTGTGTTCATAAGGCAGCACTGTGCCACCATGCTTCCCATTTCACTAAATTCATCTAAAACATTACTTAGCATAACAGAGGCTTAAATTAAGGCATAAATTAATTTCATCTTTAAATTAATTTTCTCCCCCTCAATTGCTCTGGTTATTGTCATTGTGGCCTGCTGGTTCATCACTGAGATGCCTTATTGCACAAACGCCTCAGATGCATCAGTTTGGAAACACACAGTTAAAGGATAGCAATTACTGACTTTTTTTTTTTTTTTTACTTTCTCATATACGAAATATAGGGAAAATATTGTAATCGTCCAAAGATTTGATGTTGAAATTTTGATGAATCTTAACGTTTTAGACCTCCCTGACTTTCTTGTATACAAAGTATAGGGAAAGTATTGTAATCATCCAAAAATTCCACTTCGAGATTTTGATGAATCTTAGACCTCCCTATGTCCGAAAATACTATTTTTGGAATTATGTCTGTGTGTGTATGTAAACACGATAACTTGAGTATTAGGTAAAAAACATAGATTTCTATCAACTTTTGGGTTATTTCCATTAACTGGAAATGGAACTTTACCTTTTATATATTTTGAAAAGCATGAAGAGTCAACTTAAGTAGGCTATAGAATTGGTTATGTGGTCAGCTTGTTTCTCATTATAAAGACAGAATTCACTTTATAATGCAGACTTAAACATTATCTCTACAACAGGTTACAATCTCAACAAACTGCAGACAGATTGTATATGGTCTGGCAGAGTATTGTGGCCAAGCCAGGTCACTGATCCTCTGATAATAATCGGGGGTACACTGAAGAAGGGGTATTTTTACATTTACAATTTTAAAATAACACATACGGTATTTAACAGCGATTAGAACTTCTGAATGACCACTATAAATAGTGAGTGTGATGAGTGTTTTAGTGTGTTAATAGTTAGATTAGATTAGGTAAACTTTAATAATCCCATGGGGAATTTTAGATGCATACAGTAGCAGAATCATACAAATACAAGAACACGGACTCACAGGGCAGATTAATACATCCAATCAATCAATCAACCAATAAAAATAAATAAATGCATATTGTGCAGATATTTCAAAATGAACTTAATGAGTACATTGGGAGGAAGAATTAAATTACCTAATAGCAGTAGCAAGAAAACAACCCAGAGGCACTTCTTTAGCACACCATGGTGGAATGAGCCTGTGGCTGAAAATTCTCTCCTAGAGAGGATGGAGCTGGCTGGCACAAGTTGAGGTTGTTACTTCCTAGCAAACAACCAATCATTAATCAAAAAACAAAATCACTAAATTATATCAAACCAGCTGCAGTAATATAAATTAAGGAACAGCCAAATCATTTATCAAAATATTTTTTGTTCATGTTAAGCACTGCAGTTTCTCAAATACTCAAATTTAAACAAGGATACTGCTGGTTGAATGCAGACTGAAGGACGAATAAGATATTTTTAAGGCTTCAATGCAAGAGCAAAACATAAAAAAGTACAATGTCAAGTTCAAAATAAAAACTTTTACTCTCAAAAAAACATGGTAACCTTGACTTGTAAACCTGCCACAATAAAAACACCAAAGAACATCCATGAAGTGAGAAATGTTTGTAAACAACTGGGCAAGAATGTAGTAAAATAAGATTTAATGATTAACTTGTGCCTGATAAAAATAATCTGATGACAGCAGATGACTGGTAGGACATTTTTTTAGAGCTTTCATGTTTATCATCTGCTTCTTAGTTGATTACTAGAGTCTTGTATGGCACAGCAATACTGTTGGTAGTGTAGGTGGAAGAACAGTAGATACTGAGAGAGCAGTGCCTTCTCTTAAACAAACTGGGGCCCTAAGTGAAGTCGCCTTGGTATCTCCCCCCTATACCCACCCTGTCCCTCCCCGAATCCACTACATTAGTATTTCTTATTAACAGCTTTAATTTGAACAATAGATATATGAATAAATAATACATAAAGAATCATGCATCACAAACTTAGCTAATTTTTTGATGTGTTTCCTTTATAAATGAAGGCCCTAAATAGTAGTAATAATAATCTGCTGCTACTTTTGGTTAATTAATACAGCTGGAGTATCACTGTGACATGAAACAAAAACAGCAAAAACTATTATAATACTACTACTACTATTACTACTACTGCTAATAATAATAATAAAAAAGATAATATAAAATATATTTACTCTTACTAATATTTAAAACACTACTACTACTACTAATAATAATAATAACATTTTAAAAACTACTAATTCTACTATTGAACGTGCTTAATTAACTTACTTAATGCAGTAAATACAAGGTCAAAATTAACATGAATATTTAAATATTTAAAAAATAAATATGTAAATATATCAACTACTGTACACTTATGAATTAGTTTAAACTTCATTATGTCCTTCCCATGACATCAGATAGCAATAAGTTATTCATTGAAACAATAATGTTAGCTACCAATAAAATTAATCAAGAACTAAGGTTAATCTGAACTAATTGCTCTTTTTTTATGTCAAATTTGCTTTCATGGTTCATGCACTATATGTGGGGCCTATGATCACAGGACCGATGTAGGGGAGCCCATTAGAGGGTTGAAGGCATCTATGATTTTGGAGCTCTGCTGGACAGCCAATAAGATTGCACCTTTTTCTCACTTGGTTTACTTGACCTGGATTTGATAACTCCTCTTACAACCCTAATCTTAACCATAGTGTAATCGGGCATATCACGAACATCATTGATGTATAATGCAAAACGACAACCCCCATTAACGGAGCAAAGCTCTGAAGGAGAGATGTGTCTAGCTACAGACCTCTACAGCTACACGATTCAGTAACTAAACTGGACAGCCAATTGGACTGCACTTTTTTGTCAGTTGGTTTACTTGACTTGAGTCAGATAAGCCTCCCACAACCCTAATCTTAACCATAGTGTAACCATGTCCCATGTCAAGTTAGTATGTGATTCTGAATTCTGAGTAAATCAATCACTATGCCAATTTGAGGTTGTTTTTTTTCTTGGAACCCATCTCACTGAAACCCACTGCTGGATAAAAGGGAGTACAGAACATGAAATGGATGTATTATCAGCCAAGTGTATCTTGACAGCACTATTCTACTATGTATATTCTGATTTTCCTACAATGAAATGACACAGCTGTCACAAACGCTTGCAGCAGGACTGTACTGGGTTAATCTGTCTGTGAGGAGGCCTGCCTGACAAACAAAAGCAGAATTGTTTATAAGAAAAACAGGCCCTGGAGTAATAGTTACTTATCTCAAGTACTGTACCTTCACTATGCCATCCTATAGATAAGGACAGGATAATGCTTAAAAAAACAAGTTTATTTCAGTATTTACCTTCATTTAATTACTGATTACTTGGTTAATTTTATTTTTACTATCCTTAAACAATTAACTATATAACTGAATTGATCATCTGGAGTGAATTGTTACTGTAGTGTAAAGTAGTTTTGATTTATTTTGTCTGAGTTAGTAATGGCCAAAGCTGCAATGACCATACCACAAGTCTTACAACTGATCCAAGAAATGTAAATAAAGAGTAACTATGCTGCACTTAGGATGCAGAATCCTGGACATTAATACATGTAACATTTGTCCTCATAATCTTGCTTTACAGATAAAATGATAGCAATTCAATAAATTAATGAAAATTATCCCTCTAAATGGTAAATTCAAGAGTTAATAATGCAACAGAAATACTTTTTATATTATGTTACCCATCTAAATAATCAACATAGACCTTCTATTGGAATGTATTTTGTAATGCATGTAGAAATAAAATGCATTGCATGTGTCATTGCAACAGATGGCCCATCACAAGAATTTCTAGTTATAAAATGCATTACTACAAATGTTTATGATGCATCTGTTAGAATGACAAATTGACAAATACAATGAATATGCCTCTGTTATGTGTAATTTTTCAAGCCATAAAATGCACGCTAAGGAGGTTAAGCAAAAACATATTTTATGTCTTTTCTCAAGTATTTCCTTAGGTTTTAGGTAAAAAATGCAACAAGAAATCACTGCAATAATTTGTTCTTAAACAGAAATAACACAGCAGCAACAAAAACGCGTCCGTAGACTTACAGCATAATGCAGCACTGTGGTGTCATCAACAAAGAAACATAGAAGAATGAAAACAATAAATAAGAATACATTTAAAAAAAAACAAATCAAGTAAAAAATAACACGGATGTTTAAAACAGCCTTCTACATTATATAAAGTGTCCACAATCATCAGTAAATTGTCAATACCTGTCTAAACTAATTTAGATAGATAGTTTGATGAATTGATCAGTGAGCGCACTTTATTTGTCCCAAGGGTGAATTTTAAGACAAATTGCCAGTGTTGAAAGGTCATAGTGATACTGTGGTACACGGCTCACTGTTCTTTATAAACTTTAAAAAGTCTAAAGTTAAAGTTTAAAGTTCCAGGGTGGAACAAGTCACAACCTTAAATTAAAACCTTTAACATCTGTTGTATGTTCCTCAGATTTGAATCCTCCATCGCTTTGTACAATATTAATAAGTAAAAACTTCCACAAAACTGGAAAAGTATATTTTTAACTCCAGGATATTTATTTTACTAACAGACTTTTCATGCACAAGTTTTGTAATGAGCGTAAATAACAGGCCCAAACTTTAAATTCAGTGAGAACAGACATAAGTCTTCAGTGTATTTTTTCAAAACCATTAAACTCTAATGTGAGCTTGTCAAAAGAGGTAAATAATAATTTTTATATTGCATAAACAAACAGACAGTCATTATTCTAGTTTCTTAATTTTTGTGCTTTAGTCTGATAAACATCTTTTAAATTGCAAAATCTGCTATATTTCTATTTATATTTCCCCATATCTGACAAATATTAATATGGAAAATTCATTCATACAATTCTGGTTATTCCAGAAGTAATAATATTCTTCTCCAAGTCCTTTTAATTATTTTTGATCTCTTTATTAAATGTTCTTGTTCATAAGTTCTGTTATTAATGGTTATGTTCTTTGTCTTTTATCCGTCAAACAGCTGTCTTTTCTTAACTACCATTTTTCTCCTATCTATACTCATTCATGAGGAGATCTGTCAGTAAAATACTGCATGTACCTCTCAGTTCTCTGTATCTATATATATAATTCACTAAAGACAGCGAGTGCAAGCAAGCCAGAGTGCCACGCCCGCCAACTCACAGAGCCCTGCCCACCAACTCTAAGACCATGGGATACGCTCGACAGAGCCCCGCCTGCCAACTCTAACCCTCCTACTGCATCATGGGATACATACGACAGAGCTACGCACGCCAACTTTAACCGTCCCCCCGTGTCCAGCGTCGCTCTCGAGGCATGTGCACTGCCTACTCATGTGGCCGCACGCAACAACTCACCAAACACAGCCTCAGTCGCATCCGTCTGTGCAAAAGTCCCCGTGCTCCTCTGAGCCACATTGACTTTTCACCGCACACAAGACAGAGAGCCAAGCCCACCAACTCACAGAGCCCCGCCCGCCAACTCTAAGACCATGGGATACGCTCGATAGAGCCCCGTCCGCCAACTGTAACCCTCCTCCTGCGTCCACCGTCGCTCTTGAGGCATGTGCACACACACAGGCGCACGAGAGAGAGACACACACACAGGCGCGCAAGAGAGACACACAGACACACACACAGGCACGCGAGAGAGAGAGACACACACACACACAGGCGCACGAGAGAGAGACACACACAGGTGCGCATGTGCATTTTTGCAATGTTACTTTTCTTGGTTGTTTATTAAATTACAGATTTTTCAAATGTTCAATTTTTCCCCTGTGCTTAAAACTCATTAAAAAAAAGTGTTTTTAGTGAGCGGTTCGTAGCGCTATAGCGCGAACTCTTGCAATGTTAGTTTTCTCTGTTGTTCAAGGTTTTCTCAGTGTTATTCAATGTTTTTACATTTAGTTTACTATTACGCTGTGCATTCTATGGTGTAATTAACTATATTTGTGCTTAAAAACGGTCTGGAACGGATTAATTGTATTTACATACAATCCTATGGGGGAAATTACTTCGGTTCATGACCAAATCGGTTTACGTCCAGAGTTTTGGAACGCATTATGGTCGTGAACCGAGGTTCCACTGTATATGTGATCGACCAAGTCGCCCAACCATGGGGTACGCACGACAGAGCCCCGACTGCCCACTCTAACCCTCCTGCCACGTCATGGGGAACACACGACAGAGCCCCGCCTGCCAACTCTCACCCTCCTCCCGCGTCCACCCTCGCTCTCGAGGCATGCACACTGCTTGCTCATGTGCCCGACCCCAACACGTCACCAAACACATCCTCACTCGCTTTGGTCTGTGCTACAGTCCACATGTAGCTGTGAGCCACGTTGACTGTTCATGTTGATAATGATGCGGCGTATGCTACACCACGGGTTGGCTAGTTTCTTTTATTTTGACACTCCCTCTGTACTAAACATTTTGGGCTGCTTTTTTATTTGTGATGGACTGTGTTACATTTGTTATTGTTTCAGCATTACATTCCTTATGGTAATTTCTCTACCTTATTTTCTACTTAATGTAAATGACTGCTTATTTTACATCTCTGGGGTGTTTGTCCTTATCTATGTTTTATACTCATGTTATTTTATTATTTCTTAAGTTGTTATGCTTACTAATCATGACATGTTACATGATAATAGGCACATGCAAAACAGGATTTCACTGTACTCTCTACACGTGACAATACTATCTCTATAAACCTATAAAAAAATTTGTTAATGTAACACACTCAGATCTAATTATGCTAAACTGTTGAGTTAATCTAAAATGATGACTGATCCAAACAGAGTTATATAAATAAAAATAATTAGATTTTTTTAGGGTAAATCCAAAAAAATTGTCACAAAACTGATACCAAACTAAACCTGAATAATTTTCTTTTTTGCCATTTTCTTGTGCTAGACAATTGCTGGCTCATTCCCTTTTTATAATCCAAAGTTTAGACACTTGCTAAAGTGAACTACAACCTTATATATCATGTTTGCCATCATATTACACAACATATGGCATGTGTGCTTACTAACCATGCAACATCATTTTAACAAGAGATTCAAAATGGCAGTGTCCACAATATCATAAATACACAAATGGCCATACAAAAGTAATTACAATAATCTGTTAAAAAATTTACAGAATTTTGGATTAAGAATTAGAGTAGGAGATTAGTGAGTAGAGAAAGCCAGAGAGTGGTCAAATGCTAGGAAATCTACACTAACCAAATGAAGCCACTAAAAGGTTAACTAAAAATCTTGTTTTAAGTCGATAATCTTTTATAGAGCTGCCAACCTTGCTGTTATGTGAAATAAGAAAATACATGAGGCAAACCACAAGAGCGTCAGGGATAAAAAGAACAGTGTAAGTTTTAATTCTAACAGGGATCACTAACTGTTTGTATCTAAACCTCATTGTAAACCATAATCAAGATCAAAAACCACAGTGAGATTTGTTCCCTCAGAGATATGTACAAGAGAAATAATTTATAGATAAAGCATGAATTGTTTGAAAACAAAAACAGTCTTAAACATCTAACGACATGAGATGCAGGCATTTAAAGTGTCACGCATGTGACAACATGGAATACAGCTGATCCATTAGCAGGATGTTGCGTCCTAGCAAGAAGTCCCCAAAGTGGTGGTGCCCACTAGAAAACAAGATAATATGTAAATTACAATCAACATCTACACCACACAACATTACCAGAAACTGAACTAATTAATATGGGAGGTATTTTCTGAAAAAATGAAAATGCAAGTTATCTTTTGCAATTTTATTTTCAAAGTCTGCATGCAAAAATGCTGCAAAAATGAAAATGAAAATGAAATAATCCCATTTTCAATTACCTCACATAAATTAACTAATGAAAAACACCTCTAAAGCTCAAAATAAATCTCTTAGCATGCAAAATTAATTATTTTACTTAAAATTCGTAACACCCACTAATCCATAAAAGTATAAATCCATAATCTTGGATGATTGCAAACAAGCATTGCCATCTTTTATATCAGCATTCTGCTTATGTCACATGCCTTGACTTCTACCAGTTCTGTTAGAAATCAACAATTATTTCTAAAATCCCAAAATTTTGACAAAAAATAATAGCAACACAACCATAATAACTGAAAAAACTAAGCCAAACAATATAACATAATATGTTTCTGACTTAACTAGGTTACTAACCTGTAGGACAATTGCTCATTCTACCTTTGTCTGGTGAGTATAAAATGCAAAACTTTAATGTAAGGAAGAAATATTAAAAAGTAAGTGTATTTTAACAAACAAGAAAAAATCTAAGTGAACTAGAAATTTGTTGTAAAATGTATTTTGATAAAGGGTAGAATTTAAAAAGGAGGAGTTGTTGAACAAAGAATGATAATAATTTGTAAAATGTATACTATATGAGAAATTGTTTATGTACAAATTACTGCTACAGCAGATACTTTGACTCTTCTTTATTTCTTTGTAGCTGATTAAAACTGCTGATCTGGACCCCAGTCAGAATTACATTCTCGGCTTTCACCCTCATGGAATCCTAGTGGCTGGTGCTTTTGTGAATTTCTGTACAGAAGCAACTGGATTTTCTGTTCTTTTCCCTGGAATGACCCCATATCTTCTAATGTTGCCCTTGTGGTTCAGGACTCCATTTTTCCGAGATTACATTATGTGTGGAGGTAATGCCACATTAGTGACTTTATATTTGATAAGGAGAGTCCCTATTGTGTCTTTGCTTATTTATGTATTTTATTGATGGATCATGCACTGCAGGGGCATACACCATTTGGATATTTAAAGTTTTCTATTGCTAATCTGACCTTTTAAGTTGTCTTATTAAGATTTGACAGTTACTTTATGTTGTACTATGTGTGTTATGAGAAAAAATAAGCTGGTTATTTATAGTTCTCTCTTTTTTGGAATCTTGGGCAATTAAATTGTTAATATGTGCCTAACATACATTGTATGCTTTGCCATTCAGACTCACAGTTTTGACATGCTATCACTTACATATACTTTCAACCTAACTCTGTTTAAATGATGTATACCTTCATGCTTAGTCTGTGCTTGAGGCAGATGGCCTGAACAAGCAATCCTCTTCATGTTTAATGCTCACAGTCAGCCCTGCACATCATGTTTATGACACTTCTTTACAGTATAGGCCACTAAATCAGGGATGTACAGTTTTAGGCACTGATGAGCTCTGCATACTGTGGCTTATAAAGTTAGAGGGAGAGGGATTGATATATGTGAAGAAAATCAACATATCCAGCACATCGTAATTTTTGTATCAGGAAGAAAAGTCTCTGTTGGTGGCCAGATCCGTAATATAGACAGACAATTACGTGATCTTTACTAACTGGTGATTCACTATATGTTTTATTTTATATAGCACCTTTCATGCCTATCTATCTATCTATTTTATATACAGTCGTGGCTAAAAGTTTTGAAAATTACACAAATATTAATTTTCACAAAGTTTGCTGCCTCAGTTTTTGTGATGGCAATTTGCATATACTCCAGAATGTTATGAAGAGTTGTGATATGTCCTGAAATAATAGACAGACACAATCATAAAGGTTTGGGGTGGTAGCCCCATATACTGTAAATCAAAGAGGGTCAGTTTTGTTTTCATCAAACACAAAACACATTCAAGGTAGGGAAGACAGACAGTTATAGGGGAGGACCGGAAATGAAGTTGTGGGATGCTGGGTAAAGCGTGATGCATTGTGGTAGTTTGACGTCATCAATGGGGAAGCAGTGGGAAGAAGGGAACCCGGAAGTGTTGTTGTTTTTGGAAAAGTCTGGGCTGTTTTACGGCGATGACGTGTCTGTCTTTCTGGAGAAACAAAGAAAGAAAGGTTAGTACGCCGTCGTTGTCCCCCAACCGGACTTGTCGCGACGTGAACTGGGTCCTTAAGCTGTTCCCGAAGCGCTCGTGCGTGACATGACCCCGCCCTCAGCCCAGACCCGTCAGGTCGGGCGGCCCGAACCGAGAGGTCATGAATCCGAGAGAGCGCATCAGCGTTGGCCTGCAGGTGACCTCGGCGATAAAGGACAGTAAACTTGTATGACTGCAGGTCCAAACCCACCTGGTAACCCAGGGATTCGACTCCCGGTGAAGGGCCATCCACTGGAGGGCTGCATAATCTGTCACCAGAGTGAATTCATGGCCCAGCAGGTAGTACCGCAGGTGAGTCACTGCCCATTTGATGGCCAAGGCCTCCCGCTCCACCGCGGCATACCTCGCCTCCCGGTCCAACAGCTTCCAGCTCAGGTGCATCGCGGGGTGTTTGACACCATCGATGCTTTGGCTCAGCACGGCGCCAAGACCTGTGTCCGAAGCATCAGTCTGGAGGAGAAAAGAGACAGAAAATGTAGGGGTCCGCAATATAGGTGCCGTCGTAAGGGCCATCTTTAAGTCACTGAATGCCCATTCCACTTCCTCGTTCCACACCACTTGCATAGGGGCCCTTTTCTTTGTCAAGTTCATCAAGGGTGTGGCCCTCTCAGAAAAACGGGGCACAAACCAGCGGTAGTAACCCACTAATTTCCAAGAAGGCTTTCACCTGTTTCTTGACTATCGGATGGGGCCATTCCAGAATGTCTTTAATTTTGGAACACTATGGCTTCACTTGACCCCCTCCCACCAGGTAGCCCAAATATTTGGCTTCGTTCATCCCAAAGAAACATTTCCGAGGGTTGATACGCAGCCCGGCTTTCGCTAGCGTCAGGAGTACAGCGAAGACCTGCACTACGTGTTCCTCCCAGGTGCCGGAAAAGATGCCGACGTCATCGACTTAGGCGGCACAATAGGACTGGTGGGGCTGTAGCACTCTGCCGACCAGACGTTGGAAAGTCGCTGGTGCCCCGTGCAGACCAAATGGGAGTACCTTGTATTGCCAGAGCCCACTAGGGGTGCTGAACAACGAAGTTGGTGTGCCAGGCTTGTATGCTTACCTGCCACCCTCGTACAGATCCATAAGTTGGCATCGAGAGTACTGTCTATGTTCGGAAACACTGACCTTTGTGAGCAATTGTTTTCGTTAATGAAAGCTACCAAAACCCCACATCGCTCAAGACTTACTGTCGAGCACCTTTCATCCCTCATAAAAGTTGCAGCTGCACAAGATTTCAAGCCTGATATTGACAAACTGGTTACTAACAAGAGATGCCAAGTGTCAGGACAAAAGAAATAAATCTCACACTGTAAGACTCCTATATAAGCAATGAATATAATATAATGAATATAATATAATAATATAAGGACCTAGCTAAGAGGCTAAGACTCTAATTGTACGCTGTTGTACGGAGATTGTATGGAAATAAATTGCTTTTCTTTAAACTTTAAGTGTTGCATTTTTTAAACTTTTCAGTATTGGAAAGAAAGCTACAGTAACTTTGTATAATAGTATAATAGTATTTGTTACAGTGCGGCCCGCTGATGCACGTATGGCAGTCGAAGTGGCCCACCAATGGTAGTGAGTTTGACATGCCTGTTCTAAGAGATTAGTGGAGGGGAGTGCCTCCCCCTCCCAACCTTCCTTCAGTATATCCAATAAGCCCCGGGGCTGGCGGCCATAGAGAAGTTCAAAAGGGGAAAAGCCCATGGAGGCTTGAGGCACCTCCTGGTAGGCGAAAAGCACTAAGGGCAAAAGTTGGTCCCAGTTCCTACCATCTGCGCTGACCACCTTGCGGAGCATCTGTTTAAGCATCTGGTTAAATCTTTCTACGAGACCATCCGTCTGTGGATGATAGACGGATGTCCTAAGATGCTTAACCTGGAGCAACTTGGCCACCTCCCTGAACGTATCCGATGTAAAGGGCGTACCCTGGTCCGTGAGGACTTCTTTGGGTATGCCCACTTGTGAAAAAAAACCTACTAATTCTCGTGCAATATTTTTAGTATTAGCGGCTCGCAGGGGAACCGCTTTCGGGTATCGAGTCGCGTAGTCCACCATGACTAAAATGTACTTGTGGCCACGCACCGAAGGCTCCAGGGGTCCGACAAGATCGATACCGATCCTCTCAAAAGCAATATCTATAAGGGGAATCGGGATCAGAGGAGCGCGGTCCCTTCGGGGTATCTGGCGCAGCTGACAGACCGGACAGGACTGACAGAAATGTCGGACCTCCTCGTTGACCCCGGGCCAGTAAAACCGGAGCTTTATTCTCTCCAGGGTTTTCTCGACCCTGAGATGGACGCCTAAGAGATGAGCGTGAGCTAGCTTGCAAACCTCCCACCAGTAGGTCCACAGGACTAACAACAACTTTCTCACCTCGCCTTTGTGTTCAGCGACTCGATACACCAAGTCATTTTCCAAAACAAAGTAGGGTCCGCGAGGTGTGGAACTTACCGATGATATGTCTTCAGTGGACATGACAGCATTCCAGGCAAACTCCAGGGAATCATCGTTCCACTGCTCTTGTTTAAATGACGCTGGGGTAGACTGGAACTGAAAATTTATGCCTGCTAGCTGGATAAGGGCCTGGTCTGCGGGAGCACTCATCTGCCCTGGCTCCTCAATTGGTTGCACTTTCGCGTCGAGGAGCGGGGCCAGCGAGAACTCTGCAGGGCCATCTACGTCATCACTTGTTGCCGGGAAGCACGGCGTGGGAGCAGCTGGGAAGGTCCCCTGTCCCTCCATAATCAGAGCCGACCTAGGAACAGGAGCGGTGACAGTTTTACCGCATTTAGTTTTTGACCAGTCTTGTCCCAATATTACTGCAAAGGGGGGCTCCAACATCACCGCAACCAGCAACCATTTAGGAGTCCCTCCCCAGGTTATGCAGCATTTCACGGACTCATACCACCTGGTCTCCCCATGAACACACCTTATGCTCGTCTGATGACATAATGGCGAGCGACAATAGTAATGTTGCTGCCGGAGTCAAACAATGCCACCACCTAGTGCCCATTCAACAACACCACTCCCGTATTTGTGACAGCCAGGGGGTTTGACAGTGTACAGTACCTCTCTCCTTTGGCCCAGCTGCAGTCCATTGCTTCCGTGTTGAGAGGACAGGTGGGAAGTAGGTGTCCCAGTTCACTGCACTTGAAGCAGCGCGGCGGCATGAGTGTCCGATCTCGCGGTTTGGCTGGAGCCTCCACGACGCAGTGAGGGGGTTCCGGGATGGCGGCCCGTTCCTGCCGGGTCCCTCGAGCTAGCTTCTCCGACCCCCCGAGTTGGTTGACCACCAGCTGTCACTCTAAGACCTCCAGAAGGCTGTTCATGTCCTGGAAGGGGTGCCTCCAGACCTGCTGGGCGAGGTAATCGGGCATTACGTAGATCAAGCCCTCACACACCACTTGCTTAACCACTTGGCGAGCCTGGTGTATATCTGGCCGTAGCCAGCGTCCTAGTTTGCCCAATACTCGAAAGCCTGGGCCCTGGGCGGAAGCACGGGGTCGAATTTCCAGTGTCTCCACGCCCTCGCCTGCTGATCGAAGGTCACACCATACCGCCTACATATCAGGAGGTCGTATTGGGCGGCCTCCTCCTCGGGAAGGTCATGATAGGCCCGCTGCACGGGCCCCTTTAGGTAGGGAGCCAAAATGGACACCCAGTCTGTCCGCGGCCACTGGTTCCGTGTGGCGGTCCTCTTGAAAATGGAGAGGTACGCCTCTATATCATCCGTTTCGGAAAGTGCAACAATCGGAGGTGGAGGAGGTCTCGTGGGCTGTTTCTGCTGCAGCCAGACACCTCTTCGTGTCCTCTAGCTCCATCTTCGTAGCTGCCTGCTCCAGTTTGACGGCTTGACGTGTTTAGATCCTGTCTTTCACTCATTCTCTCGGACTTCAATCCTGCTGACTACGCCAGTTGTGATATGTCTGAAATAATAGACAGATACAGTCATAAAGGTTTGGGGTGGTAGCCCCGTATACTGTAAATCAAAGAGGGTCAGTTTTGTTGTCATCAAACACAAAAGACATTCAACGTAGGGAAGACGGACAGTTTATAGGGGAGGACTGGAAATTAAGTTGTGGGATGCTGGGTAAAGCGTGATGCATTGTGGTAGGTTGACGTCATCAATGCGGAAGCAGAGGGAAGAAGGGAACCTGGAAGTGTTGTTGTTTTTGGAGAAGTCTGGGCTGTTTTACGACGATGGCGTGTCTGTCTTTCTGGAGAAACAAAGAGAGAAAGGTTAGTACGCCGTCGTTGTCCCCCAACCGGACTTGTCGCAACATGAACCGGGTCCTTAAGCTGCTCCCAAAGTGCTCGTGCATGACAGAGTGATCAGATGAATTACATTAATTGTAAAGTCCCTCTTTGCCATTAATATTAACTTAATCCCAAAAAACCCATTTCCACTGCTATTGTGAAGAAAGCTTCAGGGCGCCCAAGAAAGTCCAGCAAGCGCTAGGACCATTTCCTAAAGTTGATTCATCTGCTGGATCAGGGCACCACCAGTGCAGACCTTGCTCAGGAAAGGCAACAGGCAGGTGTGACTGCATCTGCAAGCACAGTGAGCCGAAGACTTTTGGAGGATGGCCTGGTGTCAAGATATGAACAATATCAGCCAGGACATGAAAGGTCTGTAGATACGTTTAAATAAACCAGAAAATATAAGCAAAATTGAGAATATAATTAAAGTACTTGAGGCAGATGTTTTCAACTCGAATTGATGAAGTAGAACAACTGACATTCACCATGGATAAAAAAATAACTGCTATAGTATCTGAAAGTAAATTGACTTGTGGTAAACTAGCAGTGTTTGAAGAGAGATATAGAAGGAACAACATTGGAATCAAAGGACTTCCTGAAAAGTCCAAACTCAGTAAAATTCATAGCTGAATTTTTTGGTAAAATAATAGGAGAGGACTTTAAATCTGACATTGAGATTTGAACTGTTTATTACATTCAAGGATCGAATGAATGCCTTAAAACCAAGATGACAGATTGTCAGATATGATAAACTATGCGAAAAAGAAAATTTAATGTCTCATCTCAGACAGAAACAGAAGATTATATTCAAAAATAGCCTAATTCGTATTTTACCAGATTTCAAACTGCTGCAAAATGAACTGCATTCTACAGCATCAAACAGTTGCTATGCTATCTTTTAAAACATGAACAGGAGTCATATTGTGTCTTTGCAATATAAAGAAAAATCTGTTTGCAACTTGGTCTATCTTTAATATAATATGTTTGACAAAATTTTTGGACATTTATTCAGTTACTATATTGTAGTTTATTTTATTAAATATACATATGTATGCACACCTATTAAGTAATTGAAAGTGACAATAGATTTAACACAAATGTATGTGAAGGCTTGTATGTTTATATGCACATACTGTACATGTATTTACATGTGTATAATCTTTTATATATGAGTGAATAAAACTACTCTAATTCGAGTTGCTTTTAGAAACACTGCAAAAGGAAAAAAATTAGAATATAAAGTATATAAATACACATATAAAGATGTGTATTACAATCATTAAGCCCATCCCTTTGGGAATAACTGTTCCATTTAAACAAATGGCTTGATTGTCCTTTGCTTTTATTTTTCAGGCGCCTGTTTAAAATCTTACCCTAGATCCTATCTGCACTGTACTATTATAAGATATCTCAACTTTAATTCTTACTATCCCTGGGTGGGTGTGTGTGGTCTCTTTGTTTGGCGGGAGGGTGTTGTTTGTTGTGCTCTTTGTTTTGGCCGTTATCTGTTTCTTGGTAGTCAGAGGAGTGGGATTTTGTGGAGTGTGGTCTGGCCTCTCTTGGGAAGGGAAGATGGAGGAGGGTTGGCGGGGAAGGGAAGGAGAGTAAGTTATTATTTATTCTTTTTAAAGAGTATTATAAGACCTTATATTCTACTCAGGTTAAAACAGATGGGACATAATCTAAGGTTTTTTGATATGATAGAAATACCATAGCTCAATAGTTTTAGTTCAGAAGAACTTGACAAACGCACCTCTGACAGTCTCAGTACTACTGGATGCTATAAACTCATCCCAGGGTGGAAAAGGAACAGGCCCTGATGGCTACTCAGTGGAATTTTATAACACATTTTTAACTAAATAAGCTCCATTATTATAAACAACATTCATAGAAACTGGAGAAAATAAAATTTTACCTCAAACTTCTTACCAAGCATGAATTACCATTTTTCCAATGAAAAATAAGGACTTACTACAATATGCATTATACAGACCAATTTAATTTCTGAATAATGATATTAATATTACAGTGCTCTTCAAAGCTTTACCTAGAAATTACCTAGTGCTTCTTTCTATAATATCACAAGACTAAATCAGATTCCTGAAAGGCAGACAGTTAGCCTCAAAACTTCAGTGACTGTTTAATGCAATATACTCATAATCTTTGGATGCAGAAAACACATTTGATAGAGACAAATGGGACTATCTGATCAACCAACTTGCACAAATTCAGGTTTGGGCTGCATGCATAACAACGCCATGTACCAGTTTGGAAGCCTCAGTTCATATTAATAACACTTAGACTACATCAGACTAGAACTTGGTACACAAAAGGGTGCCCTCTGTCACCATTGCTCTTCACATAGCCATTGAGCCATTGGCTATTCGTTTTGTGAAATACATCAGAGATAAAGGGGATTGTCAGTGAAGGACTGAAACAGAACATATCACTATACACAGATGATATGGTACTTTATATGTCACACCGACAAATATCTTTACCATTAGTCTTTAGCACATTTATCAGGATCCTAAGACTTTTTAAAATTATTAACAGGTTATTTTCTGGTTCTAATACTGAGCTGCATATCATTATAGGGGTTTTCGACACCAATGAATCTGATGATATTGTTTGGTTTTTCGATATAATACTTCATTTTAAATTTCTTATTTGATTTGAACAGTTTTCAGAGGCCATTTACCTATTAATTCAGCTGTGCTAAATTGCCAGGTTTTATTCATTAAGGGGCATGGTTTCAAAGGTTGTGATCCTATCAATAATTACTCATCAAGATAAAACCGTCATTCTGGGTTCGCTTTCTTATCCAATGACTTGGATTTCAAAATCCTTCTTGTGCTTTAATTTTGTAAATTAGTGTTTGATGTCTTACTTATTTTGAACTCTGTAATGTTTTTTTGACTTTGTTCTTGCTTTTTTTGGCTTTGGCTTTAGTAATTGGTGGTTTTTATTCTCCTGGTTCAGACCCTTGCTTGATTAATAGATTTTTTTTCTCTATATCTTTTCTTCCAGTCATTCTCATTTTCTTTTGCCCTCTGGGCAGAGTAGCATTAGCAGAATTTCAAAAGAGATCTTGACTCAAAATTAATTTAAATATAAGTTAATTTTTTGCAGTGAATTCTCCATCACATCATACTAGACAGGACATTTATCCCTTTATTCTATTAAAACAGTTTAAATATCATGGTAAAACATCACTAGCAAATATAATGATCTTTTTCAACATACTTTTGGTAACAGAATGGAAAAAAAAATCAAACAAAATGTTAACAGGTGGTCTATCCTCCATCTCACCTTAAGAGAAGCAATACGGTCAAGATGTACATTCTTCCTAAGCTTCTATTTTTATATAATGTTCATCAACAAATCATCCTTCAAGAAATTAGACTCAATTATAGCCTATTTTATCTGTAATTTGAGATGTCCGCGCATTTAAAATGCTAATCTACAAAGACCTAAAGCAGAAGGTGGCAGGGCAGTACCTAAATTTCAATTTTAGTACAGAGTGGCAAATATACATACTGTGAAGACGTGGAAATCAGTACAAATTAATGAATTTACACCAGCCAGATCAGCAATGAAAACTGAATCTAGATGTTTATTGAAAGGTCCTTTCCCTGCCATACCCTAGGATCATTGAAGAGAAGATTCTTTGAGAGGCTTTTATATATTTTTGAGATGTCTTTTTCAACCTTCTCAGACCTACTCAGTATTTAATCTTTGGAAAACACTTTGTGCCCCAGTAAATACTAACTTTATCAATATACCAATAATCCAGTAGTCCACCAATCACTCAGAATATGGAACCAATTCAGGAAACACTTCAAGGCAAAAAAGGTTTTGTTTGTTGCTCCTCTACACAATAATAACTTTTCCAACCTTCTCATACTTACTCTGTATTTAATTTTTGGAAAACACTGAATTAAGATACTTAGAGAACGATATATAGATAAAAATTGGCATTATGAACAACTACATTTCAAATTAATATTTCCAGTAACACAATTTTTCTGCTATTTTGAAATTAGGAATTTTGTTAAAAGAAACCTACCCAATTTTGCACAACTCCCACCCATTTCTGTTCCAGAGGCAACACCGATCAGTCTCGATGACTCCGAAAACATCTCAACAACATATAAAAACATCTCATAGAATCTTCCTGTCAACGATCCTAGGGTACAATGGGAAAAGGACCTTTCAATGAACATCTCAGAAAAGAAACGGAAGTCAGCCATACAAGGAATGCACTCTGCATACACCAAGTGCTCAATAATACACTTAAAATTCTTCATCGATCAAAATGATCTCATTTAAAATTGTCCAAAATGTATCCAACTTGTGAACGTTGCAATCTATATCCAGCATCACTAAGCCACACATTCTGGGAATGCACCAAATTAACATCAATCTGGACAAATACAGTATCTTTGAATACCTATCAGACAGCTTTGGCGTCACAATTACTTCTAACCCATTAACCTCCTTAGCGTTACATTTTTTTCTCAAAAAAACATGTAAAAAGTGTTGCATTTTTTGGCTTGAAAAAATAATAATTATAATAATAATATGAAAGCAGTAATAATAATGATGCTAATACCATAAATAATGTCAAAATATGTCTTTTGTTTGGCATATGAGTATCTCTAATCAGGAATACTACTTAGATGTACAGTCATTTAACCTGACGCTGTTCAACATAATGGTTCATCTCAACAACAGTTTTTTCAATCATGTTACCATCAAGAAATAACTTCATCTAAGTAAGTGGATCTTGGCTTTCAACATTCACTTTGATTATTGGCTGCACCACAAAATCAAAATGAGGTGGTACTGGTTTATTTGAAGCAAGGCGAACAGAAACTGAAATGCGAGTTTCACTTCAGTTTCTTCAGAATCACTTTCAGCTTCACTGTCTGTTTCAATTTCACTGACTAAAGACTGATTGACTTTGTCATCACTGCTGATGAAAGGCTCCTTGACATTACTTCTCATATAATTGTCAAGAGCAAGCAACACCTGGGCTGCTGTAAAAAGTCTCTTATGAGACGTCATTATAGGCTAGGGGAAGGCACATCTACACCATTGCTCGGGTAACGCTCAGGCCGGACACTTATGTAAGACATGCCTATACCATTGCTCGAGTAATGCTCAGGACTAACGCTGTTAGCGCTTTCATAGCTAAAGTAATCCTTGGGTCCTAATGTTTTTGCAAGATGAGTCTATACAGATGCCTGAGTGACACTAAGGACTAATGCTTTTAACACTGTTTTCACAGTTGCCTAACTGGAAGAATCCTAGCTCACCTATTATAAGTTTTTGAGTAACTGATTTTCTATAGTATTTGAAATTGCATAAAAATCAAATTCTCGCTTAGAGGATCTGTCCATAACTTTTTTAAAAACATTGTGAGACTTAATTTAAAAAAATTAGATTAAGCATTCATATAAGGGGAAAATATAAATATTTGTTTTCTCTGCTCTTTGCTTTTTTCTGTTTCTCTTTTGTGGGTGTTGAAATCTTGTTTTGTTAGGTTTTTTTAAATTAAATTCTCTTAAATTTTTGCTAGATTGATTCTGAAATAATGTGTTGTGTAGGCTCTGCTAATTGTACCTACTTGATTGTATACTATGTCATACTCTTGAATTAAAATTAATTAAGATAAAATTATTTTAAATATAAAATAAGAGATGAAATGGTTTAAGAGTGAAAATGCACAGAGCAATTTAGTTGGCTTTTTTTGCACAATTAATTGCTGTTTAATATTGTTTTGTTTGTGGTGATGTTGCCTCATCCTCAGAATGTTTTGTCCTATAAAGCTTTGTAAAGCTTGAATGTGCATGTGACTTCATGTGACAAAAAGAGTTATGAGACTATCCATTGAAGTCATAGCAGGTCCATCAAAGGAGTCACCCGTGCAAGCATCTAATGTAATCTTTTATATATTGCATTATTTAGATTCAAACAACAATACCTTATTTATTTATATTACCAGCAAAAATGTAACATCCCAATGTATTTCATTGAGATATAATGTTGCATAATGAATATTTAAACACTAGAAGCATGTGTATTGCAATAACACAAAAGGCTGTAAATAATTAGCAATTTCTGCAGCGTTTGGATAACATTTTGTTTTCTTTTCTGCTAGGACTAATTCCATCAGACAAAGAAAGTGCAACCTATTTGCTTGAGAACAAGCAAGGTGGAAGTGCCGTCATCATAGCTATAGGGGGCGCTCCTGAGTCTCTTGATGCCAGGCCTGGTGCTTTCACTCTACTGCTGAAAAATAGGAAAGGATTTGTTAGGCTGGCCATAGAAAAAGGGTATGGTGACTAAAAATAATCATTTCTTTGAGTAATTGCTCTTTTAACATTAATGATAATATGTATTTGCTTGTAAAATTGTAAAACTATGTAAAGGATATATTCACCATGATACTATTTAATTAAGATGCAACTGCTATACACTATATGATAGATAGATAGTGTAAGAATGATGCTATATAGCGCCCGTCCCGACACAGATTGGACACGGGAGGCACGTGTAAAATAAATAAACAATTTATTTTCTTCCCCTGTGTGCGCAAGTCTTCCCCGTGTCCCACAGGCAATACACAGTCCCAAGCTCACTAAATCACAGCAAGCACTTTCTTCTTTCTTCACCACCACTCCCCCCAGACAGCCTTGTCTTCCTCCACCCGACTCTGGCTCCCAAGTGGTGGTTGCTGGCTCCCTAGGTGCTTGATTGGCGACATCTGCCTGCACTTCTGGGTAAGGCGAAACCAGTGCCCAAAAGGGGCCAGCAGCTCCTGCTGCAGCACCCCTTGGTGGCGCCTGTGGAACCCCACAGAGCTACACAGAACTCCAACCCCCATGCATCCCTGGGGGAGTCCGAGGCACCGCTGCAACCCAGGGAGGCTGCCATCTAGCGTCCAGGGAGATGCTGGGCTTCCCACCCTTGTCCCCCTGGCAGATGTGGTGAAAGGGTGTCCCGGCCAGGCATGGACCCCGGCCACCCTTCACGATAGATAGATAGATAAGGTGTTATATAAGGCAGAGAGATATGAAAGGCCCAATTTTAAATAGACAAAATGTTATGAGCAATATTTCAGTGAAAAATACATGGATAATTTTTTTAAAAATAACTAACATTTATAAAAGTTCCTATCTTGCTCCAGATTTTCTCTTGACTTTATATGGAATAAGTGTGCTCAGGAAATGAAGGGTGTTGAGGGGGTCCAGATTGGTGGACTCAGGATTGAGTCACTGCTTTTTGCAGATGATGTTGTCCTGTTTGCTTCATCAGGCCGTGATCTTCAGCTCTCTCTGAATCGGTTCGCAGCTGAGTGTGAAGTGGCTGGGATGGGAATCAGCACCTCCAAATCCGAGACCATGGTCTTCAGCCGGAAAAGGGAGGAGTGCCCTCTCAGGGTTGGGGGAGAGATCCTGCCCCAAGTGGAGGAGTTCAAGTATCTTGGGGTTTTGTTCAGGAGTGAGGGAAGAATGGAGCGTGAGATCGACAGGCGGATCAGTGTGGCATCCGCAGTGATGCGGGCTCTGCATCGGTCTATTGTGGTGAAAAAGGAGCTGAGCTGTAAGGCAAAGCTGTCAATTTACCAGTCGATCTACGTTCCTACCCTCACCTATGGTCATGAGCTATGGGTAGTGACCGAAAGAATGAGATCGCGAATACAAGCGACTGAAATGAGTTTCCTCCACAGGGTGTCTGGGCTTTCCCCTAAAGATAGGGTGAGAAGCTCAGTCATCTGGGAGTGGCTCAGAGTAGAGCCGCTGCTCCTCTGCATCGAGAGGAGTCAGATGAGGTGGCTCGGGCATTTGATCAGGATGCCTCCTGGATGCCTCCCTGGTGAGGTGTTCCGGGAACATCCAACCGGGAGGAGGCCCTGGGGAAGGCCCAGGACACGCTGGAGGGACTATGTCTCCCGACTAGCCTGGGAACGCCTTGGGATTCTCCCGGAAGAGCTAGAAGAAGTGGCTGGGGAGAGGGAAGACTGGGCCTCTCTGCTCAAGCTGCTGCCCCCGTGAGCCGACCTCGGATAAGCGGAAGAGGATGGATGGATGAAGAAATGAAGAGATGAATATTTAAATGTGGATGGATGGATATTTAAATGTGGCCCCAGGCCATACAGAACAATTTCCTTCAATATTTCCATGTTCTCTCAGCAGGACTGTTGCTGGGTCAGATGACTAGTTCCCCTAATAATTACCTCTGTAGCCCCTCTGCCTAAAACTTCACAAACTCTTGGCCATCTATCATACCTCTAGTCCACTACTTCACAGACCTTACCTGCATAACATGAAAATGGAGTCATGTTTCCACTTGTATATAACTAGATGCAGAGGTGTAACATCTTGCCCTGCTCTTGGTTGTGTAGGAGCTTTTATTTGAGCTTCACTGCACTAAACACATGACCTAGTTGCACTATACTATATGTATTGCTTACATTTTGATTAGACAAATGCTTCAAAGGATAGAGATGCTCCAGTGTTTGTGTTTAAGTTTTTTTCTCTTTGACCTCACAGTGCTCATCTTGTGCCAATCTTCTCCTTTGGTGAAAATGAGGTGTTTGATCAAGTTGAGAATCCTAGAGGAACATGGCTGAGATGGATACAGGAGCGCCTACAGAAGGTGATGGGTGTTGCACTCCCGCTTTTCCACGCCAGAGGTGTCTTTCAGTACAGCTTTGGACTTATTCCCTACAGGAAGCCAATTTTTACAGTGGGTGAGTCACATGGAGTTCGTGATCAAAATTATCTATGGCCAATTATTCTGCTTCGCTTTAGATTAATGCATTTAAAAGAAATTACATACTGTAGCAGACTGTTTGGACAAAGATATCATTTAAGACACTTTAGCAGGAAATTTCCAGTACTTTGGAGTTTCATCAGAATTTTGTTACACAACATATTAGATGTTGTTATGACTTCTGCTCTAAAAGTTGCATGATGGAAAGCTAGGGCACACAGAACGTTACGAACTTTACATTTTAACATTATGCCTGCTTAATAGTCTAAATGTTTCTCTTTAACTCTGGACTCAAAATTAACTGCACCCATTAAGCAATAAGATAAAAAAAAGGTCAAAACATTTTTTGAATTTTTTTCAAAATGATGTCTGAGGACTCTAAAGTCTTAATAATTCTCCACCCACCACCAAAATGTTTCTGGTTTAATCCTTCCTTCTTAAATTTTGGTGCTCTCCTAGCCCCATTATTTTTCAGTAGGGACAATTAAATGCATGGTTAGGCAAGGAACTCAGAAACCAATTATCAAATTAAGGTGGAAAAAAATTAACAGCTCAAAGGGTTAGCTGAGTGTAGTTTTTGGGGGAGTAAAGTGCACATGTATAAGGATACCCAATGAGGCTGACCATAAATGATCTGTTCTTGAAAGACAATTCTTATTGTTAGCTGGCCATTTTTTTTCTTGGAAAATGTACTTTTAATTCTACATAATGCTGAAAACGAGCACAAACATATAGGGGATAACAATCTTAAATATCTGTACTGTTTAAATGTCCAGCTAGCCACATACAGTTGGAGATGTTCAGCACCTTCCTTGCATCTCAGAATATTCTGAATAAATGCTAAGACAAAGGTTTCTTAAGTTAAAGGGAGGGTTGCATAGGGGACAGCACAATAAAACAACATTTTTATGTTATGTATGTTTACTTTGATTTGTTTGTGCTTCGGTATCTGTGATACTCGTAACATTGTAGGATAATTACAGCAGCCATGTCTAAATTTCCTGCACAGGTTTTGCCAGGTATCTGTCCCTGGCTTTACTTTCTTTTCTTTTTGTTTCTTTGTTTTGTTGCTTTTTGAGAATTATTTTGTGTTTTACATTATTGAAAATGTTTTTGTTTTCTTTACCTTTGTGTTTATAATTTTTTTTAATCAGCATTGTCCCATTTAGCAATTATTGTGTATTGTTCTCTTTGCCTTTCTGCCACATCTGAAGTACTAGGGTGTTGCCTGAAGAAGGGGCCTGAGTTGCCCCAAAAGCTTGCATATTGTAATGTTTTTAGTTAGCCAATAAAAGGTATCATTTTTGCTTGACTTCTCACTACTGCCACATCTGACACACTAAGTATAATGCAGCGACCAGGAGATGACACAAATGCTGGGGCCTAAGCTGTGGTCCAAAAACCAAAATCCAAAAACCAAAATCCAAAACCAAGAAAGAGAAACCAAAACTCAAAGTCATAAAAGAACACCTTTAAGTAAAGAATCCTGATGAGCAAAAAGCATACTAACACAGAGATTTGTCATGATTTATCTGAGGACTCAAATGTTATGAATTGTGCACTTTGAGAATTTTTTTTCTCTCTCTTAAAATATTTTTTACATGTTACGCGGGTATTCTCTTATCACTGTTCAGAGTGGTTCCACACAGTTATTTGTTTGTTGAATGTAATGATTAATTATTTACAGTACTGCAACATTATTTTGGTTTACAATCAGCCATTGCCATGTTATTGTTGTCGTTACCAGCACGCGTCATCCATTTGCCATGGAAGTTGTGTAGAATGACACCACAACTTGCATCCTCAGCAAGACTCTTTAAATCCAGCACAAAAAGTCTTTTGGTTTCTGTGATTTGGATAAAAACTTATCTGATCTTGATTGTTGGTGAATGATTAGACTTTGGTATATTAGGTTTAGTCTCCTCGGGCCTCATGCATAACGCCATGCGTAGAATTCACACTAAAACATGGCATACGGACAAAAGCGGAAAAATATCCAAATGCATAAATCTGTGTGTACGCCATCTTCCACATTCTTCCGCTGCATGAATCACGGTCTGCGTGAAATGTAACACTCGTGCATGTACCTACCGCCCCTCCCAGAATTACACCTCTTTAAATATGCAAATCAACATAAATAGCCCTTAAGCTCAGCATTCTGTGAAAGACAATGGCAAAAGCACGGGGGAAAAAGAAGAATTTCAGCAAATACCAGGTAGAGGGAAGTAAAAAAGTACTATTTGTTGGTTCAAGCAGTGATATAATCAACAAAAGGAAGCTGATCGAGTGACAGAGTGGTGGAGAAACTTGAAAGTTTAAGTTCAGAAAGTCGCAAAATGCCCAAAATAAATAAGAAGTGGTCAGATATCAAAGTCACCGTGAAAAGGCGAGTCGTTGCCCACCGTCTGAGTGTCATATGGAAACGTATTAGGGTACAGAGAAAAGAAAAACAAAATAGGGACACAATGAGAAAAAAATGTCAACTTTAATCTCGAAATTTCCACTTTAATCATGTAGTTTATTTTGTCATTAAAGTAGAACGTCATAAACTTCATATTAAAATCATTTCATTTACTAGTTTCTCAAATCCCATCATAACTAAAGTAGCACGTTAAATGCTTTGTATATAATTGTATATGTTCTTCTATGTAGTCACTACGTGCTTCTTAAACAGGCTATCTCTTCTGCCGACAGGACACAGAATATATTGCATTCATGATATTACAGCTTTCTAAACAATTTAAATACTAAGATGTATACTTGATATCATTTTCATAATAGTAGGAATTAAAACATGTATTAAACATGAGGACACGGCGCAGTGATAGTGACGAACTGGCACCCTGTCCAGAGATTGTTCCTGCCTCCCACAAGATGCTTACTGTACTGTACGCGACCTTTGATTAAATCATTTATTGCAGCAGTAGGCTGCTGTCTCTCTCAAACATACTAACCCCCAATTCCTGTCCTTCCTTTTCTTTCTCTAAGTAACCAATCGCCACAGGATCAGCTCCGTAACATATGCCAAGCCATCTGTAAGCTTAGAACGCCAATTCTTCAAAACATTCATGAAACATTAAAATATCTTCGTAGTACATGTTTAATTATTCTATCCATCTATCCATCCAGGGTTGCGCTAGTATCAGCAAGCATACAGCGCAAGGCAGGAACAATCCCTGAATGGGACGCCAGCTCAAGAGCCCCAAGAAGATAACGCTTGGAAATCTAAATCGACTTAGAAGCCAGTCGCCATCATATGTAAATACACGCTTTAAAAAGTGGCGCAGGTTGTGCAATATTACAACTGTAGTACAAGTTTACAGTGAGGTGATTGTACTTATAAGTACAAACAGTTCTACCAGGAACACTTGATGGACTGATTGAGTGTGTTTAGATCTCTTGGGATGAAACTGCTTCTGAACCGCAAGGTCCCTACAGGAAAGGCACTGAAGCATTTGCTGTATGGGAACAATTCAAATAGACTACGCACATGGCTGAGGCAATGTGTGCTTGATGCTATATCCCGATAATCCGATCAGCTGCTGTACAGCTGTGATTCCACGCTCAGATACAGTGTGTTAAATACTCTGGTGCACTGACAGTGACAACGCTAAAGCAGCTATACTATTTGGAATAGTTTGGCCATTCTGTGCACCATTATATGGTTACAGGTTGATTACAATCAGATGCCTCAAACTCATAAACAATATGTGGTTAATTTCAGTGCATTTGATAAAGCTGCGTCAGGGATGTGGATCTAAAAAAGAAAGGGAAACCACACTGAAATAAAAGCACTGCTTTGATGCTGGGTGCTGCCAGTTTGCAAAACTGAGCGGAGAACTTGTGTATGCCAAGGATTGAGCTAGCGTGAAAATGTGTGTGGCTTTACGCCAACTTTAGTTTTTATACATCACGATGTGAGCGTGGAAACGGGCGTACGCAACATTTTTGTATGTACGCACCATTTATACATGAGGCCCCTCTTCATGCCTTTGGGCAGAATATTGGATAGGGATGGAGCATCACTTTAATGATGTTGTAATGTGAGACTTCAGATAAGCTCCCTAGCAACCTCATGTCACATCCAGGCAGCAAGGTCTCAAGATGTCAAGGTCCAGAGAAAAGACATAAAATAAAATGAACACAGCTAAGTATTATTTAAACAAAAACAAGAAGTTAGGAAAGTAATTGTGCATATAACAAACCCCCCCCCAGATCAAGAGAAAAGAATTTAAAATAAGTAAAATAAAGGCAGGAAAAATGGATAATACTGGTAACACTCTTATGTTGATTGTGCTTATTATTTTTGTTGCTCCATGTATGTTGAACTTAGGAGGTGAGACCCCCTAACACTACAGCTTTGGGGCGACCCTCAGCTTATATATTCCATGGTTCCATCAGGGATTTGTCCCTGGTTCAAGTATATATTTTTGTTTATTTAGTGTTTCTGTTATCTTTAAAATATTATTTTTCATATTATGGTTTTGATTTTGTATTTAGTTTTGTTCTGCCTCTGTTGTTTTTATGTAATACTGTATTGTTTATTAATTATTTTGCCGTGGTAGGCATTTCTCTAGAAATATTCTCCAGGGTTGGGGTAAAAGGGACCCTGAGAGTTAGGGAAGCGTCTGGCAAATATGCTGAAATGATTATTGTGGCCAATAATGTGACCTGAGCTATGAGAAAGCAGTCTATATATATCATATTAGTTGTGTTTTAGTACTAATGACTAACATCAGAGATACAGTGTGTACAATTAATCAGCAGCTCTAGCCAGGGTATGCTAAACTGAAGAACTGAGTCTTCAGCCTGAATTTAAAAGCTGAGAATGAAGCTGCACCTCTTATAGTAGCAGGCAGACCATTCCACAGCTCCAGGACCCTGAAACTAAAAGCTCAACCTCCCACTCTTATTTTATTAATCCTTGGAATCATAAGCAGGCCGGCATCTTGAGATCTTAATGTGCAATCTGGTTTGCAAGTAATGATAAGTTCAGATAAGTAAGCAAGACCTTGGCCATTTAAGGCTTTATATGTTAAAAGGAGGATTTTGAAATCTGCACTAAATTTAACTGAGAGTTAGTGAAAGGACTTGAAAACTGGAGTTACGTGTTCATATTTTCTTGTTCTTGTAATAATTCTTGCAGCAGCATTTTGAATTAACTGAAAGCCATATGAAGAACAATTTGAGCAGTAGTAAATCCTACTAAATATAAGTGCATGAATTAATTTCTTAGTACCCTGCAGAAAACGCCTTAATTTTCCAACATTTCTAAGATGGAAGAAACATGATTTGGATAGTTTTGTAATGTGTGTTTTAAATGCTACTCTCAAAGATAACACCTAGATTGTGGGATGATTCAGTAAAACTAATGGTGATTCCAGCTAAGTTAAATAATGACAAAATATTATTGCCTTCAGCATCATTCCCTCCAATCTATATATATAATTCACTAAGGGCAAGCAAGACAGAGAGCACATGCAAAACAGAGAGCCACGCCCGCCAACTCACAGGGCCCCGCCCGCCAACTCTAAGACCCTGAGATACACTCGACAGAGCCCCGCCCGCCAACTCTAAGATCATGAGATACGCTCGACAGAGCCTCGCCTGTCAACTCTAAGGGCAAGCAAGACGCACGTGAGACAGAGATCCCCACCCGCCAACTCTAAGACCATGAGATACGCTCAACAGAGCCCCATCCACCAACTCTAACTAAGGGCAAGCAAGATGCACACAAGATAAAGAGCTACATGCAGCGAAAATTTACTTCTCCAGCTAGATTCCATGCTCAGAATCATCAAACCCTTCGCTAAATCATACAAACACATGCATGAAATTGCTCAGTCCAATCCAACAGCATCTGTACGAATACTTTTCTAGGAAAACCCTAGGCAGGATTTACGACAAAACAATGCCCCGACATGTCACACCAATGTTGCAGCGATTTTCGTTGGAGAAGATGGCAAACCGCCTACCGAAAGGGACATTTGCATCTGTCCCATAGACAACTCCTGTAAACAGATTTCCACGCTCAATATGAATTGCAATCCTATGGTTTACCCACTTTTATTCCCTTATGGAGACATTGGCTGGCACAAAGATTTACAACATGTTCCCAATAAAAGAACCGCCAAATGAAGAAGGCTATCTCAATTCCAATTTTACACGTACAGATTAGCAATGAGGAATATATTTAGTATTTTGCACTCAAGCGGCGAACTATTCCAACAGTTTTTTATATATGCGTATGTTAAAAGGGCGTGCTTCTCAACTGTCTCAGATTACATCAACAAAAGTTGCGCGTGGAACAATACAAAGGACTGTCAGACGCACTGCAAGCAAATGCTGAAAATAACGTATGTGTAGGCAAAATGATCATATTACCGTCCACATTTCCAGGAAGTCCAAGATATATGCAACAAAACTAGCAGGATGCCATGGCCATAGTACGTAAATTCGGACAGCCTCATTTATTTATTACTTTCACATGTAATCCTGCTTGGCCGGAAATTCTACATGCACTGTCGGATACCCAAAGACCGGAGCACAGACCTGATATTGTAGTACAAGTCTTTTGGATTAAGCTGCAGGAATTACTTAGAGGCATTCTACAACAACGTCTTTTTCAGGTTGTTATTGATTATATTTACGTAATCGAATTTCAGAAGTGCGGCCTTCCTCATACCCACATGCTGTTTACTCTTCACAATAATTCTAACAACCAGTCTTCAGCCACGGTCAGTTGTACGTGGCTTTTTCTAGGGTTAGATCATTATCTGTTGTCACCACCAAAACACATATTCACACCTGCGTCTTTCAAGAAGTATTTATTTCTTCTTGAATTCTGAATTCCTTTCTCACCGTTTTCCGTTCCTATTCTTACACCGCCGTATGCTATGGCGGGCTTCGGCTAGTAATTAATATTTCTGTTGTACCTATATCCAAAGACAAGTAGTTCTCATCCATCCACTGCTATAATTCACTAACACATCTAATTAAGCACAACATCAGAGAATGTTACAGGACATCATTGTCCATTCTGCATTAGAATATCAACAAATGGAGAGAGACTTTCAAAAACTGAAGATATATAAATATATTCTCACATATCTTCTGATGTGAGAATGCACATATATTCATTCATTCATTCATGCATTATAAGAAGCAAAAACCTTCCTTTAAAGCATTGGGCACATGGTGAGAAGCCTTCATTGTGAACAGTATAGCAAAGTACTTTGCAAAATCATCATCCATTGTCTATTTCCTCCTTAATCCAGAGCTAGTAAATATCCTGACATCATTTAATATGATGCAGGAGCCAGCTCTGGTCAGTCCACCCCAAGGTACATTTAAACATACACACACTCTCACTCACCTGCATAATTTAAGGTATTCAGTTGAAGTGACATGTATATGGAAAGAAGACTACATCACCCTATACAGATCCACACAGGATGTGTCTGAGCTGGGAGTTGAACCCAGAATTCGAAGCCTTAAGTCATGAGCACTAACTACTAAGCTGCCTAATTACATGAGAAACCAAAAAACCACGGCCATGCTAAGCTGCCTAATTGAAATAAAAAAAATAATATTTCCAAGTACTCTTTTCAGAGGTTTCATAATATGGAGTGTGTCCAGCTGTCAAAAATGGCTTGCAAGATGAGTTTTTTCTGAGGGGAGTTCAGTCTGTGTAATACAATGCTTGTGTCTGAAATAAACACCTTATGTAAGATTTGAGCATTATCTAACATGAGCCACTGGCTGTGCAGAAAGGAGGTGTGGGTAATGAAAGGCCACATGTAAGAAATTTCACTTGCAAAAATGCTTAAATAAAGACCTTTGATTTTTAAAGCAGAAAGCTCTACCATTTATCACATTTTTTATTCCAGCATGAAAAGTCAGAGCCATCTAGTAAAGCCCTGGGCACATGGTAGGAACATATATATTTGGATGTATAAAAATAGTCTGAATCATGGAAGGTAATAAATGTGATTATATTTAGGGTGTAAAATTTAATGTCATTTTTACTGAGATTTATAAAACCTACAAAGTTTCAAATAAAGAAAGAAAAAATGTACATATTATCTGGTGTGGTGTTTTCATGACCATCTGTTCAATCAATTTTATATCTTTCAAGATATAATAAATGTATCAATTTTCATTTTTTTAATACAGTAGCTAATTTTATCTATTGACTTCATTTGAAATATTATCCAAAATATTGTAAGTCATTTAAGATTCAAAACATATCCTTGAGGATCTGACAAGGTAATCAAACCATCCAGCCATTTTTTTATTCGCTACTCCTGTTTTGGGTAACAGGACCTACCATGTTCTCATTCAACCTATTTAAGATGGCAGTGCATGGCTTTTGATATCCTCCCTTTGGGTTCGCTTTACTACTTTTGAATTAGTTTTTATTAAGAGTAAGAATCTTTGGCTCTGTTTTTTTACTCCAGGTTTGGTTTATGCTTTTGGTTTTGGTTCACTCTGTCCTCCCAGCTCTTTGACCCTGGTCCATTGACAGAACAAGGTTTTTGCCAACTCCTGTGGTCATTTTTATCTCACTAGTCATTTTCGCTCAGCATTTCTTGAATGCCCTTCCATGCCTTGTGTTCATAAAGGCTACTAAGACTTCCTTGTGTCCAGTGCAATCTAGCTGAAAAAACTGGATTCAACTGGATGAATGTGTGAATGAATCTTAACTAATTAAACAGTTATAGTGTAGTGAAACATTGCAAAAATATGCATGAAGGGCAGGTAATACCACTGTCTTCAAGATTTCACAAATATTAGGCTGTTTTAGAGTTATGGAATAGACCAATATAAATATAAGTTAGATAATCAATAAATATAAATCTCTAGGAATATGCGGTTGACAAAACAAATTTTCAAGGCATTAATACAGTAAATTCTGTCAACTTAAGGGTGAATCATGTACTCGAGGAGAACAGTGGAAATTAAGAGGAAGCGCATTTACAACTGAAGCCAGGAAGTACTTCTCTACACAAAGAGTTGTGAGACTGAAAGAAACCACCACTACCAAGACATGTAGATGAAGCAGAAACCTTGACATCCTTTAAGAAGAATCCGGATGAGATATTCGGAGGACTTAGCAATTAGCTAAACAAAGGAGCTTGATGGACTGAATGGTCTCTTCTTGTTTGTCAAAATTCTTATGTTGTTATATATGTTCTAAGCCTTCAGACTACCAAATGTGAAGAGCCTTTAGGTGTGCTGTGGGACTGACCTCCTTGACAAGATTCCTTGAGTGAGGGAGCCAGATGTTATACCTGGAAGGAACAAAATCACACCTTGAGGAATGCAGAGAAACACACATATACACATTCCCTTAACATTATGATTAATTAGGAACAGGCCTGCTGTGATAATTGCTTACCTTTTCGCGAAATGTTGAGCTACTGGTTGTAGGAGAATGAGCTGTAAAGCTGAGCATCTAGGGCAAAGGATTTGCATTGCCAAAAAATGAATTTCTTTATCTTCCTTAAAGTGATAAGCTTCTCCCATGAGGTTCTTTTTATTATTACCAGTCGTCACCCGTATGGTCTGTGATCAGGGCGAGTCCTCCTCACCTACCCAATTATATTTTAACAAAGTAATAGCCCATTTTATAGCCAAACCACCTCTTTCAAGAGCAGAAAACAATTTCTCCCTGTTACGATTTAAAAAAAAAAACATTTCTCCTATATTACAATTTTTATAAAGTAGACAGTTACTTGTCTGAGGGTTTTTGATATTAGCAGATTCTGATTTTGTGATTATTTCTATTGACATTCTTCTCTGAGACAATGATTACTTTATCATTTTCTATTGTGCCATTTTGTTTTTTTTTTCTCTGGGGATCACTTTTTTGCTCAGCAGCTGCTAGGATGTGAGTTCTGATTGCTAGGAAATTGTATCATATGGCATTGTGCCAAGCTTTTTAATTAAAGATTGTGAATAATTTCTAAAAGACTCTGTTATGCGCATTTTATGACAATGTTGGCTAGGCTTTTTTGACTTCGATTTCTGACTCATCTTTTAGTTTTCACAAAAGATTCTTTTGTCCTTCTGACTTTGTCCTTACATGTTGTTTTGGTTTTCATTCATCTACTGATTCTTTTATCGGCTCGTGTGAACTGCCATTCTCCATCTTTTTGGCCGTACGCCCCTAAAGTGATAACTTTCAGTTAAGGAACATTAAGGGGAATTTCATTCCATGGATAATCTGAGTCATCACTCAATAATGCTATCCTAAGTTTTTTGAAAGCTATACATCAGCTTGTTGAGATCATGAGACATTTAATTGAGCCTTCTTCCAAAACTAATTTGGTTAAGAGCACAGCTTTTCCAGTGACATCTTACAAAAACAACCCATAATATTTCATTAACTTTAACAAGGCTTGTGTTTGCATTGCATTTTGTGTTTAGGCCATTCCAGAGTAGAACTTACCTTTGATATAAGAAACTTCAGTTTGTATGTGTTTAAACAGGACTCTGTCTGTGACTTTTGTTTGTTTCCTTTTTAAATGTTGATGTTGTTATGAAATTCTTTGTGTTTTATGTTTTTGAATTCTTTTTCTTCTTCTTCTTCTGTAGCTATTCCCAATTTTATATGGGGTCACTATTTTTTTGATCACACTTCTCCAACAGATGTTTTGACATGATTTTTACGGCTGAATGTCTTTCCTGATGCCAACCATCCCCTTGATTTTCTTTCCTTAATTCATATTTTCTTGATTGATACTCTTTTATTTACATTAATTCTGTTAGTGTTAATTTGTTAGAGAGGGCCTAAGTGAAATGTCACAAAAAATTTTCAAAACACCCACTAGAAGGGGGATTAACCATCAAACTCTAGCTAGAAATAAATAGGGTAAATATAGAATATTTATAAAACAAAAGTTTTTATAAAAATGCAAAAACTAAGCTCAGAAGAGCACAAAAAGGAAAACAGGGGATGCGTGAAAAGGAAATGACAATCTAAACAAATACAAAATACAAAGTCAAAAAACGTATTAGGGCAAGAATCCAGTAAATCACAAATACTCAACAAGCTATTAATCCAGGAAAACTCACCACCACCACGAACACATTCAGTGAGCCGCAAGGATCTGTGGTTTTCCTCGGGCTTCATAAGGCTGAAGACAGTCAATTGTGGTGATTGGCAGGAGGGTCTGCCTCTTGGATGACCACCCACTAAACACACAATACATAAGATACATAAGTACATAGAAGCTAAATGAGCAATAATATTAACATAAGCAAAGTAATAAAAAATGAACAAAAATGGCATTTTAACTTCAGCCAAATATAACAGTTATTGTGTTTGTGATGTTCCTTGTCTTTTATACTCGTATGTTGAATCCAAGGGGGACTGGGCTCTGACGTTGCAGCTCTGGAGACCACCATCTGCCTATGTAAACTCTGACAAGTCCTCAGTTCAGTGTTGATACATTTGTTTTTGTTAATGTGTGTTCAGATCTTTTTTTACTTTTTAAATTTTTGGATGTTGACTTAATTGTTAGTTTGCAAGTAATTCTTTGACCTTCTGGTTTATGAACTCTCCATTGGACTTTGGATTCTGTGTTTGGATTGTGGACTTGAGTTTGTTATTTTTGGCTTAGCCTTGAAGCAAACATTATCTACTCCTTTTGTTCTTGTTTTGCACATTTTTAATTGTTTTGGAATAATGTTTTACAATAAATCCTTTAATGTATATTTAATTACTTTGTTTTTTTTATTTAGGCTAGAGTTTTTGTTATTATGGTTTCTCACTTCATATTTCTAAGCTTGGCATTGTTTGTGAGGATGTATAGACCACAAGCCTGCTTCTTGATTTTCAGAGCCAGGCCTATTTTATATTAAGATGCCTTCTCATAGATTTGAATCCTAGTTTTTGATTAAAGTTTGTCTTGAGTTTTGCACAGCTGCTCTAATATAACAGTATAAAGAATGACCTCTGACTGAATCTTCAAAGGTGTCAAGTACATAAAAATGTCTTCCACATACTGTATATACTCGCGGATAAGCTGGGAATTTTACAGTATAATTTCTGCTATTTTATAATGTCGGTTGTATAAGTTGAATGCGAAAAACTTACACTATTGGTCAAAGAGATTATGATATGCTAATGCCCACCCAAGAGAGTAACCACGGAACACACTGCCTTTTTTTCTATGTGGGTGCGGCAATGCGCTATATCAGCATGTGCACCTAATCTTTCTCTCTCTCTCCCTCTCTATTCTACCTACGTGACCACATGGTAATACCTGAAATATTCCAAAGCAACGTTTGCTCTGATTTGTGTTTTTTGTATCTCACACCCTCATTCACCTTTATCGTAAGAGCATCCCTTATCTACGATGGAGCGTTCGATCAGAAGAAAATATGAAGCTGGTTTTAAAAATAGCAAAATAAGCAGCAAAAACTAAACAAAAGAAATGCTTCTTAGGTGTTTTGCCCTTATCTCCGGGCTGAAAATTATAAAAAGTAACGCTCGGCTTCAAGCCTAGAATTAGGGTCAGTTTGGTAAGAATCTCCATCCAGAAGGTCACTCTTGCCAAAATGAAGCCTCCTTCTGGGAAGCCTGGGTTCTTATGGATAGGGTACTGGAAGAAGTGGTAGGAGATGCCCTCACTGGGTAGTTTCTTGGTGCTGCAGGGAGACAATGCTAGTGGTAGCTCGCCGTCTTGTCCAGGCGAGTTATTGCATACCTTGACAGATCCTCCGACAACCAATCGTGACAAAGGATATTTAAAAAATTAACTGTTATTCAATCAGCTGTGTAGGTAAATCTATAAATTAAATTGAAGGTGTTTTTCTCTTATATAATTTGAGTCTGTTTCTCATATAGTGTCTATATGCATAAAAGTTAATGTAATATCTCTGTTCTTTCATGAGTTTATCACGCAAATGATGTCCAAATCAAGTGACCCATTCTTCTCAATGAGCAATGCTACACTTTCCAAATCTCAGTTGCAACATCCAAAAATTCTTTGGGATTTCCAGCCATAAAGCAATTTTAACAGTGAACACTAAGTGCATGGCACTTCTCCAAAAGCAAACAGCAGGAAGAGAAGAGTTGCTCCCAATCTTATCTGTCAACTTTACCTCCTTTTTTAAAAATCTTTCTGTGACAGTATCTCTTTATGGATGTTAGACAAGCATATTAAAATTTTGACAGTTTTTTTTTTTAATTTCAGAGGCTCCCACAATGCACTAATGTGTTCAAGTTAGCCCTTGACCTTTGAGCCTCTTTATGTTTGCACAGTACATGTAGTATGTACTGAGCTAATTTAGAATAAATGGTATTTTGACAGTCAGCGGTATTTTCACAGTACATGTAATATGTACTCTGTGGTTATTGCTCATACAGAGTAATAGTGACATCAGCTGAAAAAGTGGAATTTGGAAGCTTTTATGCAAGCAAAACATTGTAATTTTAAATCACTTTTTATTATTCTAGGCAAACCTGCATATATACAAGATACTGTTTTTGTGGCTTTTTATTGACTTAAATCAGAAAAGTGAATATGCTCCACATTTCCTAACAATGCCTAAAAAGGTGAAATATCAAATTTATCAGTCTGTTTTCCACAATGGGTGGCTCATTCTGCAGCCAAACACAAACATAGACTTGTCTGAGATAATAATTACATGCCTTATTCATTACACATTATTGTTTGCATTCTGTGAGCTACTTTTCGTAAAATGCTTTTGAGAGGAAAAAGCAAAGTATCAGGAAAGCCTGGTTACTTCTAATTGAGGTAGGAAGATGTAGTTTTCTAGCCCAGTCACTCTGAAGAATGTTAGAGGATCTGGGGATAACTAGCAAAGAAAGAAAGTCTGTGATCCAACAGGTGGCAGAAACAGAAGTGGAAGCCTCATTTGGCTGTAGTGTAGAACAGATGAATCAGTCGCTATACTCAGGCAAATCACTGTTGTCCCACTACCCTCGCCGCATACTGGGCTAGTCCCAGCTGATGATGCCAAGACATACCATTTTGTCTTGTCTGTATCTGTATCTGGTGGTGTGTAATATTGGAGAACCTCAGGGAACTGCCCGGTCTTCCTTCCTGTTTACTAAGTACACAACAGACTTCTAGCACAATGCCAGTGCTTGTCATCTACAGAAATTTACAGATGACTCATCCATCATAGGCTGCATTAATAATGGAGATGAGTCAGAGTACAGGAAGGTTATGGAGGACTTTGTTTTGTGGTGCAAGGACAACAACCTGCAATGCAACATCAGCCAAGACAAAAGAGCTGGTGGCAGACTACTGGCATGCCAAAGAACCTCTGAGAACAGTCACCACCCAGGGGAAGGAGGTGGAAGTGAGGCAGAGTTACAAGTACCTGGGGGTTCACATAAACAACAAACTGGACTGGTCTGGCAACACAATGACTTTGTACAAGAAGGGGCCAGAACAGACTGTACTTGTTAAGGAGACTCAGGTCTTTTGATGTATGTTGCCTCTGGGGAAGCAGCCTGAGCTCAAATGAAGCACAATGGCTGAGTAAACCTATCAGGAAAGCCTGCACCATCACTAGACAAACCCTAGATACACTGGAAGCTGTTGCGGAAAAGTGGATGAAAAATCCTCATTCTACCATGGAGTGCTAAGAAACTCCTTTGGGTGTGTTTTCTGCCCACTACTATCAGGCAATTAAATGTTTCTTTCCTATGTACTCATTAAGTTCATTTTAAAATATCTTCACGATATACATTTATTTATTTTTTGTATATCACTTGATTGATTGGCTGTATTATTTGTCCTTTGAGTCTGTATCCTTGTTTTGAATATTTGCACTGCTGTATACAGCTGAATTTCTCCATAGGATTAATAAAGTTTATCTAAGCTAATATAATTTGTTTTAAAATACAAAACACTATTTACTATGTTTTTTTTTTTTTTTACATTTTTACACATTACCTTTAGATATAAGTGTTATCTTAACATTACCCCCTCCCCACCCCAGCAAAATTTGCTGAAAGCTTTCTGTCTCAGTTCAGAAGTATAAAACGTGGTGCTCCATCTATTTGCAAGAAATGTACATTCTGCTAAATCATGATTTTTACAATATATTTATGGAATTTTCATAATACCATTAATTCTAAATTAGCTTGTAAAAAAAGGCAGCTCAGACTTAAATGGCACAGCATAACATTCTTCTTAATAAGGGCTTTTCTTTTTATCAGTGTTTTAGTTTACTATATAGATCCTAACATCGGTGTCAGCAGATTTCTCTCATCTCCCTTAAAACAACATTAGACTGCTAAAAAGAGAGGTCAGGGTCCATGTACAGCACCTCCCTTTAAATTCCTCCTAGCACCTTTACTAGGAAAACACCTTTTATCCAGATGTAACTGAAAACATCAGGGTTTGCCATGCCTTGTAAGAACTGCTGTTTTAATGTCCATTGCAGATACAGTATGAAGCATTTAACAGTTTTCCTTCTTTGTCTTAGTTGGGAAACCCATTAAAGTGATCCAGAACGACAAACCCACTGAAGAGGAAGTGAACACTTTACATCAGAAGTACATTGAAGAACTCTGCGAGCTTTTTGAAGATCATAAATCCAAATACGACGTACCAGAGGATAAGCACCTTTCTTTTATTTAGAAAAGCAGCACATTTCTTTCTTCTTCATGAAATGGCATGAAAAGACTTTTTTTCTCACAAATACTGTGCCTCTAATAACCTTTTGGTTTTATTTTTTAAGCTGTCTTGCTGCTTTTATTGTACTATTAAACAGATTGTACTGAATGTACATATTACTTGAAATAAATGTACAAAACATTTCTAAAATGGAAAAATCACTATTTATCTCCTTGTTCATATACCTTATGTTCTCTGTTGCTTACTAATTTGGTGTTATTTCCTTCAATAGATTCTTAGTGTAAGAAAAAGACTAATTATCATTTATTAAAAAAAAATTATGACCATTTTAAAGTTATCTAAAGAAGACCTTTACAGTATGCTATTGTAATTCCAGTGATGAGTACATAATCACTGTACTTAAACATTCCTTTTTTCAAATATTTCCTGTGTTCGATTCAACCAAGTTCTGATACAAAAGACTCTTAACAATATAAGTAGTGAAAAGTGAAATTAAATTTGCAGTGAAACTCAGTGTTTCGCCTTGCAAAAAAAAAAAAATGTGAAAATAAGTTGCATTTTGCTTTCATCCATATCCGTACCATACACATAATACAAAATATTTGTTTTTTGTATAGCACTCTTCACTGAGAGCAGACACAGAGTGCTGAGAACAAATTCTCAGGTAAAATGCAAGAATACATTATACTAACCACTCAATACAGAATTATTAGAGGTAAAGACACAAATGTGTTAAAACACACAGAAACAAAGCAGAAACAGATTAACATAAATGGAAATCAACAATACCTGTCCATTAGTTACTGTAATTGTTGAACTATGGCAACAGAAGAGATAAAAATTGTTTAAAAGGGAAACTCAAAGACAAACTCAGACCCAGTCAGGGTCCTGGAGAACTCGGCCAACTAAACAACCCCCATGCAATCTGATGAGAAAATCATCTCATCTGATGATTCCAATGCTGCTTTATCTAAGATCTCTTTTACATAGGCTGTAAAGCAGCATCACCAAGTGCTACATCAAGATACCATCAAGAGAAACGGAATTGAGATAGGTTGTACCATACCATACTATTTTTTTAATCCCAGTGTGGTGAGGGGCTGAAGCCTATCCCTGCAAGTACAGGGCAGAAGACAGGAACAATTCCCAAAATACAGCACTTGTCCGTCAAAGAGGAAGACACACACAAACATCCACACATCAGTCAGTTTAGCATTGCCACCACCTCTCCTCTTTTAAGTCAGTGGGAAACCAATGTTTTATACTATTTGAAATTGGAAAAAATCAAATACTCAGTTAGAGGATCTGTACAGATTTTTTTCAAAACATGGCAGGAGCTAATCAGTAATATTTTAAAATAAGCTCTTAAAGCACAGAGGAAGCAATTATTTCTGTATTTCTTTGTCTTCTCCATTCATCTCTATTGGCTTATCAAACTTATTAATTTAGGTATGTTTACAAGCCTTAAATTTTATGCTGTTTGCCTTGCTCTCTCTCTCAGGGGTGGGGGTCGACTTGTTCTTAATTTTATTTTTTGTAGAAATTGATTGATTTGTATGGAATGATTGTAATAAAATTAATAAAATTAAAAAAAAAAAAAGCATTGCCACCACAGTTAAACTGCATGTCTTTGAATTGGACATGAGGAAAATATGCACTCTGTGCTGGGATCCTGAACTCCTTACAGCAAGGCAGCAGCTCTATCACTGTGCTACCATGTTGGGATAGTAATTTATAAATATTGTATTACTTATAGGGCGGCATAGTGGTGCAGTGGTAGCACTGCTGCCTCGCAGTTAGGAGACCAGGGTTCGCTTCCTGGGTTTTCCCTACGTGGAGTTTGCATGTTCTCCCCGTGTCTGCGTGGGTTTCCTCCCACAGTCCAAAGACATGCAGGTTAGGTACATTGGCAATTCAAAATTGTCACTAGTGTGTGTGTGCACGCCATGCAGTGGGCTGGCGCCCTGCCTGGGGTTTGTTTCCTGCCTTGCGCCCTGTGTTGGCTGGGATTGGCTCTGGCAGACCCCCCTGACCCTGTATTTAGGATATGGCGGGTTGGATAATGGATGGATGGATGTATTACTTATATTTTTGTGCAAAAGCCTAACAAATAAGGATTGCAGTATGCACAGCTAATCTGCAACTCTGCTCAGGATATGCTAAACTGAAGTAGTGAGTCTTCAGCTGAGATTTAAAAGCTGAGATTTACTGGGCACCTTTTGTATTAGCTGGTAGATCATTCCACAGCTTCTGGGCCCTGCAACTAACAGCTCAAACTCCCACTGTTATTTTATTAATCCTTGAAATTTTAAGCAGGCAGGCAGCATCGTGAGATCTTAAAGTGTACTCTGCTTTGTAAATAAGTGTAAGTTCAGATAAGTAAGCAAGGCCTTGGTCATTTAAGGCTTTTTATGGTAAAAGAAGGATTTTGAAATCATCCCTAAACTTAACCGGGAGCCAGTGTTAGGACTTGAGAACTGGAGTTATGTGTTTGTACTTTCTAGTTTTTGTAATGATTCTTCCATGCAGCATTTTGAATGAACGGAAAGCTGCATAAAGAATGATTTTAACAAGCCAGTGAATGATTAAGTCAATACAACTAGAAATAAATGTATGAAATAATTTCTCATTATCCCACATATTTATAAAACATCCTAATTTTCCAAAATTTGTAAGATGGTAAAAACATGTTTTGGATAGTTTTGTAATGTGTGTTTTAAATGACATGCTAGTGTCAAAGATAACACCTAATTTGCATGCTTATTCAGTAAAACTAATGGTGATTCTAACCAAGTTAAAAAGTGACAGAATATTGTTCCAGTTACTGTCATTCCCTCGAGTAAATAAAATTTCTAATATTTCTGCATTCGGGGACAAGCAGTCTTCATCCATTCTCTCCATTAACTCACTACGGAAACTAATTAATGAAAACAAAGGAGAAACATCATTTGGTCTGAAAGAAAGGTATAATTGGGTGTCATTTGCACATAAGTGAAAATTAACATTATATTTTCAAATGATAGATCCCAATGGAAGGACTGAAGGAAGAGGTGTGTTGTTCCTCACTGGAATGAAATATCTCTAGTAAAAAAAAAAAACAACAAAAAGATGCACATGGCATTTGGCAACATTGACTTGCCATGTTCTAAAGTCAGGTAATGTGCACAACGGTGCATTTTAGTTTGTCTTTATGTGGAAAATGTGCGGCATGTTATGACATGAACATGAGACATAAATAGAATTGATGTTATTAGAATTACATGCATTACGCAGCTGCAGAAAAGAACACAGGTAAAGATGGAAGTGTGAACAAGATTCTAAGGAGTTGTATTCTTTTTGTATTTTAAACCTCTTACAACTCTTAGGCAAAATGAATTTAGTTTCAGTTTTGCAAAACCGAATCTGATTCAAAGCATCTTCTTCAGTGCTATAGAGCATTTCTTTTCTTTGCAAGTGGCAGGTCTTCAAATTAAGAAAAAAAAATATTACAATAAACAAAATTAAATCCCTAGCTTATGAAATGAACACATGAAGGGCCCAACTTAAAATGAAGTTAGCAGGTATGAAGGTTAGTGTACAGTATGATGTTAGGGGACTGACAAGTTGTTTTACAGAGGAGAAAAGTGAGAGAAATGTCATTGAGAAAGGTGGCACACATCAGAATTTAGGATTTACTACTTTGTGTATAACCAGCGGGACATGGTAGTGCTGCTGCCTAACAGTCCATGTCCTTGGTTCAAATCCTGAGCCTGGTTGTCATCTGTGTGTGACTTGCAGGCCCTCTTCGTGTATATGTGGGTTTTTCTCCAGATACTCAGAACATTAGAACATTAGATCACTCTAGACGAGAACAGGCCATTCAGCCCAACAAAGCTCGCCAGTCCTATCCACTTATTTCTTCCAAAAAAACATCAAGTAGAGTTTTGAAAGTCCGTAACGTCTTTCTGGCTACCATACTACTTGATAGCTTATTCCAAGTCTCTATCATTCTTTGTGTAAAGAAAAACTTCCTAATGTTAGTGCAAAATTTACCCTTAACAAGTTTCCAACTGTGTCCCCATGTTATTGATGAACAAATTTTAAAATACAAGTCTCGATCCACTGTATTAATTCCCTTCATAATTTTAAAAACTTCAATCATGTCACCTCTTAATCTTCTTTTGCTTAAACTGTATAGGCTCAGCTCTGTTAATCTTTCCTCATAATTCAACCCCTGTAGCCCTGGAATGACCCTAGTCGCTCTTCTCTGGACATTTTCTAGTGCTGCTATGTCCTTTTTGTAGCCTGGAGACCATAACTGCACACAGTACTCAAGATGAGGCCTCACCAGTGCATTATAAAGGTTGAGCATAACCTCCTTGGGCTTGTACTCCAACATCTCAGAGTTGTGTGTGTTAGGCTGATTGGTAAGTCTACAGTGTCCCTGTTTAATTGTGATTTGGGTGTTTGCATGTATATGTCCAGCAATAGACATGTGCTCTTTCCAGGGCTTGATCCCCTATTACACACATGCAGCCAGGATAGACTACAGGCAATCTGTGACCATGGTTTGGATGAAGCATGTTTGAGAATGCTCTGTCACAACCTTTTTTGCATGACAAACAGTAAATACAGATGTGATACTACATACACTGCCCAAGCTAAGGTAATTCTACATATACTTCATTATATCTCATGGGTCTACACTTCTGGGTTTGAATCATGTATTGTTTACATAAAATTTACACATTCTCACTATGTTTTTGGGTGTTTCCCTCCAAGTTCTTTGGTTTTCCACATACACCCTTAAACACATGCATGTTAAGTTAGTTGGTGATTCTAGGTTGACTGAGTGTGAGAGTGGATGTGTACATGAGTGGGCACTACAAGTGACTGATGCCTTGTATTTGGCTGTTAACTGCCATGCCCACAATGCAGTTAGCATAGTTCCCTGTTAGTCTAAATTAGATTTAGCAAGTCAGAGAATATTATGTTATATATAAGCAAATACTCCAAACATCCTTGTGGCATTGCACCTTATCCCTACACTTAAACTTGCTCTTGATAAGCTCCCATGGCAGCTCCACATTGTTTTTTGATCAAGCTATGTAGGTCACTCTGTCATCAGGGTCTCCCTGGCAGGCACTGCAATGAGTGCAGATATTAACTCAAACCAGTTTCTTAATTTGAAGTTAGTTCATGCTATTGATAAATAAGGTAAAATTCTGTTCTCCCATTTGCTTCAGAAAGCATTTGATAAGGTGCCACATGAGAGGTTGGGCATCAAACTAAAAGAAGTGGGAGTTCAGGGTGATGTTTGTTGATGGGTGTAAAATTTGCTGAGACCCAGGAAGCAGAGGGTTATGGAGCCTTATCAGAATTGGTTGATGTTAACAGTGCTGTTCCACAGGGGTCAGCGTTATGTCCGCTGCTATTTTTAATTTATATAAATGGTTTGGATAATAATATAAGTAACAAGCTGGCTAAGTTTTGCAGATGATACCAAAATAGGTGTATTGGCAGATAATCTAAAATCCGATGAGTCATTAAAAAAGAGATTTGGACAGCATCCAGGCTTGAGCAGACTTGTGGTAGATGACATTTAATGTAAGTAAATTTAAAGTATTAGATGTAAAAATTAAAATGTTAGGTTTTGAATACACAATGGGAGGTCCGAAAATTGAAAGTACATCTTTTGAGAAGGATTTAGGAGTCGTAGTGGATTGGACACTATCTACTTCCAGACAGACAGTGATCAGAAGAAGGCTAACGAAATGTTAGGTTTTATAGCATGATGTCTAGAGAACAGGTTAAAGGAAGCTATGCTCAGGCTTTATAACACACTTGTTACAGGAGTACAGTGTGCAGTTTTGGTGTCCAGGCTACAAATAGGACATACCAGTCTCAGTCTGGAAGTTCTCTTTTTATAACCTTGCTTTATTAGATTGTCAGCTACACAAATTAATGGGGTGCTTGCACATACTATTAGTAAATGGGAAAACACTATCTGCCTGACCAAGTCATGGCTGACAGCGAACCAGCTTCAGAGTGGGGTAGGTTGTGGGTGGGTGCCAGTGAGGTGTTTTCTTTAAACTCTCTATATATAAATGTTATTTTTTCCTTTTTGTTGCATTGTTATTTGTTTTTGACATTAGTAAAAAAACTAATTACAAACAAAAATGAGAAAAAGACATAGCAGTAGACAGTGTTCAGAAGCCATTAAGAAGGCTAACAGAATAGCAAGATGTGTGGAGTACAAGTCCAAGGGGGTTATGCTCATGTTTTGTAACACACTGGTGAGGCCTCATCTGGAGTACTGTGCTCCGTTTTGGTCTTCAGGTAATGAAAAGGACATAGCAATGCTAGAAAAAGTCCAGAGAAGAGCAACGAGGCTGATTCCAGGGCTACAACGAATGAATTATGAGGAAAGATTAAAAGAGCTGAGCCTTTTCAGTTTAAGCAAAAGAAGATTAAGAGGGGACATGATTGAAGTGTTTACAATTATAAAGGAATTAGTAGAGTGGATTGAGACTGTTATTTTAAAATGAGTTCATCAAGAACATGGGGAAACAGTTGGAAACTCATTAAGGGTAAATTTCACACAAACAATAGGAGGTTTTTCTTTACACAGAGAACCATAGACACATGGAATAAGATAACATGTAGTGTGGTAGACAGTAGGACTTTAGGGGTTTTCAAAACTAGTCTTGATGTTATTTAGGAAGAATTAAGTGTATAGGACTGGCAAGCTTTGTTGGGCTGAATGGCCTGTTCTCTTGATTGTTCTAGATTAGATTATTCTAATATTCTAATTGGACAGGAACTGATTGGCCCTGCACTTTTTCACTCTTATTCCTTTCTAAATATTTCACTTAAACAGACAGAGCAAATGGGACCAAGGGAGCTGGTTAGTTGCTAATTATCTTGTCATCTAAAATTCATTGTTAATTGGCATCTGTGGTTAAGAAAAATAGCATTTAAGTGTATTACATTTTAACAAGGGCATGAAAGAAAATAAAATCTGTGAACACTTTTTCACGTGTGTATGTGAGATTTTTCATTGAGGAACTCCAGTTTTCTACTACAGTTCCTGTCATTAATTTCAATTGCTTTGATATACTCCTTGATTTCCTTGCATTTTTTCTGTATTAAAACTTGTTTTTATAATTGTACTTCTCGGACAAGGTGATATCACTTTTCAGAAAAAAGGGACTCTGAAGATGGCACAGAGAAGTCAAAATTTACACCAAGCAGAATGACAATAATTAAGCAACAAAGCTCAGGACTTGCAGTTAGAATCATGGTCAGAGAACAGAGTGGTAAGTCACAAGCCAAAATGGGTACATGTAATCAGAGGGCAGGAAAACTGCCATAACCAGTAAATTCAATCCCAGTCTTGGATGATTAGGTAAGTTTGGTGCCAGCTTTTTAAACTGTTGTGCTAGTGATGACAGGGCATGCAGTCTCCATGGACCACCTCCCAGCAATGGGGCCTCACAACTTAACAATATGGCAGAATGAAAAGGAAAATAAGATAGCACTGCAGGAAAATATGAATGATTTTTATCAACCATCAAAAACACAAGGAAGTTGTGACAGATAGGGGTCGCTGTCGCTCCCTTGAACCCTTGTCCAATATGCCAGACATCAGATAAAAGTCCAAAAGTAGACTTTATTAATTCTGCACAGTGCACAAAGCACCCTCCTCTCCACAATACTCATTAAATCAAACACAATACTCTATAATAAACTCTCCACCACTCCCAGACGCGTTGCCACCCTTCCACCCAGCTCAGCTCGCCGTCTGGGAGCTCCCACAATCATTTTATATTCCCAGACCCGGAAGTGTTCCAATCCCCAGTCCATGTGATCTCCTATCACTTCCGGGTTAGATAAAAAGTCCTTTTCTTCACCCCGGAAGCACGTCATTCCCCTTGTCCATGTGACTCGGACGTACTTCCGGGGCGCAGGGTAAATAACCATCATTTCTCCCTGCAGCGTCATCTAGTGGCCCCCACGGTATCCAGCAGGGCTGTGGATAAAGACTCCAGTGTCCATGATGCCCTGCTGGTCTTCAGGGCACCTCCATACTGCTGGGAGAGCTCCACCTGGTGGCTTGGGGGTATTGGCCGGGATGAACGGCCGGCCATACACCACAAAGCAAAAGATGAAAATAATGAAACCATGAAAACTACATTTACATAATTGTTAGAGATCAAAGAGCAGTTGAAAATAATTAAACATATAAGCCAGGTCTTGACAATAATATTTGTAGATTTCTATTGTTATGGAGATGCCATCGCACTACCATTTTCAAAAATGACTTAATTGAGAACTTGTCTGTTCATGCTAGATTTCGCAAAAGTAACACGGGATGTCAGTGGCTTTAAGATCTGTTTTGACTACAAATCTATCTAGCGTTTTGGCTTTATTTTTGAGCTTCTGATCTCCTGATATTGATTTTCATCATGACTAAGGGTCACCTTCTGTCTACTAATCCCTTTTGTTGAAATAATCTACCTTGTCCTGTGTCAAGAAGAAAAATCAATACTAATTAATGAGTAATAACTGGAGACTTGGAAACAAACTATTGAAAATTTAAACTTCCATACATAAGAAGAAATTTTAGCTTTAGTAAAAGACAAAGTGTCTGAATGGAGGAAGAGAAAATGAGATTTCTCTCAAAATTTTCTGAAAGAATGCCAAAAAAAACATGTTGTTACAGAGGTGAACAGGAGAACACAATATGAACCCAATGATTCCTTCTTTCATAGAAAATAAGCAAAGTCTACATTTTCATTAAAACTGTGTGACATTACTGTATTTCATTTAAATATACAGGATTCTTGAGCCTGTAAGTGAAGGGAATCAAAATTGCCATGCCTAACATAAGGTTTATATCTAAATCAGAGTATTTAAGTTGGGTTACAGCGAGAATCGCATGATGCTTGAGGATGATGGCTTCATTCTGAGTTCACCCTGTGCCTTCACCCCACAAAAGCACTCTTCTTTGAAATCAAATTAAAATAATAACTCTGACACTCACTTGGACTCAAACGTTCCTGATATGGATCCTTCGGGAAGATTCCACTCTGATCTCTACTCTCCAATAAAAAAATCTCCCTGAGAGAAGGATGCGTCTGTCTATGGTAAAGCCAATGTTAGCATGATTGCCTTCTCTGAGGACATGAAACATTTTGGTTTTAGATCAAGTCTCGAAAATACGTGTAACTGTTGTGGGTAGAAATATTGCCAATTAAGGAAGGGCAAAAGATGTTTGCAAGAGAGTTTGCTGTGACAAAAATGGTCAAAAGTCATCATTAGCAGAAACTCGAAAGCCTCCAAGTTGAGGTAACTCCTCTCATGGCTACGTTCACTGACTCTGAAGTTGCTGTTCAAACCTTTACATTTCAGGTCTGAAAGTAGGCTTAGATGGTGCTGACACACTGAAAAAATTAGGACAAATATCTTTCCATGCTTAAATGACTTTGATCCAGAGGTAGATGTCACAATATTTATGCCAGATGTGATACCTCAGTACATCCATGGCTTCTTATTTTAAAATTTCTAAATTACAAGAGTGAGTTCTTTGAGATGCGAGAAAGCAAGCTTTATGGGGACACGCTTGAGAGACTGAGTGCTAGTGAAGAGATGTTCACACACACGTAAATACAGAAGAAAGGCACTGAAGGTACACATAGAACCAGAGATAGCAAATATTTTTTAATTATTCTATTATCTGTCTTTGACAGGTACTCTGGCTAGTGTTTAAACAAAATTTGGTTGGTAAAAAAAATTTGGTTACAGTGTTATTTTTGTTCTTCAGTGTCTGGAGTGAGTCCAGGTATTATTTTTGTGTTCCAGGATTCTTATTGCTCCATGTGTCAGTGTTTCACCAATATATTAAAGTGGGCAAGGGTAAACCAACACATTAATTAAGCCTTTACTTTCAAGTTAGATGAATTTTTTAAAGTGACTGAGGTATAGCAGGTCCATGGCTAAGTCACAGTGGTCAGTTTTTAAATAAATAACTAATAGTTGGTTCACTCTCCATGGGTGTGCGTGCTCGGTTGGCTGCAGGAGTTTGGTGTGGTGATTGAGATGAAGCACGCCTACACGTGAGAGTGTGTTCTGTGTTAATTGCTGCGTTTAATTGAGGCGCTTCGCTTGCATAGGAAGATAAAAAGGGAACTGACACGGTAGAAAAGGGAAGAAATGAAAGGGAATGGAAGACAAGAAAGGAGGTTAAATGAAAGAGAGAGAAGCAGGCAGGAAAACAGGAGAGGGAGCTGGTGCAAGAGTGAGTGATACAGGAGGCAGTCAGTTGGAAGGAGAGATCTTGGGGGGATGTACAGCCGATGCTCTGGGGCTGGAGAAGGTTACTGGATTGAAGGTTACTGACCTGGATGCCGCTTCTGTGTAAGTCCAGGAAGGCAGTGGGAGTCGGGGAGGCTCAGATGGGGAGCCCTCTAGGACCCACAAATGGCCACATGGACCCGGGCCTTGGAATAAGGTCCAGATTGGAAGCCCTGCTAGGTGCTATGGGACAGTAAGGACTGGGTCCTGTGGAAGAAGGAGGCATCCTTACCTCCTGCAAGGTCTTACAAGGATAAGGGGAGGTGATGCCAGGCTGGAGATGCACCAGAGCTGGGAGATTGGTTAAGAAGCTACATTCACAGTGTTTTAGCTTCATTTTAATGGATTACAGTATTTATTTATTTTTAACATCCATTATCACATTTTGTGGATTATTAGTTTATAACAGATGGAGCACTGCACTTTGAACACTGTTTGTTTTGATTGCTGGATTTTAATAAAAGCACTGAATCACTTTATACGACAGAACCAATGAAAACAGATTCAAGAAGAACCTGTAGCGTGGAGCTAACACGCCCTGTCACAGTCACACTGAAATTGTTAATGATGATTTTATCCACTTTTAGCACATTATTACTCCAGTTTTCTTCCCAAATCACAAAGACATACATTTTTGGGTTATAAGCAAATCTATACATTCCCTGTGTAAGCTCGACTAGGGGGTATATGTGATGTGCAAGTAGCCTCTGTGATGGACTGGTACCCCATGTAGGTTCAGCTCCTGAATTTTGTGCAATGCTGGCATGACAGGGACCTGCCCCCATACATCCCAGATTAAACAAGGTTGTTAATGTTATGTCATATACAGAGTGCAAAATACCCTGTGGTAATCTGGGGGAAGGTTGTACTTTGTTACAGTAGAATGTACAAACAGATATGTAGAACAATATCACCAATGATATGCATATCTAAAGAAGAAAAATTGCATTATAGACAGATATGCAATTTCTAAAAAAGCCACACCACTGTATATGTCTGACCAGCATCATGCAGAACAGCCACTTTTTATGAAACCATGCTCTTTTGTACAGCAAATTAACTCTTCAACTTACTCCCCATTGTAGTGCTGATGCTAGCAAGACTAGAAGTTGAATTATCTTTGTAAGGAACAATTTCATTGATTTGTTTGATCATTCCAAATTCAGAAGCAGAGAACCTTGTTCAACTTTCTTAGTTTCAGAGCACTAGCCAAAAACTGAAAATTGGATCATACAGATTAAGGTAATGGAGTACCAGGAACCAATTCACTATGGTGCTGCAGATCTAGTTAGTTAAAAGCATGGAAGGCAGAAGAGACTAAGACAGCCTAAAATACAGTGTGAAGTAAAAACCTTAATGGTGACCTTCTTCTGAATTCTTATTTACTTTGTCACAAACCCACTAATGGGTATTGAGTAGTTTATTACACATAACATCTTTTTAAAGTTTATATTTTAGGGACTGCACACAGTTTTGATTTATGAGGCTTCCACTGAGATCAAAACATTAATATTACAAATTGATTGCAGTATTTATATTAGAAAAGTCTTTTACCAGAGCTGAAAGGCATTGGTTTGTTTGATGTTCACTTCCAATTAAAAATTTCAATGAGCTGGTATTTTTCTTAAAAGGCTATAAGAATACATTTGACAAGAACAGACCATTCTACCCCAGCATTTCTTGTTAATCCTTATTCATTTATAGTTTGCTAAATATTACTGAGCTGAGATTTCAATGTCCCCAATGTATTATTGTATACCACTCAACCTGGTAACTTAATCCATGCATTTGTGAAGTGCCTTTCATAGAGAACTCGGGTACAACCTGTTTTGCAAAGGATTGAATAATGCTGTCCTAAAAGATTTATGATACTATTTACTGCACATTCACAAAATTGATTTACAATGTAAAGTGAGCTGGGCCACACATTCACTCCAAATGCTTCTAATCTTCTAAATACAGTTTACTTTAAACACCCACATACTAATTTTATGGTCCTATTGTTTTTCATTTTTGACATTTATTTTGTGTTAATATTAGATTAATTGTAATACATTTTATACATCCTGATTGTGATTTGATATTATATTATTTTCACTACTACATTTGTACAAAATTATGTCTGTTGGCTGAGTTCTTGTCTGCTGTGTTTCAATGCATAAAATCCCAGCTGGCAAACCAAATTACTTACTTGGGACTATAATTTTGAATTAATTTGATTAAAAATAAGAACAGAAGGTCCTACTTTTCATTCAGAGAATGTGAACACAGGCGTCCAAACTAAATGTAATTCACATCATAGTTTGTATGACTGCGTATTTGCTTGGTTTGACTACTCTGACTGTGCTATGGCCCCCTTCTCACGGTATCCTTGTTTAATCTACCAGTAATCTGATATGGCTACAATCACAAAGTCTAGTTAACACAGTGACGCTATGCTTAACATTGCTGCCTCGCAGCTTCTGATGCCCAGGTTTGCTTCTCTGCCTGGGTGCTTCTTCTGTGGTATTCAAGCATTTTTTTTTTTTTCTGGGGCAGCTCTGGTTTCATCCCTAAGCATTTATATTCTCACAGCCATTGTTGACTGACCTCATATTATTGAATGCAAGGGTGCCCTGTATTGTACACACTTACCACTTTAATCCTCCCTTCATGTTGGTTTTCTATTGCTCCTAATGTCAAAAAGAGACGCTCCTGATCTTAGTAACATTATAATGGAACAGGGAGAGTACTAAAGATGGTAGGGAAAGATTCAAAAAGGTCTTTGCAAAGTAATTAATATAACAGTACAGGTTAAATTAGATAATAAATTAATGGCATGATTTAAATATTTGATCATAATTAGCTATTAAATTTATTTTACAGAGAATGACCCAATGCTATCCCACCACCATTTTTAATGTGGAATCTATGTGCTTCTTTAATGTTTATGTGGGCTTCCCCTCTGGATTCTCATTTCCTGTCAATGTTCCACATAACAGATGGCTAAATGCTTTCTTTAAACTAGTCCAGTGTCAATTTACCTTATGGTCTTGTGGCCTAAGGTTCTGGACATGAAATCAAAAAGTGTTTGGCTCAATATGAATTATATCTTTGTTTTTTTATAAAGTGTCTTGTGATAGTGTGCTACGTGAAAAGTGCCCCATAGATAAAAGATTGACTGCTTGATCTAACTCCATCAGTGACACACTAACACTTAATCTGGCTGTCCTCCAATTGATAAATAAGAAAGACTTGTTCTGTAGCTCTAAACTTGTAAAGCGGTTTGGGAGTTTGTTTATTGTAGAAATCTTGATTTGCTTAAAAAAGTGTTTCTATGTAAATAATGTCAATTTGTAAAAGGCTATGCCCTTTTTTTCATTTAGCCATATATCTTGGGATTCAGCATCTCCTTTCTTCAGAAGTGCTCCACTGTTGCCCCACCGAGACATCATAATAACCTTTGAAGCAGAAGAGGAGACGTTGGGAGCATGGATTGATAACAGCATGTGGCCGCACCCACCACATGATGAACCACCCTCAACCTTTAAGAAATTACAGGATATGATTTTATTCTAAAATATAAGACTAAATTTAAACAATCTTAATAAATGTTTTTAACAAATTACAAATGCATTAGAAACACACATTTCTGTATACAGTACCTCTAACTGAGATAGATAGATAGATAGATAGATAGATAGATAGATAGATAGATAGA
>JANRMT010028174.1:139322489-139350797 GCA_026402145.1 Polypterus bichir lapradei
GATAGATAGATAGATAGATAGATAGATAGATAGATAGATAGATAGATGGGGATCAGTCAACAGGCTGGGAGGCTATCAAAATGGATGGAGAACATTGAGAAATGGGCATCCTGGCTGCAATGGTTGGCATTTCCTTTTCCAGCCAAGATGATATAATGGAAGGGCAGGGGGTGACTATCTCCGTGGTGCCACGAGTTTGCTAAGTGTACTGGGTGACAGTATTCCTCTGGTGTAGCTCGCATTTGGACACCCACAGGGCTATACTTCTGGAGAACAGTTATGGTGGGATCTTTGGGGACCACTAGAGGGAACTGTTTAGAGGAGGCTTCTCTGTTGGATGGAGGTTCCAACTTACAAGGAAGTAGTGCTCCCACATGACAGTGTTGATGCACCAGAAGTACTCCTGGTCTGGCGTAAGGGAGCTCATCATCTCACCTGGGGAGGAGTGAAGGAGGAATGAAGAAAAGAGAAGAAAGAGAATCAAATTTGTATTGTGCTGAGTTTGAAGAAGTATCCTGTTTTAATGTACTTTCTTAAATAAATAGTTTAGTTGTGCCCAAGATTGTCCTTAGTCTGGTTGTGTCTGGCACTCTGTGACAGGCCACAATAGATAGATAGATAGATAGATAGATAGATAGATAGATAGATAGATAGATAGATAGATAGATAGATAGATAGATAGAAATGCATACATATTTCAAAGCTACAAGTCAATAACTGGTACCGTCATTTGTTTTCCTGACTTTTTATACCATATGTGGTATTGTAAACTGCACATATTGTCTTTTTGTAAAATGTGGTTCATTTTTGGAATGTTATCAAGGTTTCAGTCACAGGCACAATGTTTGTTAAGCTTATCTTAAGTTTTAACATGTGTGTTTAGTTAGAAAGGACCAGACATTTGTAGCTTGCACGACAGAGTTGGAAACTGTCCAGATATTTAGAGAAGTGTTTAATTTCACATTCAGATTTGCAACTGCTATACTCAATAAAAAAATATTTATTTAGATCAAGTAATAACAGTGAAGAATACATACATTTGTATTGTTGCCTATTAAGTGTGTTTTATTGATTTTAAGCTAGACCTTTTCATTGTTTTCACATTTTCTGTAAAATATCAGTTTTTGCCTATTGTTCCTAGGATGTTCTGAGGGAGTATTTTACTATGAAGCCTGTATCTTAATACATAGTGTAAGTGGCCTATAACCCATGCTTACCATGTGGGGTCGCAGCAAAAATTCAGCTTTGAAGAGCTTTGGCCTGTTTGAGTAAATATAGAGTTCCATACATAGCATCACCACAGGTTTTCCTCTTTGTAATTTCTTCGTCCATGTCCATTGAAATGAAAACCAATTTGCATATCATAGAAGTCCTTTTTGTACAACATACTCTACTGAATCTTTTTTTTTTTAGCTTAACAGTTGCTTATACTGGGACAGCCAGAATGCAGATTAATGTTGGAGGAATGCCCAAGTACCCAGAGGAAGACCTACATAGATATGTAAAGAACATGGAAATTCTACATGGATAATGGTCAGGTGCAAAATTTGAACCCAGAATACTGAACACTGTACCTTCATGTCACTCTAATTTATGAAAAACTATTTCCCACGTGTACAGCACAGTTCTAACACAAAGCACACTTTGCTTTTCTTGTCTGTCTGCCTCCACTCCTCCTGGCAAGCTTTGTCATCTTCCACCTGAATCTGGCTCCCAGAGCAGTGGCTGCTGGCTCCTTTTATAAGGCACCCGGAAGTGCTCCAGGTGCTCGTTGGTCTATTTCCAGCAGCACTTCCAGGTGTGGTGGAAGAGCTGCAATGAACGGCTCAGCAGCAGCTGTAGCACCCCCTAGCAGCACCCATGGAACCCAACAGGGCTGCACCACACTTCAGCCTCCCATGGAGCCCGGCGATATTCTGAGGCACCGTTGCAACCCAGGATGGACTGCCACCTAGAGGTAATGCTCTGAATACGCTCCCTCCCTCGATCCTTCCAGTGTAGAGGCGTCCCAGTTGGGCAACGGCCCTGGCCGTACACCACCATGTATATATATATATATATATATGTGTAAATACGAGGTGAGACACAAAAATAACTGGATTGGTAAAAAAATATTTATTGTTGAATTACAGCATTCTAAACATTGTCACCTTCTATACAAACTTTTGTCATGTGAAACTCTTTGTGCAAAATGTGTCTCATTGATTCCCTGTCAATACCAGCCAACTCTGAGATAGCTCAAACACCAAGGCGATGATCATTTCGAACAATCTGATTCACTGTTTTGATGCTTTCATCCATCCGAGACAAGTGTGGGCAACCTGGGCGTTGAACATCTTCCACATTTTATTGTCCTTCCTTGAAATGTTTGTGCCACTCAAAAGCTTATGTGCAAGACAAATTGTTATCACTGTACACTGTTTTTATCACTTCATAAATTTCTGTGGCCATTTTGTTCAATCTTGCGAGAATTTTGATGTTGATTCGCTGTTCGATTTTTTCACCCGACATTATCATGGCAACTTGTGTAGCGATTGTTGTGTAAATACTGACTGGGCTAGTCACAGGATATACCTAGCCAGTCAGCGGTTTGAGAGGGCGTGTAGGAAGGGATATAGTTTTATGATTCACGTCTGGCCGACCTCCAGATGGTTTTCCAGGAAAGCCTCAAGCCCAGTCTGGTTATTTTTGTGTCTCACCTCATATACTGTATATACCTGCAGGTTTAGAAAATGAATAGGTGCCTAGTATTAACATTCAAAATATTGACTTTGAGGTAAAGCAGATAAAGAGCATCCAATTGGGATTGCCTACAATACCAAAACCAGTTAGAAAAATAAATGCAAAATGGATACACCTGCTTATTGACCTTATACACCTGCTAAGTCAACCCCTATACTTAAGTGTTTTTTTTTGCAGAATGTGAGCATCAAGCTCCTTTGAATTATATCCTATAGTTTTTACTATCTAGTTTAGACTTCTATTGCATGTTTTAATTTCCTTTTCAGCGCCTTGTTACACCTTTCCTTTATCATTTGGCTAGGGGATCTATTAGTAACTTTTTATATTTTTTCTATTAGTAACTTTTTTTTTCAGGATCACTTTAAAAAATAACACTAGTGGAAATATACTCTTTTTACTACTTTTCACTTCGACATTTCATTTTGACACCTTTCACTTGAAGTGTGCTTTGTTTCTATTGATGCAAATAAATTCAGTGAATGGAACACATTCTGTGAAACTCTGACCTTTTCTCAGCAAAAGCCAGAAATAATATGGGTAAAGCTGAAACCATTTATCATATAAAAAATTATGTAGAATAGCCTCCCCATAGTTCAATTGAATCATAAAAATGTTTTCCTGCAATTTTTGATTATGAGAGGGGCCTCTGTTAAAAAGATACTTTATTAATCCCAAGGGGAAATTCACATAATCCAGCAGCAGCATACCGATACAAAGAACAATATTAAATTAAAGAGTAATAAAAATGCAGGTAAAAACAGACAATAACTTTGAATAATGTTAACGTTTACCCCCATGGGTGGAACTGAAGAGTCGCATAGTGTGGAGGAGGAATGATTTCCTCAGTCTGTCAGTGGAGCAGGACAGTGACAGCAGTCTGTCGCAGAAGCTGCTCCTCTGTCGGGAGATGATCCTGTTCAGTGGATGCAGTGGATTCTCCATGATTAACAGGAGCCTTCTCAGCGCCCATTGCTCTGCCACGGATGTCAAACTGTCCATCTTCATGTCTACAATAGAGCCTGCCTTCCTCACCAGTTTGTCCAGGTGTGAGGCATCCTTCTTCTTTATGCTGCCTCCCCAGCACACCACTGCGTAGAAGAGGGCACTTGCCACAACCGTCTGACAGAACATCTGCAGCATCTTATTGCAGATGTTGAAGGATGCCAGCCTTCTAAGGAAGTATAGTCGGCTCTGTCCTTTCTTACACAGAGCATCAGTATTGGCAGTCCAGTCCAATTTATCATCCAGCTGCACTCCCAGATATTCATAGGTCGGTACCCTCTGCACACAGTTTCCTCTGATGATCACAGGGTCCATGAGGGGCCTGGGCCTCCTAAAATTCACCACCAGTTCCTTGGTCTTGCTGGTGTTCAGGTGTAAGTGGTTAGAGTTGCACCATTTAACAAAGTCCTTGATTAGCTCCCTATACTCCTCCTCCTGCCCACTCCTGATGCAGCCCACGATAGCAATAATAATAGCTAAAGAGAGTTACAATAGAATGTAAAAAGTAAAGGACAGGTACTGTATTTTTAACAACAGAGAATCATAATGTAAGAAATTATGAACAATATAACATTAGAACATTAGAACAATCTAGACAAGAACAGGCCATTCATCCCAAAAAAGCTTGCCAGTCCTCTCCACTTAATTCTTCTAAAAAATGTCACGTCAAGTTTTGAAAGTCCCTAAAGTCCTACTGTCTACCACTCTACTTGGTAGCTTATTTCAAGTGTTTATCATTCTCTTTGTAAAGAAAAATGTCCTAATGTTTGTGCAAAATTTACCCTTAACAAGTTTCCAACTGTGTCCATGTGTTCCCGATGAACACATTTTAAAATAAAAGTCCCGATCCACCATACTAATACTATTCATAATTTTAAACACTTCAATCATATCACCTTTTAATCTTGTTTTGCTTAAACTGAAAAGGCTCAACTCTTTTAATCTTTCCTCATAACTCATCCACTGTAGCCCTGGAATCAGCCTAGTCACTCTTCTCTGGACATTTTATAGTGCTACTATGTTCTTTTTGTAGCCTGGAGACCAAAACTGCACACAGTACTCAAGATGAGGCATCACCAGAATGTTACAAAACTTGTGCATAACCCCCTTGGACTTGTATTCTACACATCTTGCTATTCTGTTAGCCTTCTTAATGGCTTCTGAACACTATCTGAAAGTTGATAATGACGTGTCCACTACGACTCCTAAATTCTTCTCATGAGGCGTACTTTCAATTTTCAGACCTCCCATTGTATATTCACATCTACAATATTTACTTACTACATGTAATATTTTACATCTACTAGCATTAAATTTCATCTCCCACAAATCTGCCCAAGCCTGTATGTTGTCCAAGTCCCTGTAATGATTCAAATTTTTCGAGATTATCTGCCAATCCACTTAATATGGTATCATCTGCAAACCTAACCAGCTTGTTACTTATATTCCTATCCATGCCATTTGTATATATATAAAATAGGACTGGCACTAGCACTGGCCCCTGTGGAACACCACTTTTAACGTCAGCCAATTCTTATAAGGCTCCTTGCACTATCACCCTCTGCTTTCTGTGTCTGAGACAATTCTGCACCCATCTACACACCACACCCTGAACTTCCACTTCTTTTAGTTTAATGCCCAACCTTTCATGTGGTGCCTTATTAATGCTTTGTGAAAACAGTCAAATAATATCATATGCTTCACTTTTATTATATAATTTTGATGGTAAAACATGATCTCCCTCTTTTGAACCCATATTGACTGTTCAGTAAAACTCCTGTTCTTGCCATATGTTGCTCAGCCTTATTCTTATGGCCAGATGACCAGAGAATACATGAAAGTAAACACTCCAGTGGACAGTATGCTGGAGAAAATAAAACTGTGGAGTTCTATAGCCTAAAGATCACTCACTCCCTTCCTGGCATTCTATAATCCAACAATCTGTCACCATCAATAGGCTGCTTTTGTAGAGTTCTCTTCATCTTAACCAGAATCTCAGTTGGCCACAAAGTAAGATTGACACAGCTGGGCATACTCTTCATTCATTTTTTATTATTTGCATGACTTAAATCTGTCCCAGTTTTATACAATATCTCATCTTGATTGGAATACCAAAATGACAGAAATCTGTGCCATATTATTATCAAATATTTCAGTAATTGCACTAAAAGTCTGACTAGGATAGGAATTATTTCCTACCTCAGAGTAGGACATGAGAAGTAGTTATGAAGCATTGTACATCCACTCAGCATGAGGAGTAGGAATCCACATGTGAGAATGAATGATTTACAACAATCTCAGCTGCACTTGTGATGTCGTTTTGTAGTTTTATGACACTAGAGCTAAGGTGTCACCACAAACATAATAATAATAGTAACTTTCAAAGTAGTAGCAACAGAAGAAGAAGACGAAGAAGGAAGGCTTAATTTGTCAGGATATTGTGCAAAACTGCAACTAACTGTTGCCACTTCACAATAACATCAAGAATAATACTGTAACAAGTACCAAGATGGAAAGACTGAGACACACACACACACACACACACACACATTAAAATGAAGTAAAGCCAATAACAGCCATGTTTATTTAACAACAATGATCCACAGCTGAACTTTCAGAATAATCATTATCCTGCTGTTATTGCCATGGAAATGCCTTGTAAAATAAAAGTTACTAAAGCTGGACTTGGCTATTTTTTCTCTGTTACTGAAATTGCGTTCATTTTCCCAGTGTTCCTGATTGTATTTTCTATGTCTCTATAGTGATACCCCCTTTTCTTCTAAGAGGCTCTGTTTATCCAATGCCTCATTAGTCTGCACCTGCCTTTCTGAACCTTACTGAGCTTGTAAAGTGTAACACAAATGTTCCAGGGGTTCACAGAATGCAGAACTTGGCACACTGTGTAATATTTCATTGTTAATTGCCTATCCTGCCCCACCTATCTTCAGAGTAATATGCTGGCTACTACAATGCAGTTTGTATCTATGTCCACCTGTGTGTTGATACTGTGATACTGGTTGAAATACAGATTTGGGGCAATGATCTTTATCTGAGTGCCATCAGTGATTTGCATGAATGCAGCTTATTATAACTTTACCTCATGTTGAGTGGTGGAGATATATATAAATCTATTAATTACCTCACATGTTGTACAGCCATTCAGAGTTTGTTGTAAAATTCAAAGAAATGGTTAGTTATGACAAATCATTGCTATAGCCAAGCTGCATTTTCCCAATGGCCAAGTAATGTATCGTTGCCAGCACCTTCATTTTGGCTAACAGCGTTTGGCTCCTCCATGAGAATGGAGTGATCAGATAAAATAAAACATTTATTATTCCATCTCTGACACCTCACCCCCACAATGAAAAGTGTGATGTTTTTTTACAGAGGCTGGAGTGTCAGTCCTGCACTTGGATCCCAATCTAGGTGGTTTGTCATGTGGTGGGTGTGGCAACATGCTGTAATCAGCACATGCTCCCAACCTCCTCTTCCTCCTCCTCTGTCAAAATGATATGTTTTTAAAGTTTCATTATTGTCCAGTGTTTCCAAAAAAGTTTGCATTTTCAGGGATGTGTGTGCTGACCTTTTCCTGAATGCCATCATTTGGCAGTCCCTAGGGATTTAAGACAGCTCACAAACTCTTCTAAATCCCGGTGAAGTTAGGAGTAGTTAGCTACATTGGGAAACTTAATAAAGTTCTTTTACTCCTACTTCTAAGGGTAGGAACAAATAGGTATCACTCTGAGATTTTTGAGCCAGTTAGGGGCTACCCAAAAATAACCGGAATCTGTACCTGGTGCACAATCTAGAATTTTGCCGCTAGGTGCAGCATTTTTAGAGTATTCTGTGGCAGTCTGCCGAGTGGTGTTGCTCTGTATTGTTCATATGGCATTCCGTGTTGTTTTTTTCTTGGTGCTTATTAAACATGTTCTGCGATCTTTGTGATGGGTGATCATAAAGACAGCGAGTTTGCACCAATTTTGTTTTCTTTTAGGGAAAACAGCTGCTGAAACTGCAGTGATGTTAAGCAAAACACAGGTCTATAAGTGATTTTAATGTTTCAAACAGGGAAAATGTCACTTGATCCTGCTCCAGAAAAAGAACTCAAAGGAAAGCATTTTTGTACTGTGGAGGAAGTCAAAGAAAAATCACTGTAGGCATTGGACAATGTTCCTCTTCAGCAATTCCAAAAATGTTTCCACCAGTGGGAAAACCTTTGGGACAAGTGCATTCATTCACATGGAGATTACTTTGAAGGAGACTAAATTTTCAGTAAGTAAAAATTGTTAAAACGTTTTTTTTTTTTCAATTCTGGTTATTTTTGGGTACCCCTATGTATTTTCCTTCTGTGAGATGCTTCATAAATATGGACATTGGTCTTCAGCAATTTGGAAAAAGTAAGTCTCACACCATGAAGCTATTTTGTTCTCAGTATCTGCCCTAAAGAGAAATTGTATTGCTAGGAGAAGCAATTCCCACTTAACTGTATGTAGAGAGGGCCAATACAATTGGAGTTCAGCAGTCTAGGGCTCTTAAAAGCATCCAAGGATCAGTAGTATAATTTGGCTAGAATTCACAAGGAGGTGCTGACCCTTAACTCTAGGCAGGAAAAAAAAAAACAGTTCCTGTTAAAGATACTATTAGGAAACATTACTATTATCTCAAAACCATGATAACTGTTATTCAGGAAGACAAGAATTAACATTATAGCTGTGTTACAATTCAATATACTTAAGAATCAGCTTAGACCTATAATCAATTTAGCCTGCTGAGGTAAAGAAATATTGCTGCAGTTCAGGAAGTTACAATAACCCTTTTTCAGCAATGGAAGCTGACATCACTGCAACACTGAATCACTGAATTAAAAATGTTCATTCCTTAATTTCATCACATTTTCCACCCTGCATAAATTTAACGTCTAAAGGATATCCCATTACCCAACCACAGAGAGAGAATTACTAGCATTTCAGCATGTTAAGCTAGAGAGATGTTTCTCTAGTTTAGAAAGTTACAGCCACTCTCCTTCACATCACTGTCCGGCTGTGTTATAGTTATTATGATTTACATTCCGAAAGTACAGGAACTTGATGATTCCAACTTTATTTGGAGTTGAGGGAACGAAAGGGAGCTAGCAGGTTACTGTGTGCTAGGGGTACACATAGAGAGAAATTGCTTGGGTGGCTTAGATGCATCCAAGAGTGTGAGGGAGGTCGAAGAGACAAAGAAAACAAACTGAAAAAATGACTTGTCCTCCACTTTCAAAGTAAAAGGTTGTGTTTCTATCAGTAGTTAATATTGTAGAAGATGACTAACATCAACTTGGAATTTCATGCTCATTAATTTTTTTGTAATACATTATTAGTGTGAAGGTTTCATTACAGTCAATAGTTACCGCTCAATAAGGCATACAGTACTCTTCTGTATTCATGTCGGATACCCCTTCACCTAGATCAGTTGTAATCCTTTATTAACATCATAAATCAAGTTCTAGTGGTCAGCTGTGCACAACCCTATATAAAGAGATGGTGTGAAATATGAGGAAGCAGGGAAATTGCCTCAGTTGTGGCTTGAATGAAGCGCTATAGTGAAAAAAAACAGGTCCTTTCTTCACCTCCTAATTGACGTCACTTTACTGCTTGGCTGTAAAGAGCTGGCATTCAGTGGGCTTGAAGAGGGTAGTGAATCTGCTAACAAGAGGAATTATAGAGAATCCACTAAAATATTATCCAAATATGTTTCTGACTTGGCCACACACTTCCAATCATCCAATCATCTGGCATGTCCAATTCTGGCATGTCCCATTCCATTCAAACAATTTGATTTCTGCTATTGGATCCACAGTTGTTGAAGAAATCAGTGGTCAAGTTTAAACTGCTCCCTGTTTTGCATGACAAGTAGATGAGACAGCTGACATTTCATGTCCTGCACAACTGTCTGTCATAATTCGAAATGTTGATACTGCAACTGAAATTTAGAGCTATTTGTTGGACTTTTTTAATGTTTAGAGGTGGTGGGGGTGGGGGGGAGGGCAAGATGCCCAGTCTGTCTTTGATGTTTTAAATAAAAACATGCAGGGCTACCATTACAAAGAAAAACTTGTCATGGCTTCTTCCCTGAATGGACTTCAGGCTAAAGTTAAAGCAATAGCCCCCAATGCAATGTTTGTACACTGCTATGCCCACAGACTGAAACTGGTATTGTCTCAGAGGGCAAAATGCTTGTCTGAATCCAGAATGTTTTTTGCTTCTCTCTCTGAGTTTGCAACATTTTTTTCAAAATCTATCAAGACAATGTCTTTCCTTGAGTTTGCATGGTGTTCAAGGTTGGTCAGACACACTCTTAATGAATGGAACTTTACATCATGAATAGTGTGCACTGTGGTGAACAACGATAATGGGCTCCTGCAGACTCTTGAAAAGATTATTGAGGATGCGACCATGGTAGATGAGGACACACTCAATGCTGCCAAAGGCTTCTTAAGGACACTGGAGGGTTTTGAGTTTGTTTTCATGTTGAACACATATGAACACATTTTCTCAGAAAATTCTCAGATGTGGTCTTTGACATTGTGCAGCAGAAGGCTATGGATGTTTTTTTTTTACTACAAACACAAAATTGAGAGACCCCTTACTTTTGCAAAGGAAAAGTCATCAGAAGAGACTTTCAAAGATGATTAGGCAAAAGCGGCAATTCACATGTCAAATCCTCAAAATGAACCTAGGTGAACGCAGTACAGGATTCCAAATGAGTGGTACGGAAATCTGTAAATGGCTATCCTATTCCAACTTATGGAGCAGATTTCTCAGCGTTTTTCAAATTTGGAAAGTATGCACTTCCTAGAATTAATCAATACAGGAAAATTTGATAAAATGAGACGGGTGTTTTCTGAGCAGGTATTCCAATGTGTAATGAAAAGTTATTGCCGTTTCTTTGATTCATGGTGAATGAGATCTGAACTTTAAGTCCTATATTCAAATCCTGACTTGAAGGGCAACAGGGTTAAGCTGTGTGAGTTCTTGGTGTTATTTAAAAATGTGGACGTGGATAGTGCAATGCCTCAGCTATACAAGCTATTGTCTTTAGTGGTAACAATTGGATCTGCATCAGGAGGTGTAGAGACAGCCTGTCCTGCTTAAAACGAGTCAAATCATATAGCCTCAACACAACAGGCCAAAACCATTTAAGTTACCCATCTCTGCTGGCCATTGAGAGGAAACTGGTCAAGTCTTTGGAAGAGACTCCCAGTTACTTTGACAGGGTCACAGACCATTTTCTAGGAAAGGAGGGCAGAATTTATATACTGTATAAGTAACATGAAGCAATAATTGGCTCATTTTAAGATGTAGGCCTAAAACATGCTTCCCCTGTTTTTGAAAGACCACCAGCCACCGCTGGGAGTGCCCTAATGAATAGATAATTGTACTTTAACTGAAACTGAAAAAAAAACATACACATTAAAGGTACTATACCTCAGTAATTCTAAGATACCTTGGGTTGGTGTTCACTATTAAAAATAAAGGCCAATTGAGTGGATGTAGAATTTAGTTTTTGTCTTCCAAATATTGTATCAAATACTGTTTTATTTAATACCAAATTATTTAATTTATTTTTTCTTTGTTTATCTGAGGGCAGTATTATTTATTTACTCAGTGCCACCAAGCACACTTTCTGAATCATTGCCCTTTTCCTATTTTGCTGTAGCCTGCAATGTCTGAGGGATTAGACATAAGCCATTAGGTGCTATTTCTAGATTCTGCCAAATTGTTGGGAAACTGCAGCTCAGGATCAACTTTGTTATCTTTAAAGAAGCCAGATCAATATTAATCAATAAAGCTGTGCTATTTATTCATGGTCCTCTAGGTAAAAAAAAGGAGTTTTAACTGTTTCTGATTCTTCAGCCATATAATAATTATGCAACTCCTCCTGTTTGTGTAGCTGGGTTTCCAGAACAGAGTGGGTTTATTGGAAGTCCTCAAGATGTCAAGAGTTTTCCCTGTACTTTTAAAAAAACTCACAGGTGTACAAGTGGACTTATTAGTAGATGGTATTGGTCTTTGTGCTTTTCCTAGTACTTGTACTGATGCTTTTCCCTTGGCCAGGCAGCATGAAGCAGAAAGACAGCTGACAGGTAATTGTAAAATGGTAATTCTTCGTGTGTCAAAGAGTTATTTTACTTTATCTGGTGTTTACTGAAATAACCAAGGAATATGAACAATACAAACATAGCTGTGCACACCAAGGCCTAAACTTGTACTTTCATGGAATATGACTCAGATAAAATTAACCCTAACTGACACACACAGCTATTTGTGATCCACTCACCACTAAACAACAGCATGCTTGAGTATAATAGATCTTCTTCTTTCGGCTGCTCCCATTAGGGGTAGCCACAGCGGATCATCTTGCTTGAGTGTAATAGATAAAATGCTGAATTGCAGTAGTAATACTACTACTACTACTACTACTACTAATAATAATAATAATAATAATAGTAATAATAATAATAATACATTTTATTTTTATTTTGCTCAAAGTGTTTCATAAATATTCAAAATGAATAATAGCAAAAAAGAGTAGAAAAGATCAAATGCACAATACTGAATACAAAATTACATTAAATGCATTTTATAGGAAATGCAAAGCTCTGAATTAGAATAAGAGACAATAAGATGAAATAAAATATAAAAATATAAAATACTATTAGAGCACCATGCACAAATAACATAATAAGTGATACAAATATGTAGTGGAAAACCTATATTTTTGGGACTCTGAAGCTTTAATTGTTATGGAGGCATCTTTGCAAACAGCAATGTGGCCTGGGTAACCACTGTTACCTTCTTCAATGGGGTTGTTCCACGACAGAGCACCAGAATTTTTTGTCTAAACTTAACCACTATATGTAGGGCCTTTTCATACAGTAGACTACCTAAATTTTTGAGTAATTTGGACTAAAGTTGCTTCTGGGGTCCCTCTGGGATTAGGGGCCCTGAAGTTTAAGTTTCATTAGTTTCATAGTAGATCAGCCGCTGCAAACACATACAATCCTGAGCACTTGGACAGAGAGGGTAAACTAAAAGAAAGGATCAGAATGTCAGGGTATGTTAAATGCCTTCCTGAACAAATTAGTTTTAAATTGCCTTTTAAAAGAATGTATTGAGCATCTCATTAATTTAGGTAGGTCATTCCAAAGCCTGGGTGCTATAGAGTTGAGGACTCTGACACCCCCCATAGAGCACAGGTTAGTTTGAAACAAAATGAGATTAACAGAGGTTAGTGATGTAGTCTTGTGCAATGCCATTTAAATCTTTATACTGTAGGTTATTAATAAAATTTTATATTTAGTCCTATAAGACACAGGGAGCCAGTGAAGTTGAAGCAGGATGGGTGTTATGTGCTCTCTGTTGCAGGTCTGTGCAATGATTCTTACAGCAGAGGTTTGAACCAGCTACAGTAGAACTGTAATTAACAGATTAGAAGGGGCATTTGCCAGTAAAGGTGTGCAGTAGTTAATGTGAGATGTAATGAAAGCACGGACACGTTTATCAGTATCAGAAAAGAAGAGGAACAAACAAACTCAGGATGTGTTGTTGGGGTGCAAGAAAGAACAATAAGGTTTATTACTGCCAGACTTATTAGATACATTACAATAAATGGCACACAATAGGAAAAAGCAAAATAATATAAACCTATGGGTGATTCCGTCCTTTAACATGATAAAAAAAATTCAGATTTTCTCTATCCATTGTCTCACACATGCAGATAGGAAGCAGCTTAAGGGATCTGGTGATGGTAATAACCTGCCAAACCAGTGGTTGGTGCTGTAGACTAATACATTCTCTCTTCCTCCCTCTGCAGAACGGAAGACTGAAAGCCACTCCACTGCTGACGTCACTTCCGTTTTCCACCCTCCTGGACCCTTTCCTACTGAATCACCATATAAATATGGAACCGGCCATCTTACCCGAGTTCAGTTCTGAGCTCACGTCTTAAAAGACACACAGACAATTGTCGACTTACGACCACATTCAGCTCTAACGGACTGATCGTAAGTAGATCTGGATGTTAGACGGACCCGTATATGTATTAAAAACTAACCATATGTATAGTACTATATAATAAGTCCCTTAAGTCATGCTGTTTGTTTTATATCCTTGTTTTATCATCTTTCTTAGCACATTCTGTAGATTTCCTATCTTTTTTTGTATTTTTTTATTTTATTATTTTGTTTTATGATTACTGTTGCTTGCATGGGTGTTGAACCTTTAACAGCTTCACAGATCCTTTCTTTGTCTGTGTTATGTTACTCATCAGCGTGAGTCTCTCCCAGTGTTCATTGTTAACTGTGTGAGGAAGAATTGTACTGGCAGAGTTTGAGCACTCATCCATTTTCTGTTTTAATATTTTAGCCTGCTAATAATAAACATTAACAGATAAAGTTCAGTGTGGTTTCATTACCCCTTTGTGGTGGTTCGCACAAAGTGGCACATTGGGAGTCGCAATGCAAAAGCTTTGGAGGTTAACCAAATTCAAAGGCAGAGCACAGCAGTAGAGAGTGTGTGGCAAACACTGGTTAAAATGGGATAACTTAAAGTCACATACTGCCTAATCATCTTCATGTTTGTGCCAAAATCAATTGCCTTTTTTCCTGTAATTGTAAGACAAATATAACTGAATGTAGTCAAAACCACTGCAGGTAATAAACTGACATCGAGATGAATGAGCAACGGCATACAGAGCTGGAGTGGTGAAAACTGTCATTTGCCCATGAGATGTGGTAACAGTTGAAAGTTGATTGGTCATAAGATGCATAGGTCATAAGTTGACAACAACTTGTATTCTTGCAACTTGTTTTGATTTTCAACTTTTCTAGTTATACAGGGTCACCAAGGTGCCCCAGGTTGTGTCTCCTTTTTGACACCATGTAGTCACACAGGGCTAAAGCTAACTGTGCATGCCACAGTCGAACAATCATCATCATCTTCTAGTATGGTAATTAATGAATGCATTGATAACTATAATGTAGGTCCATCCATCCATCCATCCATTATCTACTCCCACTTGGTCCAATTTATGGTCATGAGGACAGGAGCCTATCCTGGCAGCGGTACAAGATCCAAGCCTGAATAGGATACCAGTGCTATGAACATATAATAAATAAGAAGTATTTTGACAGGTTTAAGGTTAGTAAAAGTCAATGATGTGACAGTTGTTTATTATTAAAATTACATGAGTAAAAGCACACAGAATAACTCATATCTTAAACTTTTACTGCTGCTGAAGTCAATGCAAACTAAATGATAAGTAATGTGATTTGATGGTGTAAAGGTCAATCATTAATGTAGTTATAAGCAAAATAAAATAAAGAAATAATGTAAAAAAAGTAAAAATAAAGTAATATTTTGCATTTATTTAAATCAGCTCTGTCTCTCTTTTTGATCAAAATGTTATTGTTTACAGCAGGGGATAAACATTTCTCTATAAATCTTGAAATTGTTATAAAATAGCAGGATTCCTTATCTATAAAGCTGTTGATGGTAAAATGCAGTGACATTGGAGAAGTGGCGGACCTGTACATGTTACTTTAACCTTTGATCTCACTGATGTGTGGATGTGTATGTTGTGGATTATCCCAAAGAACTTTTGCCCATTAGTCACCCTCACAAGTACCCTGGAAATTATTCTCCTTCGTTTTTTAACAATCTTTTGTCTCATCAATGACACAGGATTAGGCTCTGAACCCCATGGCTCAGAACTACACAAAGCAAGTACAGAAAACAGATGGTTGAATTACTTTAGCTTTACATACTGCATTTTTTGTCTTTTGACACCAGTATTTGCAATAGGGCCTGGATCTTAGCACCTAAGACTCTGCAGAGATGACACAGTAATGGAAATAAGTTCAGCTTATAGAGAAATACAAATGAACTGTGAATCTGCAGCAATCTTCCTGATCAGTGACAAATACAAGAAACACCTCATGAATTGTGCATATAAATATTGCAACAAGAGAATTTTCATTTCAGACAGATAACATTTACTGCTTTTGACCTTTGGTAGTCGCACCTAGGAATGACACCAGTCTCCAGCGTCCCTGGGCTGGTAATGGACTGTTTTCACAGTGTCTGCTACATTAATCAATATAAGATTTTCAGCCTGAGGTAACACATTGCTGTACTGTTTAGCAACACTGCTTCTGAATTGCATAGATCTGGGTTCAATTCCCATGCTGCTCATGTTCTGTATGGAGTTTGCATATTATCCCATTGCTTATGTGGACTGAAAAACAGGGGTACTTTTAAGTCATTCCAAGACACAGGATGCCATAGAGGCCAAGGTTACAGAAAGGATGTCTTCGTTTTTATGAATAATGGACAAAAATGAGAGAACTAACACAGGAAGTAATGATAGTACAAAATGAAAAAGAAAACTACAAATCTCAGTGCTTCTCTGGACCTTCTTATGTAGGTCACTTACTTGTATACATAATATTAACAGCTGGACCTTTTCCCACCTTAACAAAATACACCCAGCACTCCTCTATCTTTCCTTCCACACCTCTTTTTAAAATCTTCTAGCCTATTTTGATCCCACCAGTCAAGATGTTGCCAACTGAACTCCTGCCTCTAAACTCATTTGATCACCTATGAGAGGGGCTTTCATGTTACAGCCAGGCATCACTTCTGGAATAAAAATGCACCAACTCTCAAGGTTAGGTATTACCCTTGGGATCCATTAGGATAGCCCTCTAGAGCTCCATTTATTTGCCCCATTCATTCCTATAGCTCTGAGTTCAATTTCAGCCTTAATAGACCAGATCAGTAAGGTGGCATGTCCATCCAAACAAAAAGCAAGAACCTAACTTAAAGTACAGGACCTCCTTGCTTTTACCTAATGAACTGAGGGATTTATAACCCATTACTTAAAAATCTCTAATGTATTGTTCAGACATTTGTGCTCCTGAAACACTTTCTATAAATATACACACTACTGCCATTCATTTTGCATGCATGATGTAGCTCCAGTCCAATTTATTGTTTTATTTTATTGTCAGGACTCTGTAGAGGCCCAGTTCTGTCCTACCACTTCATTGGTACTGGTTTTCTCCAACCCGTAACATTTTCATCGCAAAGAAGTGCATGTTAGGACAATTGCTAACTCAAATTTGCCCTAAGTTTGGCATAACCTTGAATTTATTTGACTCTGGAAGACCATCTCAAACAAGAATGGTTCCTGCCCTTTACCTCAATGGCTGTGGAACCTCAGTCTCTCACAATAACTCCAACAAAGTATCCTGGGATACATAGTCATAATCTTTCTTGAGAAAACATATTTTGGCAGGTCTGGCAAACTCACACAACCACTCAAATATTCTGGAAATATAAAGAGTTGGCCCATGAGGGACTCTGAAATGTTTCTCCTAATCCAGGACAAGATTATCAACTGAAGTGCTTCTTCTACCATCTAACAATATCTCATACTTGAGGTCAAGGTTTCCTCACCCTTATTGAGAAACACCATTGCAAAAAATTCCCTGTTTTGATTATATGTACATATGCCTCTATCAGGTTGCACTATTATTCTTGATGGTCCCACCAATTTCCTACTAATTGGTCATGTCTTTGACTTTCACATTTTTTGCCTTTTTGCTCTTCTGACATCTTTCAGTCAAATCCACAGTCTTTCCCTTTATATGTGCATGGAAGATTTTCTTTAACTCTGAAATAAACTACACTGTGGCTTGATTTGACACCATGAAGAACTTCAACTACATCTAAGCAAAGCAACAAAGATCTTGAGCACAGCTTTTTCATTGTCTGTATTCTCAAATTCAAGGGACGGGAAACTCTTCAGGAGATTACAGTTGAATTCACCCTTGAATAAAGGCTCCTGAATAACAGTAATGGCCTCTAGAAGTTTACTAGAACTGTCCAGTCAATCCCCCATGTCTCAGGTAACTCAATATTAGGTGAAGACCATTTGGCAGCTTGGCACCTTTCTTTACATTTGTGTCCTTCACATGAAATGTTATAACTACAAGGTGACTTAAGGTGTTGTGCTCTGGGAAGTGCTTAAAGAGGAACCAAATTACAGGTGATATTCTTTTTATAGCAATAACAGCATTCGATCAAAGAGGACGGGGTTCCTCCACAAGTACTTTTGTACAATAACATTGAATTGTAAAGCTGGAGGGGTACCCCTTAAAAATTCAAGCACCATGCTGCACTATTTTGGAAAAGAATGGCAGTACTCCTAGTAGGTATTCCTTAAAAGTTCAAGTGCCACAAAACAATAACATTCGATTGAAGATCGGGGTAGGGGCAGTCCACCTTTGAAATGCTGAGTACTGCAGTCAAAGATGGGGGGGTCCTTTGTGAAGCTTTGAGTGATGCGTGCATAACATACTGGTAGTCAACAGTATGCTAAGGAAAGTACTCTAAGTTGAAATTGGAAGAAGTCATACCAGTGAGTATCAGCCCACTTCAACTGCAGGCAATGTTAGAGAAAAAGCAGGAGAAAAATCCACTCTGACACTGGGAGAAAAAGGCAATTGCGAGCAGACCGTGATCTGGCAGAAGTTTTATCCCAGTCTCCTGGAACTGTGACGCAACTGCATTATTCCTTCCTTCACTCTGGCAATCATGGATGGATATATTGTATAATTTCAGACTGGGAAGGTTAAGTTATTTAAGAGATTTACTCACAGCCAGCAGTAGGGGAATTTGAACCCAATTAGCTCATAAAATAGACTGGCTTGGAGACTTCACTCTTTACTACGGAAAAATAAGGTTGCATTAATAAAAAGAAGTAGAACACATGAATTTACATGAATTTTCATATATATATATATAGTCACACACGTGCGCATGGGAAACAGCTAAAGGGCCTACACACTAGTAATTCTATGCCAGGCAAGGGGGAGGCGGAATGTACTGACTATCTCTCTCAATCCCTTGCAGACCTTTCCTGGGAAATCTCGCCTGTTGCCGGCCCCAAGGATGACGTCACTTCCCGGGCACAAGGACGCCACTCCCAGTTCCTGCACCGACGATGTCATTTCCTTTACGGGCTGTTAAAACTGCCATCTTTTTTCCATACAGGTAGTTCTGTTCTGGACTCTGACCGAAGTACATCGTGCTATCATACAAGACAACTTTTGCAGCCGAGAAAATAATATACGGGTGGCTGCCCCAACTCTTTCTGATGTCTCCAACTCATTCTTGTCTCAATATACGTAATGAACCTTTTTAAAAAGGGAACTTTGAAAAAGTGAATGGTGTGCACCTACCTGCTTTCACAACTCATTTGCACTGGTAGGCTACTAGCTTGTTGTGTGTCTAATGCAGTGATGGTGGAAGGGTTGAGGCAATTTCTTAAAGTATGCTAATCAATCTTGCTTCAGCTGCATCTTGTATGATCCCTTTGCACCCAGTTTGTGACATGCAAAAAGGATTTTTTCAATAACCTTTATTACTAAAGTGCAATGAACAACTGTTTCCTCATTTGTGCAGGGCAGCCAAGTGAAAGCAGAGTTTCAATGCCTGCCAAAAGTCACGTCCCCATTCAAGCCAACTGTCGAGACTTTAGTGTAACACTGTACATGTGTTGCATTATGCTCTTGCTTCAGCCAGATCTTGGCAACAACGTCACTAGTAACCTTGCTCATGTAGACTTTTCTCAGAGTGCTCAGCTTATTTAGTTCATTGGGGAATTTGTTATATTCTTTTTTTAATTAAAGGGTTTTGTAATGATACAAATACATACTAGACTGTTCACATACAGTATGTCATGAAATTGTTTGAAATGTCTCTGCTATCAAGTGTGAACTGTAATAGATGCATTTTCTTTTACAAAAAAAATCTTTTCTCAGGTAGTATAGCTTCAAACATTCAGAACTTCATCCACATTTAATGAATGCACATCAATGGCTTTGGGTTTCAATCAAAATTTGTCTGTCAGTCTACTGCCAAAATCATCAAAGCTGTAGTAAGATGAATTAATTTTTAGTTGCAAATTACATTCACAATGTAACTGGACATAAATCCATGAAGGGTGTTTAAGATGTGGGACCAGAGGAGATGGAAATTCATTTATAAGTAGGAAAAAATCTTTTATCTTTATCAACTGAAATATTTACCATTCCTACATACTTCATTGTATTGAACTATGAAAATAATTCTTACTACAGTATATCTGGTCACAATAGTTGATTGACTTCAGTTTCCAAGATGCAACATTTCTTTCGAGGTTTTACATGACAGAAATAAAATAGAGCTTTCTTTTACATTTCTTAATGGAACTCATTAAAAATGTGTAAGGTGAGCATAAAGGCCACAATAATTTTCTCTTAGTTTACTGTACATAATGTCAATGCCTTAGTCTTGTCAAATGAAAATTGCCTGACCTCATTTTAGCGCAACATTCATACATTTTCAAAATGTTTTACTTGTATGCGTATGCTGCAGATAATCAAAAGCTGATACAATAAGGTAACTTATCCCGTGCTGAATGAAAGTGTATTGTGTTGCACTCAGGAAAATATGTGTCACGAAACAACCAGATGCTAGGTGTGAGGAATGGAGCATGAAACTTGGCAAAAGAAAGAAAGGTCTTTAGATTGGAATTTGAACTGCAGTGTAGGCATTAACAGGTAATGTTTCTGTCTTTCACATTCTTTCAATCTACCCCTCTATCATGCTATCTCAAATTTAAGAAAGTGAATTTTCCATGAATTGTACGGTCATTCTCAATAGAATTGTTCAATGATGATGCAGGGAAGTATATCACAGTGAAAGATGGAAACAGGGTTTAGAACAGTGGTCTCAAACTCCAGTCCTGGAGGGCCACAGTGGCTTCAGGTTTTCATTCTAACCCTTTTCTTAATTAGTGCCCTGTTTTTGCTCCTAATTAACTTATTTTCAATTAATTGAACAATCAAGCCTCTTAATTATTTGTTGTTCCTTAATTAGTAGCCAAACAATAATGAGATACAAAATGAGCCAAAACAAGACCAGCAAACTGTGTCCATCATACAGTATCTGAAAATAAAGAAAGACGAAGGTCTCAGAAATGTTGATCTGCTCAGGTCCACAAAACATTTTAACAGTAACCTTAGAAAAGAGAAAATTAACAATTTCAGAAATGCCTGCTATTGCACAATGAGAGCAGCAACAAGCCATGGAATTAAAAAATGGGTTTAATTAACAAGAAGAATCAGAACCTAATTAAGCAACTGCTTGGAGTGAAATTGGTTGGAGTTTGAGGCCCTGACTTAGTTGGTCTTCTGTTGGCTCACTCACTTCTCATTTCATTTTTGTTTGGTTGCCATTTAAGGAAAGAAATGAAGCAATTCAGAGCAACAGATCCTAAATAAAAGTCAATTAAAATGAAATGAAAAGGAGTTAATTAGTAGGAAAAACAGGTCATTAATTAAGAAAAGTTTTAGAATGAAAACCTGCAGCCACTGCAGCCCTCCAGGACCAGAGTTTGAGACCACTGGTTTAGGAAAGAAGTGGACATTGTGGCGGGTTGCTACAGTGCCACGGATTGCTACTGGGCTTCGTGGGATTTGGAGTTCTGCGACTCATCCCTGTTAGGTACCCTGCGCACCACCACAGGATGCTGCTGGGACTCCTGAGCCCTACTTCTTCAGGCTCCCACCTCACCTGGAAGTGCTTCCAGACCACATTAATTGACCACAAGAAGTGCTCCTGGGTGCAACATAAAAGGAGCTGCCTCATTTCTTTCCAAGAGCCAGAGTTGGGAGAAAGGTGATGAAGTTTGTTGGAGGAAGAGTGGAGGCAGACCAAGGCAGAAAGGGAGAGAGAGAGAAAGAAACAGAAAGAAGACAAAATGCTTGTGTGTTTTACTCTTGTGCTTTCTGTACCTGGCTGTGGGAAAGAGTTTCCCACCAAATAACAGCTGTGTGTGTTGCTGAACTTGTGCATGTGTCTGTCTGTGTCAGTTTTGGGGAGCTGGAGTGCCCTCTGCAGCCCACAACATACAAAACCATAGCCATTCATCTTCTTCTTGTGCTTCTCTAAATTCTCAAAAAGAACCATTCACATTTTCCAAGTCATTTCCAAGTTTCATTAGGCAGAGTGGCTAGGTATCTGTACTAATATCTGTAAGGTTGCCTGTTCAAATCCCATTAGTGCCTGAAGGGTTTCCTGCTTCGTTGGGCCCTTAAACGTGGCCCTTAACCATAAAACTGCTCCAGAGGCAATGTACAATAGCTGACTCTGTGCTCTGACCACCAAAGGTCATGCAATAAAACATTTTCCCCTCAGGAATTAATGCAAATTGAAAGAGACTAAGGCTAACAGAATGTTGGGTTATATAGCACAATCTGTACAATACAAGTCAAAGGAAGTTATGCTTAAGCTTTATAACATACTCATTACAGGAGTATGGTGCGCAGTTTTGGTCTCCAGGTTACAAAAAAGACATAGTAGTGCTAGGAAAAGTCAAGAGTAGAACAACTAGGTTGATTCTAGGGCTACAGGGCATGAATTTTGAGGAAATATTAAAAGAACTGAGCCTTTTCAGTTTAAGCAAAATGAGATTGAGAGGAGAAATGATTGAAGTATTTCAAATTATGAAGGGAATTAGTACAGTGGATTGAAACTTTACTTTAAAATGAGTTCAACAAGAACACAGGGACACAGTTGAAAACCTGTTAATGGTAAAGTTTGTACAAACAAGTAAGTTTTTCTTTACACAGAGAACCACAGACACATGGAACAAGCTACCATATAGTGTGGACGACTTTAGGGAAAGCTTTAGGGACTTTCAAATCTCAATTTGATGTTAATTTGTAAAAAAGTGGATAGGAATGGCAAGCTTTTTTGGGCTGAATGGTTTGTTCTCATCTAGAGTATTCTAATGTTCTAATCTAACATCCTTACAGATCAGGAGGCAGTGTGTTACCTTCCGAGCACTCTCACTAAGCATGTCCAGTATATAATGCAGAGTAGGTGTGCGTGTATGAGTGGACCTGGAGATGCATTGGTATCCTGTACTAGGCTCACTTCTGCTTTGTGCCCTATACACATGGCATGGGCTCCATTACCCTATGACTTTCTAATGTTTTAGGAGGAAAATTGATAGATAAATTAATCATTTATAAAGAAATGCCTGAATATGCCATGCTGAGCCACTTTATAATCCCATTGTCCAATGAAGGGTATTCACCCCCTAGGAAATGTTCACATTTTATTGCTATACAGCATTAAATCACAATGGATTTAATTTGGCTTTTTTGACACTGATCAAACAGATAATGACTATTTAATGTCAAAGCAAAAACAGATCCCTGCAAAGTGATCTAAATTAATTACAAATATAAAACACAAAAGAACCCAAAAAGTATTCTCCCTTTCAAGTCAGTATAGATACACCATTGGCAGCAATGACAGCCTTCAGTCGGTGTGGACAGGTCTCTATCAGCTTTTCACACCTTGTACACTGCAGTTTTTCCTCATTTTTCTTTGCAAAATTACTCAAGCTCTGTTAGGTTGCATATGTGAATAAACAACCTTTTTAAAGTCCAGGCACAAATTCTCACTTGGATTGAGATCTTGTCTCTGACTTGGCCAACCTAGGACATTAACATTGTTTTTAGGATATTCCTGTGCAACTTTGGCTTTGTGCTTGGGGTTGTTGTCTTTGTGGAAAACAAATCTTCTCTCATAATGAAGGTATTTTGCATCAGGTTTTTTTTCTTTGGGATTTCCTTGAATTTTGCTGCATTCATTTTGCCCTATACCCACACAAGCCTTCCAGGATCTGATGCAGAGAAGCATAATGCTGCCACCACAGCGCATCAAGATGGGGATAGTGTGGTTTTAATAATGTGCAGTGTTCAAATGTGTTTAGTATGATTGGCCATTTTGATATCATCAGACAATACAAACTTTTTCCAGCTCACTTCAGAGTTTCCCACATGCCTTCTGGCAAATTCTAGCTGAGATGTCATGTGCATTTTTTAATAGTGGCTTTCTCTTTGCCACTCTCCCATAAAGCTGTGACTGGTGAAGCACCCGGGCAACAGTTGTGGTACTCTACAATCTCAGTCACTTGAGCTTGTTACTTCAGAGTTAGCATACGTCTCCAGGTATTCTCCCTCACTTCATATTCTTCTTCTTGCACAATCGTTCAGTTTGTTTTTGGAATGGCAGCTATGAATATACTTTTTCCATTTCTTAATAACTGATTTAAGTGAACCCCATGAGATATTCAATGGCTTGAATATTTTCTTCTATCCATCCTTTGGCTTCTGCTTTTTACAGAGTCGGAGAGTTCTTCATGTCCTTACAGTGTAGGTTAGGCCAGGATAGTGACTCATCACAAGTTGGACATTCCAGATTAAGATGCATTTGTATTACAATCAATTGAAACACCTTAACTACAGACTGATGATCTCCATTTAACTAATTATGGGACTTCTAAAATCAACTGGCTGCACCAGTTAAGATTTAGGTGTATCACATTAAAGGGGTGAACACTTTCATGATTAATTATTTTGTGCTTTATATTTGTAATTAATTTAGAACACTTTGTAGAGATCTGTTTTCACTTTGACATTAAAGTCTTTTTCTGTTGACCATTTCCAAAAAAAAAAATCTATTGTGATTCAATGTTGTATACCAAAAAATGCAAAAGTTGGTAAATACATTTTATAGGGACTCTTGCAAGGAATTATTAGCAGGGATAGAACTTGTAACTTAAAAGTTTTACAGTCCAGACTCTTAATAAATAAACATCATATATGGCTAAGGATAACTTCTGCAAAATTGTTGCTTTCTGCACCCCAAAGGGGCAACCTTTTGCATCAGACTGTTATCACCAATGGACATAATTCATAACTCAGAATGACAGTGGGAGCAAATTATTAGTCATAACTAAATACACTCTGTTGTAACCTGAAAATGCAATCAGATCCTACATACCAATTATGACTCCTTCACCACAGCCATCCACTAGCTTGTTTAACCAATTAGCATTTTTCTAATTTGGGTAGACTTTTTCTTAGCTATTTTGTGACTTTTGCTTTTATCTCTGACACTATCAAGACCCTATTTCAAATATCCTATTTTTCTTCTGACTAAAGAAATTTTCTAAAAAAAAGACTTTACTCCCTAGTGTTTTCTAACATTTACTGTGTGCCCTATTTCAAGCTTAAGCTTCTGACCTGGTGTTTTGGTATGAAAAAAAATTCAGAAATCTTTTTTGTGAACACACTTATTGCACTGACCCAAGCCCCATAACCTTTCTATCTACTTTGGTTTTGGGTAAAGTACAACAGTGCTGTTCTTTAGTTTCCATGGATGTGTTCTTGAAACAATTCTTGTTACCTAAACCCATTTCCTATGGTCAGAAGCTTCCTGTAGCATTCTATGTTACATGAATAGCCTGCTTATCAAGAGCAGTGTCCTAGATGCACTATCTCTAAGCTGATAGAAGTGTAAAAGAAAGTACAAAGAGGGATGAAGAGGGTTAGGATCCTAGGTGGGAAAATCCCTTTTATTCTATAACTTGGTTGGAGAAAGAATAGCTGTGGCACTTAGCACTGCAACAGTCAATACACCTATCCAGTCTTAGACAACTGAAGTATGATATAGGGGACCATTTAAAGGGTCAAACAGGAGGACACAGCCAATGGTGGAGAGGTAGATGGAGTTCATTGGAGTCATTGATCTTCCTCTTATTCAATGGTGTCCAGACTGTGGAATAAGCAGACAGGCAAGTGTTCCCTTTCCTTTAGTCCATGTAAATACAGTCTAAAAAGTCACATTGTAGAAAGGTGAAATAAATTAGCATTTTTTGAAAGGAGTTATTCATTCTATACACAATCTTGTCCTTGAGTTAAGAAAAAGGAATCAATAAGGGTACATGGGAAAACCACACAAAATATATTGTCTCTCTGCTTGGGCCTAACTACACAAACCTTTTCTGTCTAAGTCATGGCAGCATAGTTGTAGTTGTGGGACCTTTAAGAATCAACTTAATCATATCATATCGTTTTCTAACCTTCCTAATACAGACCAGGGTTGCAGTGGCTGGAGCCTATCCCAGATAGCACAGGGTGCAAGGCAGGAGCAAACCCCTGGATAGGGTGCCAGTCCTGCCCAGGGTCAACACACACACTAAACTCACACTAGGGCCAATTTAGCATTGTCAGTTCAACTAATCTGCATGTCTTTGGACTGTGGGAGAAAACCAAAGCACCCAGAGGCATATTATGCTAATGTTAGGGTATTAGGGATTGATAAGCTTTGTTGGACCATTCCCATCAAAATAGTTCTTATGTTCTGACTCATTTCACCATCTTTGCCTTTTACTTCTACTTTCTGAACTAAATCACTCTTACCACCTCCAGAGATCTACTGCTTTCTGTTAGCTTATCAGGCTGGAGAATTCTGACCGACTTTCCAGGTTTGCACAGGTTGGGTAAGGACAGCTCCAGGTAACTACAAGCTATCTGACTAGGCATGGAGCCTATCAGGGGTTAGCTGTCTGCCAGTCACACACTGTATACTTAGTCTACACAACAAAAAATAATGAAGTCTCTAAAATTGCGATATATTATTTTTGTAGTTACTCCAGTGTAAATGGAAATAAAAGAATCCAATGATTAACAAAGACAGAATGTTTGACAACTGAACACTTTTTGATGTTCTCTACAGTACATGTCCCAGAGCCGTGAAATCTCTGTTTCTAATTTATTGTGCACAACAATAACACACATTACTGGGCTCTTGATTTTCTAGGTTCTCCAACTTTGAATTTTGCACTGCTTCAATGTATATGAAAATTTCAGTACTTAGCGATCAAAAACCAAAGACATAAAGATGTCTGAACCACATTGGGTTATGTTAAAAATAAAGATCTCTGTTACAGATCACCAAATTGAAAAAGGTCAGGTAATAATCAAATAAGAATCGCATAGTAGCAAAGGGGAAGTTGTGATTAGAAGTGATGTTAGTTTTCCAAGAATTAACAGGCTTTGTCTAGAAGGAAACAAGAACGTGAAGTGATGCTCCTCACAAATTACTTTTTCCATGCTCATATTTTCTAACCCATATAGACTTTCGACAACAAAGACATATAAGAGAAATGAGGGTGATTGATTCTCTGACATCAATCACATTATGGCAAAATCACAAATAGACTGAAACACACAAAGATACCACATAGAATTTTAATTTACAGAAACAAAGAAGCACAAAGAATGAGAAAATTAAGACATGTATGCCATAACCAATAAAAAGCATCATTAAGTGATATTTTTATTCATGTCAAATAAAATACAGCTAGCCCACATATTTTAAATTATGGTTGAGTTTCCCAAAAGCTGCATAGCATTAAAAACATCATAAACTACCACTGTAAAAAATGTCAGTAAATTTAACGGTAAAAATACTGTAAATGGTGAAAGTAAAAGACCTTTTCTGAAAAAGTTACCTTATGTTCTACTGAAAATTTACCTGTATATCTTAAACAATACATTTCATTATTTTTTACAGTCACGTTCTGTAAAATTGATATTTTTCTACCTTTAAAATATGCTACATACTGTTTACAGATGCATTACAATTACACTGAAAAAATCAGTTAATTCTACAGTGTAAAACTGTTAAATAGTGAAGGTAAACAACTGTAAAATGTAAATCGGTAAAGCGCTGTTTCAGTAACACCGAAGTTACGCTATTTGTATGATGACACACCCCCTTTTACAATATTGTTCCTAGTGATCCGCATACCTTTGAATAGTAGTTTAGTAGTACTGAAGGTTTTTTGAAGTTATGGAAGCTGATTTATGGTGGGTTGTATTCGATAAGCTGGCACACCTGTAGGACACCAAACACCACAAAGGCAAACTTTACGTCCCCACCTAACAATGTGCTGTAACTTCTTTAAACACTGAATTATTTTCAGTGTGTATAATCAAATGGTAGATGTTTGCTATTGGTTGTTGTTACTTTATTAGTACAAACTGTGTATTGGGGTTTGACCCTGACGGTACTTTCTAATGGTTTATTGATTGCCATGTTTATTACACTGTATGAATATCTGGTTATGGTTAAATGTTCCCTTCTGTTGGAATGTGTTGTAAAGAAAAAAACTTATTTACTACAAAGTTATACCGTAGATCTAAAAATATTGTCACCTTATTTATTATGGTAAAATTCTGGCAACCCAGCTGCCAGTTTTTTATCATAAAAATAAAATTTTTATAAACCTAAAAATACTGTCACCTTTTTTTTTTACAATAATATTCTGGCAACCCAGCTGCCAGTATTTTACCGTAAATGTAACATTTTTTTTTAAGTGTGCAGTAGACCTAAAAATATTGTCACCTTCTTTTTTACAGTAAAATTCTTGCAACCAAGCTGCCAGTACTTTACCATAAATTTAACATTATTTTTTTTACAGTGTATCTTAAGAGCAATTGAAAATTTACATGGTTGGGAGAATGTGTTTTACAAATTGCATTGTAACTAAAGCAGCACATTAGATAGATAGATAGATAGATAGATAGATAGATAGATAGATAGATAG
>JANRMT010028174.1:139364430-139387465 GCA_026402145.1 Polypterus bichir lapradei
AGAGGCTTGGGGCAGCCTCCTGTATAGTGGAGAATTGACAGCAAATGCAAAAAAGTCTGAGAAAAAAATGGTCTTTACAGACAAGAGTCCAAAACAGAACTGAACAGGTTAGAAAACATGGTGAATATACAGTTGAAGAGCAGGAAGAGGAGGGATCTTGGGACCAGAACCAAGATGAGGTAATCAGGCTGCAACTTCTTGGGAGGTGGAATCGGAAGCGACATCTTATGGGACGGGACCGGAAATGACGTTTTCTGGGGCAGAACCGGAAATGATGTCTTCATGGGAGCCAGGCGGAATTTTCTGCATTTGGTCTACGGAGAGATAAGAGAAAGAATTAATGCACTTTGACACCCCCAGTCGTACTGGGAATTATCTTCTTTTGAGTCCTTTAGCTGCTTCCCATGCGCACGTGTGTGACAGTATATATATACAGAAACAAGGACAGCTAAAGGACAAGGACAGCTATTTAATTATTGTTCAACAAAGTGAAAAGTTTAAGTGAAGGCAGTCCTAGAGACTGTCAGGTCCAAAGCGAACGCTTCTTTAACCTTAGAAAAGAGATCCAAATCAGGAAAAGAATCCATCCTCTTCAGAAGCTGGTTCTTTAATAAACCTTAACTTCTGATGCTGGGATTCCTTAAATAGTAGATTCAACTAGTCCTGACTCACTCTGGTAAATTCAAACAGGGCTGATTATGTGTTAAGTCATTGGTGGGTTCTTTGTGTGTAACAGCTGACAACCAACGAATGCTCACCTGTGTGTTCAATACATATAATGCAGTGAGGAACGTTTTCTATATTATATATTGTATACTATATATTTGTCTGTCCAATGTCTCATGTTTTATGTACCACAACAGAATGGAAGAAAAGAAAAAAAGGCAGAGATTGCTGCTGAACTTAGCATACGGCAGTGGCTCTGTCAGGCAGCACATTAATGGCTGTCTCAAGAAGGGGTGTACATGACTCTACTGAAAGTTTGGCATGCATTCAATAAATGTGGCATGTCCAGCGTTTTTCAGTCATGTAAATAAACATGGCCCAGCGGCGAGATCAGCAACTGTAGTCAGCAAGTATGACATATCCAATGACTAGAAGTTACGTACTATGACATTAGCTTTACTGGAAGAAATGGGACTTCGAGGGTCAAGTCGAAAATGATGTTAGTGCTCCCCAACGGTGTCCTCTTTTATATTAGGTAGTAATGAGGAAAAAGACTGTATTTCCTTTTATCTTTCTCCTCATCTCTTACCTGAACAGAGCCTATAAGAACATTCCTAGGCTTGTGTGTTTGATCTGGAAGACCTACTGTATATATATATATATATATATATATATATATATATATGAGATAATAAAAAAATCTTGGGAAGACAGATGAGACATGACTTTCTCATAGAGACACTTTTATGTCCCACGAGACAAGACTTTGTGCCAAGAGATATAACCACGCCCGGAGCCGGAAATAAAAGACAAAGAGTAGATGACAAAGTAGAATGTCGTAAAGAATTTAGAAACGTTGGCGCGATACATGTAGTAGTAGAAGTACGACAATTTAAATGTCTCAAAAAACTGATAGTAAAGATCGCATTAGCGCAAACAAACAGAAATTATGGAATAATGGAATAGCGAAAAGAGATCGAATTTATTGTTCAGATTTAAACTTTAAGTTGGAGACTTGTAGATTGTCTAATTCGTGTTGCCATTATGAAAAAGTAGTGTTTCTTCCCAATGAGGAGGCATATCTGTGAGAATTAAAAGATTTGTTGTTTGGTGAAATTGAAATCCACATAAGCTGTCACACTTGGATCACAGAGTTGCACAGATACACAAGAGATTTGAGAGACAGAAATGTTATTCAAACACTTTAAACAAACATAAGTCTCTTTCAGGAGTGAATCAAGCTCCATGTGTAGTTGGAGGGGACAGTTCCGTCTCTCAATTAAAAGAATAGAAAATCTTCTTCTTCATAGGGGTGTGCCTCGGGAACAGGACCCCCAACAGGAGCAGAGGATGTCTGTGGGAGAAGAGAGACAAGGCAATGAGACAAAAGGACAGATGCTGTACAAGCTTTTAAATGTTAGAAGTGCCGCACAAGATGCAGATCACATGGCACAGCAGCGGCAGCAGCAAGCCAGCACCTTTTCGAGCAAAGAGGAGACAAAAAAAAACTATTTGTTTCCCATTGTATCACCGTTTAAGAGGGGGTTTTGGAGGAACAACCATGTCTCCTTGGGATGCGTTCAACCCCCCTTTTCACAACACGAGCGGCAGAGACGCGAAGTGGTTGGCGCGTTGCGCAGGTCTTTGGCGAGTGAAACGAGCAGGGGGTGAAGCCCCCTAGTATATATATATATTTATATATACTGTGTGTGCTTCTCAAAAAATTAGCATATTGTGATAAAGTTCATTATTTTTTGTAATGTACTGATAAACATTAGACTTTCATATATTTTAGATTCATTACACACAACTGAAGTAGTTCAAGCCTTTTATTGTTTTAATATTGATGATTTTGGCATACAGCTCATGAAAACCCAAAATTCCTATCTCAAAAAATTAGCATATCATGAAAAGTTTCTCTAAACGAGCTATTAACCTAATCATCTGAATCAACTAATTAACTCTAAACACCTGCAAAAGATTCCTGAGGCTTTTAAAACCTCCCAGCCTGGTTCATTACTCAAAACCGCAATCATGGGTAAGACTGCCGACCTGACTGCTGTCCAGAAGGCCATCATTGACACCCTCAAGCAAGAGGGTAAGACACAGAAAGAAATTTCTGAACGAATAGGCTGTTCCCAGAGTGTTGTATCAAGGCACCTCAGTGGGAAGTCTGTGGGAAGGAAAAAGTGTGGCAGAAAACGCTGCACAACGAGAAGAGGTGACCAGACCCTGAGGAAGATTGTGGAGAAGGACCGATTCCAGACCTTGGGGGACCTGCAGAAGCAGTGGACTGAGTCTGGAGTAGAAACATCCAGAGCCACCGTGTACAGGCGTGTGCAGGAAATGGGCTACAGGTGCCGCATTCCCCAGGTCAAGCCACTTTTGAAACCAGAAACCGCGGCAGAAGCGCCTGACCTGGGCTACAGAGAAGCAGCACTGGACTGTTGCTCAGTGGTCCAAAGTACTTTTTTCGGATGAAAGCACATTTTGCATGTCATTCGGAAATCAAGGTGCCAGAGTCTGGAGGAAGACTGGGGAGAGGGAAATGCCAAAATGCCTGAAGTCCAGTGTCAAGTACCCACAGTCAGTGATGGTCTGAGGTGCCAGGTCGTGCTGAAAAATGAAATCTTCATCTCCATAAAGCTTTTCAGCAGATGGAAGCATGAAGTGCTCCAAAATCTCCTGATAGCTAGCTGCATTGACCCTGCCCTTGATAAAACACAGTGGACCAACACCAGCAGCTGACATGGCACCCCATAGAGAATCTGTGGGATATTGTGAAGAGAAAGTTGAGAGACACAAGACCCAACACTCTGGATGAGCTTAAGGCCGCTATCGAAGCATCCTGGGCCTCCATAACACCTCAGCAGTGCCACAGGCTGATTGCCTCCATGCCACGCCGCATTGAAGCAGTCATTTCTGCAAAAGGATTCCAGACCAAGTATTTAGTGCATAACTGAACATAATTATTTGAAAGATGACTTTTTTTGTATTAAAAACACTTTTCTTTTATTGGTCGGATGAAATATGCTAATTTTTTGAGATAGGAATTTTGGGTTTTCATGAGCTGTATGCCAAAATCATCAATATTAAAACAATAAAAGGCTTGAACTACTTCAGTTGTGTGTAATGAATCTAAAATATATGAAAGCCTAATGTTTATCAGTACATTACAGAAAATAATGAACTTTATCACAATATGCTAATTTTTTGAGAAGGACCTGTATATATATATATATATATATATATATATATATATATATATATATATATATATGTAAGTATATATATTACATTTAACATTTTTATATTTAATATTGCAACATGGTTGATATTCAAATGCTTTTTGATAAAAAAAATGTTGGTTTTGCTGTTGGATACCCAAAAAATTGCAGATCAATCCCACATAACCTTTGAAACTGCAATATATCCATCCATCCATCCATTATCCAACCCGCTCTTTAAAACATTAGAACATTATAGACTTCAGTCATTCAGCCCAACAAGCTCGTTCATCATATTCATCTAGGTTGTCTAAAATAACATCCAGTTGAGATCTGAAAGTCCCTAAAGTCCCCATTCATTGGTCATGAGTCCAGACCAGCAGCAGCTTATTCTTCGGTTAACATTGCAAGTGATATCAACAGTGCAAATTTCACTGAGAAACTAAAAGATTAAAACTAAAGATTAATAGTTAAAGAAAATCAAGTGTAAACATTATCAGGAAAAGAATATGCCTTGGACTTGTGCATTTCCAAGGTGCTTTAACACACAGAGAGTTAATTCACATGTACAATATCACATCCTGCCACTAAATAATCACAAGGTACTCCAGTTATGGTTGCCCACTATAAATATAAATGAAACAACTGGATTAGAATCTACAGTTCAAATGCTTGTTCACGTCTGAGTATGTTCTAGTTCAAAAGAGCATTTTCTACAAGAGACTGATTTTAAAATATTCTCATAAAAATGTCACAGATATTCTGATATTGCTTGCTAGTCTCCAAATTTGGTTACTATAGATATATGTTGTATCTTCTTTCTGCATGAAAATATGAGATTAAAATGTTTTCCTGGTCATCACAACAACCTACATAAGATATATAAAAAATATATAAAAAAATAATTTTTTGGTGAATTATTCCTTTAAACTTCATCAATACTGACACTGTAATTGTGTACCCAGATCTGCTCATTATTATCAAGTTGCAGTTTCAGAACAATCCTTCCATTCACTCATTTTTTAACCTGATTGTTATTGTAAATTCCAGAGTGACATCAAGCTGGAACCTATCTCCTCAGGGTGAGGTGAAAGGCTGTAAGCAATCTTTTTTGGGAAACACACTATAATGCATATTAAAAAGAAGGGGCTGCTTCTCTCCACATTCACTTGCTAAGTTAATTTCTTTCTTTTTTCAAATCTGATTAATCTAAAGAAGGGTTATAAGGAAATGGGAATCTATTGCAGCAGCCTGAGGCACAGAGTAGCATCAGACCCTAGAAAAGGTGCCAATCTATAGCATAGCAGACTCAAATACACACTAGCCCAATTTAGTCACTACTGAATCTAACCTCCATATCTTTTAGACTGAAGAGGACATGGAGATACCTGAGAAAAATGCACCATACCATAGGGGAATATGCAACCTTCACACAAAGTGCTGGATACACTTACCAAAATCCTGTCTTACTCTAATCTATTTTAAATTACTTCTGTAGAAAACAATAACTAAAATCAAAGACTGGGGACAATGTAATAATAGAGTAGTTAGCTGTGTTATCTCACATCTCCAAGCAGCTGAGTCTGAGTTGTGCCCGATTACTCTCTATGTGGACTTTGGACATTTTCTCCATGTCTGGGTGGAAGTTTCTCTATGTACATTTTAGATCTGACTGGCAGCTCTGAACTGGTATGAGTTTGTGCTTTCAGTATCAGACTTGCATTTCGAAATGGGCTGTGTCCTGCTTTGTTACCATTGCTGTTAGGATTGTCATTATTTCACTGCTGTCCTAAAATTAATTTATATGTATGTGTCAGTTGATGGATGGCATACAAACACTGAAAACATTAACTTCAGCTTTAACATTTGATACATTATAGAATGTTTTTAATTGATTAAACTGAGAAACTAATGATGAAAGTTAGAATTCCTTTTTTATAAAGACGAAGAAAATATATTCCTCAAAAATATAACTTTGAGTTCTACCATAATTGTTTAGTCTTTAAAAATTGTAGGTCATTTCAGTTTAATTTTTATCCATCTTTTTATTTATCTATATCAGGGTTGTGGGGACCCAGAACATATTGGGATACTGGGATTAAATTGTCCCTAGAGTCTTTAATAGAGTACACAAAGTGCCACCTAAGGACAAGTGCATGTTTTTTGTGATGTGAATGGAAAACTGGACATATGCAGAGAGAAAGTGTCAACTCTACACAGATCATGTCCAAGTCAAGATTTGAAAACCAGGATGCGGTAGCTGTGAGGTGGTAGGGCTTATATGCCACTCATTATGTGTGAGTTGCAAGTTTCATTTTAGGTGGGTTTAGAAAAAAGTCTATGTTTATTTTTACAGGTTTATTTATTATGAACTGTCACGCTCTTTTAGATCAGATCATACCTTGCATGTGATGCTGCCCTGCTAAGCTCCAGCACCCTGGACCACTGCATTGGTTCAGACATTACATGAGAATGTTCTGATAGATTCATTTATTTGTGTCTTTTTTAGATAACTGTACAAAGGCAGAAACATTGATTGACTGTTTAATTTTCTACAACCTTTACATCCTTCCACACACATACACACAATTTTAAAGGTACTGTATTCAATACAGGGTGGCGCAGTGGGTAGTGCTGCTGCCTTGCAGTTAGGAGACCCGAGTTCGCTTCTGAACCGAACTTGCATTAAGTTTGCATGTTCTCCCCGTGTCTGCATGGGTTTCCTCCGGGTACTCCTGTTTCCTCCAACAGTCCAAAGACATGCAGGTTAGGTGCATTGGTGATCCTAAATTGTCCCAGGTGTGCGTGTGTGTGGGTGTGGCGCCCTGCCTGGGGTTTGTTTCCTGCCTTCCGCCCTATGTTGGCTGGGATTGGCTCCAGCAGACCCCCGTGACCCTGTAGTTAGGGTATGGCGGGTTGGATAATGTTAGGATGTATTCAATACTTCATTCGGTTTGAATGAAAACCGCAAGTCACTAATCACACATTGCACTCGAATGTAAATAACAAGGCACTAAAACATAAATTACTCAAATGTTTATATACAAACGGTGGCAAAATCCTACTATTCAAGATACAATGCAAGATAACATACAGGTTAACTTTAACGTGTTAACTTTTGTCACAGCGAAGCTTGCACTTTTTATTTGTAAAGCCCGAGCTGAACCATTCAGTAACAAACATTCGACTTTTTTCTTTTCAACAAAGAGATGAGCATTATTTGTAACGAATTAAACCAAATTTAAACATTTTTTTTTTTTAGAAATTCGTGCTCTAGAAAAAGGGAATATGTAGCATGGTGTGTCAGAACAGCACTAAGAATAGCTCAGTTTGTGTCCCCCCCGGCTCTGCGGTATTGGTAGCGTCCCAAGGATAGTTAAATCGCCGAGCAGTTTTGCTGCGACTTGTCATAGTCAGTCGTGGTTACATTTTGACAGCAGTATTCGCCTCTTATTTTTTTATTCATTTTACGAATTAATTCAGCTTTAACAATGAAGACAATCATTGCAGCATATTCTGGCGTATTGCGAGGTAAGAAGGAGAACGAAAAAAGCCTTATTTGGGTTCTTTAATGTGTGACGTCTTTCTCTAGAATGTATTGTAACAATTATGATTAATGTCGTTTTCCTTTTAGTATGTTATTAATGCGTTTTGTCAAATCTGTGTTTTGGCTAATAATGTTTGTAGTGGTTGCTTCTTTAGGAAAAATTATATATAAAATGAAAACTTGCGTTAATCAGCCTATTAGCATCCGAATTCTTTTTAACCTCATTGCAAATGAGTTGCAGAGACTTTCAGGTTTAACTGTTAGCAGGTAATAAGAAGATGCGGCAAACCACGCAGTATTTTCCCGCTAGGTGCTTGCATGTGAATACACGTTCCCAGTGCTGCGCGCGTGCACGCACAATTCCACTCAACCCCATTACCGCACAGCGTTCATATCAAATGTATGTTGCTAGCACGCGAGGAGATGCTCTGCTTCTCAGAAGAGCACCTGCAAGATGATGTGTAGCTTTCTTGCCTTTCGTCATCTAAAAAGACTATCTTGCAGAGGCTTATTAGACGTGCAAGGTCTGTTTGGTTTGCGGTTAACGAGCACGCTGCTTTATAATTGCACAACTACTCCGAATCTTCAATCTATAGGCTACTCAGAATCTTCTAGAACTGCAGTAGGTGACCTCCACCCCGTCTAACTGCAGCCAATAGACAGTGAAGAAAATACTTGACAAGTGGCAAGAAGCACTAAGGAGTGTAACTACTTAAGCTCCACATGTAATGTTGGTGACATGTTATGATGGAATAGTGTTGATGAGAATTACTATTCATACTAGATATTTTAATACTGCTGCTTGAAGGATGTTCAGCCCACACTACCTTGAGGGTAGTATGTGCTTTCAAACGTTCATACAGAAATGTGTGAGGTGTCCTTTTTTTTTTTTTTTTTTTTTTTTTTTTTTTTAAATAAATAAATAATAATAATAAAAAAAACACAGGTGAAGTAGCTGAGAATAGTACCCATCATGACAGGTGATATTAAAGTTTCTGTTTGAAGTTCCTATAATTCATGATTTTTTTTTAAAGAGTAAGGGCCCTTTAAAGCTTTATTTTGCCACATGTTCAATAAAGCTGGTCGCTTCATTTCTGTCTTTGGAGCACCCTTTTCCAAACATTCATATGAAGACTATGGTTTTGTGTTTACACAACTGACATTGAATGCACAACACTTACCTTCATTTTTCTTGTGTTTTAACTTCTCTCTCATTGACTTTGCTGCTTCTGTGGGTTTTTCTCATTTATCAATGCACTGAGCCATTTTGTTCTATATGTTAGTTGGTTTGAAATGTGATAATTGTGTGCATTTATAAAACCTGTCATAAAATGAAATTGAGACATCTGTAACAAATGTACAGTACTGATGGACCTTGTGTTTTTAAAAAAAAAAAAAAAAAAAAAATCTGGATGAACTGAAGGACACACTAGTAATTTTTTTTTTAATCAGTCTGCTTAAGTTACCTGATAGTCCTTGTGTGAGCATGTGTATATACAGTATAATATATGTATAAAACTAGTGTGTGTGCAGTGCATGTATATACAGTATAATATGTTTAAAACTGGAGATCTAATTCGAAACTGTTTTTAATATGCTGGGTTGAGGATATAGAAATTTCACATTTAAGTATGATATTTTGGGCAATTTTGTAAAGGCATCAATTAGTACAATGTACAGATGTCTGCACAACTATTTCCTTTTTTTACTTTCTTGGTGATATTGTAGATATTTATACATAAGAAGAAAATTGGCTTTCATTTAAAATCTGTTTTACAGGCTGGGTTAATACTCAAGTTATATTTGGAAAATATCCTCTGATAGCCAATGCCCTTTTTTAGGTTTCTAAAAAGTGTAAATATTTGTAATTGGAGGGTGAAGAATCAGTTTTCAGAAGGAGGGAAATTTTAAGTGTTCAGTGGAAGCATTATAAATAGTTTATACTAAGCAGTGTTGTGAGAATCAATATTTAATGCATTGCTAACAAAAAGAGTTGGATTTTATTTAGCTCACATGTTTTGTTTCTTTGGTTTGTTGTGCTTGTGGTTAGAAACGGATGCATTTCTGTACAATACTTTGAGCAAGTAAGAAGTTAATTTGCACTTATAGGGGACTGTAGTATCTGAAAATTGAAATTTCTAAACCATTTTTTAGATATATGCAGCTAAATAATAAATGGAACACTATTTAAAGAAATGCTGATTTTAAAAGTTTTTCATGTTTTTTTTCCCCCATTCAGTTTTAACATTTCAAAAGTAAATGGCCTAGTGTTGCAGTGTTTTTTGTCAATTATATAGACAAATGATCAGAATCAGTAAGAGACTTCTGTATTGACATTGTACAACTGCATGACCAATGCTTTAATCCACATGTTCAAGACTATTTATGGAAGTGGAACTACAGTACGTTTTACTTGTTCACAGTTGTGGTTGAAATGGTGGCATCTTTCTTCCCTCCCCAGTATAACATTGTGTGCAGCTTGCTCTTTTCCATTTTTGATGTGCACATTTTGTGCATTGGGGTGGATTTTGCACTAAATATATACTGTAATGTGATTTACATACAGTATTTTCAGACTAGTTTTGCAGTGAAGGGATTTTTTTTTTTTTTTTTTTTTTTTTTTTGAAATGTTACCTAATACAGCACAAGTTATAAAAAATATATATTATGGCTTGGACTAATTTTTCACAAAAAGTAACAGCAGTTTAGGAGGAATACTTTAATATTTAATGTACATATAATTTGCTATGAAGCACTTTAATCATGGTGTCCAGTTTCCCATTTGTTTGACTCTGTCTATCTAACATATAAAGTATATACAATTTTAATGTTTAATCCCAGTTAGATGACATTGGTTACTGGTTATTAATGTTTTGTATGACTTCCCAAGACAAGTTCATGCCTTTTTGAAATATGTTTTTATCTTTTTATATGTTAGAATTTACTTTGTATTAGTCTGAGCACAATGTTATTTATTCATATATTTTTGGTTAACTGAAAATGGTAGTGCAGAGATCAACTGTAGTGTAATCTAAAATATTCAATGTTACATTTTAAGTCCATGTTAATATCTGTTTTACGATAATACTGCTGACTGCAGACTAAAGTAGGTTTATAGTACCATAAAATGTTCAATGACACCGTGTGATGTGGGTTCTGCTCCATGCTCCCATCGCTATTCGGGAGCCCTTGAACCCAACACCGTCGATAATGTCTCCAAGATGAGCTAGACAGTGGAGGCAACAACTGAACAAGGGGATGGTACAAATGTGCAAAAGTGCTTTTATTAAAAATCCAACAAATCAAAAACAAAGTGTTCAAAAAGTGCAGTGTATCAAAACTGTTCAATGAATAATCCAATAGAGGAAAACGTGGAGGTTTAAAAAATACACAAAAACAATCCTTTTAAAACGAGGTTAAAAACGTTCTTTAGGAAGCAATTTTTAAAACCAATGACAATGCCAAGCTCGGTGCTTCTTTTCAGTTAGCATCTCACCTGCTTCTCCCGCTTGGGCTTAGCAGCAGGCGAGACACTCTGCAGATGCCCTTTTCTACTCAAACACAGGTCTGGAGACCTCCCAATCCTGGATTCGGTCTGGCACTTATCCCAGGCCTGAGACTTGGACTCCTTGTAGTCCTTGGTGTGAGCGTCCTGGAGTCTTAACACCAAGCCTCCCGACTCCCACTGCCTTTCCGGCCTTACGCGGCCAGTCGCCTTTCCCTGGTCACTCCCGCCAGCTGATTGCTCAGCAGAAGCGACTTCAACTTCAACACCTGGGTGTCGGCCTAACATCCAACTTCATCGCATCTGCCCACGAGCGCTCGCTCGCCCACACGCTCCGTGTGTCTCTCTCGTACCGCCTTGCTCGCTCGCTTCCTGTAACCTCCGTCCTTTCTTTCTGTTCTTTTTCCCAACCGACTCACGCTTCTTTTATACAGCGGGGGGGCCATAGCAGCTGCAGCACATTAGCCACGGGAACAATCACGCATGTCCCTCACCTGTGCACTAGGTGAGAAATGCCCACACCGAAGATCACCCCGTGGCTTGCTATGGCCACCACGCCCCCTCACTAAGCTGCCGCGAGTGCGGTGATTATTTAAAAAACGTGAGCTGTGGACCCATAACACCACACACAGACTGATCACTTTATACTTAATTCTGGAGTTAATTTCCTTTGAAACACTGCTTTGGTCAGAGCCAAGTCTAGTAAGATATGAACCCTCTTAGATCTAGCTCTTTCAGGCAGTCCCATGTTCCTTTTTAATGGACAAATTATAGTTCAATGGAGGCAAGGCCTATTTGCTGCTTCTCAGTGTTCCTTATTCCTGCCATCCTTGGAGCTAACAAAGGATCTAGGCACCTGCTAGGTCCTGTTAGTTTTTCCATTGTACAACTTAAACAGTAGTGGTTACAGAATACTTGCTTGTTCTAGTCTCTGGCAAGTGCGATTGTGTGTGTGTCTTAGCAGGATGCGAGTTGGGGCTGTGGTTTTTGACCCACAGCTCTTTTCTGTTTTAGATTTGTGCTGTAAACAGTTCATTTTGAAAAACTTTTTTTTTTTTTTTTTTTTAGGGTCTTCTTCCCCCATCTTTTTGGGCTCGATGTGCTTTATCAACCTTCTTCTGGGTCCTGCACCTCCTTGCCAATCAAGTCCCCTCACTTTCCCTTCTATACTTCCATTCCAATTACTCTTTTGCCCATATAATAATTCTCTTCTCATTACATGTCTGTACCACTTAAACCTACTTCAGTATACTTTCTTCAATATCTCTCCCACTTTTGTTTTACCTCTGATTGTTGTTGTTGTTGGGGGGTTTTTTTTTTTTTTTTTTTTTGGTTGTATTTCCACACATCCATTTTAAAATTCTCGTCTCTACCACATCTAACTTTATCACCTGCACTCCCTTTACCGCAAATGTCTTGGCTCCATACATCATTGCAGGTCTTTCCACTGTCTTAAAAACCTTTAATGTTTGACCATTGCCTTACTACTTTGATACCCTGATACCTTCATCCACTTGTTTTATAGCCTCTCTGATGGAAGAATTGCTCTGATTGATTTTATTTGTGTTGTCTTGGATTCCTTGTTCAACTGTAGCCCTGTCATATTGTTTGTATTTCATTTGCTTCTATAGTAAAAAAAGAATTTTAAATTCAAAACAATAAAACTGTTACAAAAACTAAATGTCATGTCACATGTACTGTATAATTATACATTGTCTCTTGCTAATGTATAGCAAATGAACACCCAGCTTTTATTACTGAAAGTACTGTTCATTTTATTTTTCTATTGGATATAGACTTAAATATATTCCACATGCTTCAGAAAGAGCACAGATTAAACTTTAATCAGCAAAATTGATGGACTTCGTAATAGGACTTTAGGAGGGGTTTATGTATATCCAGCAACCATTTGATTAGCAATTGACTGAGATGGGATGATATCTGTTGATAAAAATAAAAGTAGTTTATTTGAGTTTAGATTTTAACACGTCACATTGCAAATATTGCAAGCATTTTTTGACAAGGCGTTAAATTTAACTTGTAAGGTATAGCAAATAAACACACAAATGTGTGTGCACGTTCTGTAGTGAAATGCTGTGCTACATCGTGGAGAACAAAACACTTCAACTGTAATTTTCATCTAATTTGAGATGTTACTTTTACTGTATTATAAAATATTTTACTTGCCTTATTGATTAAAAGAGCAATGGTTAATATTTCTGGCGTGTAGTGAACTTTATTGGAAACAGACCTTGCTCATTAAGTCATTCTGATTTATTTATTTTTTTTTTTTATTTATTTATTTTTTTTTTTTTGGTGCCTCTTTTTGGTTATATTCAACCTTTTTAAACTAGTGGTGGCCTTATAATCATTTTGTGAAGATCAGTTGTCATTTCTTTCCTCTTCTTAAATATTTAGTGTCTATCTAGCAACTTCTAATGAGGCTGGCCTAGGTGATAAGGTAAAAGTATTAGGAAATACCTGATGATTCTTAGTACATGTCTTAGTACATGTCTGTTTATGGGACCTATAATGGGATTGAACTTGTATGAAGGGCCAGGCTGGTCATGGTTTAAGTACTTATTTAAAGCAGCAGTTGTTCATACAACCCCAGTCTGCATAAAGTACTGTTCAGTTCATTGGTTTACTTCAGTCCATGGCAGTTTTAACGTTTGATAAGGCAATGTTCTTGTATGAGTCAGTGGTACATTCTCATTTGGTTGTGTACGCTGTAGAGATGAGATACAGGCACATGTATTTGTCAAACTGCGTATACAACCCATCTCAAAACTAAATTTTCCAAAACTTTCCAAAGCTTCGAGCTAGAGCATGTAAATGTGGCGTCCAAATGAAACATTTGGTAATTGAATTTTGTTGTGAATACTTTTTTTTTTTTTTTTTTCACAATAAATATCCATTTTAGCTTTGCTGTTTAAGTAAATAGTTGTTGAGGAATATAACTAATATGTTCCCACCCATTTGCAGTTAAATGGAAAAATGGTTTAAAATGCAACTGTAGAGACAATTACTGTGTTTATTTAATTTGCATTGTTTTGATAAAATTCAATATCTCTCCAAAGTAAAGTTGTGCTTTTTATTTTTTTTACAAAAGTTTAATTATGAGGGTGGCGCAGTGGTAGCGCTGCTGCCTCGCAGTTAGGAGGCCTGGGTTCGCTTCCCGGGTCCTCCCTGCATGGAGTTTGCATGTTCTCCCCGTGTCTGTGTGGGTTTCCTCCAGGCGCTCTGGTTTCCTCCCACAGTCCAAAGACATGCAGGTTAGGTGGATTGGCGATTCTAAATTGTCCCTAGTGTGTGCTTGGTGTTTGTGTGTGTCCTGCGGTGGGTTGGCACCCTGCCCAGGATTGGTTCCTGCCCTGTGTTGGCTGGGATTGGCTCCAGCAGACCCCTGTGACCCTGTGTTCGGATTCAGCGGGTTGGAAAATGGATGGATGGAAGTTTAATTATGAAGTGTATGCATATATACAGCAGTTTGACTAAAGAGGTGAAAAGTTCTTGCTTCTTAATTGCCTTAATGGATTTCCTAAATTTAAGACTATTTATTTATTTATTCTATAAATTCAATAGGTACTGGAGCAAGTATTCTCTCAGCCTTCCAGGATTTACCATCAATTCCCTGGCCTTCAAACTCAAAGTTGGTGAAGCAACTGCAGATAATCTCTGTTCTTCAGTGGGTCATTACCTTTCTTGTTATGGGTAAGTGACACACAATTACAAAAATTTGCACATTCGTGCAGCAGGATGCGAGGAAAACTATACTCTTGATACGAAATTAAGAGAAAATGAAAATATTGTGAAATATTTTTGATGGAAAATCTAGTGGATCTAAGCCTGATACATTAACTCTAAAATACTATACTTGAGGTGTGTGTGTGTGCATTAAGCATGAAACTGATTAATTTTCTGCCATTTAATTTTTCTTTGAAAGTCCGTTTACTCAACTGTACACAAACTAGAATTAAATGTCTTAACCTTGAAGTAGCTGTATGATTTTTGTTTTTTCCTCCCCCAAGGTGCTGCATGTACGCTACTTCTTCTTTATATGTTCTGTACTGACTGCTGGGCGATTGCTGCTCTTTATATAGCCTGGCTTGTGTTTGACTGGAATACCCCAGAAAAAGGTAAGAACATTTCAAAGCATTTAGTACAAGACTGTAGTCCAAAAACAGTTGGCTGGGCAATGTCCCGCTTTTCCCTTGATAATATTATATTTGTTTTCCATTTAACACTGTCACTTGAAAGCAGATGTATTCGGTAATACATCTATTTTCTTGTCCATGAATTCCCATTAATCTTTAAATAGAACTGTTTTGCTATAAATGAGGAGTCTAGTGTGCCCCAGTATAATGGGATATGAATTAAAAAAATAATTTAAAGCAAAGTTTGTGCTCTCTGCTGGTTATAAATGCATATCTAATATTTTTAAATGATATAAATTACTTTTTGCATATTTAAGCTTTTTTTTTTTTTTTTTTTTTAATTGAAATTCTCAGTTTTAATGCACATTGTTTGGGTAATTTAGCATGCACTTTAGATATGTCAAGAGATGTCATTGCTTTTAATTTTTTTTATTTTTTATTATAAAGGAGGCAGACGTTCTGAATGGGTCAGAAACTGGACTGTCTGGAAACACTTTCGAGATTACTTTCCAATAAGAGTAGGTTATTTTGCATATAATTTTTTTTTATTTTTTTTTAATCGATTGGTACAACTGTATGTATAAGATGTCCTAAGTGAGTGTGTATATATTTGTTTATATGTATAGATACAGTATGTGTCTGTTTTTTTAATATATATATCTATATCTATATCTCATCATATTCTACAGTATATACAGTTGTGCTTGAAAGTTTGTGAACCCTTTAGAATTTTCTATATTTCTGCATAAATATGACCTAAAACATCAGATTTTCACTCAAGTCCTAAAAGTAGATAAAGAGAAACCAGTTAAACAAATGAGACAAAAATATTATACATGGTCATTTATTTATTTATTGAGGAAAATGATTGAATATTACATATTTGTGAGTGGCAAAAGTATGTGAACCTCTAGGATTAGCAGTTAGTTTGAAGGTGAAATTCGAGTCAGGTGTTTTCAATCAATGACACCAGATGACAATCAGGTGTGTGAGTGGGCACCCTGTGTTATTTAAAGAACAGGGATCTATCAAAGTCTGCTCTTCACAACACGTGTTTGTGGAAGTGTATCATGGCATGAACAAAGGAGATTTCTGAGGACCTCAGAAAAGAGTTGTTGATGCTCATCAGGCTAGAAAGGGTTACAAAACCATCTCTAAAGAGTTTGGACTCCACCAATCCACAGTCAGACAGATTGTGTACAAATGGAGGAAATTTGACCCCAGGAGTGGTCGACCAACAAAGATCACTCCAAGAGCAAGGCGTGTAATAGTCGGCGAGGTCACAAAGGACCCCAGGGTAACTTCTAAGCAACTGAAGGCCTCTCTCACATTGGCTAATGTTCATGTTCATGAGTCCACCATCAGGAGAACACTGAACAGCAATGGTGTTCATGGCAGGGTTGCAAGGAGAAAGCCACTGCTCTCCAAAAGAAAATTGCTGCTTGTCTGCAGTTTGCTAAAGACATGTGGACAAACCAGAAGGCTATTGGAACAAATGTTTTGTGGACTGATGAGACCAAAAATAATGCTTTTCATTTAAACCAAAAAGTTTTATGTTTGGAGAAAGGAAAACGCTGCATTCCAGCATAAGAACCTTTATCCCATCTGTGAAACATGCTGGTGGTAGTAACATGGTTTGGGCCTGTTTTGCTGCATCTGGGCCAGGATGGCTTGCCTTCATTGATGGAACAATGAATTCTGAATTCTTCTGAGAATTCTAAAGGAAAACGTCGGGACATCTGTCCATGAACTGAATCTCAAGAGAAGGTGGGTCATGCAGCAAGACCACAACCCTAAGCACACAATTCGTTCTACCAAAGAATGGTTAAAGAAGAATAAAGTTAATTTTTTGGAATGGCCAAGTCAGTCCTGACCTTAATCCAATCAAAATGTTGTGGAAGGACCTGAAGCGAGCAGTTAATGTGAGGAAACCCACCAACATCCCAGAGTTGAAGCTGTTCTGTACGGAGGAATGGGCTAAAATTCCTCCAAGCTGGTGTGCAGGAATGATCAAAAGTTACCGGAAATGTTTAGTTGCAGTTATTGCTGCAGTGGGGAGTCACACCAGATACTGAAAGCAAAAGTTCAAAGGTTCACAGGATTTGCCACTCATAAATTGTGTAATATTCAATCATTTTCCTTAATAAATAAATGACCAAGTATAATAATTTTGTCTCATTTGTTTAACTGGTTTCTCTTTATCTACTTTTACTTGAGTGAAAATCTGATGTTTTAGGTCATATTTATGCAGAAAAATAGAAAATTCTAAAGGGTTCACAAACTTTCAAGCACCACTGTATCATACACACACACACACATACAGGTAGTCCTCAGTTTACAGACTTAGAAATGGTGACGCATGCACCTCAGTAACTGCCGCTCCTGTCATCTTCTGCCTGGGGACGCTGCAAGCTGTGGCTGGAGGGGGGCGATTTTGCTGCTCGCACAGTGTAGTGTCCCTTGGGCGGCTCCTGGCGGAAAGCGGTGACCCGTGGTCCATAGTCACTGGGGCCACAGCTATCGCTCGTGTGCAGGATGGAGGCTTGATGGGGTGGTTTGCTGATTTCACTGCCCGCCCACCACACACGGCTGCCCTGTTCGTTCTTGGTGGGCGGCTGGTAATGCTGCAAGCGGTAACCCGGTTGTGGCTGAATGGGGAGGCCATTGAGGGTGAACGGGGTGGCGGGGGGGGGGGGGGGGGGGTGTAAGCATTGTAGTGTGCCTTGGGTGGCTGACTATTGAATGGGGGTGGTGGGCGATTCACTACCCGCCTTTGGCCGCACTGTGTTCGTTCTCGGTGGGTGGACGCTGCAGGCAGCATACTGTAGTGGAGGTGAATATGTGGTGGGCAGGTGGTGAACTACCCCCCCACCCCCCCCCCAATTCATTCTCGATAGCAAGCCTGCTTGTACTGTTAGCACATAGCAGGAAGTTGTCTCTTGTCAGTACATCAGACGTGTTGACGACCGGTGCCTTCCTGCTGTGATAGCGTGTACAGTGCTGTGCAGAAGAGCTCATCTTAACCTTTTGTGTTCACCCTTCAAGGATGTCTATGAAACACGAATCTGATGCAAGTGCTGGTGATAACAGTAAAGAAGAGAGACACCATCACCATGGGAAATAAAGTCGAAATGATAAAAAGGTCAGAGAGTGGTGAAACTCCATTCATTGGCAGAGCACTTGGTTACAGTTGGTCAACAATAGCATTTATTAAAATAATGTACCTGTTCCAACTTGCATATAAATTCAACTTAAGTACAAACCTACAGTCCCTATTTCGTACGTAACCCGGGGACTGTGTGTGTATGTATGTGTATATGTATGTAAATATGTCATTTTAAAAGATATCCTGTTGTGCTGGCTTTCTCTTACTTTTTATTAAAATTATTCTCTTGCACTTGATATAGAAAAATGCATAGGTTGACATGAAATGTTGGTAGGAATGTTTTACAAACTGAAATAGAAAAACTAGAAATGTATTTGAGAAGAACTCCATTTTTGAGTTTTTGTTTAGTAGTATAGTAAAAATAGATTGAGTTATATATCAGATTTTTCCTTTCCCGATATATCAAACATTATCATTTCCTCTTACAAGTTTTCCATCAGACCCTCTAATATTTTGTCTCAGTCAAAAGTTTTGAAAGCTTCCTAGGTGTTATTGACAACTTGCTGCCATCTAGAGTATAATTTATAACCCATTTCCTTCCCAATACATCTCTCTCCCTTCGTATATCACCATTAAGTCATAGGTCATGAAATACTCCTTTAAAGAAAATGGTGTGCAGGCAAACCAACACAATGATCCCTTATTTTGAATAAGCACATTAAGTCTGTAAAACATCACTTAACATGATAAAGTAAAACATTCTGAAATAAGAATATTCAAAAACACTTTTGAAATGGACTGCTACAAAATGTTCATAATCCATTACCATAGTTGAATAGGCTTACAAATATTTACTTTGCTAATGGATATCTTTTTGCACTGTGGCAGGTGTAAATATACAGCGTAGTAGAGAAGATGGGGTTCTTGCTTTATACAATTGCCGTGCTGATAAAAAGTACTTGGGGTTGAATTTTTAGGAGACAAAGATGCCTACCAGATATATACAACATTACAAATGAGTATTGCATCAATTAATTAGGTTAAGAAATTTCAAACATCCGCACACTTGTCGCTTTAGTTTTTAAATTTATTGCCAATTATTACACTTCTTGCTTTAGTTGCAAGTGTAGGTGAATACAGTAAATTGAGTACTGAAAAATGTTGCACCATGCAGTAGACCATTCAGCTTGGTTACCGGGTAAAATAAACAATTAAAATGTTAAATCATTCTTCTTCTACTAAATGTAAGCAGAATATTGTAATTGTCCTCAATATTAACACTTGAAATTCCAATGGTAAAATTTCTAAAAGCAGTACATGTTACAGCACCCAATCGTGCCATTTAGGTAAACCTAACCATACAAGCAGCAGTATCAATAGGCGAAATTGCGTTATTATTCAGCAAAGTGTTTTGTTTTCATGGACTTCCCTCCTCTGTTTCACCACCATAGTTTTATAAGGTTAGTCTCCAGTGATGCATCAGATTGGTAACTCAACAAAACTGACCAAATTTTGCAAAGATATTTGTTGCTATGTTGCAGAAACAGTTTTAAAAATGAGACGTGCCAATGAACATAATTTTTTTCTTGGTAGGATCGTTCTCCCATACAATTTTTAACTAGGAATCTTAGACCTAGTACTTGCTTACTACACATGGAGAACAACATTACATTAGAGTTCATTGACTAAATGATTTTTTTTAAAAGTTCATGAGGAGTATTACTCTTGTAAAACAAACAGTATTTTATAATGGTACTTTCCAAAAGCTGGTAATGTAGTTTTGGATTTTCTGTGACATAACCGGTCACCCCAGTACCATTCAGATAAAACTCTAGCGACTCAAATTCATGCATATATGGGACAACTATATGACTTCTAGGATGATGGGAATGGAAGTGCGTAGTTTCCAGGTATGTGGGGGGGGTGTAGCTGTTATGTTGGACAGGTCTATTACATTTGTTCAACTGCCTTAACTAAAACAGAGTAACGTATTGTAGATAAACCATGCAGGACTTCATTATTAGAGTAATAAAACATTGAACATTAAGGCTCAAAGGAACCTGTGTTTATTACATGTGCTTATTTTACATGACTGAGGTATTGACAACTGCCCAGTTTAAATTTGATACTTTGGAAAATTCTAACTAATGTTCACTGGTGTGTGGTAGTGGTTGGGTGTGTGGTGTTTTTTTTTTTTATACTTTAGCACTTGTTGATGAGACAGCCAATTGCCAGATAGACTTTGATCTCTTGGCCAGAGTGATCCAGATTCTGGTAAAGTTGTTTACTTTATGCTGATCTTTGGTTACAAGTTAATACAGCTGCTGCTTTTTAGATGCATCTTGCCTAGCAGGCAGGCATTTATTAGATAAACTGCATTTGGGGGATGGATGATATTTCTGCTAATGACTGTTCCTGTTCAAAGTCACATTTAAAATTACACTTGAGTAAAATCTGTTGTGCATAGTGATGGTGGAGGACAGCTAATCATAAATGAAAATTTTACAATTACTATATTTTAACATATAATCCATTAATCAATCCATTTTCCAAACCAACTTAATAGCCACTGAAGCCTACCCCAACAGTAATTGGGTGCATAGCAGGAAGGAAAAAAATAGACAAGGCACCAGGGCAAATAGACCCACGCACACACTTGCTAGGGCCAATTCAGCAATGGCAGTGTACCTAACCTGTATGTCTTTAGACTGTGGGATGAAAAGTGGGTTCCCAGAGGAAACTCGTGTTGACGCAGGAAGAACATGCAAACTCCACTCTGCCACCATGCCATCTTTTTGACATGTAATAAGACAATTTTCAGTATATATATATATATATATATATATATATATATATATATATATATATATATATATAATAGTGTGTGTATAATATAGATCTATAGTGACAGATTAGGGCTGTATCGCTCCCTTGAACCCCTGTCCAAGACGCCAGATAAAAGTCCAAATGATGACTTTATTTAATTGCCACAGTGCACAAAGCACAGTCTCCTCCACTATATTCATAAACCAAACAATAATAATCAGTACAAATACAATCCTCCGACTCCCAGACACATTGCCACCCTTCCACCCAGCTCAGCTCGCCGTCTGGGAGCTCCCACAGTCCTTTTTATCCTTCCTGACCCAGATGTGTTCCCAATCCCCAGTCCACGTGATTCTCTATCACTTCCGGGTCAGGTATGAGTCCTTCTCACCCCGGAAGCACGTCGCTCTTCCTTTGACACACTTCGGGGTTATAGGGCACAAATGAGTCTTCGGTCCTCCCTGCAGCTCTCTCTTGCGGCCCCTGTGGTATCCAGCAGGGTCGTATATAAAAATTACATAGTCCATGACTCCCTGCTGGTCTTTAGGGGAACCTCCATACTGCAGGGAGGGCTCCATCTGGTGGCCTGGGAGTATTGGCCGGCCGAAAGACCACTATATAAATAATGATATATATACAGTGTGTGTGTGTGTGTGTGTGTGTGTGTGTCAACAAGTGCATTAAATGGCCCTCATTAGCAATCACTAAATTTGAGGTGTAGTGTACTGTTACTACAGAGTTTCAAAATGTAGTCTTGAACAATATGTTCTGCAGGGTGGTGGTCCTGTTAATGACATCCACTTCCTATTCCTCACTTTTCTCCACATGGTGCTAGTAGAGACAGGGCGGAAGTGATGTCCTTGATTGTTCTTTCACATGTTCCCCACCATTCTAGAGATGAAATTGGAGATTTGGTTAAAGACTGTTCACTGCTTCTCTTAAGTTGTTTCACTGCAGAACATTCGCCATGCTGGCATGTTGGACACCTTTTTCACCTAACCTTTTGGGTTAAAGATGAAAATCGGCCCTGGACAGCACTTTACTCCATGGCAGGACCCACTCGTGCACATATCCATTCTCACATGGCCAATTTGCAGTTTCACTTGCATGTGTTTCTTTAATATCACTTCAATAGTGTAATGCTCATAAATTAGCAAGTTATCTTGGTTATTCTCTCCAGCTTCAGGAGCTTCCATACTGTCCTATTAGACAGTTCAATATATTGATGGATATGCCGACTTAGTATACTGCACCTTCCAAGACAGTGTAAACTCTGCTCTACATCTACTCAGCTGTACATGGCCTCAATGCTGGTGGACTCTGCTATCCTACTAGGTCTTTGTCAAAAGGCTGAGAAGTTTTCTCATTGATTACCTCCGTTTTTCATGAATGTTTGTAAATGACATCCACCTTCATGTGCTCTTGTCCACTAGATGGCAGAGACAATCCTTGTTTACCCAACAACGTTCATTTCATATGATGCTTGTAATTTGGTGTGTTTTAATGTTGTGCTCTTCCTAGACTAATGTAAATGTAAGCACATTATTGCAGACTGTGCAGCCATATTAACATTAATAGTGTACCATTTAATCATGTAGAAGCAGTGCATTTTGTTACACAAGTACCAGCAAACGACACTGCTTCACACACTCCTGTAAATACTTCATATGAACGCAATACCTGTCCTCCATGTACTGAAGAGATTGGTACAGAAATTTTTACAGTCCTATATTCTATCTATCCCCAACATTTATGTATTTTTTTTTTTTTTAACGTGCAACTATTCTTCCAAAGTGCCATTTAACTCTAAAATTGAAATGCTGTCCTGTGACACTAGCCTCTCGTCATTCTCTAGATTTGTTTGTTTGTAGCACTCTTGCTTTTTCTCTTGTTGATCAATACTACATGCTTCTTTTGACATGGCAATACTTTATATTTTTACCTGTGAGTTTACTTGGTTTGATACAGTTCTGTAATAATAATTGTTTTGTAAATTGTCTT
>JANRMT010028174.1:139387475-139454889 GCA_026402145.1 Polypterus bichir lapradei
AATTACTGAATACCTTGCCTTTTCTATTTTTCTTTTTTAAACAGTTGATCAAAACCCATACTTTGCTGCCGAGCAGAAATTACATTTTTGGATATCATCCACATGGCATTTTCTGTTTTGGAGCATTCTGCAACTTTGGTACAGAAGCAACTGGGTTTTCAAAAAAATTTCCAGGCATTCGCCCTCACCTTGCTACACTGAGTGGGAACTTTAGATTGCCACTGCTGCGAGATTATTTATTATCTGGTGGTAAGTATGTTTTTAACTGGTGTGGTAAATTGTAATCATTCACTTTGAAATAATGATGAGCTTCGCTGTGTTGCTTTGTTAAAAATTGTACCTTTTTCACAAAATAGTTTCAATTGATGATGTATCCATAATTTATTAAATCTTTGGCTGGCAGCATTGTAATGCCTGAGGGCCAATAGCTCTTTAGAACTGAGCCTATTCAATATTCTATCCCTCAACATTTTGGTAATGTTGATCTTTTAATAGGAATGATCGTAACTTTGGTGTTTTTCATGTAATGTAAACTGTTAAATTTGAAGTTGTACTAAAACTATAAATTATGAATTTTAAAGTTTTAGTTAAAACTTTAAAGGCGAAATAGTTTTTTATTTGTATGTGTATATGTTTCTGTGTGTGTGTGTGTGTGTGTGTGTGTGTGTGTGTGTGTACGTAAATTAAATTTTAAATTTGTATTAGTTTTGTTTATAATGTGTGTTTTCATCTATTGTTCGGTGTCCTTGAGTGTTTAGAAAGATGCCTAGGAATAAATAAAACATATTTTTAAGAAAAATATTGAAATCCCCCTCCCTCCCCAACCCAATTCTTAAAAAAAAAAAAAAAAAAAGTTTGTATGGATGGTTAACAATGAGAACATTAGCAGGAGTGCTTCGAATTTACTTGAAGTTTTTGCTTGAGTTCAGGAATTTGTTATAAAATGGCAATAACTTAACTCTAGTCCATCAATAGTATTTTCCTGAGGTTTCAGCAAAAGCACTAACATGTGCTTGAGACAAGTTAAATTTTGGCATTTTAAAGTGTAGTTTTGATTAGTCATTACTTGACTTTGTTCTGGTTTTGTCTGGATAAGTTTAACAAATTAAAAAATGGTCCATTCGTTTTTGAATATAATTTTTAATTTCAGTTTTTAGTTGGCAGTGTATTCTCATTTTAATGCAATTTTAGATATTAGTTAAAATTAGGAATTTCTTTGTTGGCAAATGTGGTATTTTGAGACATTTCAGTTGCTAACTCTTAATATCCGTTACTAGTCATATTTTTTGCTTCCACATTAACCTTGTACGTTTTGCAATAGTTTAATATTACCAGAGGAGGTGGCATCTGAGCTTTGTACTCTGGATTCTTCCCCACACTTTGACTAGATTTAGAAATTGTTTTAAGGTCACTGTCTTAACTTCATTATATCTTGAAACTATGATTTGTTTCCTGTTTCCTTGCCTCTTTTTATTGTTCTCTTACATTACCTGTGATTTGGCCGTGTCAGCAGCTTCACTTTGTCTTTTTAAAGCTATGCCATTGTAAAAACTGTCATTAGTAATTAGAGTATGTAATCCATTTTCTCCAGAAATCACTAAAAAATATATATATATTAAACTGAGTGTGTATTTAACTGCATTTCTTTACTGTGATAAAGTATCAAATTGGACTGTCCTGGTGCAGTTTCATTTTGCACAACTGAATGTATCATTGTAGAGGTTTATTTGCATTATGTTGGTTATGCCATTTTGGTTTCTATAATGACCGTTACTTTATTATTCTCTTTGCACAGCTGTGGTCATGTTTATAGTAGCTATGCTTATCGGTCATATGACATGGAGATGCTGTGACTTGCCATGTCCACACGTTCTGCCTATATAAATTGCTAGCATACAGCTATTTGTTATCCAAGCATTTTATCATCTTTACAAAATGCTTAAGTATTGTATGCAGGATTAAGAAAACGCATAGGAAACTTCGCTTCTTTCTCGGACTTTGACTCTGGTTTGTACTCGGTATGATAATGCGGGTGGCCCCTTGTTACAGGATACTACGGGGAGCCTCTTGAACCCAACACCACCGATAGTCATAACTGGGATGAGCTTGACAGATGAGGACAAACGCAAACAAAGCAAAGGGATGGTGTAATGATGCTCAGTACTTCTATTAAAACCAGTTCAAAAGTTAAGAGTGTTCAAAATGGTACAATGCTCCACACTTCAATAAATCCAATAAGAGAGTGGAAATCCATGATATTAAAAACAGGACTTAAATAATGGGGGGGGGGGGGGAAAAACATTATAGTCATTTGGTTAATGTTCCTTTCCCTCCCAGGCAAGTCCAGCACAACTCGTTCTCCCATTGCTTTGCTTGCTCAGCTGGAAAAGACTTCAACAGCTGCGGTCCTCTCCAATCCAACCATCTTGGCTGCCTCAAGTGGTGTCAGCCAGACCACTTGGGGTCGGTTGTCCTGATTTTTTTTTTTTTCTTGTTCACATTGGTTTACCTTGAATCTCTGGCGAGGACACCACCTTTATCACACCCACTCCTTTGAACAATCAGTCAGGACGATCTGTCACTAGAGCACCGATGCTCCATTTGTGGGACCAATGACCGCACTGCCTTTCCCTATGCTGGCTGGTATGTTCTCTCCTCTCCTCTCCTTATATGCTGGGGAGCAGCTATAGGTGTGATTCCTTGCGATCACCTAATGGTCACCCTGGGCTGATAAGACAATCGGACTGTCTGCACGTGCTGGCAAGGCAATGCACAGATGGCTGACTGCATCCCACCAACTCGGAGATGAGCTGTCTTCTCTGCACTCCCCAGCACAAGCATATCCTCCAATTTTACACGCCTGGGTTTTGAAATTTTTCATTTGTTCATGTTGGTGTTGGAACCCCTTCAGTTTATGCTTCATTTCCTACGTATGTATGGGCCCCCCCCATTTCTTCCCTGTAGCACCCGCACACCCCATGTGTTTCACTTTTGAGGGAAAAGGATGGAATCTCTAAATTAAATACCAAAAGGAGTAACGTAGATGCCATCTAGGCTCTTCGACAGTAAACCAACTGTCGATCTTTGCACATACAAGTACTACAGATGGTACTTTATTTGTCCCAAGAGGAACGTTTAGCCTATATGAGGATGTTGTAAGAGGTGTGGTGGTTTTTTTTTTTTTTTTTTTTTTTTTTTTTTTTTTAAATAAAGGCAGAGGCTTGCTAATGCAACATTATCTGTTATGTTGATACTGATATTACATATTTCCCTTGCTATTATTTGGAATATGAATGATAACAGATTCCATTATCCAACCTGCTATATCCCAACTACAGGGTCATGGGGGGGGTTTTGCTGGAGCCAGTTCCAGCCAACACAGGGCACAAGGCAGGAAACAAACCCGGGCAGGGTGCCAACCCACCACAGTTGATAACAAATTATGAGTGAAAAATATATTTATTTAGCCTGTGTAATGAGGAGAGCTCCATACAAGAATGGGTAACTGTTGACTTGTGCCGGTCAGAAGTTTCTATATGAACCATAGACCTGTTGATGGTTTTTGCTTTTTCAGTAGAATGAAAACGGATACATCAGGTAACGATCCTATGCAAAGAATGAAGGATCTCATAGTTACATAGTTCTTATAAGGATATTAAAGCTATCGCCATTAAACTACAGAAGTGACACATGGCACCATAATTTGGCAGGTTACATGCAGCATGTACCTTTACAGTCTTTCAATTGGTTTGTTTTTTTACAAAAATCTATCTGCCATTAGGTGGAGGCATAGAGCGGGCAGTTGTGTGCTTTTTTTTTTTTTTTTTTTTTTTAAATAGTGAATACTTTGTATTACTTGTATGTTTTGATGTAAATTAACTTTCAAAAGTAAAAAAAATAATAATTTGCATAAACACATGAGGCCAGATGACTAACTAAGGTAACCAAATGCTTAAATTTTAATATGAATTATGCAGTGTTCATTATAATGCTGGATGATTCTGGTACCAAGAGTTGTAGAACTCTGTGGCATTTGCCAGTACACATTTACAGTACTTGACCATATATATGGTATATTTGTGAGTAAATTCAGTGCTATTTGGTTCAGTGCAGTATAATATCTCTTGGAGCTTTGTTGTGGCTGTATAAACTCATTGTTATTCTGAATCGATTAAAACATTCTGTAACCAGCACAAATGAGTTTTGAAGTGTACATACTGCATTTTCAAGTTTTTTACTCTTTAAATCACTTTTTTTTTTTTTTTTTTTTCTTTCTGCAGATTAGCTGCATGCACTGAAGTTGGTTGAGTGCAATTGATTATCTACACCTCCTAATTAACTTTAGCAATTGTTTCAAACTATAGATGGGCTAATAACAGTTTGCAAGATTCCCATTAATTTAAATGATAGGTACTGTACTTTAGATATTAGCAACTTTCTGACTTTGGATTATGGGCATCTTACTACTAACAGTATAAAAAAAATATATTGATACACTTGAGTGTTATGTTTTTTGATAGTGCATCAATTCTCAAAAACATAGTATCGATCTTAAATTACTAGTTTACTTTCAAAGATTCAAGGCACTCAGTTAATTTTGTATTATGTTTAAACCCCCAATTGCAAGATAGCAGCTAATGTAACAATATAAATTGAGATACGAAGTAGCGTAAGGGTTGATGTATGTATGCTTTCAATACTCTGGCGGATGGATCTGGCAGACAACATGGATCGTACTGTGACAAATTGAGCTGACTAGTAATATGACAACCGATGGCTGAATCCAGAGGTGTTAGACCAGCTCCCAAGGCGTACAGAGCAGAAGTGTGGGCTCATTTTGGCTTTCGCAATAAATAAGGCACTCGGGACATTGACATGAGCCATGCCATCTGCAGATTGTGCCATGCCAAAGTCAAATATTCGGGGAACACAACAAACCTGAGAGCACATTTAGCAAGACACCATTCTGATGTGCAGATAAGGAAGCAAATGGCAAGCGTTTTAAAGTGGGTCCCTCTCAACTCACTATGGTACAAGTTCACACACTGAATTTAGCCCAGACCTCAACTCGTGCAAACAAAATAACTTGGTCAAAACTTTTATTTCATTTGCAAAGATATGCACCCTCTGAGTGTTGTAGAGAATGAATGCTTCCGAAATACACCATACCCTCCTGACAACACATCACTGACATTGCTGTGCCCAAATTGTATGAGAAGGTAAAAATGAAGGTACTGAAATCTCTCCGCTCCACCGCAGAAACATTGTTACTGCAGAGAAGTGTTCTGAAAGCTGGGCATGTTAACCAGCTTATCTTCCTCCACAATAATCTTGACATTAAAAAATAAGCACTGACATGCATACAAACTGTAATAACATGTGCAATCCAAGTTTTAAGATCTGAAAAATATTGACTAGCAATATATATGCATTTTTCAGTTTTGTTTAGTATTTTCTTTAAGAATTCTGCAAGCACTTTTAATTTTCGGTGATATAGGCAGTTGTTCCTTTTTTCAGATTGCAGAAAATTATAGTGTTACGATGTTGGATGTTCGAGGGGCAATGCATTTTCTTTTATTGACCACGAGATTGAAAAATTAAAAAAATGGTCTACATGCTACAATAGAATGTGACCCTTTAAAGCAGAACTTATATTATTTTTTATTTTTTTTTTCCTCAGTTTGTTTTCCTAAAGAATCCTGCAAGCACTTTTAATTTAATTTTTTTTTTAAATTTTTTTTGTTCGGATTACAGTGCTATGATGTTATGCATTTTCTTACAAACTACTTGAAACATAGTGTGAACTGTGAACCTTTTAAAGCAGGATCAAAAAGTACAGTAATTTTCTTTTTAGTGATATAGGAACATTTTAATTCCTTTCCTCAGATAGCACAAAAGGTATTGTTGCTATGATGCCTGAAGTTATAGGGACTGTGATAAATGTAGTTACAGATCCCACTATTCTTATTGCATAAAAAAGTAAACTTTTTTTTTTTTTTTTTTTTAAACTCCGATTTTATGCACATAGTGGTGTGTTCTTTATACTATGATAGTTTTCCTAAAATTAGATTTAAAAAAATTACAATATCGCAATATATTTGAATCGTAACCCCAGTATTATGATACGTATCGCAAAGTTCTTGCCAATACACAGCCCTACTTACTACTACTGTACATGCATACAGAAACTATTTTTCTGTGTTCTATATGGCAGAAGCTTGTGTAAAGGGGTAATGCATTACAGAAACACGTCTGTGGAATAATGCAGTTAAAGCAATTACGGAAAACAATTATCAGCAAGCTCATGCAGGTAACTACTGAACTTTCATAAAAAGCAATTACACCAAAATGTGTGTGATGTGCATGATGTGTTTTTGTTTATTGCATTATCTTTATTTCAACTTGTACAGGGTTTTTTCTTTTTTTGTCATGAGTCTTTTTCAACAAAATCTATTTTTTTGGAAGAATGAAGTATTTTTCTTCCTGATATTATGTTGTCTGTTATTTTAATCATGATTTCTATCTCCTTAAACTTACAGTAAATGGTTTTTATACTGTAAGACAAGCAGTAGGTGTTTTCTGAGGTACAGTTAAGTTGCACTGAATTCTAACATTTGGGAACTGTAACTTCACTTGAGTGTTATAAGGTTAAATTATTGCTTGCTGTTTTCCAATTTGTAAGTACAATCTAAATTTTGTTCTTTTACGACCCTTCACTATTTAATCTATATTTTATTGTACCCTTATGTAATCCACACAGCATACTTAAACTGACCTTTTATATGTTTTGTTTAGTTTAAGAAACTTCACAGGAACTACAGTTAACACTACAGTTGATGTACTATTCTCAGTTTATAATTAAACTTTAGTTTTTAAAACTAAATTAACAATTTAACTCTACATTGTAGTGATGATTTGTTTTAATATACCCAAACTCCTCATTGGCTAATTTTTTTTGTATTTTCAGCATGTATTCCCTCAAATCATCACTTGAGCATTGGAAAGGTGCTATATAAATAAAATGTATTATTATTACATGTACCAAGTACAGTACTGCCAATTACTCCCAGTTACATGAACTGCTATTTACAGCAAATTTCACTACCTTTTTATACTGCAGTAGGATATTCATTAAATAAGTCGTCTAGGAATTGATGATTTGACTGTGCAGGCATAAAGTAGTCTCTGACGAAGACTGGCTGCAATGAAAACTTGTTGGTTTCTGCTTTGCTTTATAACAGTTACCATAAGTTTGCCAAATTTTCCCTCATTCTAATTCTTTGTTGTGAAAGAAAAAAATTACTGTGTATAAGAAAGCAAATTAAAATTTTAAACATTTTTTTTGGTCCATTGAGTTTTAAGAGACTTGTATGTGCTTTGCAGGAATTTGCCCTGTTAATCGAAAAGCAATAGACTACATTCTCTCAAAGAGCGGAACTGGCAATGCTGTAGTCATTGTTGTAGGTGGTGCTGCTGAGTCTCTAGACTGCACTCCTGGGAAGAACGTAGTGACTCTGAAGAGCCGCAAAGGATTTGTGAAGCTGGCCTTGCAGCAAGGGTAAGAAAATTACACCAAACTGGGCATTTGGATTGTGGTGTATGTCACCCAGTTTGAGGTCTTTATATAAGAAAAAGAGAAAAAGAAACAACCATTCTGTTTTGGAGAAACTGCAAATTGGCCATGTAATATTCCTAAAATTGATATCAGGAAATCTGTCAGCATACAGATTTCCAGATTTAAAAAATATATATATTTAAGTCGGAAACCACATCTTTATAAAATTCACTCGTTTATTAATCGCCAAATATAAACAGTGCCCAAGCATCAATTGCCTCTAATTCGGCTTCTCTATTATAGTCCGTGGCCGCCTTTCCTCTCCTTATGGGAGCTTCATCCTGCTCCCACTCCCGACTCTAGCTACTCGATTGTAGGAAGGCGGCCCCTTTTATTCCCGACCGGATGTGCTCCAGGTGTCTGACGTCCTTCTGGCAGCACTTCCTGGTGTGGCGGAAGTGCTGCCCTTTGCATCGGGAGCACTCCAGGGGCCCCTGGAAGGCTCTTCCACCATCTTGCCGGTGGTTGTGGTGGAAGTAACTGTTTCCCAGGTTCCACGAGGTTTGGGCCGCCCCCTGGCGGTGGCCACGGGTCCAAGCGGGTTGGAACTTCTGTCCTCCTCTCCCGTGGTCCTCTCCTGATCCAGGGCAGTTGCCCCCTCATGGCCCGGAGAACATAAATGCCATCTTCCGGTCCTTCCAGGCATCCCGGCTGGACCCCAGCAATCTGTGACACTGCCCCATCGCCAGTGAAGAACGGTCGTTCATAGCGGCCAGTCCCGCAAGGGTAGACTTTGGGCAAAGCAGGACTAAACTGTTGTCATCCAGGGCCCGGTCCTATAAAAAATGAACACGGGCACAGAGCCGTTGCCCTGATGCCACTGTCTGGCATTTTCCGCTGCAGGAAAGGGCTAATGCTCCCCCCTTTGGCCGGCACCCTGGTTGCCGAAACATTGGAACCCACTCAGTGTCTTTCATGCCCCCGTCTTTGGGTTGACTACCGGAACCACTGTTATTCTCCTCATCCTGCTGACTATGCCAATTGTGGACGCTAGAGGCACTGTTGCCCCGCTGAACCCACCAGACAGACATCCAAGACACAATTGTAAAAGCACAAAGAAGATTTTTTTTATCATCTTCAATAATAGTGCCCAAAGCACCGTACACTCCACAATTAACAATTCTCCAGTCAGTAATCAATAAACATAACTCTCCACTCCCAGCAGCTCCTTCCTCTACCACCCAACTCCAGCTTAACCTGCTGGGGTTTCCCACAGTCTTTTTAAAATCTCTGCTCCGGAAGTATTCCATCTCTGGGTCAAACGCCTTCTTCAGTTGTCCTGACTCCTAAGTACTTCCGGATCAATGTCACCATAATATCCCCCAGGTTCTTGGTGAGCTCCCCCTGGTGGCACCCACGGCACCCAACAGGGCTGAAGAATCGGACTCCATGTCCCATGCTGCCCTGCGGGAGTCCGGGGAACCATTTCCATCCAGGGGAGCTGCCATCTAGCGTCCTGGGGGATTTATTGTCCTAAAAAGGCCGCTGTCTTCATTTGACGATCGGACTGAAATGCATGCTGAACGTCCATCACACACACACACTTTTTTTTTTTCTTTCCCCCAGTTTCAAACGTACAGTAATTCCCAGGTTGACAAGTCCTCTGATAACAAGTCTCCTTAATATCTAGTTCATGCACAAATGAATTCACTAAACAGATGACAACTTTAACGGCCTTCTCACTTAAGGTGAGAAGGGTTGGGAAAGATACAAAAGTAAAATATACCCTTTACAGCTCCCTATTTTTATTCTGTGGTCTAACCATATCCTGTTAATGTTTAGATATCAGAAATGAAATGACAAATGCTTTCTAAATGTGATATAGGAGGAAGGTGAAATTGTTTTGTGCAAAATAAAAAAATTAGAGAAATGAAGAACACAAATGTGTATTAGTGAGATATTCCTGAATGACTTGGAAACATAAACTGGAATAAAGAGACAGATGTTGACTGTCAAAGGCCTTAATGTTTGCTAATCTTAAGGTAACCAAGTTGTAATTGTATATCAGGAATATCATACTTTAGTTATAGAAGCTTAAGGGTGGGTTTCATTGGAAACAACGGTGGCTAGTGTTGGCTGGACATTATACAAATTTGTGATTCTTCTTCTTTTTCTTCTTCTTCTTTCGACTGCTCCTGTTAGGGGTTGCCACAGCGCATCACCTTCCGTATCTTTCTGTCCTCTGCATCTTGTTCTGTTACACCCATCACTTGCATGTCCCCTCTCACCACATCCATAAACCTTTGCTTAGGCCTTCCTCTTCCCTGGCAGCTGTATCTTTAGCATCCTTCTCCCAATATACCCAGCATCTCTTCGCTGCACATGTCCAAACCGCCCAACTTGAGCTGACCCTCTAATGTACTCATTTCTAATCTGTCCATCCTTGTCACACCCAATGCAAATCTTAGCATCTTTAACTCTGCCACCTCCAGCTCTGTCTCCTGCTTTCTGGTCAGTGCCACCGTCTCCAAACCATATAACATAGCTGGTCTCGCTACCATCCTGTAGACCTTCCCTTTCACTCTTGCTGATACCCATCTGTCACAAATTACTCCTGACACTCTTCTCCACCCATTCCACCCTGCCTGCACTCTTTTTCACCTCTTCCACAATCCCCATTACTCGGTACTGTCATTTACACACATGTATTCTGTCTTGTTCCTACTGACCTTCATTCCTCTCCTCTCCTCTCTAGAGCATATCTCCACCTCTCCAGGGTCTCCTCAACCTGCACCTTTCTATCACTACAGATCACAATGTCATCAGCAAACATCATGGTCCACGGGGACGCCTGTCTAATCTCGTCTGTCAACCTATCCATCACCATTGCAAATAAGGGCTCAGAGCCGATCCTTGAATGCATCCGTCACTCTTACTGCAGACCTCAACTGTCACACTTCCCTCCTGCATATCCTGTACAACTCTTACGTACTTCTCTGCCACTCCCAACTTCCTCATACAATACCACAGCTCCTCTTGAGGCCCCCCTGTCATATGCTTTCTCCATGTCCACAAAGACGCAATGCAACTCTTTCTGGCCTTCTCTAGACTTCTCCATTAACATCCTCAGAGCAAACATTGCATCTGTGGTGCTCTTTCTTGGCTTGAAACCATACTGCTGCTCACTAATCACCTCACTTCTTAACCTAGCTTCCACTACTCTTTCCCATAACTTCATGTTGTGGCTCATCAAATTTATTCCCCTGTAGTTACTGCAGTCCTGTACATCCCCCTTATTCTTAAATATCGGCACCAGTACACTTCTTCTCCACTCCTCAGGCATCCTCTCACTTTCCAATATTCCATTAAACAATCTGGTTAAAAGCTCCACTGCCATCTCTCCTAAACGTCTCCATGCTTCCATAGGTTATGTCATCTGGACCAACAACCTTTCCATTTTTCATCCTTCTCAAAGCTGTCCGTCCTTCCTCCTTGCTAATCTGTTGCACTTCCTGATTCACTATCTCCACATCATCCAACCTCTTCTCTCTCTAATTCTCCATTTATCAGCCTCTCATCGCTTGTGAGTATGTTTCCATCTTTATCCTTTATCACCCTAACCTGCTGCACATTTTTCCCAGCTCAGTCCCTTGTCTAGCCAATTGGTACAGGTCCTTTTTTCCCTCCTTAGTGTCCACCCTCTCCTACAACTCATCATACGCCTTTTCTTTAGCCTTCGCCACCTCTCTCTTCACCTTGCACTGTATCTCCTTGTACTCTTGTCTACTTTCTGCATCTCTCTGACTATCCCACTTCTTCTTTGCAATTCTCTTCCTCTATATACTCTCCTGTATTTCCTCATTCCACCACCAGGTTTCCTTTTCCTCCTTCCTCTTTCCAGATGTCATGCCAAGCACCCTTCTTGCTGTCACCCTTCATCTGCTGTAGTTTCCCAGCTGTCTGGTCACTCTTCACTGCCACCCAGTGCCTGTCTCACCTCCTCCCTAAACTCAACCTTGCAGTCTTCCTTTTTCAGCTTCCACCATTTTGATCCTTGGCTCTGCCCTCACTCTCTTCCTTTTCTTGATCTCCAATGTCATCCTACGGACCACCATCCTATGCTGCTTAACTACACATTCCCCTGCCACCATTTTGCAATCTTCAATCTCCTTCAAATCAACTCTTAGGATGTAATCTACCTGTGTGCATCTTCCTCCACTCTTGTATGTAACCCTATGTTCCTCTCTCTTCTTAAAATACGTATTCCCCACAGCCATGTCCATCCTTTTGGCAATATCCATTATCCTCTGACCACATTCATTTCTCTCCTTGACACCATACCTACCCATCACCTCCTCGTCTCCACTGTTCCCTTCACCAACATGCCCATTGAAATGTTTTGCAAATGTGTCAATCAGCACAGGCAGCAAGCAGCCTGTCATCCCATCCCCTTACCAACGCAGCTGAAGTTCTCCCAGCTCAAGTCTGTTTATCTGGGCTCCAATGGTTCTTGTGTTAAACACCAAGCAGGCATTATGGGGCACTGAGCTGATCTACACAACCTTTTTGTGTGTTTTTTTTTTTTTTTTTTTTTTTTTTTTGAGAGGTATATGGATTATAGTGCTCTGACCTTTGCATTCCATTGCCCGAAGACCTCTTATCAGTTGTTCCAGATAAGATTTGTCTATAACCATAGTACTGTATAGAGTCAATTGGTAGTGTTGCTTGCTGCCCTGGATAGGTATTTGACCACTGAGTCAGTTGGCATGAGGTTACAAATGTGTGAGAAAAATAGAGTGTTAAATGTGCACAGCTAGTAATGCATGCCCTCTTATTTATAGGATCTTTTTCTTGAAAGTATGAGTTAAATGTATAGCATAACCTAAGAACAAAACGCACACCACCAGTTGAGAGTTCACAAACCTATTTAAATTAAAGGATATCTGTATCTGTGTTATTGATCCCAACAAGGTGAAAAAAAGTACCCATCCATATGAAGGTATTAACTGTTGCTGACGGTGATTGGGGGGGGATGTATCTTGATTTGCACATAGGAGTTGACAGAATGGCAAAATATCTGTTGGGTAATGATTAAAAATTTTACTGGTTCTGGTAGTTACTGAAATGTTGTATTTGTATGTACTTTTCATACCGAAGCATGTTTGTTACAAAAAAATATTAACTGTGCATGAAGGTGCATCTGTTTATCCCTCAAAAATCTTGTTGAAATGCAGGCTGGTTATGTTTTTTTGTCCACAGTCATACTATACATTTGCCACAAAAAGTTGTATTCTAAAGTGAAACACATTTTATACTTTTTTTTTTTTTTTTTTTTTAAACATTATAGGATCAAGACAATTTATAAACATTTAATATTTTTGTCTCTGGGAGATTGAATATGTTTGATAATCATACAAAAATGTTATTGTTCCTCCTCCTCCACTGTAGTGCTGACTTGGTTCCTGTATATTCATTTGGAGAGAATGAGGTCTATAAACAGATTATTTTTGAAGAAGGTTCTTGGGGAAGAAATCTTCAAAAGAAATTTCAAAAGATAATGGGATTTGCACCTTGTTTGTTCCATGGCTGTGGAATGTTTTCTGCAAACACTTGGGGAATTGTGCCATATTCCATGTCAATCAACACTGTTGGCAAGTATATTCTTATGAAACAATAGTTTAATGTACATAAATATTTATCGTTCCAATTTTGTCATGCACCTCTTAATTTTCTGAACAGTTTATCCACTGTTGTGTTACAGGACCAGAAAAAGCATTTTATTTCACATCCCATCCTGACCTAGTTGTAAACCAACGTTTAAAAACAAAGAAGAATATTCAATTGAGATGCATGTTAACACTAAAATTGTTTTATAATTACGCTTGTTTTCCTTTACTGACATTACACTTTTTAATTGATGTATTGATTTCAAGACTGTCATTTTTAGTAGGGTTTTGTATTCAATTGTTAGGTTAAGTAATCTTTTTAGTTAGCCAATAAAAGGTGTCATTTTGCTTGGCTCTTCTCTACATTCTTGTTAGGTTAAAAAACAAAACTGAGTATTTAAGAAAAAAGTAAAAATACTTTACTTCCAAAACAGTTTGATTTGCAATCCAAATTATAAACTTTTTTTTTTTTTTGTCTTCACTGACTTTTTTTCACTGATAATTAAAGTGATTGTCTTTTGCTATAAATAGTTTCCCCTGAAGGTTTCTGTTACTTAGTAACAGATAACCATGATTCATAAGAAGCTGACAGAGGATCTACAGGATCTTGCTGTTGAAAGATATAGGTTGAGAAAGAAATTCAAAGGAGTTGTAACAGAACACTAATGCTGAAGAGTATCTAAGATGCATGGCACAACCAGTACACTGTAAATATGTCTATCCATAATTAGGAGTAAACTCGTATGAAAATCTACCAAAAAGCTGGTGGCAACCTTTCATTAGTTGCACAAATTCATAATGGCATCGGCCCCTTCACTGAGTGGTAGTAGCTTTACACAGAAAACATCCAGTTTGCATGTCCACTGATCTGAAGGGACCAAGGTAGAACATGTTGGTCCTAATTCCGAAAGACGCCCCGGAACATAACCTTCACCCAAAAAGTAATTGAAGCATGGTCATGGAAATATTGTATCTAGCTATGGGATGGTGCCCTGCTTGGGACAGATAGGAAAATGAATACCTGTATACGTTTACACATTTTGGTGTAAACCCTGCTGCCTTATTGTAGAAAGCATAAGTTAAAGAATAATTTATTCTCCCAATTTTACAATGTTTTGAAGCATATAGCCAGGTCAGCTTAACTCCATGGAATGGTCAGTCAGTGAGTGCATAGACCAATAACCTATATAAAATTGACTTTCCTAGAGAAAAGTGTGCATAGGAGAACTCTCCCATACTTAACTAAACAGAGTGGATAAAATTGTGAGATCTAACTGAGTTGCAACTTTAATTGAAACATTACAGTGGCTCTGAATTGCAATGCGCAAAAATAAAATTCAGGCAAAAGTAAACCAGAAAACACAAAACCAAACTGGAAACACAACTGAGCAAATGCAAAGAATTTTTAAAACATGATTTTTTAGTTGGCAGATTTTAGACCAAACCATTATATCGGAAAATGAGGTATTAAAGTCGTTCTTCTATGCTTGCAGTAGACATGTCCATATTTCTACAGATAAAAACCCATTTACTGGTTAAACCCCAGTCTGCTCTGCCACTACTTTGGCAGAAAGAATACTGAAAGGAACACAAATGTCCTCTTTTCTGGCACAACAAATAAAAATACCTAAAAAAGATGAGATCCATACCACTCGTAAAGCTGGGATTGAATCGTGTTGTATGGTGTGTGGGTTTTTTTTTTTTTTTGGTGTGTGTGTTGCGTAATGCACTTCTTTGTTTTCATGCTTCACAATTTGTTTGCACAGTTGTCCTTTTGTTTGCATGCTGCTCCATTTGCGTTTGTTGCTTCTGATTTGATTTTGCATGATTTAATTTGTTTTTGTGCATTGCACTTCAGGGCCACTGTACCACATGTTTATGTAATCGTGCACATACAGGGTGAGCCAAAAACAAGTACCACATTTGAAACGTTTATTGTACAAAAACACTAGAAGGTAAAATTTGACACGACACAAGGAAGGGTATACAAAATTGATTTTTTCACTGTGTTTTAAACATGATGCCTTCAGGGTGGTAGCCATCATTAGCGATACTGTTAGACGATTTCTGAACGCTTGCATGATTCGTTTGGCCATTTCAAGGGAAGCAGTGGTGATTTCGTGGCGAAGAGCATCCTTGAGGGCTTTAAGATTTTTGTGGTTGGTTTGTGTATACCTTCAACTTGAGAGAGCCCCACAAGAAGAAATCAAACAGAGCAAGATCAGGCGAATGTGAAGGCCACCCGATATCGGCTCATAGGGTGATCGGCTTCCCCGGAAACATCTCCTGCAAAACTTTCATGAATCTCCACCCCATATGAGCTGTTGCTCCATCCTGTTGAAACCAGGCATCCACCACATATATTTCCAGTTGGAGCCACAAAAAGTTCTCTAGCATTTCAGTGTAACGTCCTGAAGTGACCGTGACCTTTGCCCTCCTACAATGGCAAATTCTGCAGTGGCACACAAAACTGTAACACACTCGCTATGCAGAGGGTCTCTAAAGTTCACAAGAGTTGGTTTCAGCCCAGTAGCGAACATTTTGCTTATTTGTGCAACCATTCAAATGGAAATATGCCCTGTCGCTACACAAGGTGATGGCATCTCGAACGGTTTGCAGAATGTTTTCGCACAACTCTACTGCTCTCCCAGTCTCTCGGTGAGTTCCTGCACTACCATTTTGTACGGATGAAAATTAAGGACCTCCAGGAAAATTCTCCTCAGATATGCTGGAAATGCCTAAGGCAGAAGCATGTTTGCACGTTGAACGTCTAGGAAACTGCAAAATTGATGCGTTTTACTACAGCTTGGATGTTTTCAGGCATTCATACAGTCCGAGGATGGCCTGGAGATTTTCTGTTCAATTTTGTACCCGTCTGTCTAAATTTAATTACCCACTGAATTGGTTTCCAATTTGGGACATCACCGCAAGGAAGAATGCTGAAGTGCATTTGGAAGTCCCGTTGCATAGATTCATTGATTTGTTGTTTTTGAAGAATGCTTTGATGGCAAAAGTACAGTGCTCACCAGACCAAGGCATGTTGCCAACTGAAAACTATAAGGGATCGCCTATCAAAGCACCTCCACCCCAACCCACTTGGCTGCCTTTACCTTGCGCAATGACCTTGAGAAATGTGGTACTTCATTTTTGGCTCACCCTGTACGAAGACTTTTTAGTTTCAATTTAGTTTTACCTAAACATGACTTCATTTAAGTACTTTTGGTTTAAAGATTTTACTAAATTAGTAGAGATGTGACATGTTGTTTTGTCCTGATTTATTCTCTGCTGTTCTTATTGAAATTTCAGCTTTTGTGTTGATTTTCTGATTTCAACTTTAGTAATAAAATATTTTTTCTCCTCAGTTGGTGAACCTATAACAGTGCCAAAGATTGAAAACCCAACACAAGAGGAAATCGACCAATATCATGATTTATATGTACATTCTCTGATAAAACTGTTTGAGAAATACAAGACCAAATTTGGTTTACAAGACATGGATACTCTGGAAGTCCGCTAAGAGGAAAAAATGTGTTTGATATTGAACTTGCTGCTCTGTTAATAAGATTTCCATGGATGTGTTTAATCATGAGTTGTTAAGTGACTTTTTTGTTTACAGACCATTATGCTATGAATAGTTTTAGTTAACTGTAAATTGGAAGTGGGCTGTTGAATGGGGAATGCTTGATAAAGAGATTTCCTATAATTTTTCTAAGGTGATTCCCATAACAAAGTGTTACTTGTGTCGATATTTGTAATATAATGGTTTCATTGCTCCGATTTTAATGCTTAATAGTCCGCCGACTTTGTCAAAATGTACGAGTCTTTAGACTAGACAAATGGGCGTGTGGATTCGGATTGTCTGGTTTTACAATATTTAATGTAACAACAAAATTCTGCTATGGGGTTACTAGTTTTCAGTGAAAATTTAAGGAAGGTTTCTCTTCTCTTCTCAAAAGTTTATTTTGCATAAACATTAACCAAATTTTTCAAGATCAGAGAAACACTGTCAAACAGTATTTTGCACTTTTGATAACCATTATATATTAGGTTAATTGCACAGATTCTAGCATATTTTTCTATTTATAAAATGAGTGTAAACACACAGATTGTGCAATATGAAGGTTTTTAAATCCTTGAGGCAGCACTTGTATGGTTAAATTAGACCTATAATTTTTCTTCTATATTTGTACTGACATTGTGCCATTTGGTGATTTGTCATAAATAAATATTTATGTAAATTGTGTAGGAATTTTTTTTTAACTAGTAAAAGTACAATATTGCCACAGATTGTATTCTATATCTGTATTTTCAATAATGTAAATGGCTTAATGTGCCTAACGAAGGGTAGGGTGTGTTTCCAATAGTTAAAAACTATTCCAAATGTGTTCTGAATGTTTGAAGGGGTAGAAAGAAGTGTGTGTGTGTGTTTTTGTTTATATTAATGTTGTATGCATTTAAGAAATTACATAATGTATTTGTATATGCATTAAACTGTGATTGTCTATATTTGAAACCATGCACTTTATCGCTTTTGTTTTTTTGACCAAGGTGCCTTTAACGATGAATGAGATTCTGGCAAGATTGCTATCTTGATAAACTACTGAAGTGCCTTTATACATATTACTCTGAAATGTTTATATTTCCCTCATCCAAGAATCCCAGTTGTAACTGTTTTATAACTTTAAACAGTGAAGGTTGTGTGTGGTTTTTTTTTTTTTTTTTTATATGAAAATTCTCAATACAGTCATGGAAAGTTGACAAAGCTTTGAATGCTAGTTATTTGATAAGAATGGTGGAATTCTTACTCTGCTGGAAATGTTCACAAAAAGCAGCCTGAAGTATTTATCAAAGTAATGGATCAATAGAATGACCTGATGTGCAGGTAATTTTATACGGGTTTTATACCTTGATTTTCATGGTACTATGTGAATTATGTTAATAATGAATGTGTATTTGAAGTACCATTCATTTACATGAACACAAAATTAAGAATGCCAAAGTCAAAAATTACTTTTTTTTTTTTTTTTTCAATATAGTATTTGAAGAAACAGAGTAATATTGTAATTCAAAACTTTTGGCTGATGTGTTTGTGAACATCCTCTTCTGTAGTCTTATCAGGGGTAAATTTAAAAATAAAAACTTGGGAGAAAGAATGTAGACTTTTGATTGTCTTAGTACATATAAATTTTAATCTACCTGCAGCTCTGCAATGTAAGGATGTGCATTGATCATTTGCCCATGTGTTTATAGTGGATTAATTATATGATGTGGACAAAGAATTTGAGCTACATCTCTGGAAACTTCATAATGTGTGTTGTTTTTTAATAACAAGGTTGTGTTAATGTTGTATGTTGCATGTGCTAGTTAAATGAAGTACATCAATTCAAAATTAACCTGTTTATGTACTCTTTATCAATTTTTACAATGCATATGTTCCAAGTATTGATGTGAGATGCTTTCCGACAATGAGGCTGATTTGAAATCATAGTAGATTAAAGCGTTCTTTTCAGTGGCAAATTGTTGATGAATGTCTGTTTTAGTCAACAAACCAATAAAATCTTAAAACTTTTTTTTGTAATAGAACTTGTTTTTTCTTTGGTTGAGAGTGGGAGTATATTGTGCTGTATACCTGTCCATCTGTCAGATTTTATGAACCTGCTTTTTCCAGTGTGTAGTCACAGGGCTGCAGCATGGAGTGTACAATAGCCACCAGCCCAAGATTATACTGTACATACATTATACACCACTGGACAGAGCACATGCAGACACAGGGGCTCCTTTTAGAGTTGCCAGCTAATCTTATGTTTAAGTCTTTAAAGATGTGGCAGGATACCCCTTGTAGACACAGGCAGATAGTGCAAACACCTTAAGCAGAATTCAAGCCCAGGATGTTGGTTCTAGGAGGCAGGACTGCTAATGGTAACTTGTTGGTGTGAATGGAAATTAAGTCTTTAAATCTGGCCGCCTAGTCCTCTCCTGAGAAGAATCTTCTCTTTCAGGTTTATTTGAAGCTGCACCGTAAAGAGATTTGATTAAGTCACTTTTCACAAGAGTAGTGGTAATTTATCATTGAATTATTGCATAATTATCAGAAGTTGTTTACAAATGTTGCATAACTATCAATTTACAGTTCTGATCTGTTTTGTATCCCGATCTTGGTACCTTTTGTCAAGCACATTGAAAATTCCCAAACGTACCTAGTGAATGTTAGAGTGATAATGCCTTATTTTGTCCTCATCCATGACAGGGCCCACTCATGCACCTATGGCCAATTTGGAACCAACAGTCAACCTAAACAGCATGTATCTGGGGATATGGGAGGAAAAAAGCATACAGGCATGAATATGCAAATTTCACATGGACAAACAACCAAATGCAGGATTCTAAGCCAAGATGCTGGATTTGTGCTGCAGCACTGTCCATTACACCACCAAGCTGTCCCAACAAAAAGTGTCATGTAATTTTCCAGCCCACTTAATCCAGAGCAGGGAGCCTAAAACTAGCTATCACAGGGCACAAGTCAGGAAGAAACCCTGGACAGGGAACCACTCCAGTGCAGGTTGAACACACACATCCACACACCAGGGCCAATTTAGCAGTGGCAGCACACCTAACTTGCATGTCTCTGAACAGTGGAAAGAACACCACACTGATAGAACATACAAGCTCCATGAGGGGTAGACCAGGGATGTGCATCCTCGTCACCTTACTGTGTGGCACCAGTGCTACTGCTGTGCCACCGTACTGACCCTATGCAAAAAAAAGTTCTAAATTCGTTCTTGTTTGTTTGCCATAATTAATTACAGACTGTATGTCCAAAATATTGCTTGCACGCTCTTCTCCAAACATTTTTTTTCCTGAGGCTTAAGTTTTCACAAGTTTGCCACATTCTTGACGATATGAGGGAAAACATTTTGAGTAAAAGATGGCACAACCTTAATGTGGGCTTAATGCCCCAAAGAGACAATATGTAAGGAGGAGTAAAAAGGAAGTCTGGAATAATGCTAAAACATCATTGTTAACTTTAAAGCACCAGTCCCATGCCCATCAAGAGTAGTGATCATCTGATCTTTATCCTATCAAATTAGTTTTTAAAATACATTCTACAATATGAACACGGTTGGAAACTCGAGGGCAGAGTTTGCACAAATGTTACTTTTTTTTCTTTATCCAAAGAACCATAGACACATGAAATAAATGACTAAGTAGGGTGGGGGAGAGTAGGACTTCAGGGATGTTTGAATCTTAACTGATCATATTTGTACATTCCAGAGGAATGGGATGGACAAGAGTGTTGGGCTGAATGTCCTGTTTGCTGATCATAATTGCAATGCTCTAGTGAAGTGGCAGAGGTTTATTAAACGTAAGGACATAGAGAAATTTCTTAGCATTCTGCCTGAGAGTGGTTTTGTGCCAGATAAGTGAAAAGGGGGCTTGGACAATAAATAAAAAAAGAGCCAAAAGTTGGCAACCATAAAATCTACGGTTAATTCAGAAGATATGCTGACCCTTCAGTAACTGCTCACTTGTGTTTTATAGATTTAATACAAGGATGAGGGTATCAATTTGCATTCAATAGCCCATAATAACAAAGTTGAATATTTTCATAAAGGGTTGCAAATGTAGAGTTGGCATAGCACAAATGTTGCGTCAGAGGCCTGACCCACAAGAGTTGCAAGTAGGTACTGTGGCAAGATGATGAAACTTTTTAAACTCCTTTCATATAAAGTCTGCTGCATATGGAATTCAGAGGTGAGTTGTGGTAAGTACTTGCTGGTGGGTGGATTGGAGGCCAAGCTCTGGACAGAGAGAGATGCTGTTATTGATCTATAATGGAAACGTCAAAACAATAAAGTACCCTCCCAGTGACTCCAAAGGATTAGTTTATTTTAGTAATTTATTAATATAATGATCAAATGAACAGAAAAGCAATGTTTTTTTTAGTTTGTAATATGTTTAACTTGCAGTTTGTCTTGCTATATACAATTTTTGAAAGAGTAAACCTAATACTTAATTATTAATTTAAAAAGAAATAAAATGAATACATGTAAAAATAATTAAAAAGAAAGATAGTAATTGACAATAGTAAGTCCACAAATTCTTGAGTTGAAGTCAAAATACAGGTGCAGGAGTCAAATGAATTCAATATACAAAAGTCTCAAAGAAGAGCACACTATACCCTAAACTAAATGTCTTTAGTAGTAGATTATTACTACGATGGCAGATCTTGAGGAGACAATTGCAGCTAGCACACAACAATATGTCAAAGAGGAGAGCAAATCTAGTCCTAACAAAAAAGAGATGAAGCACCAAGAAGCAAATAAGCACAGTGAGCTAACACCTAACTAAATGTCAGATCCATGGCAAGTAAAAATCTTTTCTGCTCCCCTCAAGTAACTGCAGAGCTAATCTGTGCAGTATCTGATACTAATGTAAAAAATGAGAACTTAAGTTGCATGCAGTTTGTTTTTGTCAAGCTCATTGAAGAAACATTTGTACACATACAAAATATGGACAACAGGAATGATCTGTTCATCCAACAGGTCTCATAAAATCAAACTAGCAATAATAGACTTAGACTAGGGGTGTCAAACTCAAGGCCCATGGGCCAGATCTGCATTTTGCACCATTATTAATGTGGTCTTCATCATTCATATTTGAAACATGTTAAATGCAGCTAGTGATGATAGGTTGGTTTTCTCAGAAGATCCTGTTAATGGTTTTATATACCAAACGTATCCAAATACAATTTAACCAAATTACATTTACACCCTCCATTAAGGGTGTTGCTCACACTAGGCACATTTGTTCCATCTCATGCCCAAGCATGATTGTTCCCCACTGGCCTACACTCACACTGTGCTTAATGTTCTGGACCTGGGCATGCCACTTTGTGGCAAAAGCCAAAACAAGATCTGAACATGGAGTGACAACATGCATATCAAAATGATTTTGCTTATTTTGTGGTTGTTTTGGAGTTGTATATGGTAGGATAACACTCTACCCTCTTACAGATTTATCGAGTGAGCAGTGCAGTGTTATGATGTTAATCGTGCTGCATGTACGAGGTTTTTATGGAGACGATGTTAAGGAAGGAATTTGCAGTTGTTCTTGCCAACTACAATTCATGTTCATGTGTAAGGTGAGAAAAAAAAAACTTTTTAACTCATATGGAATTGAATGAAATGAGAATTGCACTGACTTGTCGCATCATTGATGTCATGTCTGTTTTCTGTGATTGGGCACATTTAGTGGTCACAATGTTACCAAATGCTGCTACTGAACCACTCTCAGGCCCACCTCTTCCAAGCAGGGCAGGGCATGGTACAATTGGCCTGGCAAAGAGAGATCACGCTAGTCAAAAGAACTAGACTTTGTAGGGTTAAATGTGGACAAACGTGCTGGGGCACGGCATGAATTGCCAGTGTGAGTACGCCCTAAAAATGCATCTTCGGTGCCCAGTTGCATTTATTTGTACATCACAGCTACTAAACTGTTAGAACGAAACTGCTAATGACTCAATAAAAAAAATGTGAAAATAAGGTGACACTCCACACTGCCATAAACAGTGTTGGTGCTTCAACACAATGACAAAGATGTCACAGCCTAATGATGACAGACAGACAGAAAAAAGAAAGAAAGAAAAAGCCTGCCACGTGGCTCACTTTGTAAAGCTACATAATCTTCTGCCATACTGACAGGTCTGCACTTTCTGTGGTTTTGAAAACAAATTATCAGTCTTTCAGACTGGCACATCCCTGTTTCACTCATGCCAGTTGTATTCACGGTACTAAAGTTATCATTGCACAAAGAGAAAATATCTTGTGTTTATTCTGTTTCTGCATCTGATGAGCATTGTGTCAACAGGACGTACGGAAACAAAATCTGCGTCTGTTACTTGTAGTAGTGACGACATAAAAACAAATCAGACAGCCTGTTCCTGTTATCAAATGCATCTTATGAATGCTTGTGCAGCGCACTTAACAGTAAGACTCAAAAACTTCTTACTGTACCTTCCACAAGCTCACTAACACTTGTTAATTTCAGCCATTGCACTGACTGAGCACTTTGCTCTGCAAATAAACATTTTGATAAAGTAATCATGCGTTCGATGCATCTATCTATATGTATAATTCACTAAGGGCATGCAAGACACTGAGGGCACACAAGACAGTGAGCGCAAGCAAGACAGAGCCCCGCCCGGCAACTCTAAGACCATGGGATACGCTCGACAGAGCCCCGCCCGGCAACTCTAAGACCATGGGATACGCTCGACAGAGCCCCGCCCACCAACTCTAACCCTCCTACCGCGTCATGGGATACGCACGACAAAGCCACGCACGCCAACTATAACCATCCTTCTGAGTCCAGGCACGCAACAACTCACCAAACACAGCCTCAGTCGCTTTCGTCTGTGCAAAAGTCCACGTGCACCTCTGAACCACGTTGACTTTACACTGCACGCAAGGCAGAGAGCCTCGCCCACCAACTTTAAGACCATGGGATACGTATGCATTTAGTGTATAAATGGATATAAATAATTGCATGTAAACGATTTGCCAAAATCTGTTGTATGTAAGCCATACTGTTTAAAACGTTATTGTTTTTTCATCAGAAAACCCGGTTTCCACGTCTACCTGTATTAGTTTAAATGGCACTTTTACCACTCGCAATAGGGCGGAAGCGCTGACTTATCGTGTCGACTGGGCAACACAGTGAATGCGGCGTCAGTCTATATATGTCTATGTTTTCCATAGCCTGCTACAAGAAGAAGAACTCTCTCGACCATTGGCATTGGTTTCACTCCTTGCTATTTTCGTTATACTGCGACGATGGTTTCCTAAGCCTTTGTTATACTGAATTCCTTTCTCACCGTTTTCCATTCCTATTCTTACCCAGGCTTCGGCTAGTAAGTTATAAAACGTGTCTGTACTGGATTTATTATTTCTATGCGTATCATACGGTATAAGATTGGTAAGAAACAAGTTCTACATAAGTAAAATTCATATATTTATAAGTACACCTTAGGAATTAGGAATGACTAATTAGTACAATGTTAAAAAAACTGCAAAATAAACTAGTATAATTAATGGTTAAATTATTAAAACAAATAAAAGAATGTATGTGTAGGTTTATGCACTAATTTGGCTGCCAATATCAATTAATTGTATTAGTGTGTAAGAATATTTTATGAATAACTGTATTTCCATAGACTCACAAAGACTTGGGTTGGAATTTCTGTAAAAATAATGTATATAATGCAAAAAAAAAAATTTGAATCCACGCATTATCTTAAAGTTCTGATTAACTTGATTTTTAGGTTTTTTCTTCTCATATTTCAAAAGTAAAAAAAAAAAATTGTAATACTAAATACTTTGCAATATTTTAATAAACTGATCTAAAAATCAAAGATTACTTCTATCAATATTTTGTTTAACTAGCTGTGCCCCGTGGCTGTGGCCACATAGTATTGAAACAGGATAAACTTTAAAAATCAATAGACATTGGCACTGTATCGGGTCGTGTTCAGCTCTGATGGGAGAGCGTTCCCCGCTTGGGGAGAAAAGCACATGGCCGTGATATCTCTGGCAATCGGCAGCTACCCTCTAAAACACATGGAGCTCTGATCTCTCTCTCAAAAACATCAAACGTTACTTCTTAACAATCTGTAGATGATAATGTCTGCTGAACAAACAGGTATCGCTAGCTAAGCGGAGGCAAGGTGCAGTGCAACACATGGTGAGGCGTAGACCAACTCAAACGCAGGCTGGCGGGTGAATGAGGAAGGCCCCACCCCACTGTTCTCTGCCCACACTCACTCTCTTGGATTTGCATAAATACATCGGTACCGCAAGCAAGATGAGAGAAGTCGCGAAATAAACCGGAAAGTTCAAGCAAATTATAGAAAACAACCAGATTTAAATCCGTTAAGTAACGAAAAGTGGACAGACATACAGACAGAAAGTGCTTGGACCACAACATTTTTAAAACCGTTTCTTAGCAAGCACCTATGGGCTAAGGGTAACCTACATTCCAAATTTCTAGTCCCAAGTCCTCATGGTTCAGTTGATTTCGTAATTAGTGAGTCAGTGGTATTTGGCTTTTATATATATAGATAGATTAATTAATATTGCCTGCTAATCCAGTGTAAGCAGTTTAGCCAAATAATGGTCTTTAATTGATATGTAGTACAAATCATGATAGAATTTTTGGTGTTTACTGCCTTCATTTTACAGATAGAAATGGCACAGTGCTCTGTAATTTTGACAGTTTTTTAACATTTTCATGATTGGAATTCCATCCATCCATCCATTATCCAACCCATCCATCCATCCATTATCCAACCCACTGAATCCGAACACAGGGTCACGGTGGTCTGCTGGAGCCAATCCCAGCCAACACAGGATGCAAGGCAGGAAACAAACCCCGGGCGCGCACACACACACACCTAGCACACACTAGGGACAATTTAGAATCGCCAATGCACCTAACCGGCATGTCTTAGGACTGTGGGAGGAAACCGGAGTACCCGGAGGAAACTCATGCAGACACGAGGAGAACATGTAAACTCCATGCAGGGAGGACCCGAGAAGCAAACCCGGGTCTCCTAACTGCGAAGCAGCAGCACTACCCACTGCGCCACCCTGATTGGAATTCCACTCAGTGAAATGTTAAATTTAGTATGGCAGTAGTTGACCTGACAACTCCATGTGGCTACAAGTTTTTGTTCCCGCCGGTTTCGCAACACTAAATGATGAACAGCTGCAACTACTTCAATGTCAGCCCCACTGATACGTTCAGTGGTAAATAAATAATGGAGAATAAAAACTGTCAAAAGTTTGTTTAAAAAAATGCAGTAAATGCTCCCCACATAAATGTTTAGCACATTCCAATAAAAAAATTCCAAATTCTACATTGACCCCAAGCCATGGGTCAATGAACGGCGTGCTTCACTAAGCTAGGGGAATAATTTAAAAACAGAACCAGCAGCCACGTAGGTTCCCAGAGCTGATTTTGAGAGTGATTGGACTGTAGTCATATGAGGCACACATTGCATTTGAAATCTGATCTTATTGTTAGGTTACAGTGTCCTTTCTCGAGCCTGTTGAAATCAGCTTTTTTTTTTGGTAAAATAAGTTGGGCCATAATAAAGCCTGTACATACAGCTTCATGACATCGAAATCTGGCACTGATTCGAGGTGCATTGGGTATTTATAGTGCTGTTTTTGGCCCTTAATAACTTTGAGTTTGACACCAGACTTGCTGTTATGAACTTGAGAGTTCCAAAACAACAAAAGCCCCAATAATTGGTCAAAGTGCCCACTAGAGGAGAAAACCATCATCCACAGCTAGTCTCAAAAAAAAAAGGGCCACAAATAATCTTTATAAATCAAAAGTTTATTTTAACAAAGCTATGTTGTTCCAACATAAGATCTTTGGAGAACAAAATCACAGATTGTCAAAATAGGCAATCCAAATAACAAACAAAGTCTCAATATGAAACGTTTTCCACCAGTGTTTCCCAACGTTTTTCCTTTGGTGGCACACTTTTTGTAACTCTAAAACATCTCAAGGCACACCACTATCTTACTAACCACAAACACATTGAATCTCATACATGTGAAGAACTGTCCAAATGGGTGGGACTACCAGAGAAGCCAGTAAAAAAGCACCACCGAGATCAGACCTGGCAGTTAGTGACCATGTTGCTGGCATCTGCCAGCTGCTTCATCCCGCTTTACCTGCCTCTCTATGCCTCAGAGGCAACTTGCATGCCCACTATCGCACTGGTCATGATAAACTTGCTGGTGACCACACACCCAGAGAGGAAGACTTTAGCAGCCTGGAGACGCATCTGAAATGCTCTAAGTGCTGTGTCAACAACCAGGTGACCATGGAGCTGCTTTTATGCCAGCCTCTCCAGGTAGTCCTGTCCTCCTCAGATGGGTCTCGACAACCCCAGAAGGTTGCCTCTCTCAGGTTGAGACCCATGTGCGCTACACTATTTCCATGACACGCCAGAGCAACTCACAGCGCACCACTTTGCCATGGCAAACTGGTTGACAAACACTGTTTTACACCATTGATTTTGTGACACCACAAGTTGTAGGTCACAATTCATGTAATTGGTAGGCCACTGCAAACAAAAGGTGCTGCCCATGAAAAACAAAAAAAAAAAAAGAGTGTTGTAGAAAAATAAAATAGTAATAATTCATTAAATACATGTCAACATTTAATTCAGTAATTACTGAGATCAGCACATACATACAGTATATATACAGTACAGTATGTGTTTCATTTATGTCAAGTGGCTTTGAAGCCTTTATTATTATTATGCATAAAGCTGCACTCTGCCCAGTGCTACACTTTTGGCCTAAGACTGCTTAGACTGACCGACTATATCAGGATTATGAACTATAGTTGCATTCTACAAGAAGAAGGAAAAAAAACAGCAGGCCATAAAGGGAATTAAGAAAAGGACCAAAAGATGAAAGTAATTTGAAAAAATGAGGCAAACAGTCAAACTGGGGATCAGAAATTCAAAATTCCTAAAATACAGCACTAACCGTGGCAATGATGTCATATGTTGCACACTTCCAGTTGTCATAGCCCAACAGTGATGCTGTTATGACTGGGACTCCCAAGATACGTAAGTCCTGAAAAGTTGCAAAAGCATGCCAAACCCCAACTAGATAAACTGCTAAATACAGAAATTTCATAAAAGTAAAATGGTTTATTCTTCACAGAAACAGTCTGTCACAGAGTGAAGTTCTGTAAAGCAAATTGGAGTTGCCTAAAAACACAAGACAATCCAAGGTGAACACAGTCCCAATACAATAATCCATAAGTGCAGTTATGATACCTCTATGGATACGCACAGGCCATGTTGGGAACTATAGTTTCATGGAGCAGCCCTTTTGGATTCCATGGGTGCTGCCAGGGCATGCTTCTCTGGTTGTCTCACCCTCCCTTTCATTCTTCAAAGGGACAATCTCATGATACCAAAAGTACTCCCAGGTTCTGTATAAAAGAAGTATCCCCACTTCATTACAGGGAGTCAGAGTTGGACGGAGGCAGAGCAGGAAAAGAAGACTGAAGAGATGTGTTGTGTTTGGTTTATGTCCTTTTGAAACCTTTGCATAATGTATTTATAAGAATAAACCTGTTTTTTATACTGGAACTTGTGTCTGGAGATTTTGGTGCTGTAACGTCCTCTGATGGTCAAAATATACACATACATATTTATATATCTAATATATATATATATATATATATATATTGTGACAGTAGGGGGCGCTATTGCACCTCCAAACACGCAGACTATATGTCAAAACACCAGGTAAAAGTCCAATAATGTTATTTATTATAATAATAATGTCCACAAAACACCTACCCTCCACAATACTCAATAATAATCACAAACACTAATCAATAACAATATACAATCCTCCAACTCCCAGCAGCTCAGTCACCCTTCCTCCCAACTCAGCTCACTGCTGGGACCTCCCACAGTCCTTTTATAGTTTGTGACCCAGAAGTTTTTCTATCCCTTACTCCATGTGATTTTCCATCACACTTCTTCCATCACTTTTCTTCAATCCGGAAGTACTTTATTTCTTCTGCCCTCGTGATGATGTAGTACTTCCGGTTCATAGTTAAAATATAAATCCTTGTGCCTCCCTGCAGCATCCCCAGTATCCAGTAGGGCTGTGTAGGAAAACCCCAATATCCTGTGGGAATTCGGGGCACCTCCAGGTTACAGGGAGGACTCCACCTAGCGGCGTGGGGGTATTGGCTGAGAGAAACAGCCGGCCCTATACCTCAATATATAATATACATACATACATATATACAGTATATATATATAGTGTAACAGTAGGGGGCGCTAACGCTCCCTTGAACCCTCAGGTACCACACCAAACACCAGGTAAAAGTCCAATTATTATTGTTTTTATTATAATAATGTGCACTCTCCACTCCACTATATTCATAAACACAATCAAATTACTAATCAAAACACAATCCTCCTCTCCCAGACGCGTTGCCACCCTTCCACCCAGCTCAGCTCACTTGTCTGGGGTTTCTCATAGTCTTTTATAGTCCATGACCCGGAAGTACTCCTGAACTCCTGTCCACGTGACTTCTTAGCACTTCCGGGTTGGATAAAACTCTCCTTCTTCATCCCGGAAGCACGTCATTTCCTCTGTTGCTGTGACTAAGACATACTTCCGGGTTATAGTGCACATGCAAGTCCTTGAGCCTCCCTGCAGCGTCCTCTGGTGGGCCCCACGGTATCCAGCAGGGTTGGGAATAGAAACTCCATTGTCCAGGATTCCCTGCTGGTCTTTGGGGCACTTCCATGCTACAGGGAGGGCTCCATCTGGCAGCCTGGGGGTATTGGCCGGGATGAACAGCCTGCCATCTCCCCCAATATGTATATGTAAATATACATTTATACACTATATATATATATATATATATATATATATATATATATATATACAACAAGCTTGGAGGCGAGTGAAATATCACGAGACAAGGGGTTGATATACGGTACTAACGCCTCTCTCTCACATCAGACAAAAAGAAGAAATATAAAGTACCTTCCGTACTTCCAGATTCCCAAGATGATGTCCAACCATCACTTCTTCCTCTGACTCCCAAAGATCATGTCACTTCTGGCACCTTTGACACGACTTCACTTCCGGCACCTGCAACACAACGTCACTTCCAGCTGTACCCCAATAACCTCACTTCCGGTACCAAACCATTTCTGGCTTCCAAAGATGACGTCACTTCCGTGTGACAGCCATGATGTCATCTCCTGCCAACTCACTTCTGTCCCCCATTTTTTCTCATGTGTGTTGTTGAATGACTTTAGCCTCATTTCTGGCTTTTTTGCATTCTTTGTCCTTTGGACATTATACAGGGACGGTCCCCAACTCTTTTTTGTTGTTTTGGAGTGCTATATTTCAGGGAGACAACAATCATAAAGAGTTGGGGATTCCACCAAGTATGTTCCACCATACTTGAACATAAAGCAATAATATGCCTTTACAAACATGAGTCCAAAACAGAACCAAAACAAGAACATGACCATTATATATCTGGTAGGCTGTAAGGGGAGGGCTCTTTGGGACCAGAAGTGGAAATTATGTCTCTAGGAGTTTGGTTCTTATGGTCTGCAAGGGAAAACAGGAGAAAGTGTTAGAGAACAGTACCGACCCCTGGTCTGGCGGAGAAGCACATTTAATTGAGCCTGTAAACTCTCTCCCATGTGCACATATGTGACTATTATAGAAATCCACTGGTGCACAGTCCTGATCAGTTACTAAAATGTGCAGTGGGCACCGTTATTCACATTAAAGTTTTGCCTTGCCAGAACATATGGGACATTAACAGTCCTTTCTCAGAGCTGTAAAAGGGTTCATAATCTTGCTAGGTATATAGCTGCATATACTGTAGCTGCACAGCTGTAATCAACATCAATACAGTAATGCTTTTTTTTTGCAATATGGCATTTCATATATTAGTGCAATAAAAGTAATACAAGGTTAAAAATTATCAAGTCATACAGGTGACCAGCTGAGGTAGGGCCACCCAGAATGCTTAATGTAGATCTCAGCTAAAAAATGATAATATAAAAGTTAAAATACAGGACATCCATAAATAAGTGAAAGGTTCACAATACTAGTAACTCACCTACACAGAGAGGATACTGTATGTCTAAACAGGAAAACAAAAAAAGGCAATAGGAAAACAAGGAGACTTTCCGACTCCAGTAATGGAGAATTGCAAGAGCTGTGTTTACTCTTAACAAAGATCAGAAGTAATAACTCAATTCAAAGAGCTCATTGAGCCCACCTAAAGTAATTGTACTCAATTTGAAATCCAGTATGCCTCTCTTCCACAATTAGCAATTGTTTTTCTTTTCTTCTTTGCTCCAAACCTCCCTATGTGTGTTTCATCCTGATCCTTCCCTTAATCTGACTCCCTGAGTGAGTTGAGGTGGCCTCTTTTGGCGCTTCTGGGGGTAGGACATTGCTCAAAGAGTCAGATGAAAGCCTTCTAAAGTAAAGATAGTCCTTCCTTGGCAGCACCCATGAAACTGTATATTTTACTATATACTGTATACTGTACACACACATACATATCTCTATATATATAAAATCCAACATCTGTCTGTCTGTCTGTATGTCCATCTGCTTTTCATGAGAGAACTACTTAGATTTCTTAGATTTAGATTGGTTTTTTTTCTATAATTTGCTTGAACATTCCGGTTGATTTTGCGACTTCTCTCATCGCACTAAGTATCATAGTTCGCTTGTAGTACCGAATTATTCGTGCAAATCTGAGAGAGACACAGCAGGCCGAGGTGAAGGTGGCAGGGCCCTCCTCACTCACACGCCAGCATCGGGGTGTATCTTATCTCCGCTTAGCTAGCGAATGAGAGAACTACTTAACGGATTTAGATTAGTTTTTTTTTCTATAATTTACTTGAACATTCCGGCTGATTTTGCAATTTCTGTCATCGCGCTAAGTATCATAGTTCACTTGCAGGAGTGGTATATTCGCGCTGATCTGAGGCAGAGGCTGCGGGCCGAGGGGAGGGGGAAGCGTGACATCAGGAGCAGTGAGCCAGGCATGGCCTTCCTCGCTGTCCTGTTTCACTTCTACACGGGCAGAGTCGCAGAGGACAGCTAGTATATATAAAAATCTTTCCCTTGTTTCTTGTGTTTATTTCACTGAGGTCCAAACTTTGCACTGGTAGGAGACAGCAGAACTAACAACTACAACATTCTTTTGTCTAGATACTGTAAAATGACAAGTAGCAATGGGAAGAAATCAGCAAAAATATCAGTGATTGAAAGGAGACCCTTGTTATTCAGCATTATTTTCACCACTACTTTGAACTTCTTGTTGACAGAATAGATCATTAAATATATAGTTTGGGATGAGACAATTAACTAAAAAATTGGAATTTAAATGTTTATCATCTGATGTTATTGTCAATAAAGGAATCTAGTTTTTTCACACTTCAGGTCTGAATGTGGCTGGTGGTTTTCCTTGAATTACCATAAAAAATAAAAAGCAATTTTTGGTGGGTCAGAACAACACACCTGACTCGTGCATGCTGCAGGGAGTGACATGAATGCAAGCATAGCAATGGGACTGATAAAATACTTAAAAGTTAAGATATTATGGATTGTGAAAATGTTGCAAGACTGGCATAACCTGGAGAAGCATATGAACAACAGGAAAATGTAACCAAAAACAGAGAAATGTGATCTCTGCTGAACCTGACGTAAAATATGACTAAAGCAGACTGAAATTTGAATAAACACTTGCAATTCAGAGCGCCACAGTGGCGCAGTGGGTAGCACTGCTGCCTCGCAGTTAGGAGACCCGGGTTTGCTTCCCAGGTCCTCCCTGCGTGGAGTTTGCATGTTCTCCCTGTGTCTGCATGAGTTTCCTCCGGGTGCTCTGGTTTCCTCCCACAGTCCAAAGACACGCAGGTTAGGTGCATTGGCCATCCTAAAATGTGCTGAGTGTGTGTGTATGCACGCCTTGTGGTGGGCTGGCACCCTGCCTGGGGTTTGTTTTCTGCCTTGCGCCTGGTGTTGGCTGGGATTGGCTCCAGCAGACCCCTGTGACCCTGTAGTTAGGATATAGCAGGTTGGATAATGGATGGTTGTACTTGCAATTCATCTGCAAAACGTTAAATGTACTTAGAAAAATTCTGAAATAAAACATTCTCTAAAGGACAAATGTAGAAATTACAACAAAGACTTGAAGCAACGACAATTGCAAGATCATTTTGGCTTGGTGGAACTAAAATCCCTTTAACTTGACCTATTATTCCTCACCATTTTTGTATTTTCCAAAACCACTAATTCTTATAAAGGGGTGCAGAGACTAATGCCTGGAACATTGTGTGCCATACTGGGTGTGTCACCAGTCCATCTCAGACTACACTCATTTACACATCCATACTCATTCATACCAGGCAAAGCCAAAGTTACTAAGTAACATGATATATGCATATTGGTATGTGGGAGAAAATTGGAATGCCCAGAAGAATCCCATAGTAGTGCATCCATCAGTTTTAAAGACTCCAATTGATATCTATGGGATGTGTGTGTGTAAAATCAGAGTACTTGGAGAATATCCAACACAGACACAAACAGAGAGAGTGTGTAAGACAGACAGTGAGCAGGCGGCACTAAACTCTGCACAACCATAGCACCCGTGCTTGATAAATATTTAAGGCCCTGAAATAATAAAAAGTAACTGTTCCGTACATATAATAAGGAGAGATGCTGTGTAATTTGGGAAAAGGATGTTAAGGATAGAGCTGCCAGGCAAGAGGAAAAGAGGAAGGCCTAAGAGAAGGTTTATGGATATGGTAAGAGAGGACACGCAGGTGATGGGTGTAACAGAACAAGTTGCAGAAGACAGGCTGATTTGGAAGGAGATGGTCCGCTGTGGCAACCCATAACAGGAGCAGCCGAAAGAAGAAGAAGATCAATAATAAACTGTATATTATATCCAGGTCCGACATATAGGGTGAGGCAATGAGGCGATAACTTTAGGCAGCACTTTGGTAAGAGTGGCATTTTCATGCAAAAACATTGCAAAATAATAATACAGAAAATGAGAGTTAATTATAAACATTAAGAATTGTATACACATTCATTTTGTTATATATATACTGCCTTTAAAAACTGTGAGAAACATTTCTATTTTATGTTTCAAATTGTGCAAAACACAGTTCACACAGTCTCACTGCACCATAAACCTCCGAAAATCCAAATGGCGCATGCACACTTTGAAGCTGCAGGTCAGTGCATGATTTTGTTTTTCCTGATTTTCACATGTTATTGGGTATACATTGATTTGTGAAACAGTGTTAATTTCCAAAATGTTATAGATGTCAATCTGAAGTACAGTGTACACTAAATAAATCTCTTAAGTTTGCAATGTGTGTGTTTTGTTAAAAAGGGCAGGATGAGCGTGCCAAATATAGGAGCATACAGGCTAAGCAAAAATAGTTCTGCAATTGCAAACCTGAATAAAAAAAAAATTAGAAGGATGAAGAATGCCTACTTTTTTATTTTTTTATATTTTGTATATTTTAATATTTAAAAACAAATCTTTTCCATTTTTTCCCCAAAAATAATAATATATTATTTATTATTTCGTCTGTTACAAGTCGTGTTACAAGAATGTTTATGTGGGAGTATTGTATTTTGAAGCTTGCATTGCAGCAGATAATATGGGGGTGGGGGGGGGGGGCTACAAAAATATACCTTTCCTCAGGCAGCATTATTTAAAGTGCTGGCCCTGAGTACATCAATCAGTTTCCATATCGGACAGTACTGCACATCAATGTGTTATTCCATACCAGTAAATTACTGAATGCTGAGTTTAAACTGTTTTTTTCCTGCAGTTATTTTTTTTATTTTTGCCCATTCCAATTCTAAAAGGCATCTTTTTTGTGTAAACTAGGTCAATTGGCATATGCCTTTATCAAAAGGCATGGTCATTGACTCCTTTAAGATTGGCTTCCATTAACCCTTTATTAAATAAGGCAATTCTAGACTCTAATGTTTCTCAAAATCTCCATTTCCCCATCTAAAAACATTACAGCATTAAATATCTGTCTTATTTACATAGTCACAATCTACCAGAACTTTTCCAGTGTGTTTTAAGTCCGGAACAAACACAGCTGAAATAGTCTTGCTAAAATTTTCTTATCCACTTTGATTTATATTGAACAGGTATTGTAATTGTTATGCAGTAATTTAAAACTCTTACCAAACTAATTAAATTAGTGTTCATTCCAATATAAGATATATTATAATATCTTAGGTAATGAGATCTGCTCTGGGACCAGGGTTATCTTCATGCTTTGTGATTTTAAAAACTAATGTCAATTTTAATGACAGCATGGTGGCACAGTGCTTAGAGCTCATGGTACCAGGAGAATAAGTGAATATGGGCACTATGAAAGTGTGCCCAATGATGGACTCACTTCCTTACAGCACTGGTTCATGTCTTGCACACGATTCTAATTGGATAGGCCCCACTTAACTGTAATCTTCTAATGGAATAAAGAGGTTCAGAAGACAAATGGCTGGCTGGGTGGATTTATATTCATTTGCATGTTTTACACATCTGTAAAACCTAATAATACTTATCCTGTTACAACCTTAGGTAATTGTTTCAATGAGATTAACCAGAGGATGGGTGAAAACTGCTAATCTTTAAATACAGAGAACACTGGAGGGCTTTTAGAGGGTGGGCATCCTGCAGCGTATAATGCAATTCCTTTACCTAAATTCTGAAAGGAGTTCTTCTAAATCTGCTGGGAATTTAAGTGTTATTTTTAACTTGAGCCTTTCTTGGTCTACACTCATTAATTTACTGTTAAAGATTTAGTTTATCAAGCTTTGCAATATTTTAATTGAATCTTACAGAGTGAAACTTAAAAAAAAAAAAAATTAATGCATTCGCAATATATAAGACGTGTTTATCTGTACTAGTTAATTTAGCTCACAGTCTTTGGGAATAGAGCCTATATTAGAATCATTGCTGCAAAGCAGGAACCAACATTAAGCAGGTGTCAGTCCAGAGACGCATGTATTACACAGTGCACTGCAAATGTTTTACAGTACTTAGATTTTAAACCATCTTAGACTCCAGTTATAAGGCTTTTTGTCATCTTCTAATTGCGTTAAATCCTGTCTCATAAGGCGTGAATAGATCACCTACCCTTTATCATATTTTCCCAAAACAGGGAGTCACCACAATGTGTATCACCTTCCTCCATTTTATTGTCTTTATTGGATGTATTTCTTTCAGCCCTAAATCCTCCTCCTTTACAGGTCCCTCCTCCTCCTTGCCTTTTCTCTTCTTCTTTTCTCTCTCCTGGAATGTCAGTGGCCAACACTCTTCTTATTGCATACTCTCTCTCACTGCTTACCACATGCCTAAACTAGCACAGGATTTATTCCTGCAAATTTCTGCAGATGTTTTTTACTTGTACACATCACCTCATGTAGTCATTTTTAATCTTGTCCCTTCTCGTGAACTCTACTGACCACCAAACCATTCTGCAAAAATCAATCTTGATCTAAGCTTTTTAGTCATGACCAGTATATGTAAACCATACTTTACTGAACATACAGTACTTCCTGGACTTTACCCTGTAAAATCAGCATGTACTCTTCCATTTTAGGATGCAAGTTGAATTGTAAGATCCCAGAATAACCAAGATTAGGGGTGCAGGTAGAGGCTTTAGTTACAAGTGTCTGATCTTTGGAATGATCTCTCAGCAAAAACATATATTACAACAATTTTGACAAGAACAGGCCATTCAGGTCAATAAACCTGCCAATTACATAACTGACTTCATTTCTCTATAATGTCATTAAGTTACATTTAGAAAGTGTCCAAAGTACATGAGCCCTGTAGGGTCTCAATAGTTGAAAGCAAGGCTGAACACCCTTTATTATAACATGCAGTACTCATCTAATTCTTTGTTATTGATTGAAACTTCATCTGGGGTTTGATTCCTGCATTGCACTTGATGGTACCATCTCCTTATAAGTAAACAAACTGATGGATAGTTTATCAATATAGTGTCAAACATAGGGGTATAGTATGTTTTTATATGGACTAATGGGTGTGGAAAGAAAATATTTAGATGTAGCACACCCTTGAATAAGAAATCAATGATGCAGAAGGGGGACACTAACCTCTCCTTTGACTCCACCACCTGCACTGCTTATCCCAGTTCTATGACCTAAAAGCGAGAAGACAATACTGCAACTTGAGGACAAACAATAGTGTTGCCTGATTCTATTTTTTTTTTTCTTTAATCGATAAACCCTTACTGCATTCATTATACACAGCTAGCAGCAGGTACCCCAGATTTTGTCTGTGTTTTTGTCTCTTATCTTATATTGTTACTTCTATTACATCTATGACAATATCGCTACTTCTATTACATCTATGGGTTTTAATATGATTTTCGTTTCCTTTTCATCTTACAAGGTGTCAAATCAACCCTTGTCCATGCAACATCTCTTGGTAATGCTACATGGCATTACAGAGGTACTCATTCACCACTTTACACTTCACTGCCAAATTGTATGAACAGTCTCCTATGTGTATTCCGCATTGCTCTGGGAGTAGCTGGAATACTGTAAAATATCACTTCTACTGAAGAACTCTGAGGGTTGTCTTTTCTAAAAAGATATATAATTTGTTCAAATTTGTGTTGCCCTTTTTTCCTGTGACATCAAGCCTTTGGGATGTGCTGTGCATTTTTTTTGTTGTAATATGTCCGACTAATAATACTGAATGACTGTTTTTATGTTTTCACTTCTGTGTCTCAAAAGTTGATTAAGTACATTTGAGAATGTTTTGTTACGTGTTCAATGGAATGTTTTGAAACTTTTAATATTATGAAAAGCATTCTGTAACAATACTGCTGTTGTTACTATGAGTACCTATTAAGGCAAGTTTCCTGTTCAAATGCATCTTGTTGGATTTCTGGACCCTTAGGGCAAAAGCTTTTAACATTATTACATTTTCCAGCATAAAGTAACATTGCCACAGTGAACACCATAGACTGACTGTTTAGCTACAGTGCCTATAAAATGTACAATATTCACCCCCTTGGAAGTTTAAAAAATATAATATTATACAACTTTGAATCACAATGGATTTAATTTTCCATTTTTAATATTGATCATCACATAAAGACTCTTTAATGCCAATCTGAAAACAAATCTCTGCAAAGTGGTCTAAGTTATCTACAAATATAAAACACAAAATAATTGATTGCATATGTGCTCACCCTTTTCAAGTAAGTATTTAGTAGATGCACATTTGACAGGTATTCCAGCCTTGACTCTGTGAGAACAGGTCTCTATCAGCTTTGCACATCTAGACACCTCAGTTTTTCCCCATTCTTGTAGTTTTGGCTTTATGCTTGGGATATTATTGGGATTATTGTCTTGCTGGAAAACAAATCTCCCAAGGTGCAGGTTTCTTGCAGACTGCATCAGGTTTTCCACCAGGATTTTCCTGTATTTTGCTGCATTCATTGTTCGCCTCTACCCTCACAAGCCTTCCAAGTAATGTATCCTCACAGCCTGATGCTTTCACCACTGCGCTTCATGGCAGAGATGCTGTGGTTCTGACAACGTGCAATGGTTGACTTATGCCAATCATGGTGTTTAGTCTGATGGCCAAAAGGCCCCATTTTGGTCTAATCAGACCACAAACCTTCTTGTGACCGACTTCAGAGTATCCCAAGTACCTTCTGGCAAACTCTAGTCAAGACGTCACTTGTGTTGTATATTCATGATATAAATTTGTAAATTGAACATTGAAGAAATATTTGGGTAATCCTTTTTGTAAATTAATAAATGAAGGCAGGAATATAGAAATTTTATGTATAAGGAAAAACATGTCTGTCATTTTATATGCCTGGGGTCAAATGTGACCCCATTTCAACCAGAGGATTACATTTTTAACAAAACTTTTTAAATCATTGTGTATTACCAGTCATGCAGTCAGCCGTTACTTTTTCATCATATTGTTGCAGGGAACAGGAGTTTAAAATGCAAGGTGCAACACTGGTTGCATGTAGAAATGTATGCTGTATATTACTGCTACAGAATAGTGGGCAAGGAGGGAATGACATGTAGATTGGTCATCAGTCCATCTCAAGACACATTCTTGCATACATGCATACTTATTCAGAAAGCCAGAGCCATGAATTAACCTAGCACGTACCTCATTAACTTGCTCTAGCAAAGAGCAGTGTCTGGGGAAATCCTAAATATGAAACGGGAATTTCTTATTCTGTGGCAAAAATGAACTCGAACTGCCAATAAAATGCCATTCGAGGACAACGAACTAAAATTATTTGTTTTACCAGAAATGCACATGTCAATACTTTAGAAAGCGTGCCACGTTAGTTTCGCAACTCCACGAAATCAGGCCAAAATGACTCTTTCTAGTAGACCTCTCATTCTATTAAAAAATTTGGATACCTACCGATTCCGTTATTCGCTAATAACGCCAAGTCTTTCGTTTGATTGACGTTTAAATCACCAATCAGAATTACACATTTTATTCCCGCCTGCCCACTTTGATTGAGCTTGCGTTGTCCAATCAACATTCGCTACAGGTTGCGACAGCGCGGTTTAATGGTCAGGGGGTGGTAGATGATGGCTTCCTGAGTGAATCTCGCTTGTGTTTATTTCGTAGCAGTACCGACAGATTGGTGGTTTCCGTTAATGACAGGAATATAGATTTTGGATTATTTTAAGACCACTCTTCTCCTCTTCGCTATCCTTGATTTATTTTTACGGGCCTATTTTTGCCTAGCCAGTCTCTTCTGCAGTAGCGGTAATGCGTTGTTGCTTTGAATGAGGCGGAAGTCCCGAGTCCCGTGAAGGAGGATGAACTCCATCACCGGCCGGGAGATCGGTGTTCCTGCAGCCGCTGTCAGTGTCACCAATCCCGGAGCTTCAGCCACACGGGCCCTGCACGTCGAACTCACCTCCCAGCAGGTCAGTCCTACGAAACTGCGTGAACTCCTACTTAGGGTGAACCTCTGATCTGAATCTGCGATTCCTAAACTGCAGACTGTTTGTCTCGAGTAGATAGGGATTTAGGAGACGGTGGCCTTAGAGACTTTACACTATATGTGCCTGGCATTTTTAGATTTACTTTTTCATTAGAGAATACACTGTTGCCGCGTCTGATCGCCTGGAAAGTTGATCAGTACTACTGTACTTCTCCTCTTCACCTTACCAGTGCAAGTGTGGACATGGCTCACCTGTAGCATTCAAGTAGTATGCCACCTTATCTCTGAAACCTTCAGTGTTAAATTGTAGTGCATTTAAAAGACTTCTATCGGTTATTTTTTCTTCGCTACGGTTGTAAAAACCATTAAAATGCACATATAGCCCATCTAGGTTTGGCTCCTCTCTGAACGCCCCATCCTGCCTTGGTAAGCGCCGGAACCCATTAATAACCTGCTATGATACAACTTAAACTAGAATGCATAGATTTGATTGTTTCAGTGAAAGATGGATAAAAACCCTACTAGCAGCATATTTCATAAGTTTCTTAATATTGAGATTGTTTGACAGCTGCAACTGCAACAGTGTAAGAATGGTTGGAAAAGGATGGTGCAACATATTTTAGACAATGTCCACAATTTTTTATTTACTCCGTTCACTAATTCTTTAGCCGTGCACAACAGCTTTAACAAATTTAGATCAGAATAAGTATTTGAAGGGCATGTTTATTACTTAATACCTCATTCATTTTGCATTGTACGTTGTTTGATTTAAGTAATCTAATGCCAAGAACAGTTTCTGTCACAGTAAATCAATTGCTAGCATTCATTTCCAGGGGTGTTTCATGTCGCATATTAACCATACTGAATGTGACACAACAATTTGAAAGTATTTTACATTGCACCTTGTTAGAAAAAGTTACTAAGACATCTTTTAAAAGCATAAAGTGGCCACATGCTAATGAAAACTTGAATAATGTATTATTTTCATATTTCAAAACTCTGACTGCTATATTTAATCATAAGTAAAATAAGATATTCAACAAAGAGCAAAAATTTAAACTACTCTGAACTTTAATTTCATTTACTTTAAGCCCAGTCTTGCATTTGGTTTTTGACAATGACTCCATTTTCTTTCTGATTTGTGATATTTGTATTAATACTGTTAGGATGTCTTTCCTGCAATTTCACATTGAACCATCTAAGTTAAGAACGTGGACAGACAGATGAATTATCTTTAACATTGTGATGGCACTGCTGTTTTTTTTTCTCTGTTTGGCAATGCTAGATTTAAAGGTTATATTTGTATGATAGAGAGTGTAACTGGTGTTTAGGTTTTTGAAGCAGAAAACAAATATAAGATAAAATGGCAAAATTCAAAGTTCAAAGCAGAAATCTCACTTCACCGACCAGTTCTCTGTTAATGCAGTTTAAAAATAATACAATGTGCACACGTTTTTCATATGTTGGAAGAGCATAGTTTTAAAAATGTTTGCTCTTGTTAACACTGAAAGATGGGGCAATGAAATAAATCATTACAAAGCTTTCCAACAGCAGTATGTTACTATTGACAATGAGGGTATAGAGTACAGACACATTATAACACAAAAGAGCCTTATTTTTATAAAAGTTAACCTATTCTGTTGGATTTGCACTCAAATAAGAGCACATCATGTTGCCCAGTCCAGGTTTCCTTGCATGAGAGACTTGTTAAATAGTATTTAGTGGACCTTTAAGGTATCTAATCCAGTTGTCAGTCTTGTTTGTCTTTCTGTAACAAATACACATTTAAACCCTTGTGTAAAAATGAGTTCAGTATCTAAGGTTAAGTAACCTGTTCACAGTAGAGATTGTTGCTTTTCTCTAAGGGATATCAACAGAATTTAAGTACATTCATTCAAATCTCAACATTGTATTTCGGAAGTGGCAAGTCACCACATAAGTAAATGTAAATTTTAGCTTAAACTTTGGATATGTTGAGAGAAACCCTCATGTTCAATGCACCCAAGAGTAAAGAACCATTCTACAGTGACAATAATTTAATAACTTGGGTTATTAGTTTATGAAGATTAAGTTTCATAAAGATGAAAGAGCACCACTAGGTTAAAGCAGCTTATCTAGGTTTGGACATCTGAAGTCAGTCAGTCAGTCATTTTCCAACCTGCTATATCCTAACACAGGGTCATGGGGGTCTGCTGGAGCCAATCCCAGCCAGCACTCGGTGCAAGGCAGGAACACCGCAGGGCACACACACACACACACCCCAAGCACACACTAGGGACAATTTAGGATCGCCAATACACCTAACCTGCATGTCTTTGGACTGTGGGAAGAAACCACGGAGACATAGGGAGAACATGCAAACTCCACGCACGGAGGACCCGGGAAGCGAACACGGGTCTCCTTACCGCGAGGCAGCAGTGCTACCACTGCGCCACTGTGCCGCCCTCATCTGAAGTTGGAGTCATTAAAATTGATTTAGCTCTATATACTTTTTTATTTTAGAGTACCTTGTTTACTGTAGCATTCTTTACATAAATTACACACAATACTAGCTCTAGAGTGTAAATATAAAAACATTTTTGAATCAATACTATTTGGCCATTGACAGTAAGAATCTTTTTAAGAATTACCTGAGTAACACAAGAGTAGAAACAGAAGAATATTTTTTATAAGTACTTTCTCTAATAAACAGTCAACCTGTTAATTATTTTAAATGGAAAGTAACATACTAACACACAAACAAACCAAAAGACCTTTATTTTATGTAATACATTTCTATAGTTAACACATTGCCAGGTTACATTACAAATGTAGAACTATAGTAAAATTTTATGCAAGTTGTGGACAAGCAGGTTAAATCAACTAAGTGAGTCTGAAGTTGAGGTTAAATCTCCATCACGGGGCCTTAAGGTACAGTTCCTTTTGTGTAAAGTTACATGATTTAAAATGAAAGGAAGGCTTAGCATCCAGAAACAAACAGCACACCTGTCTTGATTTCTGTTGTTCCAATTATTCTTTTTACATATTTAGTCATGATTTTGAACATAGCTATAATGATGTACACCTCTGACACAGAAATTGCAGAAGTGCCAGACTGTGTTTTGGAATGTAAGTCTTGCATTGTAAGTGAAGTCTGTTGTGCTATTGCTCTGTAATTGTTTACTAGCTGACATGTTTTTCTTTTTGTGTGCTTGACTTAAAAGAGGCCCAAATCAGACTGAATTGTACCGGCTATGCTGTTACTCAGTTACTTGCCTTGGCATCACTGCAACTCTCCAATGTGCGTTGTACTGGTGGCTTGAAGGGAGTTTTTATTTTATTTTTGTGTCTTTTCCAAAAGTAGTTTGTAGTAATTGCAACAGTTAATTTAGTACTGTCTCGTGTGTTTAGACTTCCTGCTCTATTGTATATTGTTTGTGTTTGTGTATCAGTTTTCTTAATAACTTTAAGTATTTGCTATTTGAAGAGAAAATGTTATTTTTTACTGAAGATAAGGACAATATATGTGAGAACCAGCTGGTTAGAGTATTGCAAAGTGTCATAGTGTGAATTTTTTCATATAAAGGGATACTCCACCCAAAAATGATATGGGGTATGTAACATTTAAAAAAAAAATGTGGATTGCAGTGATGGCTGAGAGAAAGTTTTAATCTCATGTTTTCATGCAGTACAGAGCCAACAAAGGTTATGCTTTAGTGAAAGCAGTCGGTGACAAACACTGAACAACAGTATCACAATGTCCATTTAGAAAAAAAAAATCTCACATTACTAATGTTGCATATTTGATGTCAATTCATCCAGTTGTATATGGAAAATGAGCAAAATGCATGCATTTTTTGCTAAAATTTTTTTAAAATTAATTCTTTCAGCAAAACAAATGTAGCCCACAACCCAGACCCATTTGATGTGGGTTCGAACATTTGAATTTAAGACAAGAGTGTTAGCCAATGCATCAGAGGGTGAGACAGGTCTTCATTGTGCTGTGTGTGAAACATCATGCATACTATACTGTCCTGTCAGCATGTGTTACTAAATTAAGAAATGAGGCTTGTTTAAAAAAAACAAGACAAATTATTATTTTTTTTTGTTTGCTAAGAATAAGGAGATAAACTGAAATTGTGCTAGAAATACAGGACTCTGGTCATCCTAGTATAACTCCACATGAATAATGGGACAGTTTGTTTGGGCAGTCCTTTCTTGTAGCATGAAGATGTTGGGACGGTATTCAGCCACATCTCTGCTGACTGGTGAAAGAGCCCAGAACCACTTCACTTAATATGTGCTTATTTTTTGACATTTTAACATGAGAAACAGGGTTTCATTGAATTGTGTAGTGCAGTTGATCAATTTGGAGTTATAGTACAAAGCATGTGTATTTTAAGCCAGTTTCCCAGCACTGGTTTGCCTTAGGAAACACATGCAAGTGGACAGTAGGCTTGGATCTTTCAAAAATGTAAGATTTTGATTAAAAAAAAAAAGTACTATGTTCAATTCAGTTCAGTTCAGATTTATTGTAATGTGTACAAAGTTCAATTTTTGACCAACATATACATTGCATCCGGAAAGTATTCACAGCACATCACTTTTTCCACATTTTATGTTACAGCCTTATTCCAAAATGGATTAAATTCATTTTTTTCCTCAGAATTCTACACACAACACCCCATAATGACAACGTGAAAAAGTTTACTTGAGGTTTTTGCAAATTTATTAAAAATAAAAAAACTGAGAAATCACATGTACGTAAGTATTCACAGCCTTTGCTCAATACTTTGTCGATGCACCTTTGGCAGCAATTACAGCCTCAAGTCTTTTTGAATATGATGCCACAAGCTTGGCACACCTATCCTTGGCCAGTTTCGCCCATTCCTCTTTGCAGCACCTCTCAAGCTCCATTAGGTTGGATGGGAAGTGTCGGTGCACAGCCATTTTAAGATCTCTCCAGAAATGTTCAATCGGATTCAAGTCTGGGCTCTGGCTGGGCCACTCAAGGACATTCACAGAGTTGTCCTGAAGCCACTCCTTTGATATCTTGGCTGTTTGCTTAGGGTCGTTGTCCCGTTGTTGCCCCAGTCTGAGGTCAACAGTGCTCTGGAGCAGGTTTTCATCCAGGATGTCTCTGTACATTGCTGTAGTCATCTTTCCCTTTATCCTGACTAGTCTCCCAGTTCTTGCCGCTGAAAAACATCCCCACAGCATGATGCTGCCACCACCATGCTTTACTGTAGGGGTGGTTTTGGCCTGGTGTTGAGCTGTGCCTGGTTTCCTTCAAAAGTTACGTCTGGCATTCACACCAAAGAGTTCAATCTTTGTCTCATCAGACCAGAGAATTTTGTTTCTCATGGTCTGAGAATCCTTCAGGTGCCTTTTGGCAAACTCCAGGCGGGCTGCCATGTGCCTTTTACTAAGGAGTGGCTTCTGCCTGGCCACTCTACCATACAGGCCTGATTGGTGGATTGCTGCAGAGATGGTTGTCCTTCTGGAAGGTTCTCCTCTCTCCACAGAGGACCTCTGGAGCTCTGACAGAGTGACCATCAGGTTCTTGGTCTCTTCCCTGACTAAGGTCCTTCTCCCCCGATCGCTCAGTTTAGATGGCCGGCCAGCTCTAGGAAGAGTCCTGGTGGTTTCAAACTTGTTTTACTTACGGATGATGGAGGCCAATGTGCTCATTGGGACCTTCAAAGCAGCAGAAATTTTTCTGTAACCTTCCCCAGATTTGTGCCTCGAGTCAATCCTGTCTCGGAGGTCTACAGACAATTCCTTTGACTTCATGCTTGGTTTGTGCTCTGACATGAACTGTCAACTGTGGGACCTTATAGACAGGTGTGTGCCTTTCCAAATCATGTCCAATCAACTGAATTTACCACAGGTGGACTGCAATTAAGCTGCAGAAACATCTCAAGGATGATCAGGGGAAACAGGATGCACCTTAGCTCAATTTTGAGCTTCATGGCAAAGGCTGTGAATACTTATGTACATGTGCTTTCTCAATATTTTTATTTTTAATAAATTTGCAAAAATCTCAAGTAAACTTTTTTCACGTTGTCATTATGGGGTGTTGTGTGTAGAATTCTGAGGAAAAAATGAATTTAATCCATTTTGGAATCAGGCTGTAACATAAAATGTGGAAAAAGTGATACTTTCCAGATGCACTATATCTCGCAACCACTCATTGATGTTTTGAATATCACTCTGTAGGTGATGTAAAACTCGCGTATCATCACAATGTTTTCCACGCAACTTAGAGTAATTATTACACAGCCTGCATTACATGAAGAAAGAAGATGGCATAGAGTTGATGGAGTAAGTTGTGGATGAAGAGCAAAATGCTAGAAGGTGCCAAAGGTAAATTCACAGAGCTGTTCTCATATTTAAAATAGCAGCCTTTATGGCAAGTGTGGTGCCATGCAGTACTATTGATTACACTTCTTAAATACACACTTAATTGCGGAAGCACTGTATGTGATTAGCATTCATCATCCTTGTAAGCTACTGATAAACTGGGGACTGACGCCAGGATGTTTTTGTTCCTTGCTTGAGCCAGAGTTGATCAGTTTTAACCTTGTAAGTTTCTGCCAGGCGGTATGCTCAAAATGTTTCAACAGACACATCAGACCTGGCAGTGTTTGAAAATGACACTATATATGTTTTTCTTTGCTTGATGCTTACATACATCCTAGGAGGAAGCTGGAAGGACTGAGGCAACATGTAATTTGGCCATATGTTTCAGTATAAGCAAAAAAAAAAATCATATGATATGATTATGCATTTACCATCAACTATTGTGTCTGTATACTGACAGCTCTCGTGCTATATTAGACAATTGGTACACTTTTGTACAGAACTGCATTATTAGTTCCAAAACCATGGCATGGCAGGACATAACTGACCAGTATTTCCCAACTCAGGGCTAGCCATACCATTTAGGCAAACAGGCTGTAGCCTAGATAATAAAATTGGGGGGAGGCATTTTTGTGAAAAGTACAGACCCCGACTTATGAAAACTTTGCCTCAGTGCAATTGTCTGACTAACATTAACATGAATATATTGTTTTTGTATACTAGCTTTCAATGACCTACATGAGCACTTTGCAGGTGGTCTTTCAGATCCCAGCTTCTCAGAGGCTGTTTGCTGAAAGTCCTCGTTTCTTTATTTTCTTCTAGTGCATACATATAGTTTTATTTCTGTTTTAGTATATTTTCCTTTTTAGGAAACTTGGTTCTCTATCTTATTTTGCATCCTTACTTTGACATTGGATTGAAGCAGACTTTAAATCCATACATCTATTTTTTTCACTTCTTCCTTTAATTTGCAAGCACTGTGCATTGCTTTTACAATTGCTTCTGGTCAGTATACACTTTACAACCATGGAATTTCTTTAACTGCATTTTTAATACTGTATATACTATGCCTGTTTTTATTATGATAATGATGATTATTATTACTATTATTTTTATTATTATTACTCTGTATTAGTATTAGCATGAATTGTTTCTGAAATTAGTGAAAATTTAGACAAGCCCTTTCACACAAGGTGGTGGTAATTTGTGTTGTTTACATTATACTGTATATGTGATATACACTCATTGGCCACTTTATTAGGTACACCTGTTCATCTGCTTGCTAATGTAAATATGCAATCGGCCAATCACATGGCAGCAACTAAATGCATGTAGACATTGTCAAATCGACCTGCTGATGTTCAAACCGAGCATCAGAATGAGAAAGAAAGGTGATTTAAGTGACTTCAAATATGGCATGGTTCTTGGTATCGGACTGGCTAATCTGAGCATTTCAGAAACTGCTCATCAATTGGGATTTTCATAACAACCATCACTAGGGTTAAAGAGAATGGTCCGAAAAAGGGAAAATATCCAATGAGTGGCAGTTGTCTACATGAAAAGGCCATGTTGATGTCACAGGAGAATGGCCAGACTGGATCAAGCAGATAGAAAGGCAACAGTAACTCAAACAACCACTTGTTACAACAGATGTATGCAGAAGAGCATCTCTCAATGTGCAACACACCGAACCTTGAAGTAGTTGGGCTACAGCAGCAGGTACCTGGTGCCACTTCCTTTAGTTATGAACAGACAGCTGAGGCTACAATGTGCACTGGCTCACCAAAATTGGACAATAGTAGATTGGAGAAAACATTGCCGGATCTAATGAGTCTCGATTGCTGCTGTGACATTTGCATGTTAGGGTCAGAATTTGGCATCAAAAACATGAAAGCATGAAACCATCCTCATGTATCAACAGCTCAGTCTGGTGGTGGTGGTGTGATGGTATAGGGGATATTTTTTGGTACACTTTGGGCCCCTTAGTACCAATTGAACATTGTTTAAATGCCACAGCCTACCTGAGTATTGTTGCTGACCATGTCCATCCCAATATGACTGTAGTGTACCCATCTTCTGATGGCTACTTCCAGCAAGATAATGTGCCATTTCACAAAGCTCAGATCATCTCAAACTGGTTTCTTGAACATGACAATTAGTTCACTGTACTCCAGTGGCCTCCACAGTCACCAGATCTCAATCCAGTAGACCAACTTTCGTATGTGATGGAAAAGGAGATTAGCATCATGGATGTGTAGCCAACAAATCTGCAGGAATTGTATGATGCTATCATGTGAGTATGGACCAAAATCCCTGAGGAGTGTTTCCAGCACCTTGTTGAATCTATGCCATGAAGAATTACAGCAGTTCTGAAAGCAAAAGGGGACCAACACCGGTACTAGCAAGGTGTACCTATTATGGCTGTCAGTATGAACATAACTTTTTAAATATAATTCAAAGCTATATGAAAAATTATTCAAAGGCCAACACTGATATTCAATTTTAAAAGAGAGGTCCTTTTGAATTATGCATGTGTCAGTGTTTCATTAATTGTTAGTTTCTATCATCATTTTAAAGATTTATTTACTTCTTTATTCTGCTTTTTGGCTAACAAGTGTACTAACAACAAAATTAAAACACTTCTCCAGTGAAAAAATTTATCATTTTGTTCCTTATCCAGTTCCATTCACTCTTGAACCTGAGATCCCCAATTTGCTGCTGTTTTTTATAAAAACTGTTAAGCATTCATTGTAACGAACAATAGCTGATTTGCTTTCTCATTAAACATAATGGGAAATAACTGCCATATTTTGGATTTTTCCTTTTACTATTGTAAAGGCTTTAAAATTAACATTTGAGTGAGAAACAATACATTTAAAGTTTGAAACTTTGTAAAGATGAAGTCAAGAAAAAAGCAGTTTTGATTTTTAGTGACTTATATTATTATAATTGTAGAGAATGTTAACTTAACATTTTTTTTATTAAAACTGGTATTTGTAAAATTAAATTACAATAAATTTATAAGCTATTAACCTATTATTTATTATTATTTTAAATTGTTACCTATTCTTGCTGAAATAGGCTACAGCCACCTGAAATCCTACTCATCATTAAAAACAACAATATTTATTTATATAGCACATTTTCATACAAATAATGTAGCTCAAAGTGCTTTACATGATGAAAAAAGAGAAAAAAAAAAAAAAGAATTAAAATAAGATAAAACTCATTAACATAGAATAAAAGTAAGGTCCGATAGCCAGGGAGGACAGACAAAAACAAAAAAACTCCAGATGGCTGGAGAAAAAATAAAATCTGCAGGGGTTCCAGACCATGTGACCGCCCAGCCCCATCTGGGCATTCTACCTAACAAAAATGATCAGCCTTCATTGTATTTAGGGTTCTCATGGAAGGACTTGATGATGATTAAGTGGGCTTAGAAAATTGCATGGCATGATTGTGGTATTATTATATTTATTTTTAAACATTTTGTAAATAAAACAAAACATATTCAAAATTAAAATACTAAGTTTAATTTACATTCATTTACCTAATAACTGTAGTAAATTGCTGGTTTTCTTTGACATTATTTACCAAGGATTATAAAATTCATCAAAATGGTATACACCTATAGTCCACATGAAATGCATAAATGAATGTGAATATGTAAGTCAATTAATAATCTGTTTAAACTACCAGATATGCAAGCAGAATGTTATATACTGTAGGTAATATCAATAATTATACATTTATGAAACTTTTTAGTCATAGAAAGCGTAATTGATTATAGGGGATGGTGGAGTTTGGGCAATGAGATGTCTACAACTTTGCTAGGGCTATGAAAATGCTAGACACAGCCCTGTACCTGGTTCAGTGTTTGGCACCAAATATTGGATAGTTACTCATAAAAATATATACTAAATTCTGTTCCCACAATAATATTTTGGAAACACTGTCTTAGACTGTTGTAAGGTGACTTATTTATCCTTTCAATGGCAAAACGGAGGAATGTCACTGTTGACAATATTTTTATACCTACTTGATGGAAAAGACTGGCCTGTTTGGTGCAGTGACAAAAAATGAGAAGGGAGATGACACCCAGGTCCCTTTTTTCACTCTGGAAAAGTCAGTTCAACAGATGGTCAAGGTGGCAGCCTCTTAGAAAGTCCACATGCAGAGCCTGATGGGAAGATGCAATGCAAAGGAGTGGTGTATTCCACCATTACATGTAGCCAACTTGCTGCTTGCCATTTACATGTGTACTGTGCTGTGAAACATGTGAGTATGGCTGTAAGTTTTAAGCTATGTACACAAACATATATTAGTTTCTACTTCATTTGTTGTTTTGTTTTTCATGCTTAAATACTGAAGCAGTTTTATGCCAAGCAACAGTGGGGCTAATAGGGCTGTCAGAAGTATCAAAATATCAATATTTATTGAATATAACATTTTGTTCAGTACTGATTTTCATCCTATCAATTCTGTAGCCTACATTGCAAATGCACTTCTGGCGAGAGTTGGAGCCCTGTTTCCACCCTCTCACTCATGTTAAAACGATGGCAAATTCTTCAGTGTCTGAGTCTTCAATGGCACCCTAAAGGCAGGTTAATGGCTGGTTTATACTTGGCGTGTGCATGCTAGACGCAAGTGCCGTGTGGTGAAAATGACATTGGACACTGAGGCATGCCTCTTTGCATGACTGCTATCCACTGGGTTTTTGCCATGTTCTGCATACAAAAGTTTTTCTGAAAGATTTCAAAGTGGTGAATTATGAGGAGAGGCTGTTTACTTGGGTGCCAGAACAATAAATGAAGATGTAAAGTGCATCTCTTTATCATTTAGGCCACCCACTCATCAGAGTATCTACTTGTCTTCCCTTTGCCTCCTTTTACCACTTTTAGTTAATGGGTTTGACTCTCCTCCTTCTCCTTTTTTCCCCCCTCTCTTAAACTCGGTAATAGCAGACACAACTCTTCATCCATCAGTAGACTCTCACTTCCTCTGCTGTGACTTCTCCTACTGACAAGGAGAATCTCAACATTCCAATTGAACAGGCTGAAGCAAGTATGAATGAGTTTTTGTTGTTGTCAGTGTCAAAGAGGGCAGCCAGAGTCACACCCGGAAACAATTTGTGCCAAATAGGAACAGAAAACCACAAGATGCAAGTCTGTTTGAAGGGTTACTACAACCCAGTACCAACTAAAGGGGCTAATACAACCAACCCTTCAAAGACTAACACATGAGTCAATATAAAGAATTTCAAGAGGCAGGTATAATTTTTAAAATATGGAAACATTAATCAGCATAAGCCTATACACTATTGTGTTTGAAGTAGGGATGTGAAGTTTGTTTTTTGTCTACAAGACAGGTTAAAATGTTTTTTTTGTAGTCAGTTCAATGTATTAAGACGGGTCTGTTTATATTTTATCAGTTTTATTTTGATACTTTTTTTTTTTTTTTTTTAAACTTGCGATGAAGTGTGCTGTTGTAGTGCATTAGTTTCTTTTATTTTATTAAATGCGATTTTAAAGTGATATATTTCATCACATTTTCTGAATAATGTAAGACACTATAACTTTTCAATGCTTCAGAGCATGTATTTAGTAGGTCAGGACTCTTTTTCAGATGAACAACAGCGCACTTCACAGAAAAGCATATTGCCATTATATTCTTCCTTTCAAAAAATTTCGGAAGTTACAAGGACAATATAGTCTGTTTACATAAAACTGAAATGTATACTGTTTGCATTTATTTATAGCCTTTATGTGTGTTAATGGTGTGTTTGTATCTTACTTTCTGTGAACTATTGCACTACCTTCTTTTAAATGTAAGGTTTATTTACTGCTTGCAAAGACCACCTTAATGTTCTTTTTACTTGAATGCTTATTTTGTTAATTTTATGCATTTTATGCTGTTTACAATAGATTGCACTACTTATTTAACTAAGGTTTAATGACATTTATAACATTTCTTTTTTCATACCTCAGTAACAGTATTTGTTTTGTTCAATGACTGGCTTTTAAATTTTTTATTGTTTACAGAACGTTACAGTTACCTTTTACAAAAGACTGCACTACCTGAAGTATTTGCATTTAATGACTGTAGTACTAGGGTGTTGTACCATGTTAGCCATTAAGAATGCAGTGAGAAGTCAAGCAAAATGACACCTTTTATTGGCTAACTAAAAAGATTACAATATGCACGCTTTCGAGGCAACTTAGGCCCATTCTTCAGGAAAGATGTATTTGTCTGTTATTTGTATTCTTCAAAGTAAGATTTTAATGAATACAGAATTGCAATTTATTTTAAATATTTTTTTTTTTTATTTAGTTACCTTATATACTGTATTGGGCGTCGAAAATTGTATTGAATTTCAATACTTTATATCTTGCCTGAAGAAGGGGCCTGGGTTGCCTCCAAAACTTTCATATTGTAATCTTTTTAGTTAGCCAATAAAAATTGTCATTTTGCTTGACTTTTTATTACATCCATAATGCCTAACATGGTACAACACCCTAGTACTAAATACTTTTCTTAGTATCGTATTGAGATTTGAAATTTTGGTATTGTGACAACTCTAAACTATAGTACTAAATGTAGTTTATATTATATAATACTAACTAACTGTTCCCCATTATTTGTTAGCATATCACTTTGTACCGTTTTAAAAAGTGTCTCTGGATGAAGCCATTTGCTAAATAATAATTTTGAACCACTAAGTGGTCCTTCAAATGTGATGATGCTATCAGTCGTTCTCTATTTGAAATAAACAAAGGCTCACACTGTGCCAGTTTATAAAAAAGAGAGGCAATCCATTGAATATTGTTTAGATAGTATCTAGCCCAGTGCTGATAATGAATGAGTTGAATAGTAATGAATTTTTTTGGATTTCTGGCAGCATGAAATGAATATTGACTGTATGTAACAATTTTGACCAGATGCATGCAATTTTTGACAGTTGTTTTCTTTTACTTAACAAAATTCACACAGTTTGCAATAGGCACAACATAGTAGAGTGCAAAGCTTGTGCAGTTCCACTTTCACTGGTCACATTAGTTTGTGCACACAGAGGCCCTAATTGTCACCTGTGCAGAAAGTATAAATCAGCCTTGAAGCAAACATAACAGCAGAATTTCAGATATCATCGAACTATACACTGGATTTCTTTCTGCCACAAGGGAGGCTCTGTGGAACAGAGGACATTAGAAGAGGAAACATATTCTCTCAATTTGAACAGAATGTCCTCTTTTGAAATCAGCTATTGCTGCGCAATTATATTGTGCTGTTTTTGAACGTGAAGTATGAATGTAAGATTTACAATGTTGTACTGTATGGTTGCAATATGTAGGATAAATGTTAAGAGATATTTAGCATGATGCATTAATGATTAGGGCTGTCCCAATCATACATCTTAGTTGGCAATTATTTGTCATGCAAATCATTGCGATTAACGATTTGTCATTTTGTGTTCATTGTATACCACCATTATGGAGTAATGAAAATAAAACACATACACCTTATAAAGAAGAAAAGCCATTTATTGGCACAGAACATTAGAACATATACATATAAATTGCATTTTTATTTGCCTTTTAGCCTGAGTAAGCAAAAAGTATCTAGAGCAGATATAACATAAATAACAATCAATAACCAAGGTACCAGGTTTCCTCCCACAGTCCAAAGACATGCATGGTAGGTGGATTGGCGATCCTAAATTGTCCATAGTGTGTGCTTGGTGTGTGAGTGCGTGTGTGTGCCCTGCGGTGGGCTGGCACCCTGCCTGGGGTTTGTTTCCTGCCTTGTGCCCTGTGTTGGCTGGGATTGGCTCCAGCAAACCCCCGTGACCCTGTAGTTAGGATATAGCGGGTTGTATAATGGATGGATGGATATGTACTTTATCTGCAGCATCTCACTGGGGTCACAATGTTGCCAGCTGTACTGAACATTCTCTGAGAGGTAGTACTTATTGCACAAATACAAATAGATAGATAGAAATATATTTTCCTGCTAATTTCTCTGTCAAAGGGAACGCAATTCAGTACTTCTTTTCTTTTCACAGAGTCTATTGCCTTTTATTGCTGAGACATTGCCTTATGCCGTTGGAGTAAAGCTTGGTTTATACTTTCCATGTGAAGCTTACACAAGGTCAGCGACCAAAATAATACTTGTATACCTGTACTTGTGTCAGCCTGTTCCATCATCTCGTTGATATTCTTCTAGTCAGCAGGTGACAGTGTTTGGTTAGTGTCACATACCTAACAGTGTTGCAGCAAAGGAAATGAGAATGATGAAGAGTTGTGCCTGTTATTACTGGCTTTAAGAAGTAAAAGGGAAGTTGAAGTGCCAATCTTAGATCCAATAACCAAAAAAAGGTAAAGGGAGGGCGGGTACAATATTCTTGTGAGTGGCTGACCTACATGATGAAGAAATGCATTTCAAATATTTTTGTTTGTGCAGTGGGTTGGCACCCTGCCCGGGATTGGTTCCTGCCTTGTGCCCTGTGTTGGCTGGGATTGGCTCCAGCAGACCCCCGTGACCCTGTGTTCGGATTCAGCGGGTTGGAAAATGGATGGATGGATGGATATTTTTGTTTGTTTGTGTTGTGCTTTGATGAACTGCTGCATCATATTCAGCCCTTTGTTCATCATTCTGACATGCATGTAACCAACCTCTCCTAGAAATTCATCACTTGGAAAATCCAGTGCACATGAGTGTGTTGCTGCATCTGCTGTCATTTGCTCCTTGTAGCTCTCACAAACAATGTGGACACATCAGGTCAAAAAGTATTTAATAAAAGTTATAAGTATGCATATTATCCTGCATGGTGGTAAATTTAATCTAGCCAGGTTAGGGCCATGAGGAACCATGTGATCATCATAGCAGCACCGGGTGTCTTTGTCTGTCTTTTTGTATTTAAATTTGTTGTCACCCTGCAAAGTCATATAACATATAAATAGGAAGAGGTTCTGAATATCAGTGGCAACCACTGTCATTCTGATGTGCTCACTGGTCCTCACAGGTGGTGCAGTGGTAGTGCAGCTGCTTTGCAGTAAAGAGACTGTGGAAGATTGTGGGTTCACTTCCGGTTCCTCCCTGTGTGGGTAGCACTTTGAGCACTGAGAAAAGCACTATATAAATGTAATGAATTATTAAAGCTGAGAAATTGAAGCTGTTAATAGGTACTAAAACGGACTTTTCTTTTTCATCTGCTCTGTGCTTTACTACTATGCAGCTGTTAAGTGATGCTCATCATGCCTTCTCCTGTGGCCCACTTGGTAATTCTGACCATTCTATGATTCACTTTATTCCTGCTTACAAATAAAAGCTAGAAACTGTGATGTCAGTAAAAAGAACAATTACAAAGTGGACCAGCAAGGCAACAAATGCCTTGAGCATGGGAAAAGCACTATATAAATAAAATATTATTATTATTGAGGAGCTTTTCCTGCACAGACTGGAGTGGCTTCAAAACTGCCACCTCCAACATACACGAATACACTGATGCTGTAACTTCATATATTAGTTTTTGTGAAGATGTTTGTATTCCATCAAAAACAATTGCGAAGTTTAGCAATGATAAGCTTTGGTTCACTCCAGAGCTTAGATGACTGTGCCAGGACAAAGCATGTTTTCAGATCTGGCAATCATGAGGAATACAAGAACGCCAAATATATAGTATCTTGATCAAAGTTGCAAAAAGAAAGTACTCGCATAAGCTGCTGGAACAATTGTTTGTAAATGACAGTGCATCACTCTGGAGAAGCCTTAAACGGGTTGCTAATTACAAGAAACAAACATCAAACAGTTCTGGTGATCCCACTCTGGCTAATCAGTTAAATCAGTTTTTACAGTCGCATTGAAAGACAGACCAGTTGACCACAGTATTTGCAGACCTTTTCAACCAATCTCTGGATCTTTGCACTGTTCCTGCTTGCTTCAGGATCTCCACTATCATTCCAATAGTAAAAAGATAATCAAAGGTCACAGGCCTAAATGACCACAGACCGGTAACTTTAATCTCTGTGGTAATGAAGACCTTTGAACGCCTTATTCTGAATTACCTCAAGAATGCTACAAAAGACTTCCTGGACCCATTTCAGTTTGCAAACTGAGCCAACCGGTCTGTGGATGATGCAGTGAATTAAGGTCTAAGCTTAATTTACCAACACCTTTAGTACTAAGGTGTTGTACCGTGTTAGCCAGGCAGATCTTGCCTGAAGAAGGGACCTGAGTTGCCTCGAAAGCTTGCATATTGTAATCTTTTTAGTTATAGTTTAGTTTAGTTGATAAGCCAGGGGTATATGTGAGGATCTTGTTTGTGGACGTTTGATCTGCTTTCATACATTCCTCCCAGAGCTCCTCGATAACAAACTCGCCCAGTTCAACCTGCCTAGTTCAGTCTGCCACTTTCACTTTTCCTGTAATCAGACATTTGCCTTACTGTTTTTGCCATGGCACCATGTCACCTTATGTAGGGCCATGTTGTCTTCAGTTATTTATTGCAGTTTGGCTTTTTTGTACCAGAAGGACAGGGCAATAATATTATATACATACTGTAGATGCTGTCCAGTACTAACAATATGTATGTTCTTAAGTTTGATAATATCTAGTTTGTAATTAGTTTTTTTTTTTACCTTTCCCCACTATTTCACCAGGGCAACATCAGATAACTCTACTATTATATGTAAGCACACAAAACATACATTTTTTCCAGCTTTATGGTAGTAGAATTTTTAGGATGCCCTAAAGAATATTTAACCTGGTTTGTTATATATTAGGCTAGAACATACTCATCATTGACCTCTTTTAGGAATCTTTAAATTAAAACTGGTGTTGCAATGTGTGTATTGTATTCCATTTTGATTATGCAATCCCAGCGATTATCTTCAAAGCAACAGTATTATTTATTGTATTTATTAATACAGTATTATTTACAAAGAAAAACATTATACAAACAGTCTACATATAACTCTGATAGATTAAGTTTCGATTGCATGACTCTTCTTTATTAGAAGTTCTTTGTGTATGAGAGAGAGCTTGCTCTTACAGAAGCCTTTTAAAATGACTTACTTGAATTGTTTCTCTTAAGCTAATTACTGCCATGAAAATACTTATATAAATGTGATTTACTCAAAGCGTTAAGCTGGTTGAGAATCTCATGACTTAGATTTGATGTTAATTCGTAAATTTTATGCTTTAAGCCTTTTCTTGAAATAGAAATAATGTACATTTACTAATGCTGAAAGTAATTCCTGATCCAATAAAAAGCATAAATTTTTAACTTTGCTAATCTGACTTTGTAGTGCAAGAATTCCTTAAAGTGAATAACGGAAAACAAATTCTCTTGAAATATTTGCTTTAATTTGTTATGATTAAAACCCATTGTGTTACAAAATTCTGACATAATAAGCTATTTATTTATACTCTGCTTGTAATTTTTTTTAATACGTTCTTACTGACATATAATCTGATTGGTTATAACTCCTTTTTGATGAATTTCCAGAAGTGAAACTGACACTATCACTAATGCCATAGTTTTGAAAAAGATTTATGAGTGTTTTCCTTTGTATCATTTTAAACTTGTAATCAAACAGATCAGCTACGCAGATGTCCAATTAAACCACTCATGTCTTTATATAGTTTTTTTGTGTCCTAATACATGTATTGTTAATTGTGTTTTTAGAGACGTCTGCGTCATCTTCGTAGCATTGCAGCACGGAACATTGTCAACAAGAATGGATCTCCATTATTGGATACATACTTCACCCTACATTTGTGTGACAAGGACAGGATATCTAGAGGTACTAATATTTGTGTATTAATTTCATTGTAGATTAGAATTAAGTAATGTTTTCAGTTTGCTATTTAGATATTTATTATACAAACAATACGTGCATGTAATAGTTGGCACTGTGAAGTACAAACCATGCACCCATTAGTAATTTTATTTCAGTATTATCAGAGTTTCTTCAGGCACCAGTAAGGAGCGCAGAGGTGATCTGTGTGTTTATGTCAACAACGAATGGTGTAGAAATGCCGCAAAAGAGTCCAGCCATTGCTGTCTGGAGCTGAAATGTCTCACTGTGAAGTGCTATCCTTTTGACCTGGATTCAGAGTTTACTATTATTTTTATTCTGGTCATGGGAGTAAATTCTGAATAAGTGCTGAGCTGGAAACCACACATCCCTGCAGTCTTATTATTGTGGACGGAGATTTTAATCATGTGAACCTGAAGACGATTCTCCCCAACTTTTACATGACATGAACTTTCCAACCAGGGGATAGCACAAACTAGGCCTTGTGTTTACTAACACTCATGATGCTTACGAAGCTGTAGCTTGCCCACATTTCGGTTTTTCTGTTCAAGTTTCTGTTCTGCTACTGTCTGCATACAGAACACTACTTAAACTGTGCAAACCAATTCTTAAACAAATCTGGGTGTAGCCTGAGGCTATTTCAGCTCGGTAGGACTGTCTTTATCACGCTGACTGGGTCATGTTTAAAGCAGCTGCCAACTATGGCCATCAGATCAACTTAGAGGAATATGCATCATCAGGCACTGGCTACATTAACAAGTGCATAGATGATGTGACTGTCTCAAAGACCAACAGAATATGTGCAAATCAGAAGCCAAGTTGGACATTGGAGGTACGTGCACTGTTAAATGCCCGTAATGCTGCCTTCTGACCAGTTGACAAAATAGCTCTCAGGACAGCAAGGGCAAACCTATTGTGGCATCAAAGCAGCTAAGCAAGAGTATGGTCAGAAAATCAAAGCCACTTTCAGGACACCAGAGATACATGGCACATGTGACAGGCAAACCATGCTATCACAAACTATAAGACTATCTGCAGTGGTAATGCTTCTCTTCCAGATGTTCGAAATCGGGGTTTTCAAACACAGTCCTTGGGACCGACTGTGGCTGCAGGTTTTTGTTCCAACCAGCTTCTGTTTTTAATTGGACTCCTGGGCTAATTAAGTGAACTGTTATTTCATAGATTCTGTGTTTTGGGAACAATGTAGAAGTTAGAAAACTAATTGGTAAAAAAAAAAAAAAAAGTTATTAAAATGTACTAAGCAGTTATATGGGAATAAATGTATTTTTTTAACAATATTTTCATCTTGATTTTCATTCTATGTTTCCATGTGTTCTAATTGTTTCATTAATTCATTATTTACTAATTAGTGGATCTAACGCTAAAGTAGCCGCAGCCTTTCACGTTTCAGTGTTGTTTGCCTGGGTGTCTGCTCTGCTCGTTTTTAATTGTCATTATTAAGATACAATGAAAAGTGCACAGAGAAAGGGCAAAATATAATGAAATCGAACAAAGAGAGTTAAGCATTTAAATCTATAGCAAAAACAGAAATATTTCTAAATGTCTTATAAATGATTTCCACTTGGGATTAATAAAGTATCTATCTATCTAATCTATCTGTAAAAAATCTTGCTGCTGTGCTATTCTGAATGTAGAATAAGAGAAGAGGAAAAAAATACCAGCTAATTAAATGAGATCAGTGTTATCACTTGTTGTAACCGATTATGAATCTGGCTGGAGCAAAAACCTGAAGCCAGTGGGTCCCCAGGACTTAATTCGAAAACCCCTGTTCTTAATAACTTTAGCATGTAGTTTGATGCCCTGAACGACATATCTGCGAGGAAGTCCATCCCTCTTAAAGAAGTACCAGTTCTGTGCATTGCTGACATGAGAAGAATGTTGTAAACCCAAAGAAAGCTGCTGGACCAGACAACATGCCTGGCTGAGTACTCGGCAAATCTGCAAACTAGTTGATAGATATGTTCAGCATTTTGCTGAGACAGTCCTCCCCAGTTGTTTCAAAACCCCCACCATTGTACTCATGCTGAAGAAGTCCTCTGTCTCTTTCCTCAATGACTATAGCCCTATACCGCTCACACCTGTTATCACTAAATTTTTCGAAGAGGCTAGTTTTGGGCCAGTTGAAAGCCAGACTTACCCCATCACATGACCCTCTCCAGCTTGCCTATTGCTCCAAACATTTTACTGTAGATGCCACATTATCTACTGTTCAATTGGCCCTTTTCCATCTGGATAAAAGACATTGACTTCAGCTGTCACCACCACCATCCATCTAAGGTTCATAGGGAACTTGAGTCTTCTAGGCTACAACACTTCCTTATGCAACTGGTCTTGCAATTCCTGACAGAGAGACCCCAGACAGTTTGCATCAAAAACACCATCTCCAATACCAATACGCTAAGCACTGGTGCCCCTCGGCTCATTGTCATCCCTCTTCTGTTCACTCTGCTGAATCACTATTGTATAAGTTATAGTTCTAACACCATCATTACGTTTGCTGATGACACAACAGTGGTGGGTTTCATCAGCAGTGGGGATGAGTCAGCTTACAGTACAGCAATTTCAAGATTAATGGACTAGCATACGTGTACATCATTTCATACATACACTACCGCTTCACAGGTTATGCATGTGAAGTGAATGAGTTTCATTTTCATGTTGCACTAATGTTGCAGATGGACAAGCACTGCCTGTGGAGTCCTCTTTTCTATTATGCTGTGTTCAAATAATGTCTGTGGGGTAAAAAAGTCACATTACTACTACATTTTATTTATATAGCGCCTTTCCCATGCTCAAGGCACTTACAGAATATAAGAAAAAATGGCAGGGTATACAGTATATAGCATAGTACAAACCAAATAAATAAATAAAGAAGATTAAGACAGTAAATTCAGAGAAAGCCTAACAGACAACAGAATTGATGGTCTAGCACACACACACACACAGGTTATATGAGAATCTTGACATAGAGGTAAACTTAGAGAAGGGGAATGAAGTCAAGCAGAGCTAAAAGCCTTCCTGAACAGATGAGTTTTGAGTTGTTTTTTAAAAGAATTCATGGAGTCAGCTGACCTGATTAATTTTGGTAGGTCATTCCAGAGTCTGGGCGGTATGCTGCTGAAGGCCCTGTCACCCATGGAGTGTAGATTAATGTGGGGCACAACAAGATTACCAGAATCAGAGGACCTTAGTGAGCGGGCAGGCACATAGTAATGGAGAAGGTCACTGATGTAGTTTGGTGCAAGGTTATTTAAGGCTTTGTAGGTTATTAGTAGGATTTTATATTCGATTCTGTAAGACACAGGGAGCTAGTGAAGACGGAGCAGGATGGGTGTGATGTGCTCGCTGTTGCTGGTTCGAGTAAGGACTCTTGCAGCTGAGTTTTGAATAAGCTGGAGCTGTGATATAAGATTAGAAGGGGCACCTGCCAACAGCGAGTTACAATAATCGATGCGGGATGTGATAAAAGCATGGACAAGTTTCTCAGCATTAGAAAAGGAGAGGAAGGAGCGAACACGGGATATGTTACGGAGGTGAAAATAAGAAAGTTTCTTAATGTGATTTATGTGGGCGGAGTAAAAAAAGGGAGGAATCAAAAATGACACCAAGATTCTTTCCAGTAGAGGCAGGTCTGATGAGATCACCGCCAAGATGGACTGGGAAGGAGCTCATTTTGTTAAGTTGCATTTTAGTCCCAATTTGCAGGAGTTCAGTTTTGTTGAAGTTTAATTTTAAAGAGTTCTGCTCCATCCAGGTTTTAATTTCAATAAGGCAGGTTGTGAGCTGAGAAAGCTCTGATGAAGTTCCACTTTTAACATTGAAGTAGAGTTGAGTATCATCTGCATAAAAATGATAGCCCAGTTCATAGCTACGAATAATATGGCCAAGGGGAAGCATATAAATACAGAAGAGAAGAGGGCCGAGGACAGAGCCCTGAGGAACTCCTTGCGTGACTGGCGCCAAGTTGGATCTGCTGTTGCCAAGACTAACAAACTCTTGCCTATCAGTCAGATAGGACTTGAACCACTGGAGGGCAGTGTCAGAGATACCCAGCATGTTCTCCATTCTAGACAGTAGAATGTCATGTCTGACAGTGTCAAATGCTGCACTGAGGTCTAATAGAATTATTATGCTGGTTTGTCCAGAGTCTGCTGCCATAAGCAGATCATTGGTTACCCGTAGCAGAGCAGTTTCACAGCTGTGCTGCACCCTGAAACCAGACTGCAAGGGTTCCATCAAATTATTAGACGTTAAATAATTGGTGAGCTGGGAAGCTACAACACGCTCAAGAGCTTTTGACAGGAAAGGTAAGTGGGAAATAGGCCGGAAATTGTTAAGATTGTCTGTCAGCATCAAGACCAGACTTTTTTTAACATTGGGGTTACAGAAGCGATTTTAAAAGTGAGCGGCACAGAGCCAGTGTTAAGGAATGAGTTTATTATTGTTGTAGCAGTCGGGATTATGGCATGAAGGCAGGATTTAAGTAGTGTGCTGGGGATGGGGTCCAGTACACAAGTAGTTGGCCTCATCTTACAAAGCAGGTTATTAATAAACGCAGATGTGACTGGTGAGAACTTAGAGAAGGAGCTGGATGGGGAGGGAAAACAGGGAAAGATATAAACAGATTTTATTAGTATAGTATAGAGTATTTATGTTAGTTGAATTATTTAGATCTTTAATTTTGTTACGGAAAAAGTGGAGGAAATCCTCACAGACTTCAGTAGAAAATTGCACATTGCAAAGTATAGCAGAATGTCCAGAACCAGATGCTACGTGCAGTGAAATATAAGAAGCTGTCGAGGTATAGGTCTTAGTGCGAGACAGAATGGTAGTGGGTCATCACAGTCCCTAGTGATGAATACACTTGCTGTGGAGCTTTTTTAGTCACCCATGGATGGATATCTGACCTGAACCAGCACGGTGCAGGTGCTACCCATGTCCGAGCAGCTCAAGAGTAGATGACAGAGAGTGGAATCACTCAAATCCTTATACCTCACTCCCCCAACGGACACATGGTATGTTGTTGTTGTTGAATTAATTGTATGTTTCATACTGTAGCCTACATTATAGCCTACATTAGCCGATATTATATTGTATATTGTAGCCAACAAAACTAGGCAAAAATCATTACAAATTGATAATGCTACTATTTGCATCTATTTATGCTGAAGGTTAATCTGTGTAATTGTTAGTGCTTTTGGTATGTTGTCCTGCAATATAGCAGTCCAAACCACATGTATTGGTTTTTCAAACTGTTATAGCAACCCCTGCGGAGTGGGGATGGGGGTTTTTGATTGTCGCTGGATGTTTTTTCTGTTACACAAAACTTCTAATAAATAACTAAGTAAAATATTTTAATATGCATAGTCAATTGATTATTAAAACTGATTTTGTTTGAAAATAATCACAGTTATTATATTAATATGCTTGAATGGAATACAATAAATTACGATTAATGTGCAGTTGATTTTCACTATAAATTGTAATAATTTAATTGCAATGAATTTTTTTTAATTGAACAGCAGCCCATAGTGCTGGGCAACGATTAGCATTTTTAATTGCGATTAATCACAGACAATCACAACAATCACATTGTTATGTGCAAAATTCAATAATGATCTCAAAAGTAGTGTATTGCATGTATTTGATTTGCAAACACTTTAAACAAATAAGGTGCTTTTTAACAGCATACCATTTACATAGTAGCAGTTAAAATATTTCTTGTAAATCTCAACTTAAACATTAATGCAATCAAATCAAATATAAAACAAAAGTTATTTGCTACTGCCAGGGCATTAACATTTTATCTAGTTTGTTTATAGAAAAACAAGTTACTCTCAGAGTCCAGAGCCATGATCATAACATTGTAACAGGCACCTTCCATGCAACAGCAAGTTAACATTTCTAAGTCTATTTTCTTTTTTTATCTGAACAGATACCAGCAGAAACATTTTCTTTTATCAGGGAGCAGCATAAATAGTGTATGTTCAGTAGCAACTCTTTGAGGGCTAATATTTTTTCCAAAAAACAGTGACTGTGCAGGGGTGTGGCTCGACGGCCAGCAGGAATGCATGGTGGGCTGGCTGTCTTTGTGAGACATGTGCGCAGGTGGCAGTTGCAGTATTACGTGTTAACTTGCCCAGCCCTAATATACAGCATATACTCTATTGTCAAAAGTATTGGGACACCTGCCTTTACACACATGAACTTTAATGACGTCCCATTCTTAATACATAGGCTTTAATATGGAGTTGGCCCACCCTTTGCAGCTATAATAGTTTCAACTCTTCTTGGAAGGCTTTCCACAAGGTTTAGCAGTGTGTTTATTTGAATTTTTGACCATTCTTCCAGGAGAGCATTTGTGAGGTCAGGCACTGATGTTGGACAAGAAGGCCTGGCTCGCAGTCTCCACTCTATTCATCCCAAAGGTGTTCTATCGGGTTGAGGTCAAGGTTCTGTGCAGGCCAGTGAAGTTCCTCCACATCAAACTTGCTCATCCATTTTTTGTATAGACCTTGCTTTGTGCACTGGTGTGCAGTCATGTTGGAACAGGAAGTGGCCATCCCCAAACTGTTCTCACAAAGTTGGGAGAATGAAATTGTCCAAAATGGCTTTGTATGCTGAAACATTAAGAGTTTTTTTCAGTGGAACCAAGGGGCCAAACCCAACCTCTGAAAAACAACCCCACACCTTAATCCCCCCTCCATCAAACTTTACACTTGGCACAGTGCAGTCATTCAAGTACCGTTCTCCTGGCAACTGCCAAACCCAGACTCGTCCATCAGATTGCCAGACAGAGAAGCATGATTCGTCATTCCAGAGGACATGTCTCCACTGCTCTAGCGTTCAGTGGCGGTGTGCTTTACACCACTGCATCCAACACTTTGCATTGCAATTGGTGATGTAAGGCTTGGATGCAGCTGCTCAGCCATGGAAACCCATTCCATGAAGCTCTCTATGCACTGTTCTTGAGCTAATCTGGAGGCCACATGACGTTTGGAGGTCTGTATCTATTGACTGTGCGGAAAGTTGGCGACTTTTGCACACTGTGCGCCTCAGCATGTGCTGACCCCATTCTGTGTTTTTATGTGGCCTACTACTTTGTTGCTGAGTTGCTGCTGTTCCCAATTGCTTCTACTTTGTTAAAATGCCACTAACAGCTGGCCGTGGAATATTTAGTAGCGAGGAAATTTCATGAACGGACTGATTGCACAGGTGGCCTCCTATCATGGTACCACGCTTGAATTCACTGAGCTCCTGAGAGCAACCCATTCTTTCACAAATGTTTGTAGAAGCAGTCTGCTTGCCTAGGTGCTTGATTTTATACAATTGTGGTCATGGAAGTGATAAGAAAACCTGCATTCAATGATTTGGGGTTGGACCCAATACTTTTGGCAATATAGTGTGTGTATATAGTATATATACTTTTTTTTTTTAACAAACACCCCCCATCTTGGTTTCAATGAGAAATGTAGTCAAAATGCTTTAAAGCAATTCACAGTGGTTCTTCAAATTAGACAAGTTAAGCAGTTCTTACGAGTGGGCTAAGTAATTAGCTAATTAGTTATAGCAAAGCCATAACTTAAGTAGCATGCCATAACTGTAAACCATTTGCGGTTAGTCATTGCTCACCTTGTGGCATGAAAAATCTTGAGTGAAACGTAGATATTATAATTTTAGATACTGTAACACAGCCATTATGCTGTTATGGTATGCTAACTTAGTCTTACTGTGTCAGCCGATAACTGTATTATTACAGTATTATTATTTGTTATTATCTACCACTATGCCTGAGTCACTAGTGGTGTCACACTGAATGTCTGAAGGTAATGGGCACATGCTGCGGAAAACTCACTGTGATTTTCTTAAAATTGTGTAAATGAAGGCTATGACTGAAATTCATCACAAAAATGATATAGTGTACCAGCTTTAAGTATAAAATAGAACTGCTAATGTGATGGCTTGACATGAAAATCCAGTTAGGTATGAAAAATTTTGATAGTAGATATTTGCTCTGTAAAAGTCAGTAAGATTAAAAAGTGTGTGAAGTGGAAGCTGTAACGTATACATTTTTGAGAGTGGAGGTATGGTGGCAATTCTAGTGTGTATGCTTCTGGAGTTAAATATACTGTAGATAAAAGATGGTAAGGTCAAGTGAGGGTTTTAAAAGTAACTGAAATTATGTCTGACTGCTTTAGGCTCATTAAAAGTGCTATATAAATAAAATGTATTTATTATTATTATTATTATACACTGTAAAGGCTGGTAATAACAATGATGAGATTAGGAATATGCAGAGAGGCCAGTATTTTTTGTATCTGTAGAGTCAGCAAAATTATATGTATTTGCATTTGTGTTTGAATAATTTTGGAAATAGGTGTTTTTTTTTTAATTACACTACTAAATTTTAAATATTAAAATGTTAATATGTGCCCTTCAATAAACTATTATAATAATTACAAACACCTAAAAGTAGTATTGGTTTGTGGTTTTCATAAATCCAGCCATAAACTTGTATAATAATAAATATCATTGAAAAGAAAAAAATTAATAAAAGTAAAATTAAGTTCCTAATCCTCACTTAAACCTACAAAACCCCAGAAATGAATAATTATTCAGGAATAATTTACAATTTGTTCAGATGTTTTAATTAAAACATTCCCTCAATGTATGTTCTCCATGCACTCTTTTTGTACATTTAGCCATAGTCATGCACCCTTCTTACACCTTGCAACTGATCAGCTATATATCTATACTAATAAACGGCAAAGCCCTCACTGACTCACTCACTCACTGACTGACTGACTGACTGACTCATCACTAATTCTCCAACTTCCCGTGTAGGTAGAAGGCTGAAATTTGGCAGGCATATTCCTTACAGCTTCCATACAAAAGTTGGGGAGGTTTCATTTCGAAATTCTACGCGTAATGGTCATAACTGGAAGCTGTTTTTCTCCATTTACTGTAATGGAGATGAGCTTGAAACCCGTGGGGGCGGAGTTTCATGTGACATCATCACGCCTCCCACGTAATCACGCAGTACGTAGAAAACCAGGAAAAGGCCCAAAAAGCGCTGAAGAAAACATGCATTATATAATTGAGAAGGCAGCGAAACAATAAGAAGCGAGCGAGTGACATATACAACCATATTCATGAGTTCTGCTACTTTGGAAACAAAGCACGATGTAAACCTAAACTTTAAATTAAGTTCATAGACAGGCTGCCGCTGGCGTTTGTAATTTAGTGCCTGCCCATATAAGGCCGTCCGTCAGCGGCAATCCAATAGCAAACTGCCACGGGTAAATATTCACGGGTGAAGGACTGTGCTTATGCAGAGGAAGATGAGATGGTCAGGGTGGTGTTTGGCACAAACTCAGCGAAACTGCGAGAGAAAGTTTTAAGT
>JANRMT010028174.1:139479889-139545470 GCA_026402145.1 Polypterus bichir lapradei
CCACTCTTAGATGGTACGGACCTATATAGCACCCCTTGCAGCTCCTTAAAATGAATGCGGCCAGGTTCAGCCTTCCCATAATAAAAAACGTTTTATGTTTTAAACTTGTGACCTGTGCCTGTCCATGTTGGGTTTTGGGGAGCTGGAGTGTTTTCTAGTGTCCACAACATTTGTGATGTAAAAAAAGTCAATAACCAATGCTGCACAAACAATGCCATAAACATGCATAGAAAAAGGAAAAAAAATCCACATGCTTTTTTTTTTTTTTTTTTGCTAAAATGTCGCAGTTAGGAGACCTGGGTTCACTTCCTGGGTCCTCCACGTGGGGAGTTTGCATGTTCTCCCCGTGTCTGCGTGGGTTTCCTCCGGGTACTCCGTTTTCCTCCCCCAGTCCAAAGACATGCAGGTTAGGTGCATTGGCGATCCTAAATTGTCCCTAGTGTGTGCTTGGTGTGTGTGTTTGTGTGTGCGTGCCCTGCCCGGGGTTTATTTCCTGCCTTGCGCCCTGTGTTGGCTGGGATTGGCTCCAGCAGACCCCTGTGACCCTGTAGTTAGGATATAGCGGGTTGGATAATGAATGAATAGATGGATGGGTATATATTTCCATAATAATCAATGCACATCATAAACAGGAAACTGTAACCTCATAGTAATTACTTTTTAAATTTTGAACATGACTCTTGACCAACAAATGAGAGAGAGAGGCGAGTCTTTAGTTTAAAGTCTTTCCCGTTATGCTTTAGTCTTGGTGCAGGTGTTGTGATATTTCTCATCTTTTTTTTCTTGTTAAGAAGTTAATTTTTAACTCAGTACTGTGGAAGCTTAACCTTGCCACTCATTTACTTTTTTTAATTGCCATAATTTACAGTTATGAATGTATTAGACATAAACTACCACATCATCAAGGTTGGATTCTTGTTTTGGACCCATTTTGAGGATATATGCGGCTAGTATTTTCTGGAGGTATTTTGCACGTTTACTTCTGTCCTACATCAATATGTACAGAGAAAGGAATCTGCTTGTGCTTAACAGTAAGATGTAAATACTGTAATGTAGGGGCAGAATATTTTCAGTGCAAATGTTAAATTTGTGTGTGCCAACATCTAAAAATGCAATGCAGTCAAGATGGGGTTGAAGGGATAAAAACATTATAGGAGCAGTTGAAAGCTGCCATATTACAGTCAGTATGGGTTTGAAAGAATAAGCACATTTTTGGAGTAGCAGAAACATGCATGTGCGGTGTGCAGCAGCCTGTTCAGCTTTAAAGGACAAATAGCCACTTTGAACATACTTGTAAGAATACTGTTTTTTTCATGTCTTCAAAATTATGTGGAAAGCTAATCCGATACAGATCAGACCTGACAAAACGAACTCAAAATTGGACTTTCTTTTTCAAGAAACAAAACAATAACTTTTTGTCATATTTCAATGGGGAGATTTTTCTTTTTGAAATTTGTAAAGGATTCTTCTGGAACAAGCATCCTGCATATATTTATACAAGAGGTAACAGGTGCATCTGGGTTATTTGCGTCACATCATGCTGTTTGTTCTTTAATATGTTACTCTTTATTTTGAATGATAATAATGATGAAGAAGATGATGTTGAGGTGATATTTTATTCTTTTTGTGCAGATTAAGCAGCAAATGAATGCAAAATAATGAGGGGCATTCATGAGGCCATATGAAGTTTGTTAGAGTTGTTCAATTGTCAGGCTTGCTTCACAGATCTATTATTCAAAAAATATGCTCAGCACTACCTTCTTTGTATCGTACAATGTCCCATGATCCTCTGCAAGCAGAGGGCAGAATGATCCTGATTCAGTGCTGTCAATTTGCCATCATCTACTGGCAGAAGGACATTATGCAATTAGCATGCTGGAAATGAAAGAGGAGAGAATACCAGCTAAACTGCATCCTGGTACTACTAGAAGCATCATTGACCGTTTTAATGAGAACCACTATACATCTTTATGATCATTAATAAAAAAAATCAATGCATAATAAAACAACATTAAAGTCTGAATAAAGTCAAGAAAATAAAGTACGAAATCACAAGGTGTTGACATGGTGTGTCATCTCTTTCTGGAACAGTGTCTTGCTAGACTTGTTTTCTTAAAACTAAGTCCTTGCTAGATTCTGTACAGAATTGTGTGAAATTGCACAGGGTTTTATGCAAATAACTAGATGTGAGACTTTTTACAGTGAGACTTGTTAAGGTGTGAAGTCTTCCTTTTTTTTTTGTACTGCAGTTGCTAATTATTTAATACTGACCCTACATGCATATAATAAAACTACTGTTAAGTAGATATTGGTGAAAAGACCTGAACACAGTCACATTCTATGACTTCATTATTACTTGTATATGTTTCAAATTTAAGTAGCTGGACACCTACATTCTAATGTGATAATTTATTTTTTTTTTTTGTAAAAGTTGGAACATGTGGCCTTCACTAACTAACTTTAGTTAGTTTAACTGGCCTTCACTTTACTAACTTTAAATCAAGTTAAAGCCCAGAATAAGGACGGGGGTAAAAGAAAGTATTGAAAAAATGTATTTTTAATTTATAAATGACACGATAATGGGAACTAATAACTATATATAATCAAAAAAGAAAATTGCTTATCCTAATGCTTCTTTGGGCTTTTTAATACACAAAGTCAGTCATCTTGTTAGTCCACTTCTCACCTTATTACCAAACTAAGCACTCCAGTCATTCCCATTAAGCTTTAGTCTTGGTGCACTTTCTTACAATCCTCTGGCCTGTTTTTCCTCAAGCAAGCAAACTCTTGGCAGTCACTGTTGTTCTAACTCCAAACTAATTTAGGCTCTGTCTTAGAGTTCTAGGATATCGGTGCTCTGGTATCATGGTGAGGCATAACATGTTTGATCCTGGGACATATTTCCTCTCCTTCTCACATAGTACCTCTGCTTTGTACTGATTCCCTGGTGGTGTCCATAAGATTGCACTAACATGGTGACTTTTTAGTGTGTGTATTCATTACCCATGCATTTTATGACTCTATCATTTGTCTCATATGACACCAAACTTGCCTGTAGTTATGATAAGGGAGCATTGATTATTGCAGTTCAGATAATGCTGTGGTGATTGAATATATATGGGGTTTGTTTGAAAGCCATTACTTAAATCATATTTCTGTTTAGTTTCTTTGAATGTCCGAAAAATGAAAGAAATGATATTTGATATTTAAATACTAAAATCTTAATGTTCATCCCTCATTTTCCTGTGTGATGAGGCAGAAATATTAACAGAATAGAACTATTTATAAATTCAGTCAATTGTAATTTAAATTGGAATATACAGTAAATTAAAAGTGATCTATTCCAAATGCAGCAGGTCCTTATTTCACCTCCATAAACCCATAGTATTCAAAGTGGACTGGGCTGTCATACTGTCCTTTTATCATAATGTGTTATAGAATTTCATCATATTCATCTCAATTGCTTGGTTTACTGATGGAACAAATAATTTTTAAAAGTTTTAAAGTTTATGATATATGCATCCAAACTTGTTGGAGGTATTCTAGATGACCTTACACGATGTGCTCCAGGATGCAGGCTCACACAAAGAAGTGTTCTTCTGCACGTGTTCTTATTTTCCTGATATACAGTAGTGTGCTACCGAAAGTGTTTAAAACATACATAATATGTAGTAATAATTAATAATAAATATAAGTGATGAATGACATAATTGACTGGTTTTATAGATAGAGTATATATATGTAATAACCACAAATTTCTGTTTAAAACAACACTTTAAAGAGAGTTGAACCTCTTGTCTCAGGGTCACAGGGGGTCTGCTGGAGCCAATTCTAGCCAGCACAGGGTGCAAGGCAGGAACAAATCCCGGGCAGGGCGCCAGCCCACCGCAGGACACACACACCAAGCACATACTAGGGACAATTTAGGATCGCCAATACACCTAACCTACATGTCTTTGGACTGTGGGTGGAAACAGGAGCACCTGGAGGAAACCCACGCAGACACAGGGAGAACATGCAAACTCCACGCAGGGAGAACCCGGGAAGAGAACCCAGGTCTCCTTACTACGAGGCAGCAGCGCTACCAGTATGCCACTGTGCCACCTTGTCTACTACAGAATTTGTTAAATTTTTAATGGTGAAATTATTGCTTAAATTATTTAAGTAACTGTTACTTTTATCATTATTATTATTGTTAATATTGCTGCTTAAATTTTACTAGTTGCATGGACAAAAAGCAAGAAAATCTTAATACCTCAAATACAGGGTGGTCCAGATCTAATTATGCAGATCCTAATTGTCTGGATGACTTTGATTTATGCGGGGGTGATTCCAGTTCAGCGCAAAGACGATTCTTCATGTTGTCAGTTCACACACTTCTCGATGGCCCGGGATTTTTCGGGTGATTTTCTATGTAATAAACTTAATAAGTTATAGCGTAATGATAATTGCATAATTAGATCTGGACCACCCTATACATATGGAAGCCTCTAATAATAACTGAACAATGATAACTGAAAATAATGCTGCAGTGGGTATTAAAACCCAGAATGTGTTATTTATAGGGTCCCTCCCAAAGACTCTTCATCAAGATTCTGCATAACTTAAAAAACATCTTTAAAGTGAGATTCATGCAATACAATTTTGTATTTAAATAAAGATATAAAATTGAAAATGTATTAGTGATGTAGTTCTTTCACCATTGTCTGCTGCGGTGAGTTAGACAAAGCAAGAGTATGGAAGACCTTTCTTACATCATACCAGAAAAAAACACTGCAGCTCCAATTTTAATTTTTTTGCTCCTTTATGTTCAGCTGGCTGTTAGTATAGGATATTATATGCAATTTCCTAATCTCATTGAGTGCAAAATTCTGCTTGATAACAAAATCTTTACTTTAGATACCATATTTTATTATGCTCACCTAAAAGGTTTGGCCAAAACTGTCCTTCCTCTACACTACAAGCCAGCTGGTCAAACTCACTAGTACAAGAAAGACCATTGCTGATCAGTGCTGAAAGGCCAGCTAATCGGAAGCCGGAGCGCTGTCACTTGATGTTAGACAACTGTATAGAAAAAAAATTAACGTTAAAATAAACCAAGTAATTTAACTAAAGCTGTAGGAAATGCACTAAAAAATTTATCAGGAGTTAGACTGACTGCTTTTAAACCTGAACCAGTTACACAGGAAAAGATAAACAATGCTCATGGATAACTTGCAAGATTGTATAAGTTCATGTGGTTAATGCTGCCACTTCTTTAACTCTAAAATGGAGGACATTTCAGCATAAAAATAAGACTTGGTAGGAGGCCTTTCCCTGTATTCCTACAATTCATCTTTACATTCTTTTTGGTCTTTTTAGAAGTTTCCTTTGGTATTGGCAACATTTTATGGTAATCTCAAAGCAAATATATTCACTTGCACAATGCAGGAAAAGGGTCTTGACGGGGTACCAGTCTATCACAGTGTACACTATTACACCCACACTGGAACCATTTAACTAATCCTTCAAGGCTTTGAGAATGTGAGACGGAAAACTGAAGCACCCGGACAAAAACAACAAGACACAGGGAGAACATGCTAACTCCATGCAGACAATGAGGTGCTACATTTGAACTGAGTACGGTGGATGTGAAAAGTGGCAGTGCTAATCAGTGTGCACTACTAAGACTATATTAACTATATTTTAAATAAATATTCCACTTTAAATTAACAAGATTTACACTTCCATCGTTATGTTGGTTGCTTATCAGTTCTAATGCTGCAAAATTCATACTCAAATTTATACAGGAAAAAGCATTATAGTATGGATGAAAAAAAAACAACTTATTTTTCTCAACCTACTTTACATCCTGTGAATTTTTTGCATTACTATACCGATTACACTGCTGATGCAAATTTTCCTTGGCAGGTCTGGCTTTTTGGCTATATATGAGTGGAAATCAGCATATGCAAAATTAAAGTATAATTTTGTTTAATGTTAAAATAGTAGAAACAACAACTTATTTGAGAAATATTTGGGAGAAAAGTGTGAGAGAGGGGGCATGGCGCCAGCACAATTAAAATGTGGGATGGTATTCATTCTGATTAGAGTGGAATGACAGTGGAATAAAGGACCATGAAGAAAGGTATTCCATGACCTTTTTAAAGACACACTGGCACTCTGGCAGATACACTGGTAGTTAGACTCTGTAGTGTCCTCCAAATAGGAGAGGTTTTTAGTACTAAATATTACAATGAGTTAACTAAAGGAACGTATGTTGGATGAACCAATTTATAGCATAGGAAATGTAATGGAATGGAGAGCAGACTTTGGCCAATTCATTTTATAGCCAGACAGGGTCTCAAAACAGCCAAGAGAATGAGAAGGAGCATTACTAAGCAAAGGAACATGTCATCTACAAATAAAGACCTTTATGATAGGAGCCATGAGCTGTTCAAATCAAGATTGTGAAGAGCAGTAAGCCATACTGTGTTTTTCTTTTGTAGGTACATTTTTTAAGACAATTCAGTAGGGAATCTTTCAGGGTGATGATCTCCTATCTTCTATCTGCATCTTTTAGTAATAGTTAAAAATTAAATACTGTCACCCTCTGTGTGTTTTGCAATTTTAGCTTTTTGTTTAGCTCTGGAAGGCCAAGTCATTGTAAGGAAAGTTTAGTGATGTCTGGAAAAAAGACTATATTGATATGAATTGAATAATTGTTACTTTTTGATCAGTGCAGTCATTGTTGCATCCTAATAAATATTACACATTACAACATATAAAGCGAAGTGGTAGCCTCATTATTTCCTCATCCCTAATCAATTGCATAGACTAGTGTTAGCCTGTGACACCTATAATGGAAAAGAGAACTCCTGTGACACCTGTAATGAAAAAGAGAACTTGGTTTACTAATCAGGAAGAAACAATACTCCTGCTTGACAATATTGTAGAATGTCTAAACCACTGGATCCTAACAAGCCGTGGGCACAATGTTAGTGGTGCTTCTATGGAGTGGTCAGCCTGTGGTTTTAACCCTGAAAAGGGGGAAGAATATTTCTTTAGGGTGTAAGGACTATACTTAGAGATGACCCCTTGGAGGCAGCCCTGATTTTATAACACTATATTCTTTTAAATATCTGAAAGGTTTAAAGTATGATGCTGTTGTCCCACATACCAAATCCGATTTATTGGTTTATGACATGTACACTGGCTATAGGGAAAACATAGTGCAGTGGAAGTAAATATTAATAAGTATAAAAAAATCCTTTATAATTTTTATCTTAATTGCTAAAGGCAAAGTATTATGTCCGTCGTAAGTCTCAAGTAATACATACAGTATTATATGAATAAGATGCTGTTAATCTCAGAGTTACATCCTCTTGCATCTATGTTAATTTGTTAGTCTCTTTTCACTGCTATTGCAAAGAACATGAGATTGTTTTTTTTCTAATGAAGGTTCTGTCTGTTTTTTAGAAAAATATGTGCTTTATTGTTTTTTTAGAAAAATATGTTCTTTTTAAAAGCGGTTTTTAAAAAGCACATTTACATTAATAGTGCTTATATGCAGTAGTGCCCTGAGACATTAAATTGTGTTTTCATGAAGGAGGAATATTTTCCAATTATACTATTACTTAAACAGCTGTGTACTCTAATGTGATTTACTTAATGAAGTATAGAATTGTGATATTTAAAAACAAAGAGTGTTTTCCAATGATTATTTTTTTTAAAAAAGACCCATGTTTGTTAGGATATAGAGATTCCTTGATATGTGCTTTCTGTTTAAGTGTCATTTGTTTGGTTTTGGTTAACTGGTTTAGAAGTGAAATACTGTACATAGTATCCGATACATTGGTGTTTATGAATTCTATTGGCACGTGTGTGGTGGAGTTGCATTTTTATTTCATCATACAATACAGCTAAGTAGTATTCTGTGTAGTGTGAGTTTTTACCAAACATTGGGTTGCACAAGCACTTATAAATCGGAATGGTTACTTTCTGCAGGTATACATTTTATTATCATGTCACCTACAAAACCACACAGTTTTTTTTTCTCAAGAATATGTTTATTGTATGGTTTATACATGAATCACAACTTCTGCGTTTTTCAATTCAGGTTCACATGGGCTAGAGGAATACTTAGTGAAAACGAACCTACCCAGGCTTAGGCAGAATGTTTCAATTCCATACAAACTGTTACCAGGCCAGGCAGAGCTAATCATTGTGCCACTGTGCTATTCATCTCCTTTAGTAGTCATGTAAAATCTCAGTTGCTGACCGTGGCACAGAAAGTTCTTGATGTCAGTAAATTCAGCATTGCAAAGTCAAAAAGATAATATCATAGAACAGTGTTACTTTTATACTGGTAAACAGCAAGGGCACAGATGAAGTGTGTTTATTGATAAAGTGCATTTAGGGGAATTGTTCATATCAGTTTACTATTGGCATTAAAATATTTATTCTTTTTTATATAAGTTCATTTATTTTAAGGTTAGCCTATAGAACATGAAATTTACTTTAGAAAAAGAAAAAAAGTATTCACAATTAACCAAATACATGCTTTTTTTTTTTCTTTTTCAGAACCCAACATGGAGAAGTCTTGACTTTGGGGTCTTACCGGACCTCTTAGATACATCAGTGTCCTGTTTTATTGTGAGAATCTGGGGTGGGCAAAGGGAACAGTTTCAGTTGCTTATAGAATGGAAGGTGAATTTGGATGGTCTGAGATACACAGGCCAGCAGGTAACCTCATTACATTTTAGCTTATGTCTTGAATAACTAAGTTAAGTGAAAATATATTTTGTCAAATTATCTCAGAGTAACATTTGCAAGTTTAAAATCTGTCATGACAAACATATTATTTGTATATTATTTACACAGTTTTTGAAGTGAATGTACTGTAGATTTTTATACAGATTTAGTATCTCTAATCCAAAATTCCAAAATCCAAAACTATTTTTGAGTGCCAAAATTACACCACCTATGTTCCCTCTAATTATTATTTTACTGCTGAGTTGATGTGAACAACATATGTGCAGATTCCAAATAGATTTATTCATTCTGAGCTGGGAGGGGCGTGTTGTTCTCTGTGAAGGGGCATGATGTTAGTACACACACTTAATGACTGTGGTTGGGTTCCCCTTTGAAACAGTGAGTGCAATGAAGCTCCATCACTTAATCAACAATGGAAATGGGGGGACTATTCCCTGTGAAGCACTGTGATGCTGGATAGATGCTGCGTGCAGTTTTGGGTGCACTTGCGCTATGTCCTAATTGAATGTTACTGCATATAATTAACAAAGCAACTTCCTTCTTTCTATTTGACCTAATTGCATATGAATGCAGTAAATTTTTCCAATTAAGGTACATTGGTGATCCTAAATTGTCCCTTGTGTTTGCTTGGTGTGTGTGTGTGTGACTTGCGGTGGGTTGGCACCCTGCCCGGGATTTGTTCCTGCCTTGCGCCCTGTGTTGGCTGGGATTGGCTCCAGCAGACCCCCGTGACCCTTTGTTAGGATATAGCGGGTTGGACAATGACTGACTGACTGACGTTAGGAAAAACAGATACTGCTGGAAATTGTCTTTTTATGTTGCCATTTTTTTTACATTGGCGAAAACATGTTTTCTGTTTGTGCACCCACATCAAACAGAAACTGAATGTAGCTTCTAGTTGGTCAGTTAATGGCTTCCACCACAGTGGGTATGTTAAAGTGAAAGTTGGCTAAGATAATCTTGACCTGTCGACCAGTTCTCTGAGAAGTGACAACAGTTGGATATAAACTGACTAAAAATCAAAAAAACATCAGCAATTAGGGACCTAAAATACAGTCTGTACATCATATTTGTCACTGCTGCGGTTTAATATTTTTTGTCATGTTGATGCACGATACAGTAACATCTCTGATTTGAATTATTATACATGTGAATCATCCTTTAGTTAGTTAGACTGCAATCCCCTACTTAATATGCAAATATTCCAAAATCCAAAAATATCCAAAAACATAATACATCTGGTCCTTGGTATTTTGGATTATAGATACTCAACCTGTACAGTACTAGAAAATTAGATCTGGATCACATGCAACATTTAATGCAACTAATCTGAATTATGGACTACTGCAGTAGTACACATGCCAAGCTAAAAATAGTGTACTCAGGGTGGTTATGGATATGGTAACTTTTCTAATATGTTGACATTTAATGCTATAGCATTTCATTGGTATCCAGTGTTGTTTAAACATTTCTGTTGTTTTTTGAATACAGCAAAGTAGGAATGTCACTATACCAGGATTTTTTGTATTTGATACCAGTACCAGTGAAATTTCTCGATACTCAATACCTATTTGATACTATGTCAAAAACCAAAAAAGTCTCATTCAACCACTTTTATTAAAAGTACTTCAATTTCTAAAGTGAAGAATGTTTTGCCTTTATCTGTAATAGAATATACGCATAATAAATAAATACTAATACATTTACTTATTTGACCTGCACATTTATCCAAGGTGACTTGCAACATTTGAGATGCAAATCATTACATTTCTATTGTTTTTCCATTTGAAGCACAGACAGGTGAAATGACTTGCCCATGGTCACACAGTATCAGTAGCATCATATGAACCCACAGCCTCAGAGTTTGAAGCCCAAAAAGTCTTAACAAATACACCACATTAGTAACCGCAGATTTGAAATACTAGTTATCCAACTGTCATTTAAATAAACTAGTGTTGGCATTCATAAATATCATCACATTATAAAGCAGGTGTTGAATTTTAATGTGCATTGGACATTGGGAATCCCACCAGTTTAACAACACATGGGGGAAATTTTATAACCTTGAAGAAATTTCATTATTAGGACTTTTAAAGGATAAGATAATGATTTTATCTTACCATGTGCATGTTCCAAATTTTTCCTCTGACATTTTCTCTCCAGTAACTGACAAATACATCTTAAAATCAATACTAAATCTAAAAAATTAAGCATTGTTATATCCATACTTTTGAATTAACACTCCTTAAAGGTGTTTTTGCAGCAACATGCTTTTAAAATCTGCTTTGTCGGAGAATCATTTTGTTAGTTTCCTGTGTGAAATTAATCTTGTCATCTTTACATTAATTCATTGTTTCAGAACTCATGTACAACATCCTTTGTTGAGTTTTTTCAAAGTTTCTTGCCATATGTAACTGATAAGACTTTTTTATTGCTTAGCCTGTATACTAGTCTAGAATTAGAATATGAACTGGACCTGCAGTGTAACTGGTAGACTGCATTACACTCACAAACATACCATTCAAATATGTAATGTGTGCTTTTACTACATTTGTCGCATTTAAGGAATGATACTAATGAACATTAGTTTAGCATATCTGTATTTAGCAATGAAGTATGCCATTTGGTCTGTACTGCTAACTGGCATTATTGCAGTGCTTTGTGTACTAAATACATTTTATTTTGGTATTAACAAATGGAGCAGCTCACTTCATTGCCAGTGTAAGAAAGCCATGCCACTTTGTCTGATACTTGCTTGTTTTTTTACTTACTGAAGCTGTTTTTAGCACTGCCAGAGTGCATAGTCCTATATGCATGACAGTGCATTGTGCATGTGACGTTCCCCTGTGCTCATAAATTGTTTAGAAAAGGAAAGGATACTTAAATACACATTTGTGGAAGTGTTCGACACAATCAGAGAATGAATGTGGAACCTCCGTTCCTTTCTAGGGACTGTGTAGTACGCTGTATTCAAAGGCAGTTCTTCACGCCATCATTTTGTGTCCTATTACAATGTTGTGACACTACAAGTTGAACAATTAAAACTCACTTCTTATCAGTCACATCATTGCGCTCATTAAGCACTTGACTAACTCTTTTAACAGGATGAAAGTGGTAATAATGAAAGCCTGTTTGTATATTTTGCCATTTTTTTCAGTAGTGATAAGCACGAATCCTGCAGCCAAACAGTGAAATTCTGCTGCATTGAAGACAAAGCATTTCCAGATATGACTCCTGTTGTTTTTGTTTTAAATCATGTATTGATGCAGCACTGTATCATCTCCTCTGTGAGCCATTTTTATATGTTGTTTTTCTTCACATTTTTACTCTGCCTTCTGGAGTAATTTGTTTACATGCAGTACTGTCTGTCTTCAATAGTACTGATAGTACCGCTACAGTAAAAAAAAAAAAAAACTACTATCATTATATTTTTGTAAATTTGGTGTTGATTGGTACCAAAAGTATTGTTTGTTTTTTTTTGACACCCCTACGGCAAAGTACAAAATGTTACCATGGTGTAGTTCTGAAATTTACATAATTAAAAAACAATATTTCACTTTTAGAATGCTATTTTTTTATTTCTTTTACGATATAGTTTTTCCAATATATTTGTTACAGATCCGATCTAGAAATCCCAATGATGTTATTTTCGGATTAAATGATGGCTATTATGGAGCACCATTTGATCAAAAGGTAAGAATATTTAGTAGTCATTGTCATCATTTCCAAAATTGGTATAATGCTATATTTTAATTTGGCTGCTTGTGGCATGGTGGTGACAGAATAGCAGAGATGGCAATACTCATACATTACATTGACATTTGCAGTCAGAACACTTCCTTCCCATGTAAACTTATTGGTGAGGTTTTTGGTCTAAAACATGGAAAAGAAGCAGCTTATTTATGTGACTTGGATAAAAACACCATGGATATTTACAGACCTTATACAGGGTGGTCCAGATCTAATTGTGCAGATCCAGATCGTGTGGATGTCTTTGATTTATACGGGGATGATTCTAGTTCGGCGCAAACATTATTCTTCATGTCGTCAGTTTGCACACTTCTCGATGGTCCAGGATTTTTCGGGTGATTTTCTATGTAATAAACTTAATAACTTATAGCATAATGAAAATTGCAAAATTAGATCTGGGCCTCCCTATATAATTTTACTTATTAGTCTGGAGTACTGCTTTTAAAAATAAATTGCTATGGCAACCCTGTGCATGCTTGACAGTTTCATTTAGAACTGGCCAGCTTCAGATATCTATTTCTTTGCCAAAATCATTTTATAAAGATCATTCATACCTGCCTTTTAAACATTTCTCTTTTAAAAAAGTAGACCTAACAAAAACAAATGTATAAAGAAATTTTCTTTCAACAGTTCACAAAAATATTTCTGTTAAAATAAAGACGCTACACTGTGCAAAATTTCTGGACAATGACATTCCAGGAAGGAGAGTTTTAGGGCAAGGTTTTGTTTTAAAGTAAATTAGATTGCATCTTTATATCTTTTTCATTACCTTAAATACAATTGAAACTGTATTGTTCAGTTAAAGTTAAATGTTGTATTGTATTATTATTATATACAGTATATTGTTGATTAGCACATGCAAGTAAGAATTTTACTCTACTTTGCATAATAGAACTATAATAACTATATATTGTTACATTCTGGGGCTGTTTGTTACACAGATAACATGGAGACAGAGCTCTTTGAAAATCAGACTTTATTTCACACTTAGTAGAAGAATTGCAGAATTTTCAAAATAGCTTAAAAGCATAAAAAATACCTTGGAAATTCATATAGAGCATGCTGTCTGATTCAGAAGAATTTGATGAAGTCATCATCAGAACTGAAGTTCTGCAATGGGACAGGAAAGCTCCCTGACAGCAGAATATTATCCCAAGTGATATTCAGGCTTAAAGCTCCATATCTCACCAAAATCCCATAACTGGTTTCCATCTTGGGATGACTGTATTTACATAGAATTCTGATCTTGGGATAACGCCAAGGAGGTGAAACTCTGGTCTTTTTTCAGTTGTGTTATTAAAGTAATGAAATTATCCAACTGAAGATTCACCAAGCAGTTTTTTGATCATTTACCTACTCATTTCAAAACATTTTGGTATAATTTTTCAACACAAGAAAACTGGACAAAATTGTGATTCCTTGGCACATTGTGCATTATGGTCCAGGTGCTTATTGTAAGAATATGGCCAGATGTAACATTAGAAAACTATATTCTAAACTATGAGCACCAAAGTGATTGTAGGTAGTATATAAATAAATCTTTAAATCTGTCTGTCCACCCTATAAATTCTCATTCCAACTCTAGACTAGATCTCATTCCATTAAGAGATATAAAAACTTATAGGCCCACACAGCAGAATGACAGAATATGCTGTTGGAGGAACCATGTAAATGTAAGATCTTGCAAACAACACAAAAGGGCACCCCAGTCAAATCAATGTCCATGACTCTGAAGTAAATTCAATGACAAACCAAAACAATAATACCACTGCTTTCATTTTGAAGCAATTCATTATTATTAAGCAAAGACTGTCTTATCTCAAGTACTTAATGCGAAAAGGCTGTACAATAGACCTTCATCCAGTGACAAGAACAAATGAAATATACCAAACACAGTAAGGTAATTTACTGCATACTTAACATGTCTAAAAATAGTGCTTCATCATGTTTAATAATATGTTCAATAATATAAGGAGCTTAAGCACTTGAGAAATAATGTAGCAAAACATACCTTCAATCTAACACTAGTCATTTCAGAGTAAAGTGTGTAATACTGAATTTTATAGATAAAACGTGGTGGATTCATGTCAATCCAATATCATTTAACTAATACCAAATTATTCTCATACCTCAGGCCTCTTGTAGTATCTCATGTACTTTTCAAAACAGTGTCACATTTTGAGCAGTGAAGTTCACTTTATAATCTAAGTAAAACTTCTACAAAATGTGTAGTTTTACCAAATAATACTTAATTGTAAAAGTGCTTTTCATCTATCCTCTAAATACAGTATACTGTATATAATTCTCTCGGTTTCTCACTACATAGTACCTGTACTTTCCAGATATTTTGTACCTTTTAGCTTAAAGCTATGCTTCTTGTGCTAGTTTTATTTATTTTTGAAATTTTATAAATGATGTCTTGGCAATAGTAAATGAATTTGTAGGAGACAGACAATAAAACGTTTATAAATTAAATACAAAACTAACTTTTCAATATCCTCCTCATTTAGAATGTTCTTTAATGATGCAATAAGTCTATTTTAGAGAAACAAATTTTCTAAAGTGTGGAAATACATGAATCTTAGGTTAAAGGAATATTAAACAAAAAATATTTAATGTATTTTTATCTCTTACTTACTCCTGCATTGTTTGTAACAATGTCTAAGAAGCATGTTTTCATGAAGAACAGAAATCATAAAATTACTGAAACAGTGGGCTCTAATGGAGACCAATGCTTAGCTTCAGCAAGAAATAACAAAACATTTATGAAAAAAGTCCTCGAGATACTCATGCTGTATAATAGACAGGAATACAGTCTTGTACACATGTATTTGCATATCAAAATTCTCCATAATAGTAAAACTTTTTCTCTCATGTGAAATATGTTCCAGAACAGCAGTTAAAATTAAAATTAGTACATGAAACAGTCCCCACACGCTTTCCAAAATTTGCTTGTTCATTTGCCCTATATGTGGTTTCTTTTTCTGAGTTTCAGTTTTACTGTTTCCTAGACTTAATTGAACTTTCTCTATATCAAAAATGGGCTAAAATGAAAAAACACAGTATGTAGCCGAAAAAAATTCTAACTTGGCAAAGTAAAGGTAGTTTTTGGTCAATAGTGGCTTTTGATACAACAGTCAGCAGTATATTGTGAGGCCATGCTTGCTTCTGTGCTTTTCTGTATAGTGCAGGTGATTAGAAATTGTGAGAACATGCCATGTGGGAGACATGTGTAGAGTGCCATGGCCTCGATCTGATTACAGAGCCCATCTTAGGCAAATTGTGTGTCTGGTGTGCAGATGATATTATGCAATTTAGGATATTTTCAGTTGGCATTAAAGGGAGACTTCCAGTCTTTTTTTTTAAACTTAGTGTTATTATTTGTGACAAAGCCAAGAGGCATCTCTCTGCCTCTTTTAACTAGCAGATTGTGCCACCGGTGAAGAGTGTAGCCCTGCCAACAGAATCTTTTGGCCTACATTAAGTAAGAGGCAGAAGTTATTATGTGTTTTTACTAATGTAATTCGCAGTGTTCTGGCACTTAATGAAAAATGTACTTCTGAAAGTAGCAAATGTGGTTCAGTAAGACTTATCTTATGCCTGCAAAATATCTCATCTACGGATTTCTGTTGGATTAAAAAAATGTAATAATGATATAAATTGCTTTTATATTTGTTCTCTAAATATACCTTTCTTTCTTCAACCCAAGGATCATACAGAAAAGAAGAGGAACAGTTTACTTCAAGTGGACCAGAGCTCTGTAAGGAACTCCTACAGTGTGTTTTCTTTATTACGGTAAGTAGAAATACATATAGGTACAACAACAATATGTTGTAATTCTAGTGATATACTTGTGATTTAATTAATCTACTGTGTCATTGTCTGTTTATCATTGTACTTATACAGTTCAAGATTGTTTGAAGCTTGTCACAGTGCTGGATCTATTACAGCTTAAATCTTAAATGTGGTATTCCACGTGTAACTGCCAGATGGCGCCATTGTCTTATTTTTCATAATTTTATTCCATTGTATTTTCAAGAGTACTACTTTTTTGATGGAAAAATGTTAGCAAAGTTTTTAAAATATTGTATTTTTAAGTATAATTAACACTATGAAGCAGTTTGCTGTAATTAGGGAGAGAATGCCTTTGTTTTTGAGTGTCTTTGTGTCTAGTATAGAAATATATTATTGATGTGCTTTATTGTACTTTAGCTGTATATGCAGACATATACAGATAGTTTTATTTATTTTTGGAATTTTAAAAATGATGTCTTGGCAATAGTAAATGAACTATTCTGAAATGATAGTTGTCTTAGGGTTACCCTGACATATTTTTCTTGCTGAAATTGTATTGCTTTGCAAGAGTTCTTATGGCAATCCTGGACTTCTAGTACTGGTTTCTGAATGGATACCTAGTAAATAATTTCATTCAAAACTTTCACTGTCCTCATCTGCCTTCCTGACCACTGCTTGCTTCTTTATGTAGAAACATCACTTTAGATTACAAAAATCACCCACAGCTGATTTTTTTCTCAATGTCCATCTCACTACCTTTTCGAGACTACCTGCCAAAAACCTTAACTAGAGAGAGAGTGTGTGTGGTATTAAATAAAACAGTCATACAATATAAACTATAATATGTAACATGCAACACATTTATACAGTATTATATACACACAATGATATACAGTATAATACAACAAACCCCAACAGAATCCAATTTGCAGTGTGAAACAGATAATCGTACACTTTGCTTCATACAAATTAACTAGGTCTTCTATATACTGCATATTAAGAAAATACATGATTAATAGACTGGTGGAAATCTGGCTATTGAAGGGTACGTCTGTATTAAACGTAACTGCCAGTTTTCATGTTGATTCAACCTAAGAGAAGTTCAAGACGTTCAAATTAACAGTTGTTGTATATATTACTGTTTGAATTGTCATCCATTTAATAACTTTCTTCCCAACAGTTCAGTGACAAGTGATTTTCAGTCACATACTATTTCACTTTACTAAAGCAATTAATTAGGGGTGTGATTATGATGTAGTTTATTGCCAGATACAGCTGAGGGTCATCCATGTTCGACTGAAAATTAGTATTATTCCCAAAAAGCATCCACTAACGACAACATAGAAAATAAAAAGGGATTGATCCTAAGACTGACTTAAATATGTTAGTGAGGGAGAACTCTCATCAGATTTCTGCACATACTGGAAATGGTTTGACAGATACAAAGTGAACAGTTAAGAACAGTACCTGACAATCTGACTATATTCTTCAGACTGTGTGGGGAAATGCTGTGGTCTGTATTATCAAAGGTTGTGGCTAAATCTGAAATATAATGACTTTAGCTTTTCTGATTTATTGGATATTAGAATATTTTTGCAGTGCAAGTTAAGGCTGTTTTTGTGCTATTAATTGGCATAAGGTCCGTCACTTTTCATAAGCATTTTTTCAAGATCGATTTATTTTTCTCTAAAATGTTTTGGGTAATCAATAATACTAGGGGTTTGTTTCAATGTCAGAGAGAAATGCAGAATTTTATATTAACAGTCAGGGCTAACAGCATGTTTGTAGAATTCGCTGTCCTTATCTTTTGCTGTAATGGTTTTGTGCAAATGACACTTCTGAACAATTATGTGATGTCTATTGTTTTGAGATAAGAAGCAGTGATTCAGCTGACTGGCTACAACAGTGACTGATTAAGAGAATTCAAAGTCTCTCTCTTTGTGCCTTCACAATCATAAATACAGCTATTCTGTATCATTTGGTAATGGAAATAATGAATGTTTGCACTATGGTTCAGTTGTTGTAGTTAAATTTGTTGAAAACAGTACACATTTTTGGTTGTTAAAATTGCTGCGGTTTCATTAGATTTCTAGTATCAGTAGTTAGAGAGTTGCAGCTGTTACACCACTAACAGTATGGTAATCAATGCTGCAAGTATTTAAAAAAAAAAAGATATTATTGATATGGATGACCATTAATCTAGGTAGACTCCCTTCATTAGAAGACCATACTAAATTCTACACAGATAGTAACCAGTTAATTAATAAACACATTAAGCAGTTAAAAATGGACAGAACATCACCATATAAAAGCATATAGACATTTCATGTTAGTGTTAGGCATATCGGGGCAGAGTGGCTCTGTGTTTTGGGATCTGCATCGGCAATCAGAAGGTTACCAGTTCGAATCTCGTAAATGCTAGAAATTACTCTACTCCGTTGGGCTCTTGAGCAGGGCCCTTAACCTGCAATTGCTTCATCCTGGGCATGATGTTAACCTGCTTCCAGTCCTGCAAACAGGTCCTCCAACTTGCAGGATTAAACTTGGGGGTTGGTGGCAGGATTGGCACTCCAACCATTGTAGAAAACCTCACAGTGTTCCAGTGTGGTGCTGAGGTGTCACCCATTACATGGCTGCACTTTGTCCCAATCTGGGTGGTTTTATCGTGTTGTGGGTGGAGGCAACACGCTGTAATCAGCGTATGCTCCTAATCTCCTCCTATGCATTTTGTGCTTGTTTACCCACTCAGATTTTGTAACATATTTGCCAAGAGTCATAGTTGTTTTTAACCAAAACTAGTTAGCTTACATTTTCAATTAAAAACCACTGAACCCTCCAGAAATATCTGGATCACTACTAGTGAAGCAGATAAGTGCAAGTTATTCAAATTGTGATACAAGAATGAAATTTTGCATGTAGATCCTAGTTTATGTACATATATATATACACAGTGGAACCTCGGTTTGTGAGCATAATTCGTTCCTGAAACTTGCTCGCAATCCAAAGCACTCGTATATCAAAGCGAATTTCCCCATAAGAAATAATGGAAACTCGGATGATTCGTTCCACAACCCAAAACTATTCATATAAAAATGATTAATACAAAATATAAAGTAAAAATACATAAAACAAATTAACCTGCACTTTACCTTTAAAAATGGCTGGTGTGAGTGAGTTTCTAAACTCATGTGGGATTCCACCCAACGGGGCGACACGCGGAAGAGTGTCCCAAAGCAATCGCAGTCCCGCTACAATAAATAACAGCGCTGTTGCTGTTTCAAGCTGAAGGCGGCTGGTGTTGTTAAAGTACTGAGACTCAGCTTCATGTTTTGGGGCGCAAGATGGGGACTCGCACTTCACAGCACACATGTGTGCGCGCGTACACACAGTCACAATGCTGTAGTAAACACTATACGCTCGTACGAATGTTGACTATATGAGTGAGGCACACAGACTCAGACGGAGAATAGGAGACAATTGCCCTCAAGAGAAGAGAGAGAGAGAGAGAGAGACGCACTGTGCGCGAGCAAGAAAGATTAGGTGAGGAGCGAGCGAGATAAGGAGAGAGAGAGAGATGCGCTGTGCGAGCAAGAGAGATAAGGAGAGAGAGAGAGAGAGATGCGCTGTGCGAGCAAGAGAGATAAGGAGAGAGAGAGGCGAGTGCGAGTGAGAGAGAGAGAGAGAGACGCGCTGTGCGATCAAGAGAGATAAGGAGAGAGAGACGCGCTGTGCGAGCGAGTGAGATAAGGAGAGAGAGAGAGAGAGAGAGAGAGAGAGAGAGACGCGCTGTGCGAGCAAGAGAGATAAGGAGAGAGAGAGACGAACCATCAGCTCAGTTGTGATCACATGACACTCAGCAGACAAAGTGTATCCATACTGCTCGTATTGCAAGACATCGCTCGTTTATCAAGTCAAAATTTATTAAAAAATTTTGCTCGTCTTGCAAAACACTCGTAAACCAAGTTACTCGTAAACCGAGGTTCCACTGTATATATATATATATATATATATATATATATATATAATATATATATATATATACGCCTCAGGGCATATATCTCAGGTTTGCCAGGCAGTTTTTTTCTTTGCCGCAGAAGTCACAACCAGTAAAACCATGAAAGAAGAATATCCCCTTGCTCTTCACTGGTCCAAGAAAGTGATAGAGGTCATGCACAGGAATCCACTGAAGGCTCGATCCCTGGCCAAGTGCTACCCACAGCTGATTCAGACAGATCTCCTGAAGAGCTGGTAAAACATTCACTGTGATCACGAGAACGTCAGTATCATTGGCTTTGATCATGATGGATTTGCTACCCTTTTCTGTGGTGTCTCAGACATGCACAAAGATCTTGGTGTCAGCTTCCTCCTGAGTACATTTGTCTACACCATTCAGGCTGGTCATGCATGTGCTAATGGTGTTGGTGTTTCTTGTCACAATGACTGTGTTCTGTGCTGACATTTGCACAGTCTTGTCTGCCAAAAACTTGAACAGCACTGTTTTATTGTCATTGTGTCTCAAGAAGTTTTGTCAATTTGAAGGAAGTTTACCCTTATTTGTCACCTTACATCGACCTCCTTGACCTCTTCTTGTTCTTGCTTCTTCTTTGAGGCTTGATGGATGGTGTACATCAAAGACGTTTGTCCTGTTATACTTAGTGGCAAACGTGTACTTTGGGCAGAAATCTAATGCAGCATACTCTTCAAAGATTTTTGAGCTTTGTGTTGAAACAGTATGGATCAAAGCTGTTCCATCAGTGATGCTGACATCAGCCACTGGCTCATCATCTGGAGCTGTGACATATTTCTCAGTAATTGAAGCCAGCTGAGATTTTAGGCAACTATGGAGTTTACCACCATCACTAATTGCAGCTGGAAACTGTTGCTTCTCATGGCGAAAGAATTCTTGAAGGTCATATTCTCTGCTCTGGCATGAGATGAACAGCTTAGAAAAAATGTTTGCACTCGTCCTTAAAGTGCTTTTTGTTTTAAAGGCTCCACATGAGTTGTTTCCTGTTGGAAGAAGTCTACCCTGTTCTTTTTAATTGGTTCATAGAAGGTGGATGCTTTTGTCTCCAAACCCCCATGAACTCTATAAAATTGGATTGGCCCTTCTCAAAGTGTGACCTAGTATGAAGAGATGAGCAGTATGTTTGGTGTCAATGGAAAACACTCTTTTTCTGGAAAGGATTCTGAGGTTCTTCCATAACTTTAGTCAGTTTTTTGACTTCTCAAGGAAACTCTTCTGAGCTTGTGGTGTTTGCTCATATTGGCTGGCATGCTCCCTTGCTTCCTTGGCTTCAGTTTCTGTCTCACATTGTGACACTAGATGGCTGACTCTAGGACCAGCCACCATTAAACACCTCTGTGCTGATGGATCTGTAATGCCAATAGCTCCACCATCAGCCTTGACGGCATCATTGTGCTGCTCAGGCGCTTGTGGTGGCACATCCTGTCAGTTCAGGTGTGGCTGTCTAACTACATCTACTAACTAATATCCATCCATCCATCCATTTTCTAACCTGCTGAATCCGAAGACAGGGTCACGGGCGTCTGCTGGAGCCAATCCCAGCCAACACAACGTAGGAATCCAATCCCGGGCAGGGTGCCAACCCACCACAGACTAACTAATATGCTACAAACTAATTGATATGGCCTATTAGATAGCATTTGGGACCCTAAACTAAACTCCACTACCACCTGGACCTGGGTGAAGTTAGATCAGCTGATACTGAGCCCCATTCAGAGTTCCACAGCAGTGATATCATTAGTGTGCCATAGTTGTGCAATGGCATTCACTTTATTATATATATTACCCCATAAAGTTTATATTTACAAGAAAACTAACATTTTTATTGGAATCTGTGACCCAATAACCTAGGTGTAGACTCTGGTAGTTATGGAGATATTAATATATATTTATTCTATGGCAGCAGTCAAGGGTGCCATATTTGATATAGCAGCCTAGATATCATTTGTGGTAAAAAATACCACCACTTTTTGTGTCAGTGTCTCAAAAATTATGTCTAGAGCCACAAAACATTTTCTTATGCCAATTACGAGCTGCAATGTGATAGTATAGCATTAGAAATTACAGTCATTTTGAAAAATGGCCACCATGTTGAATTTTTGAATGGCCAGCACACTTTTTGAAGAGAGTAGACCCTAAAGAAAATCCTTGCCAACTTTCATGCTTGTATCACTATTTGAAAAATCCTCAGGAATATGTAATTATTTGCTGTGCTAACATCATTTTTATATCCAAGGGATCAAAAAAAAAGCTATTTGTAGATATCTAACTTTAGTAAAATGTGATCTCTCAACCCATCTAGTAGTTTAAACACATAGGATTGTGGTGTCAAATTTAAATATTCTGTTGCGACTGAAACACATGTTAATGATCTCTGTTCAGCTTTCTAAAGCTACATAATAGAATTATGCACATTACCGGTACTTTGACACTAATTCCTCATTTCCTTTGCTCTTTACTAGTTGTAGACATATTTCATCCTTTCGGAATGTTTATTTAAATGTTGCCAGTCCAGTATGATTTAACTACACCTAATATTGCACACTTTTGAAAATTCAAATGCTTTTAATTCTGCTTTGGGTAATGAATATTGATGCAATTAAATCAGTAGTGTTTTTCTGTCTGTGTATGGGTGTGCCCCTCATATACAAAGAAGATAAAGAGTTGTTTGAAAAAAAAAATTGTCCAAAAAGATTGAGAATAATTATCTTTGACAAATGAGCTGAATGTTTTTTTTACGTTTCAGTTGCATTTAAATTAAAAAGATATGTACTCAAGAGAATATACTGCATTAGGTAGCAAATGTTATTCTCATCCTACTGCTTTTCAAGCTCTAATTCTGTCATTATGTAACTTTCCATATTTTTCACCAGATTTGAGTAATAAAAATTAATCTGTTATACCAGGCCAGGTATTTTAACTACAGCTTGATTATAGCTGTTGGCACAAGATTACTGTGTGACAAGCAGCAGAAATACTTAGAAGAACTACAATTGTGAATGAACAGCTTTAGCATCCATTAATTGAAGAATGTCAGAATAATATTGTGTAGCTTTTAGGTATTAAAGAAATAATTTTCTCACGCTGGCCGACAATACTCCAACAGTAGGAAATTACTAAAATTTAGCTAATGTTTTAATTTACTACTGAAGAAAAAAACATTATCTAAAGGTCTGAGCCTATTCATTGTGTAATATTTGCCAAAAAAGATATTAGGACAAAATTCTTTTTCACAACACTGTATTATTTTGAATGAGGCTATGAAATATAAATAACTAGAATTTGAGAAGGAAATGGTTTCAGGCTTTACAAAGATTGTTTTCGCTAATAAATGTTATATCTTTTAAAAACCCAGGATTTGACCAAAGTTTTCTCCATCTGTGGGGGAGCAGTACTAATCAGAGGGCAACTATGCTATCCTACTATTTTATTTTGAATGTGTGGAATAATTTTTGGAAAAATGTCAGCCAACATTCAATTTTAAAGCTGTAGGATTTTGTGCTTCAATGTGCTAGCTTGAACACTGTTTTTTCAGTATGTACTCTTGCATTTCTTGGACAATGTTTGCATTTGTGTCAACATTTTCCTTCTTTGACACATGTCTTAATTGTGTCACAACACTCAGAAAATGAGTAACTAGAGAATAGATCTTTATTTTACCTGTAATTAGGTTTCATCATCATATATTTTTTTTGTTGTTGTAACTTGCCAAGTTTGTAAACAAGCAACAGTGCCATCTTGTGGAAGAAAGGGTTATATTCTGTGATAGTCATTTGATTTCACATTTTACTGGAGTGTAAGCAGTTGACTCTACCTACTAGCAAGTGGTATATTAGATAAAGTAATATTGTTTTTCTTCTAGGTAGGAAGCATTTTATCTGTACTGTTCTAAATTGTAAACTCTTAATGCAACCTATCGGTAAATTGGTGCCAGTCCACAGAAAGGGTTATACTTTTTTTTTTTTTTTTTAACATATAGTAAACAAGGCACATTTTTGTTAACAACAATATATTTATCTGACTCAATTGATAGAAGTTATCTGTGTAGTTCCTCTTCCTTTTGCCTACTTCAAAATAATCATCATAATAAATCCTAAGTTAACTCTGTTAGTATACTCTTGCTCTAGCCCTTTTCTGGTTTGGGGTTATCACTCTTACTTTTTGCCAGTGTGCTTCTCTCCTACCCCGATGTCTGTGAAACTATCCCATTAACTTTGGTCATAGGCTATCAGGCAGAAAAGTAGGCAATATATAGTGGTGCAGGATACTACAGTTATTTGAAAGTAACCAACATATTATTACACATGTTGAGCCTGACTATACACATTCTAAACTAGTTGCTCCAGTTACTAAGAGTAAAAAGAACAGTAGTTTAGTACTTGTCCTGAATACTTGCCTAGCAGGGAAACTGCTATTCAGCTGCGACTGTGTGATTAAACCAAGTAAAAAGCTCATAACAAAACACTGGATACTGGACTGGGGTGTGGTTCACTAAAACTGTAGGGTGCCTTCATTATAATTCCCTTGATCTTTATCCATTTTGTCAGTCTCTGATGGCACTACAGGGTCTAGACTATATCTATATCTATCTCTCTCTGTGTGTGTGTGTGTGTGTGTATATGTATATATATATATATATATATATATATATATATATATCTCTATCTGTCTCCATCCATCCATTATCCAACCTGCTATATCCTAACTACAGGGTCACAGGGGTCTGCTGGAGCCAATCCCAGCCAACACAGGGCACAAGGCAGGAAACAAACCCCGGGCAGGGTGCCAGCCCACTGCAGGGCACGCACACACACTTGGGACAATTTAGGATCACCAATGCACCTAACCTGCATGTCTTTGGACTGTGGGAGGAAACCGGAGTACCCGGAGGAAACCCACGCAGACACGGGGAGAACATGCAAACTCTACGCAGGGAGGACCCGGGAAGTGAACCCAGGTCTCCTAACGAGCGCTACCCACTGTGCCACCGTGCCACACATATATATCTCTCTCTCTCTCTCATATATATATTTAGAGAGAGATAGATCTTTATTGTCATTGTCACTTTTACAAAGGAACAACGAAATTGAAGGTTCAGTCGACTCAGTGTGAGGGATAAGAGTTAAAAAGACAAGAAGAGAGAAAATAATAATAAACCGAATAGTAATAAAAGTACTTTGCAAAATATACAAATATACAAATTGCACTTGTTGTATATACAAATTGCATTGATTGACTTAACACTAGAATTACCAGAGCCTACGAAAAAACTCGTAGATCCGTCCCACCTTAAATCGCTTCTTAAAACCGCTCTCACCTCTCCGCCAGCCTCCTTTGTCCTGTAAATGTGCCGATAAAAACAAACTGCAAGCAGCCGGCTATTCCATCCCCCCACCGACTCAGAACGTGCACGAACTTCTCCGAGCTCATGCCTCGATTATCTGGGAGTGAAGTGGAGTTTTAGAGTGGAAATAATAGATTGTTATTTGGAACACACGCATTTCATGTGTGTTCCGTTTCTACAGTAATCTGTGTAAACACAATGTTAAAACAGAAACTTTTTCATATTTTAGTAATAAATGTCACAAAATGTAGACATAAACTATAAAATGTGTGAAGCCTGACAGCCAAAGAGCAAATACACTTTCATAAAAGGTTCAGGACTTTTACATCAGCTTCCATGGTGTACTGGTAAGATTTCGTCACTTAGAACACAGCAGACTTGCTGTACTTCAAGAGATCCGAGTTTGAATCTCCGCAAGGGAGAAAATTTATTTATTTTTAACCTTCGCCGTTCTGCCTCCCTGAACTCCCTGTCTATCTATATAGTAATAACAGTAATTTTATTATTATATAGGAGCTTCCCTGTCTGCCTATCATATAGTGCCTTTCCTTCCTACCTATCTATATATCTATCCCCTTAGCTGTTTTTTATATATCTATTATACAATGCCTTCCCTGTTTATTTATATATCTAGTGCCTTCTCTGCCTGTCTGTCTGTCTGATTGCATATAGCGCTGAACTTACTGCTCTGTACTATTCTGTCTTCTGCATGTCCTGGAGTACAAAAGAAACACCACCATACAGCAACATGTGCGAACTGGCAAGATCGGGGAAAAAACATGCGGTCACTGATTACAAACCGCAAGATGAATGAAAGAGACAATATATGTAAAAACATCATCGCACTAATGCAATATTATTTGAAAACAAACAGCGTCAGATTGGTATAATATAGTAATAAGGCACTATATAAGCGCCCGACCGGTACATACTGACGCAGAGGCATGTACCAAATTACCACAAAAGGTTTTATTAATTCTTCAGCTGTGGGACACGTCTTCCCCCGCCACACAACCCAACACAATCCCAATAGCACAATTACACCACAAAACACTCTCTTCTCCTTTACCACCACTCCACCTCAAGCTTAGTCCTCCTCCTCCCGACTCTGGCTCCTTGAGTGGTGTGGCTGGCACTTTTTATAACCCACCCGGAAGTATTCCAGGTGCTTGACCACCTGGTCCTGATTGCACCTCCGGGTGGGGCTGAAGAATCGTCCAGCCGGGCTAGTGACTCCATGCAGCTCCCCCTAGCGGCCATCCGAGCCCCCAACCAGGCTGTGGAGGATTCCATCTCCCATGGAGCCATGTGGCAGGCTGGGGGATCACCGTCCGCCAGGGAGGCTGCCACCAAGTGTCCCGGGGGAGGTACTGAGCTGCCCATGGTTGCTCCCCCAGAACAGATGCAGCAGGGCTGTCCCTACCGGGCATGGGAACTGGCTGTCCACCGCAATATCTATATAAAGTCTATATCACAACAAAAATATGGGGCACATATACTGTCAGAGGATATGTGAAGTGAAATATCCTGGAGCTTATGATATGTACGTATGTGTGTGAGTCATCTTATAATTGCCAGTCCTTTTATATTCCAGTTTTTGCAGTTAACTGGGTAAAGCTTGTGCTAGTTTTAGAGGCAAGTAAAGTGATGTGGAAAAAACAGGGCCATTTCTGAGAAATGAGGCTAAGGCGAAATACTTAGCCAAAGCTTTCTCCCATTTCTGCCCAATAAAGTATGCACTAAGTTGCCATTTTATTAAGTACACCCCCACAGAGTTCTATAATCCAACAAATGATATGTAACATAATATTGGTGTGTGATGTAAATCAGGCAGACCAGTGTTTCTAGAATCAGTTAGTGTTCACTTGTGCTTCAGAATGGGCAAAACGAATGACCTTCCAAGATAGTTGGAACTAGATGTTATCATAGTCATAGTCTTTTAACGTTTTAATTTTAATAACCACGTTCAGGGTTTACTGAGAATGTTGTGAAAATTAAAAATCTACCAGTGGCAGATAATGCTGTGGTTGGAAACAGCTTGGGGATCAGAGGGGTCAAAATTTAAGGTTGCGAATCATGCAATCAAACAGATGGGCCATAACCATGAAAATCACATCCAAAGTCAACATTGGTATGCAGAATGTCATTCAAGGATGCATAATTCATCAGACTTTATCTCAAGGGGTGTACGATAGCTAACCAAGTAAGTCACCAGTGCTTTCAACAAAAAACAATAATTTGCATCTTCAGTGGGCGGATAGTTGTGAAAGCAGGACCATTGCTGAGTAGAAAAAAATTGCATGATCAGATAAATCCATGTTCCTTTTGCACTATATTGATGAAAGGTTCACAACTTGACACAAGCAACGTGAGTCTGACAAACCATCCTGGTTTCTGTCAACAATACAGGCCAGAGGCAGTGTAGCAGTATAGGGAATAGAACCCATGAGAGCCCCAACAACCATTGGGGAATGTCTGAATGGCAAGGGTTATCTAAACATCATAAGTTATTCCTCTCATGGCTTCAGTTTATCCACACTTCGATGAACCCTTATGCGAACCATATTACAATAGGCATGTTTCATTACTGAATGGTTCAGCAGTCTTGACAGTGAGATTTCATTCCTTCTTTGGTTTGCACAGTCCGTGGTTCTCAACCCTGTTGAGCATTTTTGGGATGTGGCAAAAAGGGCTCTTCACAGTGAGACTGTGCAGCTGTCCGGTTTCCAACATTTGCACAATGAAGTAATATCCACATGGTGCAACATTCCTGTTCTTTTTTCTTTTATAATCCATGCCCAGATGAATTCATGTTGTTCTGGAGGCCAAAGGAGCCACCAAAGGCTGCTAGGTGTACCTGCTAAACTGACAATTTAATGTATGACTAAATATTCATTCCAGTCCAGTTATGGTTGTTTGTGTGAATTTATTTTCTTTTGTTATGAGTACGCCTATTTTTGTGTGATTGCAACAAGAAAGATATCCTGTATTAAAATACATATCATTCATTACTATGATTTTGTGTTAGCTGGATATTAAAGCATGGAAATAATGAAAGAAACAACCTGATGAGCATCCTAAAAAACATTAAAAGCATATGAAAGGTGTTTGATTTGCACGTTTGTTACTTAAGAATCAAAGTTTCTAAAGAGGTAACCTTACAAGTTTACAAGTTTACTTTCTGGTCAAATGCATGGAGATGGTGCATTATATTTCAATTAACGTAATCAATCTCTCATGTTTCATAACCTGCTTCATCAAATACAAAGTGTAGGGATATAAATACAGTAATTAGCATAAAACGGCAGCTAATAATGGATGGAATGTTGTTCTAATACAAGGTGTACTGAGACAGATGCCTTAAATGTAAAATTTTTATATTGCATATTTTAAAATGACATTCTTACTTTCTGTTTTGTTCGGCACTTAAACATGTTTCGGTTTATTTTTCTTGACAGATTTCTTTGTAATTTTGCCCTTTATGTTTGTAGCCAAGTTTTTTGGCTGTTTTCTCTCTATAGACTCAACTGTGCCTGTGAAATTCACAGCGTTCTGAGGCAGTGAGGAGATGCACATGCCTTCATTCAAGGTAGCTTGCATATAGATTTGGTAGAGATTTGGCGATACTTGTGGAAGCTTTCCTCATGGTTGCTTACACATTATGAAATTTTGCCATATATCACATAAAAATGGACCACTGCATCTCAATTTGAACAAGTATCCAACGTACATGGAAACTCATCTTCCAAAATGCATTAAGTCAACTAATGACACTATGATTAAAAGATTGGAAAAAAATAACAGAGTACACTTTTTACAAGCAGTGTTTACCAATACCATCGGTGCCTGGCCCCTAATTAATGAGAGGTTAGGAGCATGCACTGATACAGCATGTTCCCGCACCCACCACACAATGAACCACCTCAGGATCCCAAATTAGGACCTGAGCGCCGCTATGTAATGGGTGACACAACAGAACCACACTAGTTTGAATGAAGTAAAACAGTGTGAGGTGTTTTTTTAAAAAAAAAAAAAAAAAAAAAAAGGTTGCTGGAGTGCCAATCCTGCCACCAACCTCCGAGTGTTCCCTGCAAGCCGGAGGACCATCTTGCAGGCAAAGATGCAGGTTAATGGGTTTATGTGTAATTCTTTGTGTTGGAAGGTGCTGTTCTAAAGTATGTAGAAAAAAAAAAACTTGCCCTATCATGAAAAAGCAGTGCAGTCAAGATGTACATGCGCATGTACACACCAGGGAATTCCCACGTTAAGAATCCCAGAAGTTTATTGGGATTTGCTCATTTAAGTATTATACCTTGAGAAATTGCCTACTTTAATATTCCACCGTTGGAAATGTTGCATGTGGTGTAGTAAAACAGATGAAAACTTTTAACAGAGATATTGCTCCAGAGCCAAATTGAAGTACATGGATCTTGTTAGATCTTGGATTGAAATAAAACAAACACCCCTATAATTTGTAAAAAAGCAAATGTGCATTAAAGTTAAGTTTAAAAAAAAAAAAAAAAAAAAAACACACAGCAAAGTGCAGTACAGTGGAACCTCGGTTCACGAACGTCTCGGTACAGTACAACTCGATTTACGACCACAAAGTTTGCCAAACTTTTGCCTCGGTTCATGACCACACACTCAGTATACGAACAAGCCAGTTTCCCTTTCGGTTTGTGCGCGCTGATGATTTCCGCACGTGTTGCATTGTTCTCGGTCAGACGTGCGTGCGTGCTCATGCGTGCATGCTTTCGCTGTGAACTATTTGTGCTCTATTTCATTTCCCTTCCGGTTCGTACACTCCGATTACTGTATTTAAGCACGTGTTGAGCTGCTCCCTGTTCATTGTTCTCAGTCAGACGTGCGTGCTTTATCTGTGATCTTTTTGTGCTCTACAGTATTTCGTGTGCTTTTGCAGTTAGCCATGGCTTCTAAGCAAGTGAAGAGTGGTGAGAAGAAAGTTTTGCAGAAAATTGAAATCAAAGTAAAGAAAGAAATTATTGAAAAGTATTGAGCGTGGCATTCGTGTTACTGATCTTGCTGCCGTGTACAAGAAGTCAAAACCTACGATTTCGACTATTCTAAAGCAGAAGGAATCTATTAAAACAGCTGATGTTGCAAAAGGAGCAGCGTTAACCAGGCAGAGACCTCAAGTGCTGGAAGAGGTGGAAAAACTGTTTACCAGTTTACTCATTTACCAATTTGAGAACCCTCGTGCTTTCAAACAGCACAATGTAAACAAAGCCAGACTGCCAGTGATGTGGAGAGCAAACACCAAGGGTTGGGTCACAAGGACTTTGTTTTTGGAATGGCTGCACGAGGCTTTTGCTCCCACCAGCTAAACAGCTAAAAACACCAGAAACCCAATAAATCACACGAGAGAAAACACCTGAAGGAAAACATCCCTCCATTGCGGAGCCAGACTCTCCCTCAAAACTGTAACCTCCTCTCCACCCAGTTCCTCCTCACTTCATGCCAGAACTCGACTCATGCAAGGTTAGTTTTCTTGGTACTTTATGATTAATTTTTGTATTACGGATTTTTCAAATGTTTATTTTTCGGTTTGTAGCGTGAATTGTTGCGGTGTTACTTTTCACTTTTTTCAAATGTTCATTTTTTTCCCCTGTGCTTAAAACTCATTAAAAAAGTGTTTATACAGCGATCGGTTGCAAGGCTATAGCACGAACTCCTGTAATGTTATTTTTTTGGTTAGCTTGTGGTTGTTTTTTAAATAAAGTTCGGATTTGTTCAAATGTTCCTTGTCACCCCCCCACACATGCTTTAAAACTCATTAAAATAAGGTGTTTATACAGTGATTGCAAGGCTATAGCGCGAACTGCTGGAATGTTACAGAGAGGGAGAGAGACCGTGTGCTGCTGAGAGAGAGCGAGAGGGAGAGAGCGAGCGAGCGCGTGCTGCTGAGAGAGAGAGAGAGAGAGAGAGAGAGAGAGAGAGAGAGAGAGAGAGAGAGAGAGAGAGAGAGAGTGCGTGCTGCTGAGGGAGAGAGAGAGAGAGTGCGTGCTGCTGAGGGAGAGAGAGAGAGAGAGAGTGCGTGCTGCTGAGAGAGAGAGAGAGAGAGAGTGCGTGCTGCTGAGAGAGAGAGAGTGCGTGCTGCTGAGAGAGAGAGAGAGAGAGAGAGAGAGAGGGTGCGTGCTGCTGAAAGAGAGAGAGAGAGAGAGAGAGTGAGTGTCCTGCTGCTGAGAGAGAGTGAGCCTGCACCTGCAGCTGAGCAGGGAGCCTGGGTGTTTTGTGTCAGTGTTATTCAATGTTTTTACATTAGTTTACTATTACACTGTGCATTCTATGGTGTAATTAACTATATTTGTGCTTAATCTTTAAAAAAAAAAATATTTACATACAGTTCGTACGGTCTGGAACGGATTAATTGTATTTACATATAATCCTATGGGGGAAATCGATTCGGTTCATGACCAAATTGGTTTACGACCAGAGGTTTAGAACGAGTTATGGTCGTGAACCGAGGTTTCACTGTACTGTGCAAAAGTGAACTTCACAAAGAGTAAAACTATTTTGTCTTAGTGTGAATTTCATGCTGAAGAACAATAGACTACATATGTGATCGGTTTTAGATAAGGCTTTTTTGAGCCATTGCAAATAGAAAATTTAAATTTTTTTGGTCCTATTTGTTTCTTGCAACCCTACCTGTTTATCTGTTGTATACTGATTTTCACACCTTCCTGTCAAAGGTTTTATGAAGAACCTTTTTCAAGTACAATATGCATCCTTTCAATAATGGGCTATTTCGTAAAGCTCTAAGTACAATATATGTGTATTATTATACAGTAGTGTCCGTGTATCAATTAACTGTTAACTTTGGATGAATTGCAAAAGGACAATTTATTTGTTTATTGTAATTATTTGTTTCATAAATATTAGCCTAAATTTATGACTGGCGCAGCTCTGTATGCACTTGACAAATGTAAACACAGCAACTGGTAGACTTAGTGTATTAATTACAAGAATTCTCCTTGCAAACATGTAGTTTTAATTGTATTTCTCCTTGTGAATGGTGTAATACAGAGTTTTTCAAATGCTGTATTTACTTGTGGATAAGCCAAGAATTTTAGGATCCAAAATACATCCAAAAAATTGTTAGCCTGTTCCGGTGGCCTGGGTTTAACATTTCTTTTTACGTTCTTCACTGTCAAGTCAAGTTGGGAAGCATGCACTGGTACAGTGCATTGCCGCACCCACTACACGACTGAACAACTCAGGATCCTGGTTGGCAACCCCCCAGGCAGACACACGGTCCAGTCCCACCCTCCGGAAATTATCCTCTATCTGCTGCCGCCTGGTGTTACGTGGGCGACCCCTTGGACTGGTCCAGCCACTTGGGTCCCCAGCAATGAGGATCTTATGAGCCAGATCACCCTCGGGGAAATGTGCCACATGGTCATAGTGCTGTAACTGACGCTCCCTCACAATGCAGGTAATGTGCCTCATTCGGGACTCCATGAGCAACCTCCTCATTCGACACAAAGTCAAACCAACAGTACCCAAGGATTTTCCAGAGAAACACAGTACCAAAGGAGTCCAGTCTTCATTTCCGGTCACTGGATAGCGTCCATGTTTCACAACCATACAGCAAGACAGGAAGCACCAGGACTCTAAAGACTTGGACCTTTGTCCTTTTGCATAGATATTGGGAGCGCCACACACTCCTTTCCAACGACCTCATGACCCCCATGCTCTTCCAATCTGTCTACTGACTTTATAGGAAGAGTCACCAGAGACATTAATGTCATTGCCACACACCCCTTTCCAACGACCTCATGACCCCCATGCTCTTCCAATCCGTCTACTGACTTTATAGGAAGAGTCACCAGAGACATGAATGTCACTGCCAAGGTAAGTAAACCTCTCGACAAGGTCGACACTCCCTCCACAAGCAGACACACTGCTGATGGTTGTGCCCAAGAGGTCATTAAAGGCCTGGGTCTTAGTTTTTATCCAGGACACTCGCAAGCCCAGACACTCAGACTCCTTGCTCAGTCTCTCGAGTGCTCCAATCACAGCCTCTATTGACTCTGCGAAGATCACAGCATCGTCAGCAAAGTCAAGATCCATGAATCTTTCTTCACCAACAGATGCCCCATAGCCGCTGGACCCCACGACCTTGCCCACCCTCAGTCCATACAAGCATTGAACAGAGTAGGAGCAAGAACACAGGCCTGACGAACCCCAGAATCAACTGGGAAAAACACAGAGGTCATGCCTCCACTCTGCACAGCTCTCACAGTACCAGTGTATAGGCCAACCATGATATCCAGCAACCTCGAGGGGATCCTGCGAACCCTCAGGATGTCTCACAGGGCAGCTCGATCAACTGAGTCGAACGCTTTATGAAAATTGACAAAGTCTGCAAAGAAACTCTGCAGATATTCATGTTTGCGCTCCATGAGAACCCTCAGTGCCAGGATGCAGTCGATGGTAGACTTCTTAGGCATAAAACCAGACTGTTCCGGTCGCTGGTAGGTGAGCAAGTGATCATGGATCCTGTTGGGGACGACCCTGGCAAGGACCTTACCTTTGCACCGAGAGCAGTGTTATCCCCCTGTAGTTGCTGCAATCCAGGTGATCACCCTTCCCTTTCCAGATAGGGACAAGTCCCGTTTTCCAGTTAGTTGGGATGATGCCAGTCTCCCAAATGGAAGCAAAGATTGCTTGCAATGCCAGAAGGACAGCCTTACCACCAGCCTGGAGAAGTTCACCCCGGATACCACAGATCCCTGCAGCCCCCCCCCCCCTCAGTTGCTTCACCACCTGTTCAATCTCGGTGAGATTGGATGGTTCACAGCTAATTGGAGGATCAGCCTCAAGAACCGTGAACTTGAGGTTCTTCACTTATATGGAGCATATAAAAAGGCCCTAAAATCATTATATGGAAAGTAATTGCAGAGAAGTCCTCATTGTATATAGAATCATGCCTGAAGCCTAATTTTGTCACTGTAATTAATTTCCCAATTATGTAGCTAACACAATAGTTGTCATTGATTATGTGTTCAGCTTTTCCTATAACCAAACTATTGTAACAGTCTGCACAGTGTATAGAATATCTTTTCAGAGGCTCAACAATATTCATAAAGAATGTCTAATCACAGTGCAATCTTTACAGTAGAACACAAGCTATATATATAGTAAATACATGTTGTGAGAGACTGCAGAGATGAGGGACACATGGAAAGATATAGCCATGCAGGCAGTGTGGTGTAGTGGTTAAAGCTTTGGACACAGAGGGTGTTGGTTCAAATCCTGCTACTGATGCTGTGTGACAATGAGAAAGTCATTTGACCTGCCTGTTCTCTACTTGGAAAACCAAAAGAAATGTAACCATTTGTATCATAAACGTAGTCCTGGCTCTGGTCTTGTCGCATCTGGACTACTTCAGCTCACTTCTGGAAGGAGCACCTGCATGTGCTGTCAAGCTGCTGCAGATGATCCAGAATGCAGTGGTCCATCTAGTATTTTACCAACAAAGATAGACTCCTGTCACTCCTCTCTTCAGGTCGCTACATTGGCTCCCTGTAGTAGCACACATTAAGCTCAAATCCCTGCTGCTTTCCTACAGAATAGTCAATGGGTCAGCACCTGAGAATATGGAGACACTGGTGAAGTGCTATGCTTCTTCTCGCCCACTCAGGTCTGCCAGTGAACAGTGTCTGATGATGCCTCCTGTGTGTGGTATTAAGTTCAGACTCTTTTTCTGTGTAGTTCCCAGTTGGTGGAATAGGCTACCCGCCTCCACCCGTACTGCTGACTCCCTCAGTGTTTTTAAGAAGCAATTGAAGACCTGTCTATTCTGTGATTATCTGTCTAATTGATTGACGGAGAGAAAAAAAACTATGCTCTGTGATCTTTTATATTATTGATTAATTTGTTAAGTTTAATTGCTTTATCGATTACAATCTGTGATTGTAAATTATTATTAGTTATTACATCTTTTCACTTGTGGCAATGTCCTTTTACACTCTGTCATTTTGCACTTGCTGAACAAACTGGCCCTAGCTTTGTTACTTTATTATGATTACCTGTTGTAAGTCGTTTTGGATAAAAGTGTCTGCCAAGCAAATAAATGTAAATGTCCATGACACTGTGAACTAACAACATGGAAGAAACTGCCAGCAACTTTCAATGTGCACTTTCTGAACAATGCTGAAGATTATGGCTTGAAGTGGGCAAGTATGCACTGGTTCGGTTTACTGGCCTTATTCCACTTTTTTTGGCTGGCCAACATATCTTCTGCTCTGACCTCAAAGGGGTCCCCAACCTCAGAGCTGTCCGATCTAATATATATAAACTGTATCATATCGATAAACACTCCAAATGCCTGTTTAAGAAGTCATGTAAAATTTGCAGTGCATCGGGAGGAAGACCATGAAGCTGATAAAAACATAGAGTACCGGCACTTGTTTGTTTCAACTTTAGACACTGCTGATTAATGGTTAAATGTATGTTGATCTGTATTTTGTTTCATTGAAGTAAATACATTTTGATGTATTTGATTTAGTATCATGCTATACTCCATCCATCCATCCATCCATTTTCCAACCCGCTGAATCCGAACACAGGGTCACGGGGGTCTGCCGGAGCCAATACCAGCCAACACAGGGCACAAGGCAGGAACCAATCCTGGGCAGGGTGCCAACCCACCACAGGACACACACAAACACACCCAGCACACACTAGGGCCAATTTAGAATCGCCAATCCACCTAACCTGCATGTCTTTGGACTGTGGGAGGAAACCGGAGTGCCCGGAGGAAACCCACGCAGACACGGGGAGAACATGCAAACTCCACACAGGGAGGACCTGGGAAGCGAACCTGGGTCTCGTAACTGCGAGGCAGCAGCGCTACCACTGCGCCACCGTGCCGACCTCATGCTATACTACAGTCCAAATATAAACATAAAATATAGTTTCCATATTTGTAATGGTATATTAGTGCCTTTTCATGTCCATAACAGTCTGTCTGATGCATATGGAATTCATTTTTTTGCATTATCCACAGTACTAAGTCCTGCTCATAAGGTGGTCAAAGTTAGTATGCAACTTTGATCTACTTCTCTGTCTCCAAGAAGCACACTGCAAGTGTGCTTTGTCTTAATCTTTTTCTGCTCCAGCAGAGTCTGCAACACTGAGACAACTCTGTAACAGTGTTAAATTCTAAAGTTAGTCTTAGTACCTTAAGTACATACTAAGAAAAATCAGCACAGGATCATCCTGAGCTGACAGCACAGTGCAACTAACCCAGACTGTCTTCTGTGATTCCCAATGAAAACATATTGTAAGGTTTAAAACTCTTCTCAGTTGTCACTACAAACTACGTGAGGTAAGTAACATATTAAAAAACATAATTTTTGGGTTTTGCATTCCTTTAAATACAGGAATTGAAGAAAATGCTAATCATATTGGGTAAAATAAAGTTTACAGACATCAGAAAAGTTTGTAAATATTTCAAAATTGCTAGGGACTCATAAATGATGCATACAAGGTGTCTGTGGGGCTATCATGAACGACAACAAGGACAATATACATAAAGCTGAAATAGATGCTTGGATTAAGTAACTGTAATTGAAACTAGACTGATAATTTATTTTTAGATTTCTGTTATGCCAGGCAAGCAAGTTTTAGAAATTATGGACAAGAGACTGCTTGCACTGCATGATAGAGTTGCTGGTCATATATGTGCTTAAACTGTACAAACACATTTGGTCTGATTGACATGCCATGATGTGGATGTGTACGTGACCACAATGGACTGCTTTACCCATTCAAAAAACATGATGTCCACAGACTTCTCAAAATGTTAATAAAGAAAAGAGCTCTTTTCTGACTCTTGCCATGGTGTGCTCTAAAGGAACAAAGAAAAGAAAAAGGTGTAATAGGCCACGTGGGTGCTTGAGGCACGGACAGTACAATCTATTTTACAGAAAGGATTAGAAGCACATAGTCTTTAATTTAACATTGTGTATGTTTATTTTGGGTTCCTCCAGTAAAGGTTTCTTAAGATGCTTTTGTCATTGGGCATTTAGTTATATGTGCATTGCTATTTTTGAAATTAATAAAAATAAAATGAGCGTAACTGTGGAAATACCCAACGTACAATGTATAGCAGTTGATACAGAATGAAATTTTATAGCGACCTCAGACAATCGCGTTGTGAGACTACTCACGCTACAAGAAAGCTGACTGAATTCTTGGACATGACACAAATTCTTCTGATTGTACGACAGCCTAATTGTGATTGTAATCGGGCACTGCATGTGAGCTGATGGCCAATGAAACTGAAAATCAGTCTGTGACTGTAAATCAGGCTTAAAATCATGCTAAAATTGTACAGTGTATGTATGGAATTAGTGGACTGCAGGCAGCACACTCTTTTTTGCTTGGCTGTGCTGTTTTATTTTGCAGTGAACCAACATATCACATTTACTTTGTACCTTATACTGTGTGCTGTTGTGATAATGACTGCCTCCCTGTGATCGTGAAGTGGGCTGATTAAAATTATCCTTCAGCTCATACAACCTTAAATGGCTTTTATTCAGTTATTTTTACTCTTTTGCATGCTTTGTAAGAAAACGTTCTTCTCGCACGCCGTCACCAAATGGACAAATGTTACACAGTAGCAGGCTACGTCTTACTATACTTGTGTAAAATAACACAGTATTTATAATGCATATTTTTTTTTAAGTAAGGCAGGAATTTTCACTTTAATAAAATAAGTATTGCGTTAAGTTACTTGTTACTTTAAAAATAAATTTTATATTTTTCAGATCCGATTTTTCATGGTACTTTAGTTAAAAACTTAAAGGTTGACTTATCTGCAGGTGGGCTTATCCACGAGTATACAGTAATCCCTCGCTATATCGCGCTTCGACTTTCGCGGCTTCACTCTATCGCGGATTTTAAATGTAAGCATATCTAAATATATATCACGGATTTTTCGCTGGTTCGCGGATTTCTGCGGACAATGGGTCTTTTAATTTATGGTACATGCTTCCTCAGTTTGTTTGCCCAGTTGATTTCATACAAGGGACGCTATTGGCAGATGGCTTAGAAGCTGCCCAATCAGAGCATGTATTACATATTAACTAAAACTCCTCAATGCTATAAGATATGCATCCCGCGCGGTGTTTGTTTGCTTGTCTCTGCCTCTATCTCACCCTCTCTGACATTGCGCCTGACGGAGGGAGTGTGAGCAGAGGTGCTGTTTGCACAGAAGCTGTTTGCTTAAAAGATACTGACGCTCCTCTAAAAAATGCTGCTTTATTGCGGTGCTCGGCATATTTAAAAGCACAAAAGCACACGTATTGATTTTTTGATTGTTTGCTTTAATCTCGCGCTCTCTCTCTCTGACGTTCTCTGCGCCTGACGGAGGAGATTTGAGCAGAGGGGCTGTTTCAACAGAGGCTGTTTGCTTAGAAGATACTGACGCTCCTCTGAAAAATGCCGCTTTGCTTAAAAGCACACGTATTGATTTTTTGATTGTTTGCTTTTCTTTGCGAGCGCGCGCTCTCTCTCTTAAATTCTCTGCTCCTGATGCAGAGACTCATTTGAAGAAAAGATATATTTGCATTCTTTTAATTGTGAGAAAGAACTGTCATCTCTGTCTTGTCATGGAGCACAGTTTAAACTTTTGACTAAAGGGTGTTATTTCATGTCTAGAGGGCTCTAATAATGTTAACAGTGTGGGAGAGTTTATAAGGGCTTAAAATATATAAAAATAACCATACAAACATATGGTTTCTACTTCGCGGATTTTCACCTATCGCGGGGGGGTCTGGAACGCAACCCCCGCGATGGAGGAGGGATTACTGTATATGGTAGTTATAGTTATTTACTAGTACTATATAGGGATGGATCCAGTTCATTAACTAACATAAAATGATTTTTTATTTAGGAAAGAAAACATTTATAATCTTAATTTATGTAACATTTTTGAATAGTAACTCTACAATTTTTCTGCAGCTTTTGATAAGTTTCTTTGACTTGTATGTTTAAATGCAGAGTGGGCCATTCCTATTAATATAATATTTAGTTTTTCTTATGATTATACCTTTTCAATCATTCAAGCCACAGTTAGTTTCATCCATCTATCCATCCATCCATCCTCTTCCACTTATCGGGTTGCGAGGGCAGCAGCTTGAACAGAGATGCCCAGACTTCCCTCTCTTCTGCCACTTCTTCTAGCTCTTCCGGGGGAATCCCGAGGTGTTCCCATGTCAGCCGGGAGACATAGTCCCTCCAGCGTGTCCTGGGTCTTCCCCGTGGCCTACTCCTGGTTAGACGTGCCCAGGAACACCTCACCAGGGAGGCGTCCAGGAGGCATTCTGATCAGATGCCTGAGCCACCTCATCTGACTCCTCTCGATGCGGAGGAGCAGCGGCTCTACTCTGAGCCACTCCCGGATGACAGAGCTTCTCACCCTATCTTTAAGGGAAAGCCCAGACACCCTGTGGAGGAAACTCATTTCAGCCGCTTGTATTCGGAATCTTATTCTTTCGGTCACTACCCATAGCTCATGACCATAGGTGAGAGTAGGAACGTAGATCGACTGGTAAATTGACAGCTTTGCCTTATGGCTCAGCTCCTTTTTCACCATGACAGACCGATGCAGAGCCCACATCACTGCGGATGCCGCACCAATCTGCCTGTCGATCTCACGCTCCATTCTTCCCTCACTCGTGAACAAGACCCCGAGATACTTGAACTCTTCCTCTTGGGGCAGGATCTCGCTCCCAACCCTGAGAGGGCACTCCACACTTTTCTGGCTGAGGACCATGGTCTTGGATCTGGAGGTGCTGATTCCCATCCCTTCACTTCACACTCAGCTGGAAACCGATCCAGAGAGAGCTGAAGATCACGGCCTGATGAAGCAGACAGGACAACATCATCTGCAGAAAGCAGTGACCCAATCCTGAGTCCACCAAACCGGACCTCCTCAATGCCCTGGCTGCGCCTAGAAATTCTGTCCATAAAAGTTAGGAACAGAATCGGTGACAAAGAGCAGCCCCGGCGGAGTCCAACTCTCACTGGAAACAGGTTCTACTTACTGCCGGCAATGCGAACCAAGCTCAGACACCGGTTGTACAGGGACCGAACAACCCTTATAAGGGGTCCGGTACCCCATACTCCCGGAGCACCCCCCACAGGATTCCCCGATGGACACGGTCGAACGCCTTTTCCAAGTCCACAAAAGACATGTAGACCAGTTGGGCAATCTCCCATGCACCCTCCAGGACCCTGCTAAGGGTGTAGAGCTGGTCCACTGTTCCGTGACCAGGACAAAAACCACACTGTTCCTCCTGAATCCGAGGTTCGACTATCTGACGGACCCTCCTCTCCAGGACCCCCGAGTAGACTTTTCCAGAGAGGCTGAGGAGTGTGATCCCTCTGTAGTTGGAACACACCCTCCGGTCCCCTTTCTTAAAGAGGGGGACCACCACCCCGGTCTGCCAATCCAGAGGCACTGTCCCCGATGTCCATGCGAAGTTGCAGAGGCGTGTCAACCAGGACAGTCCTACAGCATCTAGAGCCTTGAGAAACTCCAGGCATATCTCATCCACCTCCGGGGCCCTGCCACCAAGGAGCTTTTTGACCACCTCAGTGACCTCAGTCCCAGAGATGAGGGAGCCCACCTTCGAGTCCCCAGGCTCTGCTTCCTCATGGCCCATTCAGACTAAATACACCCCACCTCCCTTGGGACGTGGTCGAAGTTCTGCCGGAGGTGGGAGTTGAAGCTACTTCTGACAGGGGACTCTGCCAGATGTTCCCAGCAAATCATCACAACATGTTTGGGCCTACCAGACCTGACCGGCATCCTCCCCCACCGTCGAAGCCTACTCTCCACCAGGTGGTGATCAGTTGACAGCTCCGCCCCTCTCTTCACCCGTGTGTCCAAGACATGTGGCCGCAGGTCTGACGACATGACCACAAAGTCCATCATCAAACTAAGGCCTAGGGTATCCTGGTGCCAAGTGCACATATGAACACCCCTATGCTTGAACATGGTGTTCGTTATGGACAATCCGTGATGAGCACAAAAGTCCAATAACAAAACACCATTCAGGTTCAGATCGGGGGGGGCCATTCCTCCCAATCACGCCCTTCCAGGTCTCACTATCATTACCCACGTGAGCATTGAAGTCTCCCAGCAGTACGAGGGAGTCCCCAGAAGGTATGCCCTCTAGCATCCCCTCCAGGGACTCCAAAAAGGGTGGGTACTCCAAACTGCTGTTCGGTGCATACGCAAAAACAACAGCTAGGACCCGTCCCCCCACCCGAAGGCGGAGGGAGGATACCCTCTCGTCCACTGGGGTAAACCTCAATGAACAGGCTCCAAGTCGGGGGGCAATAAGTGTGCACACACCTGCTCAGCGCCTCTCACCGGGGGCAACTCCAGAGTGGTAGAGAGTCCAGTCCCTCTCAAGGAGATTGGTTCCAGAGTCCAAGCTGTGTGTCAAGGTGAACCCGACTATATCTAGCTGGAACCTCTCGAACTTGCGCACCAGCTCAGGCTCCTTCCCCTTCAGAGAGGTGACATTCCACATCCCAAGAGCCAGTTTCAGTTAGTTAGTTTCAGTAATGTTGTAATACTGTTTAGTGCCATTGATGCAATTTTGTATATTTAATTCTGAAAAAAAAAATTCAGCTATGACCCTCTAGCCTTATGGAATGTGAATCTTTATAGTTGGCACATTAGTACAAAATTGTTGTTAGATATCACAGATATTGCAAGTGTAGAAGAATAAAAAAGAGATTAACTCACAAATGAGTGTATACTGGAAAAAATACTCCACACTGTACTGTGATGCTATTGTATTTAGTAAAATGTCACTTTTATGTAATGTATTAAGGTGAGATCGCAATAATATCTATACTAAATTGCCTTTGGAATTGAAAACTTATAAGCTGCACTCATTTATACCCATTACTTTCTTAACTTCGGCACTTAGATCTATGTTTTGTAAGCTAACTAGACTTGATGGGTTGTATTTTGATGAACCATGCACATTTTTGAAAACTTACTAAAACATAAAGATTAATAGCTGAACGAGTATACAGATACTCACTATAATAAAGCACAACTTTGCCAGTCTGATGGATTCTCAAGCTGTCCTGGAATCATATGTGATGAGAGCTTACTTAGGCAATCCTTAGGAAATATGTGAAAAGAAAATATGTTTAAGTAACTTCCCATGTTACTTGTTTGAATTAGCCAAAGAATGATTTAGTGTGAATCATTAACATATATCTTTGTGCCCTAGATTATATATACCCCACTCTTCCACCAAGGCACCTGCAAGTTCCTGGACATTTCTGGGGGGAATGGCCCTAGCCCTCACCCTGCGATCCAACAGGTCCCAGACGTGCTCAATGGGATTGAGATCTGGGCTCTTCGCTGGCCATGGCAGAACACTGACATTGCTGTCATGCAGAAACTCACGCACTTTTTGCCACTCCTGTCTGGTCCAGCGAAGGTGGGTTTGTGCCCATAGGTGGCGTTGTTGCTGGTGATGTCTGGTAAGGACCTGCCTTACAACAGGCCTGCAAGCCCTCAGTCCAGCCTCTCTCAGCCTATTGCGGACAGTCTGAGCACTGATGGAGGGATTGTGTGTTCTTGGTGTGACTCGGGCAGTTGTTGTGGCCATCCTGTACCTGTCACGCAGGTGTGATATTCGGATGTACCGATCCTGTGCAGGTGTTGTTACACGTGGTCTTCCACTGCGAGGATGATCAGCTGTCCTTCCTGTCTCCCTGTAGCGCTGTCTTAGGCGTCTCACAGTGTGGACATGGCAATTTATTGCCCTAGCCACATCAGCAGTCCTCATGCCTCCCTGCAGCATGCCTAATGCACGTTCACGCAGATGAGCAGGGACCCTGGGCATCTTTCTTTGGGTGTTTTTCACAGTCGGTAGACAAGTCACTTTAGTGTCCTGCGTTTTTAGAACTGTGACCTTAAATGCTTACTTTCTGTAAGCTGTTAAGGTCTTAACGACCATTCCACAGGTGCATGTTAATTAATTGATTATGGTTAATTGAACATGCATGGAAAACATTGTTTAAACAATTTACAATGAAGATCTGTAAAGTTATTTGGATTTTTAAAACATTATTGTTGAAATACACAGTCCTGAAAAAGGGACGTTTCTTTTTTTGCTGAGTATATATATATTATACTATATATACTATATATTGTATTCACTAAAAACAAAGCTCTGTTTTATCCTCAGTAATATCTATTTTTTATTTCTGTTTCTCGGACCATCCATATTTAGTCAAGTATACTTTAATCTCAGACCATACAGATACTACATTTTGTCATTTGCCTGCCCTGGACAGATTTAACAGTTAGTGAATGTGAACTTTACAGCTTGCTAAAGTATTTAGCCTTTTATGTTCTACATTATTGGAAGTTTTGTGAGAGTTAACAGATTTTCAAATAAAATCTGCCTTGCACCCCTTGCTTGCTGGAGTAGGCTCCAGCTTCACTACAACCCTGCTCACCATATGAGGGTTTAGGGAAAAAAAAGCAAATAAAACCTAACAGTAGATAAAGTAAACTGTAACTGGGAGTGAACAAATAATACAAAAGTGTGATACTTTTTAGTTTTATTATTGAAAGTGATGCAATAACCAGTGTCTCTTGTGAAGAGGAAACTTTGCCCTTGGACCTAATATCTGTTATCATTTATCAGCAAAAATTGCAGCCAGGTATTTCTTGTAGTTTTTAATCTGTCTTGTTACAGCATTATGGAAGTATTTTCATTCTCCTATTTTTACTACTTCAGTACAGTGACTTTTTGGGATTCTTGACCATGAAATGCCCATTACAAGTCATGCCTCTGTATCCTGAAGGAGTATAAGTAAGGACTTTGTCTTGGCCATTCTCAAAACATTTCAATTGTTCAACATTTTTTGCCTGCTTGGATCATTTTTTGTGGCATGACCTAACTGTACTTCAACAACAGTTTTTTGAAGAAGATGTCGATGACCTCTGATATAATTAATTGATTTCGCAGTGGTGGCATATCATCCAGATCTTTATTCAGAAAAGCATTCCCAAACAATTACAGTACACCCTCAAAATTTGCGGTGGTTGCATTCCTAGAGCACCCACGAATTGTGAAAAACCGCAGATTCTGGATGTGGTTAAAAAATGCTTATTTTCATAGTTTAAACCCTAAATATGCCCCCAAAACACTTAATACATTACCTAAAAATAAAGAATGTAAAGGTAAACCTCTATACTTTACTGCAGTGTCTCCTGCAGTGCTAGAATGTAAGATACAGATGTTACTGCTATATGTACTGTAATTCATGCAAGCTCGTTTTCATTTCCAGTAGCCTTAGACGGTGCAGCTCGTTTCGGTGGCATCTTGGGGCTTTAACCCTTAAAATTCCATATACTTGGAGGTTAATGCATCCCTGGACGCCAAATACTTTTTTGCTGCACTTTAAATGTCACAATTAACAAAGAAAATGTGAAATTTTAATGGAACAGATTTTTTTTTCATGCAAAGAGCATCCCGATTACTGCAACACTGCTAATGAACTGCAAAAACTATTTAAAAAACTACTGGAACAATATGTACAAAGTGCAATGGACGCCATGGATGTAAATCACCAAGCCAACTGCGCTTGAACTGGCTGCACACAATCACACCGAAGTAAGCGCTGATGCTTGCAGGCTAGTCTTAGTGCAGCTTGGGTCACAGAATTACACAGAAACACAGGAGATTGTAGAGACAGGAACTTTATTCAAATACTTCAAACAAACATGTCTCTTTCAGAAGTAAAAGGAGCTCAGTATGCAGATAGTTATCGATTAAAGAATAGACAAACATCATAGGGGAGCACAACCCCCAACAAGAGCAGAGAATGTCTGGGAGAGGAGAGAGAAACAAAGCAATCAGCCAAAAAGGACAGGTACTGTTCTGGCTTTTAAGTAAGCGTAGCATTGCGTGAGAAGCCGCAATCGAGAAGACGGTGATTTATTTATTTTTATGGTGGACATTCCAGGGACACACCCAGCCTTGAGAGACAAAAACAAAGCAAACTGGTAATCAAACAGCAAATAAGGAATATAATGAAAACAAGTGAAATAAGAAAACAGTTATACCACCTCTTTTCCCTTTACGGTGATTACACATTAAAACCAACAAAGCACAAACAAAACAAACACAGTAAATCATGAAAAAGGTAATGAAAGATGGCAACGGATAAAATGTAATAATGAAAATAGATAGTCCAGAGATCTGCACGTTGAATGGGAATGTACAGATAGTCCTACCGGTAGTTCCTGAAATGGTGAAGATGGATGGATGGATTCAGGAGCGCTCCTTTCTTTGCAGGATGGCCATGAATCCACTTACAGTCCTCATGTACACAGACAGACAATCTAGATGCACAAAACGATCCAGGACAAAATGAATAAGTACAGGTAACCCAACAGAAGGCACACAGACAGGAACTTGAAACACAAATTACAACTTTTTTTTTTTTTTTTTTGGTCACTGGCTCCCATTTTAAAAGTAGCACTGACATTTGACCTCAACAGCCCCAGCACCTTCAGCAGAAGACCAATCGGAGCCACCGCAGGGACTGCTGGGAGTTGCAGTTTCAAATTCTATTGGCTACTTTTACCATCCCAAGTCACGGTATTCTCTACAGCTGCTTCCTGTTCTCTCTACAGTACAGTATTGCCACAAAAAAGCCATACAAATTGCGGAGGATATTTGCGGTTTTCGCTAACAATTATTAGTTAGGTTCTAAGGAAAAATCCACGAATGACTGAGGCCGTGAACTCTGAAACGCGCCTTCGCGGGGGTCTACTGTGCACTATTACAACCATGTTTGCCTGTTTAAATGAGGTTCTTAATGAAAAATGACTTTAAAGAGCTAGGACTCCCCACCAGTTTCTAGTCTGCATTCAGTGCCTTGTGAACAGCAGGCTTCCTCCTGCCCCCTTTGTGCTTGGAAGAGTTTACCTGGACTTGTGGTCTGTGTTAGACTGTTTGCAAAAATAGGCCAACCCTTGGTTAATAGTGCCTGTTTCCTGTTCCAGTGGAAGGTAACCATCAGACAGTTTGCTATCAGGACACCATTCACTGTAATAGGGTACCAGCAATTAGAAACCATTGCCTACCCACTACAGGATTTTATAAAACTTTGAGTTTGCTATTGGCTTCTCTTTTAAGCTTCTGTTGAGTCTTATGTTTAGGTCATTCCATTTGATCCATTTTTTTATTAACACTGAATGTGCATGTCTCATAGTCTAAACAGTGTTCTTCACAGTTCTGAAGGTCTGAATGTATTGAAAAATACATCGGTGAAAACAAAATCATGGTAGGACATGTTGAACTATAACTCAGGCATGATAAGCAAAATGATTTTATAGGACATAAGCAAAATGCTGATTGAGTTAAAGAAGCTGGAGGTCTGGTTTCCAAATGTTCAGTGATAAATCAGGAGCATTAAGAAATGAATCAAGACTCTATACTGTCTTTCAGCCTTTCAGGAAAATGACTAAAAAAAAATCAAATGATCAAGGACATGCAGTTGTAGGGAAATAAATCCAGAAACACTCGTTTCTAAACTTTCTTTTTGTTAAAACAGTATTTTTTGTTATATTTCTGTTTTGATACACCACCTGTGTTTGCAAAATTTACAAATCACTGAACTTGTTTTGAAATGGAGAACAATGCCGCTTATTTTGTGGAATTTGCTTCATCCCACAGGTGTAATGTGGAGCTCCCACTGTAAGTTTTAAGTACAGAGTCTAGCAATCATCTTATACTCATGTATAATCTGATACTTGTACAATGTTTATAATACTGTACTTATTTTAATAAATTGCAACTGAATTGCTTACTGAATTTATATTTAATAAATTGCAACTGAATTGCTTATTTTTGCAGGCTCCAGGCCCCTAGGATCCTGCATTTGAATACTGCACATTGTTTCAGAAAATAAATAAATTGATATCTTTATGTAAGATCCTGTACTGTTTTACATCAAAATGATGATTTGTAAGAAGTCTGGCAAGAAGTATATATAGGTATTTTTTTAATATTTTTGTTTATTAAACTAAGGGGCTTTGCCCCCTGCTCACTTTGCTCGCCAACCCCCGTGTTTGGTTTTCCGATTACACACTTGTAAGATTTTGTTTTCTTTGAATTGTTGCTATTTCATTAGTTTCACTTTTATTTCAGAACTTCTGTAAAAACAATATTTGGAATCTTTTAAATGAGGTCTGTGAGACTTGTGTTTAAATACTTTGTACCGTAATTTAGAATAGGTTTCTCTGTTTGGAATTTCAGCACAGACAAAACGATCAACATTATCAGCAGTTAATTTTTTTTGCAAAGTAACCAATGAATTCATGTGAGTTAAACCCCGTTTTTGAAATTCTCTGACTTAAACTAATTTCCTTTTGTCTGCATCAATGCGATCTGTACTATCTTTTTTTGATACTGTAGCGACTGACGTAATAAAGTGTCACAAAAGTTCTACTTTAACAATCGCCGACTGCGTAACCCTAAACACAACTTTCTAGCATCCTCTCCAACCCCTCTTCCCACGGGTCTCGCCTCCCCCTTACTGCATCAATCAGCACCCAGCTATCAGTCTTCCGTGCTGTACTCTGCCCTCCCTCGATTGGACCTAACAGTCACTTAAAACAAAAAAGGCTTCAGCTTGGCTGGGATGCTACAATACTTTCGAATTTTACTGCTTTCATATTCTGTACCTTTCTCTGCATGTGTATCGCGCCTTGGGTCTCTTTTCTGCGCGCTGCTCTTTCTTCTTTGCTGAGAGCACAGGATCTGTGTGTGCCACGTGACTTTACATGACTGAAATGTTTTGCTGGCTGTCCGTGCTCTTATTTGATAAGAAGGGTGTGTCTTGCAAGAATCTTATGTTCCATGTCCCGGTGAGACTGCCCTGGGATAATCTCTTGGCACCAAGTGTCATGTTTATGGTCCCCGCGAGATGCTCTGTGGCCAGTCTTTTTGTCTCGTGGGTCTTTTAAATGTCTTACGAGATCTTCCGAGAAGATCATGTATCGTCGCCTGGCTTTTACATTCCAAGATTTTTTTTTATTTATAGAGAGATGACTCAGAATTTGTTTTCTGTGATCAATAAATAATAGCACAGCATTAATGTAATTGTGGAGAAAAATAGGAATAGATCTTCTTTAGAATTTAATTTGACCAGTGCTCTGAAAAAAATAAAAGTAAAGCTAGTTACAGAAAACTTTTGAATAGGGCATGAGTCTCAGCTTCTTGTAAACCAGTTGTTGTAAATCCTTACAACTTCTTTTCCCATGTACTGTGCTTGAGAGAATTATAATCTGGGAATAGTTATCATTGTAATTATGATCTTAAATCTGGCACATATACAGTAATTGATTGGGAAGTAAAAAGCTAGGCATGTGCAGGCATACTGCAGGATGTTAAGTGCAATTGATGGTAGTTTAGCATGTTTAAATAAAGGTAAGAAGAATCATCAAATTGGAAGATACTACTTTTTACAAAGATCATAGGTTCAGATTGTTTCAGTTATTGTTTTAACATCTACATGGGAAGCAGGGAAAAAAGCAATGTGCCATTGTAAAAATCCTTACTGTTAATATAGAGGTTGGATTTAAAAAATAATAAAATAAAGTAAATTGCTGATATCCTGTGGTGGGCTGGCACCCTGCCCGGGGTTTGTTTCCTGCCTTGCACCCTGTGTTGGCTGGGATTGGCTCCAGCAGACCCCCGTGACCCTGTAGTTAGGATATAGCGGGTTGGATGATGGATGGATAGATGAAATTACTGAAATCATTCTTATAGGTTTTTAACAAATGAAAGAAAAAAAATTGTCAGTCATGCGGGTTGGAAAATGGATGGATGGGTGTAATTTTCCAACCCGCTATATCTTAACACAAGGAACAAACCCCGGGCAGGGCGCAAGCCCATCGCAGGACACACACACATACACACACCAAGCACACACTAGGGACAATTTAGGATCGCCAATGCACCTAACCTGCATGTCTTTGGATTGTCAGAGGAAACCCACGCAGACACGGGGAGAACATGCAAACTCCACGCAGGGAGGACCCGGCAAGCGAACCCAGGTCTCCTTACTGTGAGGCAGCAGCGCTACCACTGTGCTACCGTGCCACCCCCTAATAAATTATTGTTTTGTTTTATTTTAAAAGAAATGATAAATCTACCCATGTATAAAAGCAGCTAAATTAATTTATAAAGAAATAATGTATTTTCCAGTGAATTTTTGGAGAATGTGACGGGGTTGATATTTTTGTTTTTTTTTTTTCTTCTTTTTTTTGCCCTGAATATAGTATTTTCTGTGTTGTAGATCACATTGATAGTTTTTACCTTTTTGCAGAATGTAAAAGAAAATGTGTAATGAATTAAAGCTTAATTTAAACAGTTTGTATTTCTAGCATCTACAAAATTATGTGCTAGTTTATTTTAAAGTAAACACATTACTAACCAGGAAAAGGCTGTTGGCCAGTTTTGTCATTATGATGGTCTTTATGAGATGGTTAGAGTTTGTCTGTTTCTCTTCAGTATGCAGAAATGAAATCACTGTTGTTAAGTGAAAGAACAAAAACTATTTCTATAAGTATTAACTGGATGGCGCCATTCTCAAGAGCCCTTCTTGTTTATCTCTTATGGTTTGTCTATGAAGTGTGCTTAACATAAAAGACTTCAACAGAAACATCCTTGTCTCATAATATATTAGTTTATTTTCCCTTTTGATGTGAGTGCCCAGAATTCCTCCTCTGATGATCTGAGCGATGTGGAATCCCATGAAAGTTACAGTTAAAATAATGTAGTCTATGATCAGCTTGAGTGATTCACAGATAATAGTGTGAACGACGTTCATTTTACTTTCTAAGAAATAAAGCTGTGAAACTGAAGATACTGTAAAATGAAAAGTAACTTTAGATATCTGTGGTTCTTATACATGCAAGGAAGCATATAATACTGTTTAACTATGTTAGTGTTGTATTTTGTTTATTAGCAATGCTTACTAAACAGCCAGTGAGTTTAGTACTTTACTATATACTCCAAAGAATAATTTTTGCAGAAGTGTTAGATCAGACCCCTTAGTTGCTATCACAGTCACAGTGCCTTGAGTAATGTGTAGCTTGCTAGCAAGATACACAAGCTTCTGGGATTAAGCAGTTTCTTTGTGATACAGAATACCACATTCTTAGGAAACATGCTTCAGCTTCTGTGATGTGGATAGTTTCTCTTATTTTAGCTTTTAAAAACAAAACTAACTTTTCAAAGTGGTCCTTCACTGGGCAGCACATAATACTTAAAATAACATTTTGAAACCCTCTTAAATTCTTTTGAGACTGATTTTTGTTTTTCATCATAGCTGTAGGCTGGATTTTTTTCAGGAAAACTCACTTTTAGTTAAATATCTCAACGTTTTTTTTAGTTGCTCAGTTTGTGGAAAACATTCAGCTAACCAATGAATGAACACTGTATACATGGCAATTTTAATACTGTTCAAAACAGCCTATTACATATATTTGTTTGAACTGTTTTTCATATGTGTTACACTGCAGATGCTGTTTTTTTTCTATTTCTTGCTACAGACTATACAGTCTGGCCTGTTTTTTCTTGTTTTCATAAGAGGCTGGAAAATGATGAAATGAGACGTGTTTATAACTCACAAGGAGAATGAAAAAAAATTTTGCCTATCTGTTTGTCTCCACATTCATTAGTTCCAAAACATTCTAAAAAAAAAAAAAAGCAATTTAAAGTAATTTGGCATCTAAGACTGCTCCCAGAGATCAGTCTTTGGCTAATGTTCCCAAATGACAACAGTTGCAGGAATTTGTACAGTAATAATGCTCTCAGTCATGCTCGGCAAAACTCTGTTTGTGCCCTTTTTCTGACTCTTCTGACAGCTGTAAATCTTCATCTGACAGTGCAGAATCTGAGGCAATACTCAAACAATTTCTTCTGAGAGTGACAGCCAGTGTTCAATACTGTGCTGTATGGCAAATGATTGCCTGAAATGCGTTGGGAATCAGTTTATTTTGTCGTCTTTACTGACATCTAGTGAGTGAAACCAAATAATACATTCTAAGGAACTTTTTTGGCATTTAGCCTTCTACCTTTTGATGTTAACTTTCATCAACATCTGCCTTTAAAAAGTAAATTAGTAAGAGTTTCAGTTAGGGATCAGTTGTGAAAGCAGTAGGTGGACAGCAAAACTAGTCTTTAAAAAGAGAACAACCTTTTTCAAAATTAGATAGACAGATAGAACTTCATTTGTTCCCAGGGGAAACTTGGCTTTTTACATAAGCTCTTGAAATAAATAAATACATAAATAGTTGATAAGTAATTAAGTAATTAAATAAACAAATATACACACACTGGTCTGGACGAAGAAGAAAAATAAAAAGGGAAAACTTCTGACGTGGCTGTCACGGTCACATGGCGGCATTATGACAATGTATTGTTGTTGGTATGAAGGAGCCCTAGTAGCGTTTCTTGACACACTTCTGCTGAATAACTCGTTGGCTGAAAGTACTTAATGTTAGTGTGTCAGAGCATAATGGAACTCAGTTTTGTTTTAACATGTGTTAAAAGTGTCCTATAACTGAGCTTGCCCTTTTAATTAGCTTGTTGATTCAGTGGGTCTCTCTTGAATTGATGTTACCAGCCGAGCACACCACATTGTAGAAAATTGCACTGGCCATCACAGAGTTATAGAAGATGTAATGGATGTCATTTCCCACTTTAAAGGAGCTCAATCTCCTAAGGGAAAGAAGCCTGCTCCACCCTTTCTTATATAGTCTCTCTGTGTTCCGAGACTAGTTCAACCTGTCATTAATGTTGACACCCAAGTACTTGTAGAAGTGGACCACCTCAACATCCACTCCTTGAATAGTAACCGGACATAGAGGCTCTTTGGTGTGGTGAAAATTAATAACCAGTTCCTTGGTTTTGCTAATGTTAAAGTTGTCCACCCGACTCCTATATCCTGTCTCATATACAGGGTGAAGAGAAAAGGAGACAGGATTGTTGCATGTGGTTCTCCAGTGTTGCACACATCCATATCAGAAGCACAGTACTTGAGTCTCACAAACTGCAGTCTGCCTGACAGGTAGTCCATTATCCAAGACACCATAGGCTGATCTACTTGCATATCTCTGAGCTTACCCCTTTACAGGGATGGCTGGATGGTTCTGAAAGCACTGGAGAAATCAAAAATCAATCCTCACGGTGATGCCAGCTTTGTCCAGGTGAGAAAAAGCCCTATGGAGCAGATAGATAATTGCATCCTCCCCTGCAGTCTTTGTCTGATAGGCAAACTGCAGTGGGGTCAGGTGGTCTACCACAAGGGGTCTCGTATAGTTCAGGACCAGTCTCTCAAAGGTCTTTATGATATGAGACGTAAATGCCATTGGTCTGTAGTCATTAGGTGAAGAGGGAGGTGCTTTCCTTCTTTGAAACAGGAACAATGCAGGATGATTTCCGCAGCATTGATACTTTCAGAAGCCTTAGGATCAGTCTGAACAGGTGACAGAGGACACCACAAAGTCAGCACTGACCTTGAAAACTTGAGTAACTCCATCTGGTCCCATAGCTTTTTTTGTGTGTAGTGTCTTCAGTTGTCTCCTTACTTGGTTTTTAGTTATGGACAGCCCATACTGATGGTCAAAGGTGGACATGTCACTGGCCGTTCCAGTTGATGTGGAAGGAGTTGTTGATGTAGTTGGGTTGGTATGGGGAGGCTGGTCATTGGAAGAAGGTTACAGTGGGAGGGAAATCTCTTAAAAAAATTCTGGGTGTTAGCTTTGTGTTAGGTATTAGAAACAATAAATTGGAAATTATAGGTAGAAAGAGAACCAACAAAAGGATGTTTATTGCATACTCTGTAATCACTTGTATATTTGTATTTAGTAGAAATAATGTAGCATTCTGAAAATGACTTAATGCAGTTTAAAGTTATCGGGCACTGGAGCCTGTTCTGGCAACAGTTGACACAAACCATGAAAAGTGCTATGGTCTACTCTTGCGCACACACCCCAGGCACAAGGTTCAAAACTAGAGTTGTGGACACTTCAGGAAACAGTGCTAACCACTGCTAAACTGTGCCTCCAATAAATAAAAAATATAAGTTAAAAGCATTTATAACATAGCAAGTGTAGACTAATTTAAAATTTCAATTGTGGTAATGCTAAACCATATATGTACAAATAAAAGCAAAGTGAGTCATGGAAAATAACAGTAATACTTATATTACAGTAGCAGGTTACAGCAGGCTGATTGAAATGGTAAAAATACAGTTAAGCATGTGAATTGTAGTTAAACTAAACATAAGAAGAAAATACAATAAAATAATGGAGAATGATAATAACAGAATGTTTCATGATGCTCTTTAGTTCTACTTTAGAGCCATGAGCATCCATCCATCCATTATGTTAATTGTACTTCTTCTTCTTCTTTCAGCTGCTCCCGTTAGGGGTTGCCACAGCAGATTATCTTCTTCCATATCTTTTTATCCTCTGTATCTTGTTCTGTTACACCCATCACCTGCATGTCCTCTCTCACCACATCCATAAACCTTATCTTTTTCTCTTGCCTGGCAGCTCTATTCTTAGCATCCTTCTCCCAATATACTCAGCATCTCTCCTCTGCACATGTCCAAACCAGCACAATCTCGCCTCTTTGACTTTGTCTCCCAACCATCCAACTTGAGCTGACCCCCTAATGTACTCATTTGTAATCCTGTCCATCCTTGTCACATCCAATGCAAATCTTAGCATCTTTAACTCTGCTACCTCCAGCTCTGTCTCCTGCTTTCTGGTCAGTGCCCCCATCTCCAACCCATATAACATAGCTGGTCTCACTACCGTCTCATAGACCTTCCCTTTCACTCTTGCTGATACCCATCTGTCACAAATCACTCCTGCCACTCTTCTCCACCCTTTCCACCCTGCCTGCACTCTTTTTCACCTCTCTTCCACAATCCCCATTACTCTGTACTGTTGATCCCAAGTCTTTAAAGTCATCCTCCTTCGCCATCTCTACTCCTTGCATCCTCACCATTCCACTGACCTCACTCTCATTTACACACATGTATTCTGTCTTGTTCCTACTGACCTTCATTCCTCTCCTCTCTAGAGCATATCTCCACTTCTCCAGGGTCTCCTCAACCTGCTCCCTACTATTGCTACAGATCACAATGTCATCAGCAAACATCATAGTCCACAGGGACTCCTGTCTAATCTCGTCTGTCAACCTGTCCATCACCATTGCAAATAAGAAAGGGCTCAGAGCCGATCCCTGATGTAATCCCACCTCCACCTTGAATGAATCCGTCACTCCCACCGCAGACTTCACCACGGTCACACTTCCCTCGTACATATCTTGTACAAATCTTACATACTTCTCTGCCACTCCCGACCTACTCATACAATACCACAACTCCGCTCAAGGCACCCTATCATATGCTTTCTCCAGGTCCTCAAAGACGCAATGCAACTCATTCTGGCCTTCTCTATACTTCTCCATCAACACCCTCAGAGCAAACATCACATCTGTGGTGCTCTTTCTTGGCATGAAACCATACTGCTGCTCACCTATCATCACCTCACTTCTTAACCTAGCTTCCACCTGTAGTTACTGCAGTCCTGCACATCCCCCTTATTCATAAATATTGGCACCAGTACATTTCTTCTCCACTCCTCAGGCATCCTCTTACTTTCCAACATTCCATTAAACAATCTGGTTAAAAACTCCACTGCCATCTCTCCAGACACCTCCATGCTTCCACAGGTATGTCATCTGGACCAAAGGCTTTTCCATTCTTCATCCTCTTCATAGCTGTCCGTACTTCCTCCTTGCTAATCCGTTGCACTTCCTAATTCACTATCTCCACATCATCCAACCTCTTCTCTCTCTAGTTCCCTTCATTCATCAGCCTCTCAAAGTACTCTTTCCATCTGCTCAACACACTCTCTTCGCTTGTGAGTATGTTTCCATCTTTATCCTTTATTACCCTAACCTGCTGCACATTTTTCCCAGCTCAGCCCCTCTGTCTAGCCAATCGGTACAGGTCCTTTTCTCCCTCCTTAGTGTCCAACCTCTCATACAACTCATCATACTCCTTTTCTTTAGCCTTCGCCACCTCTCACTTCACCTTGTGCCTTAACTCCATGTACTCTTGTCTACTTTCTGCATCTCTCTGACTATCACACTTCTTCTTCGCCATCCTATTCCTCTGAATACTCTCCTGTACTTCCCCATTCCACCACCAGGTTTCCTTTTCCTCCTTCCTTTTTACAGATGTCACGCCAAGCACCCTTCTTGCTGTCACCCTTACTACATCTGCTGTAGTTTCCCAGCTGTCTGGTAATACCTCACTACCACCCAGTGCCTGTCTCACCTTCTCCCTAAACTCAACCTTGCAGTCTTCCTTTTTCAACTTCCACCATTTGATCCTTGGCTCTGTCCTCACTCTCTTCCTCTTCTTGATCTCCAACGTCATCCTAAAGACCACCATCTTATGCTGTTTAACTACACTTTCCCCTGCTACCACTTTGCAGTCTTCAATCTCCTTCAGATTAACTCTTCTGCATAGGATGTAATCTTTGTGTGCATCTGTGTGCATCTTCCTCCACTCTTGTATGTAACCCTATGTTCCTCCCTCTTCTTAAAATATGCATTCACCACAGCCATGTCCATCCTTATGGCATAATCCAGTATCATATGACCTTCTTCATTCCTCTCCTTGACACCATACCTACCCATCACCTCCTCGTCTCCTCTGTTCCCTTCACCAACATGTCCATTGAAATTTGCTTCAATCACCACTTTCTGTTCCTTGGGTACACTGTTCATCACTTCTTCCAACTCACTCCAAAAAAAAAATCTTTTTTCTCATCCATTGCACACCCAACTTGCGGTGCATATGCACAGACAACATTCATCATCACACCTCTAATTTCCAGCGTCATAATCATTACTCTGTCTGACACTTTTCTCATCTCCAAAACACTCTTGACATACTGTTCCTTCAGAATAACCCCTACTCCATTTCTCCTCCTATCCACACCATGATAGAACAATTTGAATCCACCTCCGATCCACCTGGCCTTACTCCCCTTCCATTTAGTCTCTTGCACGCACAATATACTGTATTAACCTTCCTTCTCTCCATCATATCTGCTAACTCTTTCTCCTTACTAGTCATACTGCCAACATTCAAAGTTCCTACCCTCAGTTCCACTCTCTTTACCTTCCTCCTGCCTCCAGACACGTCTCCCGCCTCTTCTCCTTCTTCTTCTTCGGCCAACAGTAGCCCAATTTCCGCCAGCACCCTGTTGACTAAAAGTACTGGTGGCGGTCGTTGTTAACCCGGGGCTCGACCGATCCAGTATGGAAATTTGTATTGTTGTTCGCATATTGATTTGGCAAAATTTTACACCGGATGCCCTTCCTGATGTAACCCTCCCCATTTATCCGGGCTTGGGACAGGCACGAAGAAACACACTGGTTTGTGCATCCCCTGTGGCTGGGTTAACTTTAATTGTACTAATTGGATATAAACAAAAATATTTTATTAACATGTATAATATGATCTTGAACTTGACAGTCAAACACCACGCAGTGCTCAAGTCTTAATAGTAGTCGCCTGCAGTCTGTGCAGGGTCTTTTCAAGAAGGAGACCAAGAACAACAAAGCATGCAATATGAAATAGTTATGAATACTGAATAAGCAAGTGGGTTTGAAAACAGCAGCACTGATGGAAAACTGTAAAATTTACCTGAAACTTATGAATTTAATTCTTGGACAGTTTGACAGCCTGGGTGCCTACAGATGGCATATTTCCTTGAACCTGGGACCGTTAGTAGTTCTGTCTAATGATGAGCAAAGCAATAAGGACAAATAATATAACAGAAGTTCATGTAAAAAGGTGCTTTGTGTTTTTATTTGACAAAGTGTTCTGAGCAAAAGTACAGTGTTAGTCTTCAATGAATATTTTTCAACAGATAATCCCAATATAAGAAATGTTACTGGTGGAGGTTAATAGTCATAATAAATAATAAATAAATAATCCATTAATAAAACAGGTTAAAGTCACTGGGAAGATCTATCTCTGTTTAAAACCACCATGAGCCTCTCATTCTCCCTTCTAAACCTGATGTCTCCTCTGCTAAACTTTTACAGTCTCTTCAGCACAAGATGTCCTCCGACAGGTGCAATTATCCTTTTAACCAGCTCATGTCCCTCGCTGCCTTCCCCCAGCCTGCAGTGGGAATTCTAGGAACCCTGCACCTTTTTCCCAATTCCAGTCCCTGCCGTCTGAAGGAGCCCACTCTGAGTGGATGGTTGCTTCTTGGATGTTCAGCAGGGTGACACAGCTTCTCGAGCACCTTACTCTTCTTGTGGCCAGCCCTGATTGCCAGCTCTGTCTTGATCTTGCTTATGTCCTTTCTTTTTCTTTTTTCATTTTTTGTTTCCTCCTTTGAAGCCATATAGCCTCCTTTTATACTTTAGTAGTTGCTGGTGCCTTATCACATTATTACATTTTATCAAATGAGGCTTTATTGAATATGAAGTAACAAAGGCAGTTAGTACAGATTAGAGGGCCACAAAACAAATAAGGAAAGCGGGTTTCACTAGGGCATAGTTGGTGTAGTCTTAAAGATATGTTTACAGTTTCTGAGGTTAAAGTGTGTTACATTAATATTGACATGGTCTAAATTTTCTCTGATTTTTTTTTCTTTTTTTTAATTAAAGATATGCTTCTGATATATGTACCTCTCAAGGGTCTTACAGTGGACAGCAATGGAACCATATAAATGCATAAAATGCATTTTTAAAACATCTCCAATAAACTCTTCATCACTGGCCTCAAGAGAGTCTTTTTTTCCAACTGTAAAATAGTAAATTTTAAGTTATTTACAGAACATGAAGCGTCAGTGAAATGATCAAGTATAAGTTGTTATTTGAAACTAATTTTGATATTGTATTAATATTAAGTATCCTACTGACTCAAAACGCATTGGTCACAAATTTAACCCAGTAATGGCTTATTCATTGGCTAACACTGTGTTTCACGTGATAGTGCAGAATTCACTGAATAATGTGTAAAAGTTTAAAAGAAAAGTGAGGGAAAACATTATCAAGAAGAGAACATGAAGCGTCAGTGAAATGATCAAGTATAAGTTGTTATTTGAAACTAATTTTGATATTGTATTAATATTAAGTATCCTACTGACTCAAAACTCAAAAAAAAAAGACTCTCTTGAGGCCAGTGATGAAGAGTTTATTGGAGATGTTTTAAAAATGCATTTGATACATTTATATGGTTCCATTGCTCTCCACTGTAAGACCCTTGAGAGGTACATATATCAGAAGCTTTGTGATTGTGCCTATCTGAGATTTTTCAACAAACAGAAGGTCAGTTTACCAATACTGCTAAATAATTCCAAGGTACTCTAGTTGTTGATATGAAAATAAATGTAACAAAGGGAGGTGGGTCTACAAGTTAATTGCTTGTTTACGTCAGAGCGATTTCCATTTTAGCTCATGAAAGTGTTTCCAGAAGTAATGTATTCCACTATATTTTACTAAAAAATGCATGTATTTCAGACATTGTCAGCTTGCAAATGGATGACTTCACATGCATTATGTGAAATGAGTAATGTGAGATTTTTTCATGCACATTTTGAAATTGTTTGCTGTTGTCCAACATTGGTCACCATGATATTGTCTCAGCATGTTTTTATTTAATCTCTGTTCTTCATGAAAATATGAATAATTTTTTTATCGGCCATCACTACAAACTGCATGGGGATACAGTAACACAAAAAAAATATATATTTTTTAGTATTCCTTTAAAAAAATGCACACTGTTGGGGTGATATACAGTCATATGAAAAAGTTTGGGAACCCCTCTTAATTCTTTGGATTTTTGTTTATCATTGGCTGAGCTTTCAAAGTAGCAACTTCCTTTTAATATATGACATGCCTTATGGAAACAGTAGTATTTCAGCAGTGACATTAAGTTTATTGGATTAACAGAAAATATGCAATATACATCATAACAAAATTAGACAGGTGCATAAATTTGGCCACCCCAACAGAGATATTGCATCAATTCTTAGTTGAGGCTCCTTTTGCAAATATAACAGTCTCTTGGTGCCTCCTATAGCCTTTGATGAGTGTCTGGATTCTGGATGGAGGTATTTTTTGCCATTCTTCCATACAAAATCTCTCTAGTTCAGTTAAATTTGATGGCTGCCAAGCATGGACAGCCTGCTTCAAATCATCCCATAGATTTCGATGATCAGGGGACTTTGACGGCCATTCCAGTACATTGTACTTCTCCCTCTCCATGAATGCCTTTGTAGATTTCGAACTGTGTTTTGGGTCATTGTCTTGTTGGAATATTCAACCCCTGTGTAACTTCAACTTTGTGACTGATGCTTGAATATTATCCTAAATAATTTGTTGATAATGGGTTGAATTCATCTGACCCTCGACTGTAACTAGGCCCCCAGTCCCTGAATTAGCCACACAGCATGATGGAACCTCCACCAAATTTGACAGTAGGTAGCAGGTGTTTTTTTGGAATGCGATGTTCTTCTTCCGCCATGCAAAGCGCTTTTTGTTGTGAACAAATAACAAAATTTTTGTCTCGTCAGTCCAAAGGACTGTTCCAAAATGAATCTGGCTTGTCTAAATGAGTATTTGCATACAACAAGTGACTCTGTTTGTGGTGTGAGTGCAGACAGGGCTTCTTTCTCATCACCCTGACATACAGATGTTCTTTGTGCAAATTGTGCTGAATTGTAGAATGATGTACAGATGCACCATCTGCAGCAAAATATTCTTGCAGGTTTTTGGAGGTGATCTGTGGGTTGTCTGTAACCATTCTCACAATCCTGTGCATATGCCGCTCTTGTATTTTTCTTGGCCTGCCAGACCTGGGTTTAACAGCAACTGTGCCTGTGGCCTTCCATTTCCTGATTCCATTCCTTACAGTTGAAACTGACAGTTTAAACCTCTGAGATAGCTTTTTATAGCCTTCCCCTAAACCATGATACTGAACAATCTTTGTTTTCAGATCTTTTGAGAGTTGCTTTGAGGATCCCATGCTGTCACTCTTCAGAGGAGAGTCAAAGAGAAGCACAACTTGCAACTGACCACCTTAAATACCCTTTCTCATGATTAGACACACCTGTCTATGAAGTTCAAGGCTTAACGAGCTAATCCAACCAATTTGGTGTTGAAAGTAATCAGTATTGAGCAGTTACATGCGTTCAAATCAGCAAAATTACAAGGGTACCTACATTTTTGCACAGCAAGTTTTTCACATTTGATTTAGTTGCATACAACTAGATACTGCTTCACTAAAAATCTTTGTTCGGAAAGCACCCTAGTTCCTAGGAAATGAAAGACATACCACTGTTATCTTTTTTGTTGAAGGTAGAGTAAATTATTATGCAGGCTGATAGGAGTTCCCAAACTTTTTCATATGACTGTATTTATTCTCAGGTATGTTAGATAATTTGGTAGAGAAAGTACTATATATATTAGCATTTTTGAACAGTCCAGTTTTGATATTTTGCTATACAGATGTTTCACTTAAAGTATCTGATGTTGCTAGCAGTTGATTTTGTAGATTAGGTAGTGGCTTTACTTTCAAGCTACTTGTTAATTTTTTTAAAATATTGCATTCAACATTTGCAAGGCATGCTTTTTTTACATCAATGTCAATTATGGTAAAAGATTCACATTAATTATGAGTTGGTGAACTAGGTATGTATGTACAGTTTCAGTAAATACATTTTAAATTTCTAAACATTTTTGTTGCATTACTTTATTTCTTTTTTCTTCAAGGTTGCATACAGCTCAACGTGCAATAAAGCAGACTCAGGTGACAGTTCAGAAAATTGGAAAAGAAATAGAAGAAAAGTTGAGACTAACTGCTGAAAGCAGTGGTCTAGTAAGTAATATTTTGTGATTCAGTAGAAGAATGCTTATTAACTTTTAAAAAATGTATTAATTATTCAGTATATCGCCTGTTATATAGCCTAAATTTAGTAATCGAACCTTTCCTATGGTTTTTACATAGTCCAATCAGAAATGTGATAACTATTGTAAACATGTTAATAATTATTATAACTGGGGATAATTCAGAATGTTCATTAACATATGTTTAAGAAAGTGCATATTCTTCCAGAAGATCCCAATGTATGTTATTTTGTAAATCGTAACTGTTGAATTGTAAACTACTGTTTAAACTGTCATAATGATTAAAACACGCTGTTGTACTAAACACATCTATTTACCAACATAAGACACACATGCACACACAGTTTAGAAAAACAGAAGCCCCTTAACTAGTCTTTTGTTAATGTGAGATATGAGACTTGAACATTAATTTGGCTAAACCTACCTATGTCTGAGTTAAGCTTGTAAGAAAATATATTTTCTTTACAACCAAAGCATCCTCAGAAAGCAAAAACACTGTTGCTCCTTTCACAATGTACACTCGTGACCAAACGTTTTGAGAATGACACAAGTATTGGTTTTCACAAACTTTGCTGCTTCAGCGTTTTCAAATCTTTTTGTCAGATGTTCCTATGGTGGACAGAAGTATAATTACAAGCATTTCATACTTTTCAAATGTTTGTATTGACAGTTACATTAAGTTTATGCAAAGAGTCAATATTTGCAGTGTTGGCCTTTCTGTTTAAAGACCTCTGCAATTCGCCCTGGCATGCTGTCAATCAACTTCTAGGCCAAATCCTGACTGACTGGCAGCCCATTCTTGCATAATCAATGCTTAGAGTTTGTCAGAATTTGTGGGTTTTTGTTTGTCCACATGCCTCTTGAAGATTGACCACAAGTTGTCAATGGGATTAAGGTCTGGGGAGTTTCCTGGCCATGGACCCAAAGTTTCGATGTTTTGTTTGCCGAGTCACTTAGTTATCACTTTTGTCTTATAGCACGGTGCTCCATCACGATGTAAAAGGCATTGTTCGTCACCAAACTGTTCTTGGATGGTTAGGAGAAGTTACTCTTGGAGGATGTTTTGTTACCATAGATAACCGCTATTACAAACAGGAATTGACAGATTTATGTCATTATCTTTTCAGGCTTTCATGTATGCGTATATGTAGTCATTCTTCTTTTTTCATATAAAAAAATTGATTTTTTTTAATTAAAAATGTTGGTTTATGTTTGTTTTTAACTTGATTTTTCTTGAAGAAGATGCAGTGAATGAAATATATACCACTGCTCAGATGTAGAAAATTAGCAGTTGAGAAAGTACTTACTGGGTATAAAAAATATGTTTGGTACAGTTTTGGTTTGAAAAGACTTCATGCAATACATATAGTATAATCATGTCATTTTGGTGTAAATGGTATAGCACTGCTGCGGTGAGCTGGCGCCCTGCCTAGGGTTTGTTTCCTGCCTTGCGCCCTGTACTGGCTGGGATTGGCTCTAGCAGACCCTCTTGACCCTGTAGTTAGGATATAACGGGTTGGATAATGAATGGATGGTTGGATGGTATAGCACTGACAGCAAAGAGGGTAAGTGACACTGTTTTTAAGGGGGAACTGATGGACATTCAGCTAGAAAGGTAATGTGAACAAATCTAGTAATATAAAATCTAAATAAAAATGTTAACATAGGAAGTCAGCTGTTAAGATAACATGAGCATGTAATGCTCCCAGACGAAAGTTGTTAAATAATCTTAATGACATGCATATTTGATCAGGTGACTTTGTGTTTTCAGAGATGGTGTTCTGCTTGTAACGAACACATAAGTTTGGCTTTATAGGGTTAACACTTGACCGTATTAAGTTGCAAGGTCAGCACATGACTAATTGGGTACTCGGTGGGTTGGAGTTAGTGTGAATATGCTATCAGACAGACTGTTAAGAACAGGTTACTAAGTTAGGAGTTAGAAGAGCAGGAGAAAAGGATAACTAGAAGATGGGGGGGCAGCAAGGAACTGGAGGTAGGAAGAGACCTGGCCAGGTATTACTGCCAACTTTTTGAGTGAGAAAGCTTGGAATTTGACTATTTGGCTGTTTTATGTTTTGTTTTTTTTTTACTCCCTTTATTACTTCCTATGATTAAGATTCATTATTATTTTATGACATTTAATTGGAAAAATCCCATACTTTATAAAATGTCTGTACCTCAGTGAGTGATTTTTTGTTGACCCCTGTCTTTTCAAAGGCCTGCTATTAAAAAATAGTTTTGCAACATGAAATTTCCCAGCCTTAAACTTATGAAAGAGATCAAGTTAGTTCAGCCTGTAATAGGTGGTCAAGACAGGGAGTCTAACAATTCACCACCAGGATGAGGGTAGAGTGTCTCTGTGAGATCTTGAGCTTTACCATTGATCTTATACGCCAAGTCCTGTCTGGCAGTGGACGACCTCCCCACAGACCCTCCCTCACAGTTACACACAGGTTCTCTTCCCACTCTCCACTTTCCTTTTATCCTCAGATCTCAGGTCCTTTAATCACATACATGCTAGAAATATAGCATACATGGAGAGGTGTCTTGGTCTTTGCCCAGCATGGTGTGCTCTAGAATTGGATTAAGTGAATTTGAGAGGTGTGTATTATGTTCTTTATTAATACTTGTAAGGTCTAAAATTTAAGAAAATGTTTTATTTCTTAGCTATTAATTATGCAAAGATAATAGCCTACTTTTATACTGATTTGGTGGTTATTCTGATAGTTATTCCTAAATTGCACAAAAATGTGTGGATGAGGGCTGATTACTGTACTTTATTTGCCTTGTGCTTTTTGTGTCCCCTACTAGACTTTTATCTAGAAGAGTCTGTCCTGATTTACAGTATGTGAGGTTGAATAAATATCTAAACATTTACTGCATTTTCACAAAATACTTTTTTAGATGGTTATCACATATCCCAATGTTATAATTTTCAGTTGGATTTGTCATGCTATTTGATGCAGTTATTATAGAATTAAAAATTGTACTATGTGGTTTGAATATGATATTGGAAATAAAATTTAAAATGTAACCATTTTTAAAAAATCTGACTTGGCATTTACATTAATTTATGTGTTTTTCATTTTTAGAAAAAAGAAAGAGAATGCTTACAACTGAAAATTCTGGTGCTTAGAAATGAATTGGAAAGGCAGAAGAAGGCACTTGGAAGAGAACTAGAGATCCTTCAGAAAGAACAGACCATATTGAAGAGAAAAGGTAGAATCACATTTTTTTTATCCTTAATAAAATTATATTAGGTTGTGGCAAGAAACTGGGATTGTTCATTATAATATGATCTTTAGGTACTGCAACATAAGCATTATTTATTAATTTTTATTTCTTGATACCCACTGCATATAATTTACCTAACGAATGCTAAACATTCTATGTCTGACGTCTGTATGTTCTTTGTTTCTGTGTGGATTTTTCAATGTGTTCTTGATTTTCCTCCCAATTTCTAAAGACATTTTTGTAAGGTTGACAGGGGATTCCAAATTATTCTTGTATGAGAATGGATAGGAGCGTGTACATGAGTCAGCCGTGTGAAGAACAGGCACCATGCCCAAGATCAATTACTGCCTTGCACTCAATGCTGCCAATATGTGTCCATGACACTGAAATAACCCATAAGTACACCTTCTCACATTTGATACCCAGCCTTTGATTCATTATATTAAACACAGCATGTCACTCCATAATTGTCTGACCAAAAATAATAACATACCTAGATAAATTGTCCAATTTACTGAACAAGCAAGAGAAGGGATGAGTAAGGGAATAAGAGATATACAGTAATCCCTCGCTATATCGCGCTTCGACTTTCGCGGCTTCACTCTATCGCGGATTTTA
>JANRMT010028174.1:139580470-139599153 GCA_026402145.1 Polypterus bichir lapradei
CTGTAAAAATTGATTTCACTTAAACAATCATAACATGTTTTAAAATTTTACTCATTCTAACGGTCTTTTAAATTTTGTTTACGATTATTGTCATAGATACTAAGAAGAGAGAGTTATGACATATAGGAGCAGCATTTCAAAACTATTATAATTATTAATATACTTAAACAAGGTAAATGCATTATTGTGGATTTTTTTTCTCTTAAGCTGTAGTTTTAAAAAAGCTGAATGCAAGGTGTTGGAGCCTGTTTTTCAAAATATAGTAATTTGTAGAAAAGTAAAGATTACAAACCTTATAGACATGCCATTATTTCGCTGCAGACTATAACTATAGTTATTGTTTAGGATGTTTGGTCAGTGTGTGATGAAATATGAATTGGTAAAGTCTTTTTCTTAAATCGGCATAGCACCAAATTTACTTTCTGAACCGAGTGTATATTCATTATAATGTAAACTCAGACAATAGCACAATAGCTTATTTCTACTAGTGGGAACAGATTATTGTATCTTAATTTGTTCATCTATCACCATAAGCACTGTCAGTACTAGTTTGCAAGAAAAGAAGATAACCTATTATTTGATTAAGTTAATCATACCACGCCACTCTAACAGTGGAAGGAAAGATAAACATTTTTTGAAAATTTGATGGTCAAAAAAAAAAAATATATGAGAGCTACTGTAAACCTTGCTGCTTACCATAAACTTCAGCTGCTCAATATTCTATTAAATAAAGTTTGATGGTGTACATTCATTTTAAATATGACTAGCTGAATTTGCATACAGTATTCTGCAATGCCCAGAAGTACTGTTAATAAAGCCTTTTAAAGATATTTATAGCCATCATATCAGAAATACAAGAAAGTACTGGGCTGCTATATAATGTGGAGCATTTTGGAAAAAGAAAAGTAAAAAACAACTGATGTATTGTACAACTATTTCGTTTTACAGAATTTAGTAGAATGTTCCTCATGCCAAATTGAATTATTGTTTAGATGGGAATGTCATAAACACCAGACACTAGTGAAGAGCTGTAAATGTAACAGCTAATATTGTAATGACTATTAGGTACCAAAATTCAGATTCATTAACCATATGTTCTGTGTGCATTGTCCTATTGACTATACAGTAGACCCCCACGAAGTCGCGGTTCAGGGTTTGCAGACTCCGTCATTCACGGATTTTTCCTTAGAACCTAACTATTAATTGTTAGTGGAAAATGCAAATATCCTCTGCAATTTTTTGCGGCTTTTTTCATGGCAATACAGTGCTGTAGAGAGAACAGGAAGCAACCGCTGAGGGAAATGCAGTTTGTAATGGTGAAAGTAGCCAATCCAAGAGCGTTATTCATTTCTCCTTGCTGCTGATTGACTGCTGCCCTGTGACGTGTCTCCAGCTGAGTGGGTTTACCACCGCTGAGGGAAACATGGTTTGGGATGGTAAAAGTAGCCAATCTGAGAGCGTTTTTCATTTTTCCTTGCTGCTGATTGACTGCTGCCCTGTGATGCATTGCCAGGTGAGTGGGTTTACCACCGCTATTACAGTACGTATAGCGGTAACATCGGTAATTTATATTCTAGCACCGCGGAAGACATAGCAGTACAGTACTGTACAGTGAATTTCCCCTTGGGATTAATAAAGTATCTATCTATCTATCTATCTATCTATCTATCTATCTATCTATCTATGGGTTTACCTTTACATTCTGTTTTTAGGTAATGTATTAATTTATTAAGCTGAGTTTGCAACGAAATTAAAATGCTTTGGGGGCATACTGTATTTATGGTTTAAACTATAAAAATAGGCATTTAAAAGAAATTTTTTAACTACATCCAAAAGTCGCGGTTTTTCACAATTCGCAGATGCTCTAGGAATGTAACCCCCATGAATTTTTTGGGTATACTGTATACATACTAGCTGTGTAAGCTCGTGCTGTAAAAAGCCCGGGGTCCTAAAAACTATTGAAATCGTCAGAACAAAAATTAAAATGTAGAGATATCGGGCAATTGAAAGGAATACTCTGGGCATCCCTCCCCTAGGAGGATTCATTTTGCCGACGTGCTTGAATCGCTTGTGAATTAGCGGTGGAAGGAAAAGTAAAAAGGATACCATTTTTATTAATGTTAGTGGCTAAACGACTTTCTTCTGAGTTGTCATTATGCTAACATGCTGGCCTCGCTTGTGTTATCAGTGGCTAAGCGAGTTTTCTGTTTCTATGGAAGTGGAGCCCTTACCCTGACCTCTCACTTCTGGGCCGGACAGACACACACACTTCCACGCATAGACATTTATATATAAAGATAAAGTACATAATACATGTAATGAAAGAAATACTGTACATTATGGTTTGTGGTTGCTGGCAATAATAACTTGAAATTCTTGGTTTTGCTGTGTCATACTTTACAATTTTCAGCCTAAGAAATTACTTTGTATCCTGTTGTTATACCCTCTCTAAAACAACCTAAATACTTTAAAGAACCTTTTCCCAGCCTCTTTCTATAACTCAGGGGAACACGGCATTTAATACACTTGTAAAACACCTCTCTGCTGTGTAGCATCTTATACCACCTTTCTCACATGTGTAATTTCCTGGAATCTCCTTTGACTCGAGCAGTAATATTTACAGGTTACAAATGTTTACTTCTTGAATGACTCTTTCTTATAGTTAGTGGAAGATTCTAGAAGGATATCACAACCTTGTGAAAATGAATAATCTAAGATAGAGCTGAGCCAGTAGATCTGCACAAAGGGAACTCAGAACAAAAAAAAATATAAAACTATTTCTTTCCTTTTTTCTTGTGAACCAGTAATCCCTGATATTAAGTGATAGTGACCTAACTGGTCTTTTCTAGTTTAAGCCCTAATGTTGTTCTCATGTCAATTTGTTTGTTATGAGTTCAGAGCTCTTTCCTTGAGCAAAAGCTTTGGTCAAGGTATAAGTCACCTATTATGTTTAAAATATTTACATTGCATTATTATAATATTACTAAAAATATTTTTAACAAAGAATGAGTTATAGTGTATTTGAAAAAGCGTACTTTTGAAAAGTTACATTCCACACTGCAGGAAATGTTTAGTAAGAAATGTACAAAAATATTATACTTTGAAATGATACTATGTATATAAAAAAAAGTACAAATATTTTTCTAAATTGATGCATTATTTAACTTCTTTATCATATTACTTGAACTTTTTCTTTTTTATAGAGGAGTTGTTTTCTGACAAATATAGAAGTTTACAATCAGATCAAGATTTTTTGAAAGACCAAAAAAAAGACTGCACTGCTAGAAGGTAAGTGAAAACAAAACGAAAAGGATTAGCTGTTCAGCAGTAAGATTCAGGTTTATTAAAGTTGTATGTTCGTTATTTAATCAGAAATATGTAATAGCACTGGTATTCACCTGTTGTTTTTAAAATTGATAATTGCTCATGGTTGCTGGACAGTAGTTATGAGCAAAATGGCAGAGTTTTGTTTCACACAACTTACGTGAAGAAGGAGCCTGAATTTTCTTGAAAGCTTGCATATTGTCATCTTTTTAGTTACTCACTACTTTCACACACATTATGCTAAAATGTGTTTCCTATGCATTATTGAGACTGGGAAACACAACACTTTCTAAAATTAGTTTGTTTTGGGGTGTTTAAAGGTTTTTTTTTTCTTCTTCCTAAGCCTTATTCACAGTCCTTTGTTTACCTGTGTTTTTCCACAGCTACATAATACAAAATCCTTAACAGTAAAATCAATATTATTTTATAACTCTCAGTCATATCGCCACAGATTAGGGCAGTGCGTTTTATAAAAATGTAAAATGCTACATTTTGTATGCACAAAGACAAACCAAATGGTTCTGGTTTGGTCTTTGCCTTATGTCTAATGATTTTGGGATTTGTTTCTGGTCCCAGTTACCCAAAATAGGATTAACTGGGTTTGAAAATATGCAAATCTTAACATCTTTAACTCTGCCTCCTCCACCTCTGTCTCCTTTCTTTTTTGTCAGTGCCACAATCTCCAACCCAAATTAACATAACTAGTCTCACTACTGAAAAAGGTTTCTTTGTCCGCCTTCCTCTGTCCAGAAGTCACACCAAGCACCCGTCAGCCTACAGACCACCATACTATGCTGCCTAACTACACTTTTCCTTGCCACCACTTTGCAGTCTCTGATCTCCTTCATACTGACTATCCTTCATAGGATATAATCCACCTGTGTGCATCTTCCTCCAGTCTTGTATGTCACCCTGAGTTCCTCCCTCTTTTTAAAATATGTATTTACTACAGCCATGACCATCCTTTTCGCAAAATCTACTACCATCTGACCTTCTGCATTTCTCTCCTTGGTACCATACCTACCCATCACTTCCTCATCCCCTCTTTTCCCTCCCTTCACCAACATGTCCATTGAAATCCACTCCAGTCACCACTCTCTCTCCCTTGGGTACACTCTCCACCACTTAATCCAACTCACTCTACGGGAGTATTCTTTCTCATCCATTGCACACCCAACTTATTGGCATATGCACTAATAAAATTCATTATCACACCTTCAATTCCCAGAATAGCAATCATTACTCTGTCCAACACTCTTTTCACATTCAAAACGCTCAGAACATACCGTTCCCTCAGGATAACCCCTAACCCATTTCTCCTATCATCCACACCACTGCACAAACTACTTTTCGTCCATATTGTATATACACTAGTAGTTAGTTAGTCTAACGTTGAAATGTACTGACCAACAAAACATTTATTTGAAACAACTGTGAGACCATCCTAGATAATTATCAGTTAAAAATGTTTCATGTTAACTTGGTACAGTAGTAAGAATTCTTTTGGAAAATAAAATATGGTACTTTGAAAATATTACATGTGAGGTGGCACGTTGTGGATCTTTTATTTAAGAGATTGTTGCACTTATGAAAGACATATTTCATTCTATAATAGTATTCATTAATTGGTAAATTTGTTCTCAGTGTAATTTAACTGCAGTTTAAATATACTGTATATACTGATCAAATATAATAAAAATCTTGTTTGATTTTGTCTAAAAAAAGACAGTTATCATTTTGATATAAATTGTCAGAAGGACTTCTTTTTAGAAACATTTAGGTTTATACCATGATATTTACTGTTAGCGTATAAAAATATTTTAAATTTCATGTTGTATGTTTTTGCTTATGCTGCCCAGTTGGCAGTTATCTATAATGTATGCCAATATGAGGACATACCCAGGAATGCATGCAGTGTCTTTTAAAATCTTTTTAATCTGAAGTGTTTTGAGTAACATCCCAAATAATTAAAAAAAAAAGTTTATACTTAAATGTAGTTTTTCGTTTTGTCAGTTACTAAGTGCAAGAATTTCAAATTCCTGAATCTGTAAATATAATACAGTTATCCACCAGTCCTACAAGAGTTTAATTAGAATTATTAATTTAAGGTAAAGAAACTTGAAATCCTATATTTCCCTTGTTGCTGTTATGATCAACTAGAGGCAAGCAGGCAGAGGCTCTTAAGAATTAGAAGTTTGACAGGACAGGAATCTTAATAACACACCTTAGTCAACACCAAAATTCCTTATAATCCTAAATATCAAAAGAATACATAATCCTAAATCAAAGTAAAAAAAATTAAAATACTGCATTATTCAATAATAAATAAGACATTGGCACACTGGTAAATTGTGTTTCAGTATAATGTATGCAATCTTGGATACAGACTACATACAGCACAGGTTCATAAAGCATCATGCCTATGACATATTGTGAGCAACTTTCAAAGACACATCCCTATCAAAGAACAGAAACGTCACAGCAACAGAGGCAGAAAGTAAAATGGAGTTGTTTTAAACACCAAACATAATGACAATCAAAATGAACTTTGTTTCAGACATAATGAATATGTAAAATAGCAATTCCAATAAATTAATTGATGTACAAGGAAAAACATTAAAGAATAAAAAGAAAAAATTAACTCAGGAAAATTTCTAAACAAAGTCCATCATTACAGTTACATTATAGAATTTAATTTCATAATTATACAGTTTGTCCACGAAACAACCTTGGATGTAATGTCAGGTACTAACTGCCACAATCACAGTTACACCGTCATGTAGTCACATTGTCCCAGTTTCAAAGTGTAAATTAACCTGACACTTTTGTCTTTGCAATTTGCAAACAAATGTGAGTTTATATACAAGAAAACCACATGAACACATTTTAGGGATGGTAGAACATGCAAACTCCTGGCAATAAATTCCCCAGCTGGTAAAAAGTGAACCACCACATAAGCATAAGTTTTATTTTTTGTTTTATGTGTAGTGTACCCATAATTTTTGTCACATGTAAACCAATTGCTCAGATCATTTCTGGTGCTTCCAGTTTGCATGTTATATCATAAATCTTTTAACATTATATGAAATAACAATAACATTTTAATCAGCATTATTTTTGATAATCATTCATTACTGTTTACACCATAAATAATAAAATATAATTGTTAATGCATACTCATTGATGAATGAATACTTAACCTAAAGTGTAACTGAATATGTTTTTCATTGAATTTCTGATTTTTTACAGAAAAGTAATTCAACTTGCTTTTCCCAAACAAAATATCACCTACATAAATAACACAGTAAACTGTGAATATCTGAAATACATCTCTTTTTTTATTATCTTTAATCATCATGGTTCTTCTGAATGTGGATTTTCAGTCTTTCTTTTAACCTTACTATTAAATATCAAACAAAAAATAATGCTGTTTATGGCTAAAAAATGCATTTTTAGATTTTCTGTTTTTCTTATGATGTCAAAGTGTTTCCGTTTATGAGTGTTTGAATAAAGCAGAATGACAGAAAGCTTTATTACAATTCTTTGTGCAAGCCATTCAAATTAAGTGAATAATTTCTGAAAAGATAGATGTTAATATACAGAGTCAAAATAGGCACAATTATTAGGAGCTGAATACCTTTGTAAAACCATTACTTATACTAGCATAGCCCTGAAAACAAAAAATCTTTATAGTTTGAGAAAGTGATTTCACAAAATATTAACTAGATTAGATTGTTACTTGTTTCTTTACCCAAATCACTCTTTCATTATATTATTTAAATGTTTTATGATAATTATTGCTCAGGAAATCTAGGCAAGAAATGTAGTAGTTGTACATTTTTACTTTATTTTAATTTTACAATAATCTTACATTAGAGGAAAATGAAAAAAGTAGGTTCTCTTGAAGGTTCTTAGATAAACATGCAAAATGTATAAGCTTTAACTTCAGGATTCTTCCATATTGCTTTTAATAGCTTCATTTAGTAGAAATTTGGGCTTAGTTGTTTCTTAAGCTTTTCACAGGACCAATGTATTGAAGCAATCTCTGAGGGATAGGTTGACACAGATTTAAAACTATTAAGCGATTACAGGAAAATAAATTTCTATACTTCTGTGCTGATGTGCTTTAGCATTACTTTCCTTTGGCAAGAAATGTCTTAGCTATAAACCATTCTAAGATTTGTATATCCTTTCCTTGAATGCAGAGAACTATTGCTGAGGACCAATGCCCAACTGACCTTTCGGTGTAGACAGCTATTATCGGAACTGTCTTATATTTATCCTATTAGTACGGTAAGATTTTAAGTATTTATTGTTTGTATCCAAAGTAAAATGTTTAAACTTTAACTTTTGTAAGACAAATATTTAAAAATAAAAATAATTATTGCACTTTAGAGATTGTAGAATTGTCTGCCAATTTAGGACTAAAGGGTATTTATTTTTCTATATTTGTTTACAGGCAAATCAGGCAGATTTTGTAATTTGTGGAGTAAAGCTGCCTAATTCTGAAGACTTCCAAGGTAAAGATAATTATTTTATCATAAGATGAATTTTATAACTGTTGGTTGGTGGTCCATTTTGAATGTTTTTAGCGTTTTAAACTAGTTTATATTCCTATCAAAACCCTAAATATTTCCTTTATATACTGTCATTCTATTAAAAGTGGTGGTTACTTGATATTCTTTTTCTACTTTGGTTTTTTAATGGATTATTTATTACTCTGAAATAAGGTAGAATGCCTGGATGAACTTACTGTGGGAAACAAATAAATATGAAGTAATAGTAGCAATCGGATCTTGATGTAATATAAGGTTAGAGAATATATTGATTTAAATAGAATGCAAGTTATTTAAATATATATGTAATATAACAGAAAAAGGTTTTTATTCCTTATTGGTCTAAAGAAAAAAGACCTGTTTAATCTAAATACACCAATTAGGCATTGCTTCTTTACTATTTTTTTTTATTTTAATTTTATTTCACCTTCATCCTTTATTTAAATGTGCCTTTAAAAGCCTAATTTATAATGCTGTGAGAAAGTAAGTAGTCACTGTTAAAATCATTAAATCCTTACTTCTGTGCTCTCAATAGTTTAAGATGAACTACATTAAGAAATAACACAGACAAATTTCAACTTAAAATGTTTTGTTAAACAAAATAAATAGACATGAATTTATAAGTGCACGTCTAATTTTATCATCCCCTTATCATATTACTCGTTACATAGGTGCACCGTGCCAAGAATAGAACTTTGAAATGTGTTTATGGACTGTTCTAGCCTTTAAAATAAAGTGGTTGTTGGAATAAAGTAACATTTTGCATGTTACATTACTTACTCGATATCTGTCAATGCTATAATATGCTTGTGATATGTTTTAAGTCACTGTGTACATGTTGACCGTCTTTGTGTAAGTGTAAGTATTGTGTAAGTATTCTGAAAAGGGCATTGAGTTGGTTGAAGTGCAAAGAAGAATGCAGTATGTTGAGCAAGAGTACTTGACCCTTTAAATCCTGTCACTTACTATTTTATGAATTATGAGTTAAATACCACAACTAAACATCCAAGTCATACACCATTTACTTTGATTTTTTTGTCCTTGTTGATTTTATATTACTTTTGTTAAGATCTTAAAAATGTACTCCATGGTCTGGTTGTTGCAGTCTATGTAGACAAGTATTCTAACTGTAATTAATTAATTACCTTATATGCATAAGAGATCTTCACCTACACTACTGCATATACAAATAAATGACAAATGTGGTTCACAGCTTGCATTTTTGTATATATACTTCTGAGAGTTTTAGCATTTCAAATTGAGGACCTTTAGCTTCTAAATAAATTATTTCAAATGCAGTTTCTATGGATGAATGGAAAATAATTCTATATTGCACCAAATGAACTTATTTTGAACCCTGCATATAGTTCAAATACTAACTTACTGTTTAGCAGCTCTGTGTAAAGCAGTAAGATATAAATGAATAAAATCGTTAGTTAAGATCACCTATTATGAATTTTTGAAGCAGATTAAAATATTTTTAAAAACAAATTTTTTAGCCTTGTATGTTGTTCCTTATTTTTCCCTAAAGCATTGATCTGGTATATTTTGATGTAAAATGTTAAGTTGGACCTCATTGATTCTGTCGACAATTCAAAAGTTCCTGCTTTATTGTAGGCTGCTGTTTTTTATCTATTGTAAACCATATTACCCTGCAAAGTGGGTAGTGGTTGACATCACTCAAGATTTCCAAGATGTATTTTAGACAGAGATATATGTGAGCAACTGACAATTTTAAACTGAATTACAGCATTCAGTGGTTTAATAAGGCAATATTTATGGATGTCTAAATTCCATTCTTTATCTTAAATTCTGATTGAAAGATCTATTATCTCTTGCCCACCTAAGATCACCTAGGAATAAGTTCTTTGACATTTGTTATTAGCATCCAGAAATACTACTTGTATCTTCTTCCAAACTAGTCACAATCACTTCAGGGATAGGTAATAATGGATGATGACAAAAATGAGTCAAGTTACTTTTAACAAAATTTCTAGATTGTACATAGACTTAAATAATGTGTTACTGGAAAATTATATTTAAGATGTAGTAATTCAGAAGAAACATTTACATTGATCTGGAAAAAGTCAAGTTTCCTTTGAAAGGAGCTATTCAAAAAATTATTTGAATCTAGCAGGCATTTACTGATTTTGTTCTCAAGTAATTAAGCACACTGAAAATCTGCTAAGATTTTTAATGCTTTAGTATCTTTGGATGATTATTTCATATTGAATCTGCTTTCTGTGTTCATTAGATGAGTAGAGGAGGAAAAATCGGATCTTAGCATTGTACTGTATTTCTGACTGAATTGTAACTTACTGCATGCAATATAGTCTGTAAAATCCAAAAAATAATAACAAAGAAAGTTTGGTTAAAAATATTGTATTTACGATCTGTTCTTAATTTTTCTCTTTGTAAAAACTTGATTGCTTTGTATGGATTGTAATAAAATTAATAAAAAAAAAAAAAAAAATAAATATTGTATTTACTTATTCCATAACGGTATTAATGACTTTACTAACAAAGGAACAGAGTAATTCATTATAGGAATACATTATGAAAACAAATCAAAGGAGGATGCATCTTCTAGAAAGGAAGTGGTGAAAACTGGATTGCGCCGAGAATATATTTCTTCAAAACTCTTGATTGTCTTACACTTTGTATCCATGATCACCTTTTCCCTAAATGTGAATTGTTCATGAGATATTTTTTTGTTGTGAGTTATTAAAGCATTAATCAAAACACATTCTGTACATTGTGATATGATGTAATACGCATTCTTTCTTTTGATATGTTTTCTGTCTGAAATAAAATTCATACTGGATTTTCATTGTTAACTTCTACGTTGGAGTTGTTAAAATGAGTTATAAAACAGCATTTTATATATATTTTTGTAGGCTGCTTGAAATTCCAATTTAGGTTCATATATAATGAGAACTTGTAATTGTTGGCTTTCAAATAATGGCTATAAAGGCATGATGTGTTTTGCAGCAATATTGACTTGGATTTGAGTGACTTCTTCTTTGCCTTAAGTTTAAAATCCTTCAAGGTGTTCCAACCCATAAAAACCAAGGTTAAAGCAACACACTTAAAATGTTCATTTTATATCCATTATTAGCCTGTTAGCTTAGTTGAACCCAGTGGTGGTAATTAACATTAATGTTTCCCAAGAGTGCTCTGTATGGAAAAGGGGGGTTGGATGCAAATGATTACAATAAATGTTAAGACTTCCAGATTTCTTAGAAATCTGCTTTCTAAAGCACACTTCTTGTAATCTGCTTATGCTTGACATTCACCACATTTAGGCATCAGTTAAATCTTGTGTGAATATTAAAACAGAAATTATTATTTTACTTTTGGAACATGTTATTCATTTAATTTCCTGCTTGTCAAAACATTGTGTATTGTGGAAAATCAGATTTTACTTTTCTAAATAAAAAAAATAAGACTTCAAAGGATTGTGCAATAATGAGGCCCAGGTTTATCCTAGAAGTTGAACCCTATTACTCAGTTACAAAAACAAGTATGAAAATGGCCCTTTGCTCAATGTTTATGCTCATTCACGCCACAAGTAAAAGTTTAAAAGTGAGGTGTAGAGTATGCATGTGTACTGAAGTAACTGTAAGCCCTGGCATAAGAACTCATCATTTATATTGCAGCTGTGAACGATTTTCCTAAAGATGTTGGCTGTTTTGGTCTCAAACTCCCTAAGACCAAAAGATATAGTGAGTAATTCCAGCATGTGTTGTGACTGAAGTGTGAGGCCTTCCCATATGCTTAACACTTGTCAGTATGATTTTCTTTTTATTTGTGTGTGCTTTAGACAGAACAACCTCCTCCTCCTCCCGATGACTACCTCTGCTTGTCTGTTTGTCCCACAGACTGAGTCTGTATGTTGATTACAGTTAGGATGTCATGATAGATTTGATCTTTTGAAAGATCAAAGAAGTCTGTTTAGTTTTTAAACTGTTAAGGTTGTTTTGCTTTCAGTAATTAAAAATGTACTCAATTTTCTGTACTTTTATTAAGCTTAAATTTGTCATGCTCAACCTGGAATTCCTTTTACAGACAAAATTAGTTATACAGTATTTTAGACAAGGTCTGAAATATTTCCCGGCACCATCCATCCATCCATTTTCCAACCCGCTGAATCCTAACACAGGGTCACGGGGGGTCTGCTGGAGCCAATCCCAGCCAACACAGGGCACAAGGCAGGAACCAATCCTGGGCAGGGTGCCAACCCACCGCAGTATTTCCCTGCACACACTTTTTAAAAGTAGAACAAAACTGTTTTATTTTTAGAGGCCAAAGTATAAAGTTTAAATTCCTGTCTTAATTTTCTTGATATTTTTAGCTCTGCACGAATATTGCTGGACTTCTCCTTTAGAAAACTCAAGAAACTTAAATTGTTTTAACTTTTTCTGCTTGAAAAACTGCATCTTTATTTTTTGAGGATTATATTTGTGACTTACTACATGATTTTTGTTTTTTTGGGGGCTGAGAGGGTTGTGCCTTAACTGGAGAATATTCTTGTCAGATTCTATCCCACCATATGTAATTGGTAATTTGACATGAATAATAAACTGTAAGTAGTAATTCTCATCACTAGAGTTGCTCCAGAAAGTTGTATGTGCTTCTGTAAATCCTAGGAAAAAAGTAATTATTGAATGTGTTAAATTTCATGATATATTAACTATTTAAACTCTAGCCATTTTTTAGATAATGATATACTGTATGTTAATGGAAATGTACAATCTAAAATATGCTAATCTACATTTAAGGCTCTTCTCCTTACATTGAAGCATGATTGGAGGACAATGTAGCATGTTATAGTCCAGTAATACTTTAGAACAGAGCTAGTTAATTTTCTTTACAAATCATTAAGGAATGGCAGAATACAAATATTTCTTTCTTAAAACTTAATGTATATGGGTAACATCAGTTGGGTGAATAGCTACAGTATATATCTATTTAACCTGTCACTGCATTGAGACTGCAAGCAAACAAAATCTTTGCATAATAAAGCAATTACTTTTTTCCCCAAGTGCAGTGAATAAAAATCTGTAACTATCTACTGTGCTTTGATCTACACATTAAGAGATCCAGTGATCTTTTTTTATTCTTTAATTTAAGTTGATAGCTAGAGATTACTATAATCAATGTAGGACATTTACGTTTTTGCCAATAGCAAAGTTAGTGAGCAAATGCTTGCAGTAGGACATTTCATTTCTTGCCCTGGAGCACTACTGCAGCTAGAAGTTTTCATTGTAACCCTTTTCTTAATTATTGACCAGTTTGCTGCTAATTAACTTCTTTTCCCTTCATTTTTATTGACTTATTTTTTTAGGTTCATTCCTGTAAATTGCTTCATTGTTTTCCTTAAATGGCACCCAAACAGAAATGAGATATCAAGTAAGCCAATAGATGACCAACTAAGGTGGTGCCTGAAACTCCAACTAGTTTCTCAATTACAAGCCAGTTTTTGTTGTCTGTTAAGCCTGTTACTTAATTCCATGGCTTGTTGGTGCTGTTATTTTACTACAAAACTGTTGACTTTCTTTTTTCTAAGAGCACCATCAAAATGTTTTGTTGATTCAAGTAGATCAGCATTATTGTGACACTCACCTTTCTTTATTTTCATGTATTCTATGCTAGTCACAGGTTACTCAACATGTGTTGGCTCATTTTGTATCTCATTATTGTTTGCCTGCTAATTAAAGAAGAAAAGTAATAATTAAGGGGTCTGGGTCTTAAATAGCAAGTCAATTGAATTAAAATATTTAATTAGCTGCAAAAACTGGTCACTAATTAACAAAAGACTAGAATGAAAACATACAGTTGCAGTGGTGCTCCAGGAACAGAGTTGGAGACTCCTGACCAAAAGCCATGTGTAAATGATAGGTAGTTATACCCAATGAAATCCATAGAACAGGTCATTAACAAGTGATGATGAGACTTCAGTGTTCACTCTCAGTTCTAGAAGGTAAAACTGACTGATAACTGAAAATGACCAATGAAATCCTCAGAATACTCCAGCTGATGGCAAAATTCCAATGGCTTCAGTGAGAGTTACTTGCACATGGGCATAAATCAATGTTCTTGTGTAAGCTAATATTGTAACCTCACTATTTTAAAAAATATACTGGCAACTTTGCATGATTGCATGTACATTATGCACAAAGATAATTGTGGTGAAAATCGAAATAAAAATTGCAAGAACTAGCCTTGTTTTCATTGTTATTTATTTGTCCTTGTATAGTTGTTGTTTTCAATTTTTTTTTGTTTTAGATAACAAAATTATTATTTTTTCATTAACATTTTAATTTTAGTTTGTGTTAATGAGATAAATAGTACTCCACAATCAGGAAAACACTGAGTGAAAACAGGCATTAGTGGTGAGCAGAAAGGCACGAACCACATAAATGCTCATCTCTCTTTTCACAGGAAGCACCTGAATGATACCCAGCCCTTTTGGGAAAATGTTCTTTAGACAGATGAAACAGAAGTGGAAATTTTGTAACACAGTAAAGACAGCATTCCTTAATAAAGAACTCCAAACCAGTAGTGAAACATGATTATAGAAGTATGATGGTGTAGGAATTCTGTGTTGCTCAGGACGTTTATCTATACTAATAAAAAGCAAAGCCCTCACTCACTCACTCACTCACTCACTCATCACTAATTCTCCAACTTCCCGTGTGGGTGGAAGGCTGAAATTTGGCAGGTTAATTCCTTACAGCTTCCTTACAAAAGTTGGGCAGGTTTCATTTCGAAATTCTACGCGTAATGGTCATAACTGGAAGCTGTTTTTTCTCCATTTACTGTAATGGAGATGAGCTTGAACGCCGTGGGGGCGGAGTTTCGTGTGACATCATCACGCCTCCCACGTAATCACGCAGTACATAGAAAACCAGGAAGACCTCCAAAAAGCGCTGAAGAAAACATGCATTATATAATTGAGAAGGCAGCGAAACAATAAGAAGCAAGCGAGTGACATATACAACCATATTCATGAGTTCTGCTACTTCGGAAACAAAGCACGATGTAAACCTACACTTTAAATTAAGTTCATAGACAGGCTGCCGCTGGCGTTTGTAATTTAGTGCCTGCCCATATAAGGCCGTCCGTCAGCGGCAATCCAATAGCAAACTCCCACTAAATATTCACGGGTGAAGGACTGTGCTTATGCAGAGGAAGATGAGATGGTCAGGGTGGTGTTTGGCACAAACTCAGCGAAACTGCGAGAGAAAGTTTTAAGTGCCAGGACTTCGGTAACATTAAATACAGCCATGGACATAGCACGAGATGGCACCAGCACAGCTGGGAACCTTCGATGCATGTACACCGAGCGGCTCACGTGAACTGACGCAGTGCACAGACAAAAAGCAACAGTTCCAAAGAGCGCTGAACAAAAACCGAATTACACAATTGAAAAGGCAGCAAAAAATATGAAGCGTCTGATACATACAAGCATATTCATAAATCCAGCTACTGCGGAAACAAAGCACACGGTGGAAAAAGTCAATGTCACGCTAAAGGAAGACAGTGTAAAAAAAAAACCCGTGCATGCAGTGTGTCAGGTCTCAGATAAAGAAGAAGACGAGCTGTTTATTGATGCAGTAAGAAACGAATCGATGAATGAAACTTGTCATCTTTACAACGATTGACAAACACGGAATGTAACTTGAACACAACACATCCTACAAATACGAACCTGATTGAAAGAAATAATGATAATCAAATCCTTGATGACAGCAACAATCAGTAACACAAAACAAATACTGTATATTGACAGTCATGTTACGTTATTTTTAAAATGTTCCCTTTTCTTTTTCATAGCTTTTTTAACACACTACTTCTCCGCTGCGATACGCGGGTATATATATATGTATATATATACCCCGATCTACATACTCGAATAATGGATACTTTATTCGCCATCAATGATTGTTTTGGTAAAGCCATACTCAGTGTATTCATTAGATGAACGGTAAAAAAGTAAGAGCGAGGGGAGGATGACTTATTGAGGCATGCAGGCAAAACCACAATAGCACGCGGGCTCGATGTACGAAAAAATATATCTTTTCAAGTTCTATTTAGTCCATATGTGTCAAACTAAAGGGCCGCGGGCCACATCCGGCCTGCGAGATCATTTTATATACTGTATTATTGTTATTAATGGCCCGGGTATATGAAGCGCTGGTAACACAATAAACTACAGATCCCATAATGCAGCACTTCAGCTGCCTTGCCGAACACTTACCGCGTTAATCAAGTCTAGCTTATGCTGCTGCAAGTTATTGCGAAGCTAGCCCACACGATGCCGAAGAGAAAAGGTGATTCTGAAAATAGAGCCTTTAAAAACCGATGGGAGGCTGAGTATATGTTTACTGACATTGCCGGTAAACCCGTGTGTCTCATTTGTGGAGCTAATGTGGCTGTAACTGATATTCTGTATTATTTGAAATTGGAAAAAATAAAATTCTCACTTAGAGGATATTTTCAAAACTTTTTAAAAATATGGGAAGATCTAATTAATAAAATTTTGAAATAAGCTTTTATATTGAGGGAAAGGGTATGCTTTCTTTGTTGTTTTTAAAGCTCATGCTGTTGGCTCTACCTCTTTCTCGGAAGGGGGCTGAATTCAGGTTTGTTAAGTTTGACTTCATTGTATGTAATGTTATTTTCTTTGTTGTAAAAGTTAGTCTTGATTTTGTGGAATGCTATTTTCTTCAGATGAATTCAATAATAAATACATACTGTATATGAATTTCAACAGTGGAGAAAAATTAATTTCAGTTTATATAACCATAGAGAAAGCTGCCTGCATCTATAACTTATATGATCATTATTTTCACATGTACAGAATACAGTGTGTGACAGATAGGGGGCGCTATCGCTCCCTTGAACCCCTGTCCAAGACTCCAGACACCAAGTAAAAGTCCAAAATTAGACTATATTTATTAACCACAGTGCACAAAGCACACAATACTCATTAATACACACAAAACAATACTCAATAATCAATCCACCACTCCCAGACGCGTTGCCCTCCTACCACCCAGCTCAGCTCACCGTCTGGGAGCTGCCACAGTCCTTTTATAGTCCGTGACCCGGAAGTGCTTCTGAACCCTCAGTCCATGTGACTTCTTAGCACTTCCAGGTCAGATCAAAACTCTTCTTTTCCTTCACCCCAGAAGCACGTCATTCCCCTTGTCCATGTGACTCGGACATACTTCCGGGGCGTAGGGCAAATAATATTCTTTGCTCCTCCCTGCAGCTCTATCTAGCGGCCCCTGTGGTATCCAGCAGGGCTGTGGATGAAAACTCCATTGTCCATGATTCCCTGCTGGTCTTCAGGGCACCTCCATGCTGCAGGAAGGGCTCCATATGGCGGCCTGGGGGTATTGGCCGGGATGAAAAGCCGGCCATAACCACAGAGTGACATCTGTAATTGCACATGCAAACCAACATGCAACATCTCAATACTCTGTACCACTTTGACTAGTAAGTATATCTACCTTACCTCAAAGTGTTGTGTCTTCCTTACCTTAAATAACTAATTGAAAATTGATGGCGGTGCCTTATTCAGCCAGGATACACTCTGACTTTTTCCATGTACTGTACTAGTAATCTGTGATACACTATACCATATCATGATTCAGATGTGGTGTAAAGAAAGGGAAAAATGCCCACATAGTATAGTAACCATTTATATAACAGAAGTACTAGACTGCTATCTAATATACAGTACCACTATGTTGGAATATTTCCTGCAGAAGAGACTTGAGACTATTAACAAAGTACATCCACTTACAGCATAGGCAATTTTCGTTCAGTGAAGCCTAGGTGTGCTCTTTTCATCCAGTCACATATAAATGGTGAAAGTGGTAACTTGTCTTTCTGTGGAATTGACATCCATTTTCATGAACACTGCCTAACTAAACTGTAAGGTGATGTTATTTATCCATAGTGGTGAAAAAATATATTCTTACACAAATATAAATTTACCGATAAACTATTATTAATATGCTGTAGGATAAAACTCCTACAGAGAGTGTGCTTGGTGAAAAGTACTACCGTGTTTCCCCGAAAATAAGCCCTAGCATGATTTTTCAGGATGCTCGTAATATAAGCCCTACTCTGAAAATAAGCCCTAGTAACGATCCTGCGCAGGCACCTTTGGATGAGCGATAAATGCCTACCGCTACCGTATGTACACAGATAAACAGGAAATAATGCCAGTATTTTGACCCCCTGACAAGATGAGTGAAAAAAGAAAGAGCTATTCTGTCGAGTAAACGAATGGAATTGTGGAGGAGTCCCAGGGCAAAAATCTTAATGCTTTTTGCAAAGAGAAGAAGTTGGATATCCGAATGCACTGTGAGCAGGCTACATGGATAAGAGGTGCTCATTTAAGGAAAGCTCTATTGCTAGACATGAGAGATTGGGGCCAATTGTTCTAAAGGAAATGGAGTCACAAGAAATTCATAATGGAATTCGGGGTTTGGAGAGTTATGATGATGTTCCAGAAGATGATGACATGACTGTATTTGAATAAATGTAGATTTTTGTTCAAGAATTCTCGGGGGTTGTGCCCCCGGCTCTCTTCACTTGCCCACCCCCTGGGGTGCGCTGCGCGCCAGCCTCTTTGGGTCTCTGCCACTCGCGTTGTGAAGGGGGGGCTGAACGCATGCTAAGGAGATGCGGTCGGATCAGCCGCTGTCTTACTGCTGCCGAGCTGTGTGTTCTGCTTGTCACGCTACGTTTCGATCATTTAAAAGCCTGTGCAGCAGCTGTCCT
>JANRMT010028174.1:139620541-139631235 GCA_026402145.1 Polypterus bichir lapradei
TTCAAGTTCTATTTAAATTTTAAATAGAAGGAATTTTTATTTAGTCGACAGAAATATCTTTGGTAGGAATGGTAAAAACAGACAGGAATATTATTCCTGAATAAATCAACTCAAACCTTAAACAACTTATAATATTTTGCTCTCCATAAAAATATATCCTGTCTAAATTATACAAGTTAGAAATAAAGTAAACGTTAAAAGAACAAACATTCAAATTTCTTTACTCTTATGTAATTTTATATAAAAAATAAACTTAGATTTTAAAAATCCCAAAAGATTTTGCTCTCCATAAAAATATATCCTGTCAAAATTATACAAATTCAAATATGAACATGCTGCATAACAAAACCTGGAAATATAAATAAAATGTGTTCTTTTCAGCAATAACAAATCAAATCATTCAGTTGTCTTTGCTCTTATGTCATTTTATCAGAGCTGGACGCCTGGCATCTTTTTTTGGCAACAAGTTCGTTTATGTTTGGTGTGAGGTTCTGTGTTGTGGAGATTCTCAGGATGGACTGCAGGTGCTCATCAGTGAGGCGACTCCTGTGTGCTGTTTTGTTAGTCTTCATCACTGAGAAGAGCCTCTCACACAGATATGTGCTACCAAACATGCACAAGGTTCGAGCCGCATGTAGACGGACTTTTTTTGTTCTTCAAAGTCACCAAAGCGCCGTGCGAACTCAGTGCGCTCAGTTTATCAGCAAATTGCGTATTTGGGAACATCGTTGTGCCGACTTGGTTCAACATTACTTGGCAACAGGGAAAGTGGGGCAAGTTGCACTGGTGCATTTGTGTCTCCCATAAAAGCAGCTTCACTTGAAATCACTTTGTGATTGTGCACGGGTAAAAACGTCCGCTGAAGTGTCAGATTCTTATTTAATTCTTCTGCTTTCTGTATCTTCTGCATTGCATTCAGGTCTTTCAGGTTATCCTGATGTTTTGTCTCATAGTGCCGTCTTAGATTAAATTCTGTAATTACAGCCACATTAGCTCCACAAATGAGACACACGGGTTTACCGGCAATGTCAGTAAACTTATACTCAGCCTCCCATCGGTTTTTAAAGTCTCTATGTTCAGAATCACCTTTTCTCTTCGGCATCGTGTGGGCTAGCTTCGCAATAACTTGCAGCATCATAAGCTAGACTTGATTAACGCGGTAAGTGTTCGGCAAGGCAGCTGAAGCGCTGCATTATGGGATCTGTAGTTTATTGTGTTACCAGCGCTTCATATACCCGGGCCATTAATAACAATAATTGAGTGAGTGAGTGAGGGAGGGAGCGAGTGAGTGAGGGAGGGAGCAAGCGAGCGAGCGTGCTTTGCCGTTTATTAGTATAGATGAATGCCAATAGTAGGTTACTTATATGGTACTGTATGTCTAACTACTTAATACTAGAATATTTGAAAACGAACAGCGCCAGATCGGGTTTGAATACACTCTGGCGCTGTCACAGAAGGCGTCAGCTTATTCAGTGCAGCAGTTTCAATACACAGTACATGCAATATTATTTGAAAACGAACAGCATCAGATTGAACTTATATTCAAACCCAATCTGCTGCTGTTTGTTTTCAAATAATATTGCATTAGTGCGATGATGTTTTCACATATATTGTCTCTTTCTTTCATCTTGCGGTTTGTAATCAGTGACTGCATGTTTTTTTTTTCCCCGATCTTGCCAGTCCCCACATGTTGCTGCATGGTGGTGTTTCTTTTGTACTCCAGGACATGCAGAGAACAGAATAGTACAGAGCAGTAAGTTCAGCGCTATATGCAATCAGACAGACAGACCAGACAGGCAGAGAAGTCACTAGATATATAAATAAACAGGGAAGGCACCATATGATAGATATATAAAAAAACAGCTAAGGGTATAGATAGATAGGAAGGAAAGGCACTATATGATGGGCAGACAGGGAAGCTGCTATATAATAATAAAATTACTGTTATCACTATATAGATAGACAGGGAGTTCAGGCAGGCAGAGCGGCAAAGGTTAAAAAGAAAAAAAAATAACATTTTCTCCCCAGCGGGGAATCAAACTCGAGTCTCTGAGGCACGGCAAGCCTGCTGCGCTCTGAGTCAGCAAATCTTACCGGTATGCCACGAAAGCCATTGTATTGTTCTTGAACCTCTTGTGAAAGTGTTTATTTGATCTTTTGACTTCAGGCTTCACACATTTTTTAGTTTATGCTTACATTTTGTAACATTTATTACTAAAATATGAAAAAGTTTCTGTCTTAACAATGTGTTTACACAGATTACTGTAGAAACGGAACACACATGAAATGCGTATGTTCTAAATAACAATCTATTATTTCCACTCTAAAACTCCACTTCACTCCCGAATAATCAATCAAGGCGTGAGCTGGGAGAAGTTTGTACACGTTCTAAGTCAGTTGGGGGATGGAATAGCCGGCTGCTTGCAGTTTGTATTTATCAGCACATTTAGATGACGAAAGACGCTGGCGGAGAGATGCGAACGGTTTTAAGGTGGGCCAGATCTACTGTACAAGTTTTATCTTCACTTTCAAAAGAAGACACTATATTGTTTGCTTGAATAATGGGGGTACTTCTAATAATATGACTGGGGTTTCTTTGCTGTATTTGACATGGTATTAAATAAATATTGAGTATCCAAAAATTTCACTGCGACATCCCTATTACAAAGAACAGTGAAACTTTTATTTGCGTGCTTGACAACAACTCTTACCATGCTGTCATTCAGTTTGAATTTTGTTCCAAAGGCTATGAATTATATAACCACACAAAATCCTAGTAGGTGAAAAGTTGCCTGTAACACTTTGCCCTCCTCTCTTTCTGTTGTCTCCAAATAAACCCTGTGGGTTTGTGGTTCATTGATTTAGTTAAGGAAAAACACACATAAAATCACTGGCAATGACATTTTACCTGTTTAGCATACTTAAGAATAATTAGCACACAGTGAACACCAGTTTTCTGAGAGACAGGGAGAATAATCATAATAATATCAGTACATGTCATATTACTTGGTAAAGTCCATTTTATAGCACAAATTGGAAAAGGAAAAAATAACAATTTTAATTAGAACTGAAAAGTCTCCTCAGTGTGATTGCTTTGTATCTAATTTACTCCTATATGCAGCTTTTTATTACATATGTTTATTAAGAAGATACTAGGCTGAAAGTAAACATATTTATCAAGTATATCACATAGTCTCTATAAATACTAGCTTATTGTAGTATCTAAACAACTGCATGTGCTGCATAGCAGATATAAAGCAATAAAACATTGAACAGTGTCAGTATTAATTAGTTGATTATATTTATATGTTAAAAACATTTTTTGACTGCTACATATCACTGCATCTGCAGGAAACTCTTAGTGTGTTCTGTCCTCGTTTATGTGGAATATGCTGTTCACCATGCATGGTGTGCTTTCTAAAATGATATAGTGTCACTCAAGTATATTCATGTTAAGTCATGAACTCCCAGGTGCTCAGTGTTGGTAAAAATATTAGAAGTACTGTACACTACAAAGAAAAAAATGTTTTGTTGTGGAAGATTCTCTGTATTGTAACATACTGCAATCTCTCCTCTTATAAAATCTTCCAATTCCTTTAGATGGGCATATTTAGAAAGGATTCCATGTTGCTAAAATTTCTAAATAAGAGACCTATTTTATAACAAATATAGTTTAAAAAGTAACTATCTGTTTAAAAAAAAATGATGGATGAACAAATTATCACTGTTGGACTCGAGTGATTTTTAGCCAAAACTGTGATCAAAAAGCAAGTATTAAAACCTCTGTACATAATAAAACAGTAGTGAAGTTCATTCCTAATTTGAGCCCAGACAGTATCCAGCTGAATGTCTTTTTTTGCTTGTTTGTTGTTTATTTTGGTTTTGTTGTGTAATCTTAAAATTGCTTTCAACAGTTTTTGCTTGTTTTAAAATAGTACATTTTCAAAAGGAGTCTGCTTGACTTATTAAAATATCCTAATTTGCATGCACAATTTAACATATTAGATTTGGGTCTTTACGCATACTGATGTTTATGTAAAGATATTTTCTGTCTTCCAGGTATTTGTGGTCAGCTATATTACCACAAAATTGCAGCTTACATAAAGAGGCATTAAAAATATTTCTAAGTTGACGGAACACCAAGTGTAGCAAATAAGCCAGGTTACCTCCTTAATACCACACAAGAAAATAAACACCCTATGAATAATGTCATACATTGAAGCACAAATGTTCTACTGTTTATGTGATAACCATAAAAAAGTATCCCCATTATCGTCATGTTCATTGCATCTTCACTGCATTTCATCTCATCTTCAATCTCAGAAGTTTCTTTCTTTGGGCATCTGGATAAGTTGATTGTTTTTTGTTTCTTGGCCTTTTGGATAGGAACAAGTGTGGTGTCTCCAAAATGTAAAAATGTTGTTAATCTTTGCTCTGCACTCTCATATTTTGAAATTGTCATTTTTTTCTATGTATGGCTAGAATTCTGTCTTAGTTAAAGTTTATAATTTTAAGTTTATAACTCCCGATTTTCTCATATGGAGGCATGGTAATAAAGTAGTTAGCTCCAAGAAATTCTGACATGGACACAGTCTGGGTGGAGTTTTCATGTTTTTACTGTGTCTCTGTATGTTTTTCTCATGATGTTTTGTATTTTGTAAACATCCTGAAGGCAAGCTTGTTTGGTTCATTTTCTCTGTATGTGTGAGGTTTCTGACCTTATGTTAAAAAGATCTCTATGCCTCCACACAGCTCAGAAATTCGCCATAGGAAGTTTAGTTAATCATCAAGAATTATTTTACTGAAGGTCTGTATAAACATTGTGGAATAAACGTTTGGTTGGTGCCGACCCGAAACAGACTAACAACAGAGACACAGGTGAATAATATTTATTTTTGTATTCTTCAGCCATGAGGCACATCATCCCAATGTTCCACAGGCCCTACACAGTCCCCAAACCACACAGAAAAGAAAACACCCAAATAAAATCACTCTCTTCTTCCCCCACTCCTCCCAAGCGGCTTTGTCCTCCCAACCCCCAACCCCCACGACTCTGGCGCCTCGAACAGTGGCTGCACGTTTTTCTTATAGCCCATCCAGAAGTGCTTCAGGTGATAATTAACCTAATTCAGGCTGTATTCCAGCCCACACAGGCTCGTTAAGCTGTGCAGCTCCTCCCGGTGGTGGCCACGGAGCCCAACAAGGCTGAGCCCTGAAGTCCCACGCTTGTGGTCCCGATGTAACCCAGGAGGGCTGCCACCACACGTTCCACGGGGACGTAATGTGCATCCCATGGCTGCTCCCCCGGACCCAGTGCTAAAAGGGCATCCCGGCCATCTGCCATAACATCTTATGTCAGGTATTAGAAAAGTTAATTTAAAAATAATAGTACAACTGAAAATGCACCTGTTTTCATCACTTTTACATTGCAATGAGACGTCAAGCAGAATGACACCTAACTAGCCAATAAAAGGTATCATTTTGCTTGATTTCTTATCACATCCATAATGGCTAAAATGGTACTTTACACTTGTAACTGACAGTCACATAGAGCCTAAATCTGTCTCTCCAGGAATAGGAGCAAGGTAAGGACCATCCTTAGATGAGTCACTAGTCTGTCACAGACCACACAGCAACATGCTTACTCCCAACAGATAATGCAAAGTCACTAACCAATGTGACAGAATGTAAAAAGAAGCCAGAGGATTACATGCAAACAGAGCAAGAGCCTTAACTCTGCACAGAGTATAGGGCCATCACTGAACAGCAAGAAAATTAAAGACTAATAATCCCTAAATGTTTTTGTAAATTCAACGCACAATTAATTGCTTGCACAGATTTTGTTTAAAAATGTAGATTCATAAATATAAAACCTACTTTACAGTTCTAAGAATAGGATTTTTTCAGAATAGGCTTTGTTCATTATTAAGATATTGTACATATTTTAATATGTAAGATCTTTTAAAAACAGCACTTTAATTTTTATTTCAATGTTTTTTCTTTTAGATTTCCTTTGCATCCACGAGGAGAACGCTTTCAGTTTGAATATGGTGTTTATTTATTGAACAAAAATATAGCCCAGGTAAGTCTTATTAGCTGTTTATGAAATATCATCTGCTATTAGAATTTCACAGGGTGCACTATATGCATAGTGTGCCTTTTAGGATGTACAAATAGGGCCCAAGTATAACTCAATTCTGGAAAATGCATTAAAGATAAGATTAAATAAATTTTGCAACAGCTGGTGTATTGTATATTTGGTGGTGGATTTCTGAGCACATATTGATAATGTTTCTGTTATGCTGCAGTGTATGTAAAATTAAATTAGCCACAGGATTGTAAGCAAATAAATGGTAATATATTGTGTGTAGCATGTTGTGTAATTAAACTAATTTAATGATTGAAAAAGCTCATTGTATTGTTTGTTGCATAGTGTATTGTAACTTTATAAGTCGGTCTGATAATAGACCAGATAAAAGTTATATCTTGGAATGAATGCATAATAGAGAATTGTACTATGCTAAATGCTAATGCTAAATTATGCTGTCCAGCTGCTGTAGTAATGCAAGCCCAAGTTTGTGTGGAATACTAAATCTTACTTGTCACCTGTCTTATCCGGAGCTTTTTCTCACATACCTGGGAGCATTTCCTCAAGTCTACTTTTGAATCGCCACTCAATTACTAGCAGAGAAAAACTTTTCAAAACTTCATTTAGGTTCACATCCAGAGAGCTGAGACCATTGAATCCCTGAGTCCATACCAGCAATTAAAGGACCAGATCTAAACAGCAGCTTTGTCTCTCTCTTTGAAAGTTAGGGTCCCACTTGTCCAAACTAGAATATTGTGTCTGTTGATGTGTGGAAATTATCTGTAAACTGCTATAACCACTGGTTCTTTTTGACATGAATTTTATAATGCTCCTTTGCTATTTTACTTGTTTTTATATAATGAAGGTATTTTCAATTAAAATTTGTTGTCATCTGCATCAGTAATTAAATCTACTATAAAAGCCATACTGTATTATATACCTTTTCAGTATTAATAATTTTTACATGCTCAGAAATCCCACAGGTAAAATTTAAAAATACAAGAATTGTCAAAACTGCTAAAATGTTTGCATATTCCATGACCAAACTTTTAAGATTGTAAAAGAGTATATATTACGCTAGTGTCCAAGAATGACTTGTAAACTGTAGAAAACTACAAAACAGTCTTAGACAAAATGCAAAAAAGCAATTAAAGCTTCAAAAATTAAAATAAATTCAGCTTTTATACTACTACCTAACATTCTCAAATCTGCTTAATCTAGCCCTGAGTGTGGTGCAAATCCATCACAGGCCCACTCATGCATATACTCACATAGGGACAATTTAAAACTCCATTCCTAGACAGCATGTCTTTCTTGATGTGGGTGGAAATCCAGAGTACACAGAATAAAAAAACAACACAAGGAGAATGTGCTGACTTCACACAGTCAAGGGCTGGCACAAAATTCAAACTGAGGATGCTGCATCTGTGAGGCAGCACCACTTACAAGTGTATCACAATGCTGTTAATTTCAGGGAATTAGTTGAATATATTCTGTACATCTAAAGCATATAAAATATTACATTCGTATGTAAATGTTTTATTTTTATTCAATGTAATAAATGTTAAATCTAGAATTGTTTTTTTGCCTTGCACTCGATGCTGGCCACCATGATCATCATTTGGTTAAATTGGGTACCAATGATAGTTAGTAAATCCTGCTGCTAGCAAACAATAGCTAAAAATAGATTCTGAATTGTTTTGCACATATTTTAAAAGAATTCCAAAAACTAGGAACTACTGTATGTGCTTTAAATGTTTCCACTATTCATAAAAAATTAGTAAAGTGCGACAAACCATTAGAACTTAAAGTTAATTTTGAACTCCACAACTAGTATCAATTTAGGACAGATTTTAAGAAAATTTACCTACAGTACCCTTTGTTTGAAAATGATTTCAGCTAAATATATGTCATGAATTATGAAAACATGATTATGGTTACATACCAGATTATCCAGATTCATTCTATTTGTTTTTTTCTCCATCTGGAAATACTGATAGACATCAGATTTATTTGACAACTCTGCACATGTGCTGCTATGCATTTCGTTTTAACTTAATTTTATAATGTATATTCTGGTTAGGAACCTGGTTCACCACTCACTGTTAAAATGTGCTGTTAGTTTTATTTTTTTTTTTTTGCCTAATTTTAGCTTTAAATCATTTAAAAACAGACTTATAACAGGGCTCTGTGATGAATAGCTAGAGTAATTAATAAAATAGCAGGTGGTCCTGCTCAGAGAATTTTTATTGATAGCAATCATTGGATGTACTGTCTCAACTTTAAAGAAGAAGCCCTTTCTGTAAAACTGAAAAATATATCTTATGGAAATTTTAAAAAGCTTTCCTTCTTGGTAGCTTTTCATTTTTGTAAAGATATAAATTTGAAATCTTCCTGCTTCAATTTTTGGAAAATATATTTTAAAGGCTGAGGATTCTCTTTATAAAATTTACTTAAAACATGTAGAAGATGGGAACTGTTATTTTACGTTTTATCTGTCTAACACAGATCATGTAATTAATCTTCTACTATATGAAGAAAATACTTCCAAACAACGTCTTATAGTGTTTTCCTCTGCATCATGTTTCAGTGTGTTTTCAATGAGGGACGGGATTTAAGGGAGCTTACATCAAGCTCTGTAGTGCTATGTTAATATGAGAATAATGAAGAATCTAAATAGTTAAGATATTTTTAATTTCAGATGTGCTGCAAGTATTATTTCTGTTGCATTAAGTGACATTAAAAATACCGTATATAATTTACCACATCTTAGAGGAAAATTCAGAAGAAAACAGTTGTATTGATAACACCTGTGTTCCTAAACAAAATGTTTCAAGAACACAAAATATATAAAATTAAAGATCTTAAACATAAAATGAAGAGAGTACAATAATCAGAATAATTCAGTTTTAAGCTAAATGGCATGAGTGTGGCAAACTAAAGATTTATCTTCAAGGATTTGTGTTTTTTCAGTCACTTTCACTTGCTAACAGGTTTACCACACAGATACTGTGGAAGTAATTTTTTTCCTAATAAGATATTTTTTATTAAAACTAAATGAACAATTTAGGCTGGAACCCCCATAAATATCTATTAGGCATCTGGCAGACTGCTTCCTGTAGCCTCTGGGCGCACTTCAGCCTTTGTCTTTGGCAACACTACTTAATGCCTGAGGCTCTTGGCGCATACACAATCTTGGCACCCACCTGGGCATAAATTACCCACTCTGGCCATCTACATATAATCTCATATCCTTGGTCTAAGGCAAACAACCATAATGAAATGTACCTTTAACACATTTATTTTTCTTTTTCTGTTAAAGGGTAACAGACCTGTTGATTCTTGGGATCCAAGTTCTTCATTGTTTTTGAGAATTTGTGCAAAAACAGCTGTATTGTTTCACTATTAAGATACAGAAAAACATAACTTGTACACCCCTTTAAGCTAGTTGAGGGCTTTGCCTTTCACCAGTTTGATTTCTTTCTGCCTTTTTTCACCATGTTACTTAAAACCTTACTTTGGGCCAAGTATTCTGTCACAAAACATTTTTGTGTATTAGCAAAAATAGACTCCTGGTGATCTAATTTCCATTCATTAATCCTTTTTCTTTACTTGTTATGTACAACTGGACTGCTGGGAAATTAAGCCTGTCCTGATTATAGATCACAAACAATTCCATCATGTATTTTTTTTTTCTTAGATTAGTTGATTTTTTTTTTTTTTTGCTTCACTTACATTTTTAGTTCTGTTTTTTTGGTAACCTTTTATTTTCTTTTACTTAAATCTGAGGAAATTATCATTTATTTGTTAATATCCACAATAAATGTTTCAATAAACAACAATAAACAAACAATAAATGTTATATGCAGTATAGTTTGTAGTTAAGAACAAACACACAACAAAAGGCACAAATGGTTTGATTCATTTTCAGATTACAGCATAAATTTGAAGATAAAAAGACTTTTTTATTCCTTTTTGTAGCAATATATCAAAATGAGATATCAATTCTAGCAATGTCAAATCTAATTTTAACAGTGGTTTTATTTAATGGATTAATGTGATAATTTCTGCTGTGTCCCACACAACTGGTAATCTTTTTGGCTCTGAAAATACAAAGATTAAAATCTAAAAATTTTCTTGAAATGGAGAATCGTTATTTTTAAATACAGGTGATTTGGAAATGGAATTATAATATATTAAGTTCAAAGTATAATTTAAATCTAGTGGGTATTATTGGCCATATGAAGCTGGTTGAAACAGTACTTTAGTGGTGTAATTGCTCCCTTGCCTTAGTTCTGACAGACTTGAACGTTTTCCTAATTTTAATGGGCTCAGGCTGCACCAAGGATTTAAATCAGTCTAGCAGCATATTATTTAGGTTTATGTTTCACAAGTAGTGTGTTGTATATAGGTCCATAATGTATTGTAACTCTGCATTTTAGGAATTGCCTATTCAGATTACATAAAAGCTAGTACTTATTAATTGCCATTCCCTGATGCATATGCTATGCAGATGTGATATGAATGCAAAGGTGAGATCAGCTACAAAAATTAGAAATTACTCACATACAGACACAAATACACACACACGCACACACATACATAT
>JANRMT010028174.1:139636262-139659888 GCA_026402145.1 Polypterus bichir lapradei
ATATATACACACATACAGGTATATAATATTCTGGAAAGACATGATTGGTATGGTTTCAGTAACTGTAATAGTAGTGGTCGTATGAAATCCATCTGTTGACCAAAGTTAGCTACTTGCTTTCATGTTGTGTAGCCTAATTGTTAAATGAAAATGGTATCCCCCAAATAGCAGATACATGGATCAGTTTTTACACGCAATTACAGCTTAGACGTACTAGTCTATGTGGACTCCAGGCAAAATATTGAAGTTACTAAAAATCTGTTATTGCAAGCAAGTGCTACATGGAATTTTGCCAAGGCTGTGACTTCTTAATTGTTTTATATGAATTGTATTTTTATGTTTGAAAGAAAAATCATCTCACTTTACAATGTGCTTTGGCCCAAATAGGCAAAACACTAAGGAGGAGTGTGAATGGAGAATGGAGATCTTTTCCTCAGTGGTGTATGGGTTGAATGTTTGACTTTCCCACATTCTTTACAGTTAATATATGATTCCATTTTTAATGCATAAAACTGTTATGGGAAGCACATTGTCATTTAGGGTCTGCAGGAATTGACTGTAACCTTAGAGGTAGCTCACTATTGTAAAATGTAGGAAGTGTCATGATCCAAATTGCATTTTAAATTTTGCAGTGGTTCCTTGGCTTTTTTGTTTAGACACGTTCTTAATCAGAAGAAAATGTTTACACCATATAGCAGTAGCAAATAATAGTATATAAAAAGTAGAGCGGCATGAGATAAACACTACAAGAAGAGGTTAAGGGTCACCTGAATCCATTACTCATGAAGCATTATACAGCATAACCAAGGTCTGTGTACTGTGGGTACTAAGAATGTTGAGTTCTAAAAAGAAGCATTACCATATCCAGTGGCCCAAGGAGAATCTTGATTTAACAGATTCGAACTGGGAGAAATGTAAAAAGTGTTTCATAACTAGGGATGCAGCTTGGAGAGATCACTATGATCCACAGTCTATGCAACAGTTAAAACAGTTTAAGCATGGTTATTCTCTTTCAACAAAGAATTTTAGGCTGCTAGTCAGTTCTGTCAAGATCACATGCACAATTTTTATAATGTTGAGGGTGTACTCCATATTGAATACATACATCAAAATGTCCACATTACCAGTCAATATTTTGCACGTTTGTGTTGCTGTTTTCAATAGTCAAGTAGAAAAAGTGATGAAGGAATGCTATTGATCATCGCCCTTCCACTTCACAACAGTGTTTCTGTTCACAGTGATTTGGTTGCAAAGGCTGTTAAACAATGTGACCCTGTCTAAAGGGATACTACCATGTAATGAACTGAGCCATTGATGAACACATCAAGTCAGCTATACATGAGTTAGATGAGTGATTGCACAAGAGAAACAAAATGTTTTGAGTGGCAAGGAAAACTTTTAAGAACGTTATAACACATATATTAGTGTTCATATGGTCTATTTAAAAAAAAATATATATATATGCTGGCTTGGTTCTACTAGTGTTTCTCTTAATAGGTTAGGCTCCAAATGTTTTAATCGCCCCTCATACAGGATGTGTAGTTTTTGGGCCCTTAACAACTTTGCGTTTTTGTTTTCCGTGCTAATGTATTGTTTATGCTCTTAGCTAGTGGTTAATGACAGTTTGCATATTGCTTACATACTCTGATGCTATTTTTGTGCTGTGTTAAGATAAAGGTTTTAAATATTGGGCTCTGGATCCAATCAGAGATTGTAATGAGACAATATAGGAATTTAATTCACTACTATACCCTCATATGGAACCTCAAAGTCATAAATTAAGTTTTTATCATTTTTGAGCAATGTTTTGTTTATAGCATGTCTGTAATTTTACTTCAGTGTGCAAGCTTTGGCATGTGGTCATTAGAACTGTATCTTTGAAAATTGATGTGGTATGCACTGTTTTCTTTGCAGTGAAAAGTCTTTTAGCACCAGGCTAGTTAAAGAAATACTTTTAACTTGGGGATAGAATAGGATATTAAACTTAAGTGCATTGTTGCTTTTAGCATTGTTGAGCACATACATATAAACACAAGTCAAAAACTGCATATAAAAACAAAAAAAAAGTGGAGGTCTTCAGTTGTATATGGTTCTGATGTCAGCATCAATAGGTGCAGTTTGAAAGCATAAAGCAGCTAATCAGTTTGTAATGTGCTTCTTTATCACTTTCATGGTGTTTGTTATGTTATCAGTTTCAGACTTATTATCATTAAACCAAATTACTGTTTACAGTTTTAACCCACACCACCTACACTTAATAACATCCATGCTGCTGAATAGACAATTTTATAAGACACACTTTAATAATATAAACATAAATCATTCTATCAGAAATTAAACATATAATTAAAGCTTTATAGTTGTCATAACCTGATGTGACTTAGCTTCATACTACCACCCAGCGCTGGGCTGTTTGTACAGATGACCTTTAATGACTGGCTCTTTCCCTTTAAACTTTTGTTTTAGGCTTTTACCATTTTAGAAGTAAATCATTACTGCTGCTATGTTAACATTTTAGGTCTGGCTTCCATATGCCAGTGTTTGTTTCTGTAATTGTAGAAACCGTTTTAACAAAAACATTTTTGCTATGTGCTGCTAAAGATATATGGATCTTTGCTAACCCTGCCGACCACATTAATTGTAAAATAGCATTGTTTTTAGTATTAAACATTCACATAGATATGTTTTCATAATTGTAATTGAAACAAATTTTTTCAATACTTGTTATGTAAGTATTGCATTGTGAATCAGGCCTCATTATTTCTTAAAGTTAATTGTAAAAGGTGTTTCCCTTGTGATTGTCTCTACCATAGACTGACAAATGATTGGATTGTGTTGTATATCTTTAAAGATCTTTATATCTGTCAGCTTGTGTGCGCTGACTCTCTTTTTTTTTTTCATTTAAATACAGCAAAAGATGATGGAAGCATAGCGGTTGCCCTGGGTTACACAGCTCACTTGGTGCTGATGATTTCCTACTTCCTTCAAATTCCACTCAGGTATCCAATAATTCACAAAGGGTCAAGGTCATCAATCAAGGATAATATAACAGATAAACTGACTGAGAAAGAGAGAGAGTAAGTCAATACTGCTAATTTTACTTTTTTACTTAAATTTTACTTCAAATATGTTCAAACCTGTTCAAGGTTTTAAAAATAAATCTAGTGTTTAGATGTAAATGTCATAAATATTTAATGTATTATGTAACTTGTGATGGCACATTCTATAATGTATTCTAAATAATATAAAGGTTGACTGATTGAATTAAAGTTTTTAATTAGTACTGTTTTATGTTTGTCTCAGCAAATAGTCCTTACCATCAATGACTGCTAAATTTACTGTACTTAAAATACATGTCTACCCTATTAAGTTTTAAGACACCCAGACTATGGTAACTTCTTCAAGTTAAAAAAGAAAATCTTTGCCCTACATTTGACAGATGTAGATGTAGGGATGTAGAAAAACATATATTACAATGCACCTTTCCTGCTTGCTATTTATGGGTTCAGCTATGGTCTGAACACATGTCAAATTTTGCTAAAGTTAAAGATCATTAAAGCTTTAGATTTTCATTCCAACTACTGTCTTATTTATAAGACAATGCAAGCTGTTAATTACATTTATTTGTCTGGTTCATTCTATATGTATATAATATAAGAACTGACACTGTGTACTTTAACTAAAATTTTTTTTAATATATAAACTCTCCATGAAAAAAAAAAAATCACTTTAATCGTGATGCATAATCCATGTGTCAGATATTCAATCATATGCTCACACCATTCCAAACACATGTATTGTGCCTAAGGTTTTTTTAAGTAAATCTTCTTGTGAATGGCAGGGTAGCATTATTAAATTTAAATGATCTTTTGTATTGAACACCTACCTCCCTCCCTTCCATTGGTCAGAAGTCCTGTCCTGTAATAATTTATTCATTAGCTACCATAGTGCCTCGTGTCATATCAACACTGCACAGCAAGAGTGGTAAACAGTTAGTAAATGAAAGCAAGTGAAATATCATATGAAAAGCATGATTTGTACAGTATTTGTGCATATCTCTGGTGCTTCAAAAAGCAGAAGGTCAGTTCAGTGGTGCAGTTTCACAAACTGCTGTTGAAAAACCCAGAAATAATGGCTTTGTGCTTAACAACCAATGCTTGAGGGGAGAAGGGATCTTCAATTCAAATGGTTGACACTGTTTGAATGTATGCCCCAGCTGTTCATTTTCCAAAAATTGTTTATTTAATAAGCAGAAAAAAGACAAAATGTATTAAAGAACCATAGGAAGAATTCTGTTTTTCCTCATTCATGCATAACCTTTGAGATCCTTACTGTAAACAATGCATCATCTTATTCTGGTAGCATAGCACTAGTTACCATGTGCTTTTGCAGACCATGCCCCTTAGTCACCAGAACTTTTTTTTTACTCATACATCTATTGATCCATTTATTAACATGATTTATTAAGTACAGTCATAATGAACTAGAGTATGTCCAAACTTCAAAGGGCACAAGTTGGATTCAGTGCTGCCATATCCTTTTTAATAAAACCCCTGTGTGCGTCCAGGTGTCCGTGTGTGTGTCTTCTGGTGAAGCGCGCATGCGCGGGGCTACACGGCACGTGTTCAGTCTCTTCCTGTGCATACCCTGTGTGTGTAGAGAGAGAAACACACACAGGTGTGTGCGCGAGAGACACACACACACAGGCGCACGAGAGACAGACAGACAGACACACACACACACAGGCATGCGCCAGACAGACAGACAGACACACACACACACAGAGGCGCCCGCAAGACAGACACACATACAGGTGCGCCAGACAGACAGACACACACAGGCGCGAGAGAGACACACACACACACACACCGACGCTTAAAGAGAGACACACACACACACACACCGGCGCTTAAAGAGAGACACACACATGAGAGACAGACACACGCACACACAGGCCCACGAGAGAGAGAGACACACACACAGGCGCGCGCGTGCATTGTTGCAATGTTACACTTTCTTGGTTGTTTATTAAATTACGGATTTTTCAGATGTTCATTTTTTTCCCCTGTGCTTAAAATTCATTTAAAAAAAATGTTTTTAGCAAGCGGGTCGTAAGGCTATAGCGCGAACTCTTGCAGTGTTAGCTTTCTCTGTTGTTCAAGGTTTTCTTAGTGTTATTCAATGTTTTTACATTTAGTTTACTATTACACTGTGCATTCAATGGTATAATTAACTATATTTGTGCTTAAAAACTTAAAAAAATATATATATTTACATACAGTTCATACGTTCTGGAACGGATTAATTGTATTTACGTACAATCCTATGAGGGAAATTACTTCGGTTCACGACCAAATCGGGTTACAGCCAGAGTTTTGGAACGAATTATGGTCATGAACCGAGGTTCCACCGTATTACTGTCAGACAAAATTACAGGCATTTTATGGAAATACAAACCAGTATTACTGAGAGAGAAAATTAAAGGCACACAATACAGTGACGTATATTACAGCCACATACAAGGTCCCTTGCCATTTAATATAGACTGTTCCTACTAATGTTTATGCACTACTGTTCTAGCGCCTGTTATTGTAACTGGCTTAATGTCTAGTATACAATATAGTCCGTTTATGCACATATACATACTCTTAAAAAAAGAACATTTTCAGATATTCTACTGTATATTGGTCTATTCTAAAAGCAGATATTGACAGACTTTAGAAAGCCCAGCCACAATAAACTCTTAGAATTCATTACTCTAGAGTGTGATCAAAAACAGATCCTGCCAGAATTTAATGCAAAATAAAAACAGTATTAAGAAAATACAATTGAAATGGATTTTCAGCAAAATTCAAATATATAATTTAAATGAATACCTTTCTTGAGATGCCTGGTTTTCACATGGCCACAAATGATTTTATAAAGCCAACATTATGTGAAGTGAAATACACTTGTCAAAAAGTAAATAATTACAGTATTGCACATGATACATCCCTTTAAGCTGCCTGTTTTTGATAATTGTGTGATAGACGAATAAGTGAGTTAAGAATCTTTCTCTGTTTTTATTGTGGTGTCTTAACCATTGATGGATATGTCCCATTTACATTTAGAAGTTAAATTTCTTCTTATAGTTAACACCTTATTATACTATGACTCTTTGCATTTCTGTCTCATTTGTCTCTGCTGGTTTATTTTATCAATCAGTTTGTTTCTCAAGATAATTTAGTTGAATTTCATGTTTTCCTGTATTGAAGTCTTTTATGAAATATCTGTTTCCAAACGATATCATTGGCAGCACGCTGGCATAGTGGTAGCGCTGCTGCCTCGTAGTAAGGAGACCTGGGTTCACTTCCCGGGTGCACCCTGTGTGGAGTTTGCATGTTCTCCCTGTGTCTGTGTGGGTTTCCTCTGGGTGCTCCGGTTTACTCCCACCGTCCAAAGACATGCAGGTTAGGTGCATTGCCGATCCTAAATTGTCCCTAGTGTGTGCTTGGTGTGTGGGTGTGTGTGTGCCCTGCGGTGGGCTGGCGCCCTGCCCAGGGTTTGTTCCTGCCTTGCACCCTGTGTTGGCTGGGATTGCCTCCAGGAGACTCTCGTGACCCTGTGTTAGGATATAGCCGGTTTGAAATTAACTGACTGACTGACAAACTATATCATGCTGCATCTTGCCACAAGTGAAAATAAGCAGTAATACATGCATGCATAGCTGAAGAGTTTAAATGCATAAAATATAATTATTTTGGTTTGTGAATGATATTTGTTGTTTTAAATTTTGAAAATAATATTTACAAGAGAAAAAACATGAGCTACATTTAAAATATTTATTACACTGTGTGAAAAAAAGAGAGTAACATACATTTTTAGTGCCACAAGTGAAAAGTCAAAAATTAATTACACATGTATAATTTTAGTTATAAAGTAGGTATTGTGACACTTAAATGCCATTATTTTTTTATAAAATCTACACAGTAGTAATATAAAGTATGCAATCTAGATAAAAAGTGCTGCAAGCTGTACAAACCAATGAATGCTCCTAAATTGTCTGAAGTCAAAGGATTGTCGTAAGAAAGTATTTTCTTCAGTTCTGTAGAAACCATTATTATTCTAAATTCTTACATGGCATATGGAAATATGCTCAATGTAAATATTGATGAAAATATTTAGCTTATTTCCATGGAACCTTTCAGTTTCTTGAATATGTCACACAATATAATAGTGACTGGAAACACATGTTTACCAGGCTATATTGTACATTTTTAAAAGATTTTAAAGTTTGAAGTGTAGCCGGTTATTTGTATCAAGCATTGTTTTTACAAGGCAAATTTGCCTGTAAATGAAACATTCATTTTTGACCATTAAGTGAGAAATGCTACATCTTTGGGTGGTTTCCTCCTTGGAGGTGTTACACTTGACTCATGCAAATTGAGGGATTATAGCTACATACAGATACCCACAACACAACTGAAAAAGGAGTCTCGCTGAAATCTGTGGGGAAATATGTATGCTCCTAAATCTTCAACCATAAAAATGCTTTTTTTTCCCCTTTTCTAATGTACAGTGGTGTGAAAAACTATTTGCCCCCTTCCTGATTTCTGATTCTTTCGCATGTTTGTCACACAAAATGTTTCTGATCATCAAACACGTTTAACCATTAGTCAAATATAGCACAAGTAAACACAAAATGCAGTTTTTAAATGATGGTTTTTATTATTTAGGGAGAAAAAAAAATCCAAACCTACATGGCCCTGTGTAAAAAAGTAATTGCCCCCTGAACCTAATAACTGGTTGGGCCACCCTTAGCAGCAATAACTGCAATCAAGCGTTTGCGATAACTTGCAATGAGTCTTTTACAGCGCTCTGGAGGAATTTTGGCCCACTCATCTTTGCAGAATTGTTGTAATTCAGCTTTATTTGAGGGTTTTCTAGCATGAACCGCCTTTTTTAAGGTCATGCCATAGCATCTCAATTGGATTTAGGTCAGGACTTTGACTAGGCCACTCCAAAGTCTTCATTTTGTTTTTCTTCAGCCATTCAGAGGTGGATTTGCTGGTGTGTTTTGGGTCATTGTCCTGTTGCAGCACCCAAGATCGCTTCAGCTTGAGTTGACGAACAGATGGCCAGACATTCTCCTTCAGGATTTTTTGGTAGACAGTAGAATTCATGGTTCCATCTATCACAGCAAGCCTTCCAGGTCCTGAAGCAGCAAAACAACCCCAGACCATCACACTACCACCACCATATTTTACTGTTGGTATGATGTTCTTTTTCTGAAATGCTGTGTTCCTTTTACGCCAGATGTAACGGGACATTTGCCTTCCAAAAAGTTCAACTTTTGTCTCATCAGTCCACAAGGTATTTTCCCAAAAGTCTTGGCAATCATTGAGATGTTTCTTAGTAAAATTGAGACAAGCCCTAATGTTCTTTTTGCTTAACAGTGGTTTGCGTCTTGGAAATCTGCCATGCAGGCCGTTTTTGCCCAGTCTCTTTCTTATGGTGGAGTCGTGAACACTGACCTTAATTGAGGCAAGTGAGGCCTGCAGTTCTTTAGACGTTGTCCTGGGGTCTTTTGTGACCTCTCGGATGAGTCGTCTCTGCGCTCTTGGGGTAATTTTGGTCGGCCGGCCACTCCTGGGAAGGTTTACCACTGTTCCATGTTTTTGCCATATGTGGATAATGGCTCTCACTGTGGTTCGCTGGAGTCCCAAAGCTTTAGAAATGGCTTTAAAACCTTTACCAGACTGATAGATCTCAATTACTTCTGTTCTCATTTGTTCCTGAATTTCTTTGGATCTTGGCATGATGTCTAGCTTTTGAGGTGCTTTTGGTCTACTTCTCTGTGTCAGGCAGCTCCTATTTAAGTGATTTCTTGATTGAAACAGGTGTGGCAGTAATCAGGCCTGGGGGTGGCCACGGAAATTGAACTCAGGTGTGATACACCACAGTTAGGTTATTTTTTAACAAGGGGGCAATTACTTTTTCACACAGGGCCATGTAGGTTTGGATTTTTTTTTCTCCCTAAATAATAAAAACCATCATTTAAAAACTGCATTTTGTGTTTATTTGTGTTATATTTGACTAATGGTTAAATGTGTTTGATGATCAGAAACATTTTGTGTGACAAACATGCAAAAGAATCAGAAATCAGGAAGGGGGCAAATAGTTTTTCACACCACTGTATAAAGCAGGTCTTTAAATGCATTCTTGAATATAAATTTCAAGACTGTGTCCTGCATCACCTTTATAAAGACCCCCTCTGGTCAGTTCCTTAGCAAAACTCCTCTGTGTTCCAGAAATCAGATAATAAATACCTAGCTATAAAAAAAATGACCTTTGAATGTACTTTAGCCCTGGACAAGCTTTCTGCTTGCTTAACGAGATTAACCTTGGATGGCAACAAATATTCTGCAACTCAATCACAGTAAATTAAACTAACTGCTTCCATACCTCTTTGTGACCAACAAAACAAACATCTAACCCTTTAGCTTTCCTGATCACATTAGCACCGTGTCCATTAAAGAATGTCCTTAAAGATTTGATGACTCAGTTACAAAGCGCTGAAACCGATAACTACAGAATTCTTGTCTTTACTTTTTATCCATTTCAACTTTGCCTAACAAATGAAATTATTTAAAATCATTATTCTTCCAATGCCATATCCTTGCTATATGTTTGCCAAACACACATGCCATTTTTAGGTATCCACTCTCTTCATTCTTACCCATTCTGCATGTTGCATCTTCTAGAGGGTTTTTTGTTCTTTGTTTTACTTTCCTGTTGACTTAGTACTTGTAGAGTATATTTGATACATTTGTAGTGTTTTTTTACAGCTTTTTAGCTATTAAAACATATTGTTCACTTGATGCTATGATACTGACTGGAGCCAAAATATTTACTGTGATTTCAAAGTTGATTGTAGCAGTAGATTTTTCTGTAAAACACTCTAATGAATTCAGTACAGCTAATATAAATTGGAAATAGTTTATTATAAGTATATTCTGATGTTATAAATCACACTATAAATAATTTTGAACATATTTTTATAAATAACATACTGGGAAACATTTTTTGGCAAAAATATCTAAAAAAGAAACCAATGGTAAGAGAAGTGCTACTTGACGTATAATTAAAAAAGTAGAAGAAAAGTAATACATACAGGTTAGTTGCAATGACATTGATAGTCTACTAACTAATGACTATGTAGTGGAAAAAATCACATTTTACTTACTATATAAATAATATTTCAAGGCTAATGAAAGCAATGTGGTCAACAGCTGTCATCAAAAACTGATTAAGTGCATTACCAGCTAGTTATGACTGTAACAACTAACTCTTTGTTTTGTTGTTGTTGTTTTTACCATTTAAGCACATAACACTTCGTGAAGTTGCCCTTTAAAAATCCAGTTACTTTCGTATCAGTGTTTGCTTTTAATCCAGCAGATATTGGAATACATAACTGGATCCAGCAAATGAATTCTTCAGCATTTAAACAGATAATATTAGATCTCCTTTTTGTTGAATACACTTTTTAAGAGGGGACTTCAGTTTAGTTCTAGACTGATATAAAGGAGATCCAAAGCACTTACTGTCAGTCTGTAGTGATCTTTTTGTTTTTTTCATTAATCAGGAAGTATTTTATAATGTCTGTGCAGGAGGATATATAGTATTCTCAAACCAAAAAATTGTAATTTGTCCTTCCAACCATGTACTGAACACATTTAATCCAGATCTTGAATTGTGGGGAGACAGAGCCCATCCTGGAACATAGTTAAAAAAAATTAAGTATTACCAAAGTAGTCAGATTCATTTTGACTGCTTGTACTGTATTGCAGTACGTTCACATTCTCTAGTAGTGTGTGAGAGATTTTATGTAGGACCAAGTCTGAATCCCATTTATGGGGTTTTGCTCTTGTGATAACAAGTAATTAGATATCAAGTGTATAACAAGTAGCAGCCTGTTAATTTTATATTTGTTTGCTTGTCAGGTTTATTTGTTAGCTAATGAATACCAATAAAGATAGTGTAGGTAGTTTGAAGGTCACAGAAATGTGTTGCAAATGAACCCGACTTGATAAGATTATGTAAATTAAACGTACGACTGAAAATCCCTGGGAAAGAATTCATTGAGTATGATTGAAACTTAAGATGACAATTACATGACAATTACTCTTTAAGCAAAAAGTGGTTTACAGTGATCCCCCGCCTATCACTGAAGTTACATTCCAAACTCATCAGCAATAGGTGAAAATCCACGATATAGAAAGACCATATAAATAAACATTTTTTTTATAGTTTAATCCTTACAATACCCCTCCCACATGCTTTTAACACATGTAAACGTATTAAAACACACTTTGTAAACACATATGATATGTGGATGTCGGGCTAAGGATATGAGTAACATCTCTCTATTATAAAACATTTTAACGTCTCGCAAGACAAGGCACTGAGACAGAAGAACGGCTGTTGTACTGGCTTTTAATGATAGGCGCACAGAGCGACAAGCATAACAGGCATCTTGGCAGAAGCAGCACAAAGCCAGTAGCTGATCCGTCCACTTCTGCGTAGTGTGCGTTCAACTCCCCCACCCCGCTTCACAACGTGAGCTGGAGAGACACGAAGTGGCAGGAGTTTAGCGCGCCTCCAGGGAGGTTGAGTGAAGCGATCGAGACCAGATCATCTCAGAGAGACACTTTGACGACATGCAAGACTAGACATTACAACCTTAGGAAGCAAAACCCGTGAGACGGTGACTTTTGCATGTCACGCCCTACTTACAAACAATTTAAAACCAGCTCACTGACATCTAACCTAGCAGTTGTTGGAATGCTTTTGGCAGACAAACTTCAGGTGCTCCCAGCTCTTAAAACAATGACAAGTAGAACATGCAGCTTGCCAGCAGCAGCTGCAGCAAGCCGGCAGATATCTGAGCACTTCTCCTTTGCGTGCGTTCAGCCCTCCCCCTCCTTCAGAATGCTAGTGGCAGAGATGCGAAGTGGCAAAAGGATAGCTACTGTACAGGCTTTTATGTGATTGATGCAAAGCGCAACAAGCACAACACACAGCTGGCCAGCAGCAGCAGTAGCAACACACCAGCTGAACTGGTTGCATCTCTTTAGTGTGCGTTCAGACCCCCCCTTCACAACGCGAACTGTGTTATAAGTCCTGCGAGAAAGAGATTTAACCACGCCCAGGGCAGGAAATAAAGGACAAATATTGTTTTTACAAAAGTTTTCAAGTAAAAATGAAAATAATCCATATGTAACAATTCCCATGAAAATAACAATCTCTTTAAATTGTTTATCCGGTAAACCAAACCCGGTGGGTGGGCGAGCCCAGCGAGCAGGGGGTGGAACCCCCTAGTAATAATAATAGTATTAATAAATCCGCAATGTAGCGGAGGCGCGATAGCTGAACCACGATATAGCAGGGGATCACTGTAATTACAATCAAGCAAAATGAAAGTAGGAGTTGTCTTGTTTTTACTTCATATTTTTAGTATTCTTTTTGCAGAGAGTTCTCTTTCTAGGTGTATCTGGGTTTTTGTTTTATGTAGAACTATATCAAAGTTGTAATTCCAGGACAGTCATTTACCATCAGCTAGTCTGTTTTGTTTGCCATTCACAAAAACACAAGCAAAACCTTACAAGCTTGGCAGAAAAAAATAAAATCTCTAATTATTGTTGTTCCTAGGGCTGGCAAACTATTTAAACCTGGTCCTTGGTGTATATAAGCGTTTCTTTATTATGTTAGGAGCTAACTTTAATGCTGATTGATCAAAAGAAAGACTGTCGTCGAATGAAATTCAATTGATTCAGGATCAGTAGAAACCTCACAATATCAGATTGACCTTTGATGCCTTTTAATGTGCTGTGTCACTGCAGGATTTTTGTATGCTACAAGCATATAAGTGTATCGTATAAATTTCTTATAAATGTACAAATATGCCACAAGTCCATTTAAACAGGAAGTCATAGCAACATTTAACAATTCCATCCCATTTACTGAGCATTCTGTCAGCAGGAACTTCCTTTTAAATTTTAAATCACAATGTGCTTCTTGTGGCTGTTATTATTCTACACCATTTACTAATGGAATACAGATGTTAATTTAAAAAAGAAAAAAAATTGATTTTCATTTTTAAGCTAAGTTTTTTTTTTTTTGCAGAAGTATTAATCTCTTCATCAAAAGGTTTAGATTAGAGTTTGAGATCTAACAATGATTAATATGATGTCAATTTGTGCATTGGTGTAAATAATGTTAAAACCATGTGACTGTGATCATTTTTTTTAAATGTACATGAGAGCACTTTTCTTCAATTGTTTTTAAATGTACACAAATTTTGCCACTAAATGCCTTCTGTACCATCTAGCCATCTCTGTTAGCGGGTATGTTTAGAGATAAACAAGTGGATAAGCCTATGGTGTCCTGGATAATGGACTATTTGTTGGGCAGACTGCAGTTTTTGAGACTCAAGGAGTACGTTTTTGATATGGATGTTAGCAATACTGGAGCACCTCAAGCAACAGTCCTGTCTCCTTTTCTCTTCACTTTTTATACCTTAGACTATAAATATAACACTAGGTCATGTCACTTGCAGAAATTCTCAGATGATTCTGCACTTATGGGATGTATTGATAAAGGGGATGAGACGGAGTACAAGAGACAGATGGAGAACCTTTTTTATTATTGGTGCAGAAAAATGTTCTGCATCTTAACATCAGCAAAAGCAAGGAACTGGTTATTGACTTTCACCAAAAGCACTACTATGTCTGGTTGCTATTCAGGGAGTTGATGTAGGGGTTGTCCACTCCTACATGTATTTGGGGATCCATATCAATAATCATTTAGTCTGGTCTTGGAACACAGAGGAGATATACTAGAAAGGGCAGAGCAGGCTCTTTTTTCTTAGGAGACTGCTTTCCTGTAATGTGGATAGAGACAGCCTTCATATGTCTGCAACTCTGCAATGGCCAGTGCATTTTTCTGTGTTGTGGTATGCTGGGCTGGTAACATCACTTCAAGAGAGGCCCACTAAGGAATCTAGGTAATTAAAAGGATAGGTTCATTTATGGGATGCACTCTGGACCACATGGAGGTAGAAGCTAAGGAGAGGTTTAAAACAATGCTGAATGCCATTATAAAAAATGCTACACATCCTTTCTCTTAACACACTTAACACGGAATACTTTAAGCCAACAGATTATTCAGGAAAAGTGTATCAAGAAATGCTACTGGGGCTCCTTTATACCAACAGCAATACACCTGTATAATACCTCACTATAAATGTGACTGCCATAGTCACAAGTTTTCTTTTTTAATTTTTCTTCATTTTCAACATTCTGGTCATTGTTTAGACAATAGTATATGTATGAATGTATCTACCTAGCTACTATAATGAGCCAAATTTCCCCATGGGGACAAATAAAACTCTATCTGTCCATCTATCCATCCATCCTATAGTTTGGTGCCAGATTTCAAGACGGACTCTAGAACAGATTGAATAGAATTCTTATAAACATCACCCTGTTTACATTTAATTTATACTCTTACAGTTTTTCTTTGATTATGTGTTTTCTATACTTCCATTTTATGCTCAAGATTCTTCCATTACAGTCATGGAGAGCAGTAATGGCCACAATGAAAAGGCAGTATTGTACTTGTTTCTTGTGCATCAGGCACAAACAAGCACCGACATACTTTGAGCCAATTTAGGGTCTGAGTGTCCAAAGAGGGATGCCAGTATAAGAGTTTTGAAAAGAAATAACAATTTGTTGCTCATTTAGACTGACACACTCATCACTTACAGAGAGTTAACAGGATATGTGAAACACAAGCATCTGTCTGAAGTACCTTGAATCTCTCGTCTTTGGCATACTTCTCTTCCATGATTTTCTTCTTTGCAGATGTTTTAAATAAAAGGAGTTCAGTTTGACAGATAGTAAAGTTGTCTATTTTATGTGCAAGAAAAGACCAGAGAATTTAAGATGCAGTAGGTTCGTGCCTATGTGGCCTCCTACTGGTGATGCTTCTTTGAGGCTTGGTGAGAGTGGTTCTGCAAAAGTAATGATTATGTCAAATAGTACTATATCTTATTATTTTGAAATTTATTTTAAAAGTTTTGAAAATCTCTCATTCAGCATAGAGTTTTATGTTCAAGCAGCTGCTTTTTATCATAAACCGTTCATTTTTCATCAAACACTCTTACAAGTTTAGTTAACTGGTGTATCATAAGCAAAGGTTATACAGGATATCTAGAAGAAACTGTAAGCACTTCATTGAAATAATATATTGTACACTATATATACATCAGATCAATAAAGTAATGCATCATTTATCTTGTTGATCACAACCAGAGAATATAAAATGTGTGCTTAAAAGTGTGTGTTTTTACCATTATAACAAAGTAGCAAGTAATAAAAATTGCAAACTTATAGAAAATTCTGTATCCAGTTGCCCTGAGAGAATGTAGTGCAATTTAAGAATGATCATAAGCCTGCTGTAGAATAACAAGTATTTAACATATTAAGAATAAATAAAGATGGTTGATGCAGAAACGTTATATTTTTTTAATGTTACTTACACCATGTACTTTGTAGTGATGGCTTAGAAATATTCTTAATATAATGTTTTTTTTTATTGAAAACTGAGGTAATAAAGGTTATGCTTCTTTGGAAGTGAAAAGTGGCCTTTGCTGGAAATGACAAGCAATATAAAAACGTCCATGAATAAATGTATGTAATAGTGTTATGCTTACATTGGTGTAAGCTCAAAAGTTTTTGAATGTTTCATAACAAAAGATTTGATTTCATTTACCTCTGAAACTTGATTTATGCCATAAGTAGAAGTCACAAGAAGAGGAACCTTTTATGCAGTTTGTAATTCAAAATCTAATTATGTATCTGTCTACCCAGTGAATCCCTCACTTATATCTTTCCATCTTCCTAACCCACTTATCCAAGACAGGGCCATGGGGCTGCTGGGTCTTGTCCCAGCTTCATTATATTAATCTGTTACTTTCCTGATGCTAGCATAGTTAGATAGTTGTTCACATTCTAAATTCCTTTGAAAAGAGTTAGTGAGTCATATACAGAATATTCTACTCTCTCTGCTGTCATGAAAGAAGCAAGTGCCCAGGGGTGTAATTCCCAACTGTTTTTTTAATTTTTTATTTTATTTGCTACTATGTATCCTTTTCCCCCTTTTAGTCAACTATCGTCTGTAATTCAAATACACACTAGATGGCACTCTAAATTGTGATTTGTAGTAAATGCTGAATATTTTGATGCATATTGTCCATGCACTATTGGAATATACAACTTTTAAGTCTGTTTTTATCCTCCAGCATCTTTCAGGACAGATTACTAACACTGTTACTGATAAGACCGATGATGGTTGGTACTTTTAAGAATGTGTTCATTTATTTCTTTTCTGTCTCAAACCTTTTCAAAAGTAAACCTGTTCCTTAATATTTCTTCTACTTTTCAAAAACTTGTGCCAGCAAACAGACTCAGGTTGGCATTATTCAATATGTTTGTGTTTCCAAAAACGCCTTAAAATCATAGTTAAATTTTGTAGTTCTCAAAACAGAACTCAAGCAGTGCGCTTTAAGGCTATTTCCAATCAAGGCATTGTACGATATTGTGCTTGCACTACTGTTAGCTATATTCAAAAATCTTAAATCAAGAAAGAAAAAAGAATGAATTGGTTTCATAGGACATGGCACATATTTACTTATTACAATTTGGTAATTGCACAGTCTTCACTGTTGCTTTTATTTTTGTTTTTTATGAGGCAATACCCAGTTCTGAACCCCTTTTTATTATTCTATATTTATTCTTTCTTCTAACGTGTATGTTTTGTTTTTATAGGTACAGACTTGATACAGCTGTTTTAGTCAAAATTTTCAGCTGTGTTTGGCTTTTTGAAAGGTTTTGTGCAATGCATTATGTATATCTGTGCTTGAAACAAAGTTGTTATCAGTAGTATATTGCTGTTATGGGCATTGCAAATGGGCAGTGTTTTGTGTGAACCCGACCAATGAGCGTTTCATTATTAAAATTCATTAAAATGTTTAAATCAGACTTCACAGTTTGTACCCCAGAATTAAAGCTTTTTTGTAGTGCAATAGTTAGTCACATAGAATAAGTAGAATCTGTTTGTTTATATACCAAAGTCAGTATCTTTATGCCATTGATTCCACTATCGAGCAGCATGTGGTAAATTTATATGTAGAATGAAAGACTTATTAATGAAATTCACTAAGACATATGCTGTATGTGTATAACTATGCTGAAACAAAATGATGGAACCTTTTTTGTAATTATGAAAAACCACAGACCTCCTACAAATAAATAAATTAATGAATTTTAAAAAGTATAATCACTGGGGGATAGCATGTATGTTGTGATTGAAAGAGGATCTTATAGGGAAGTTGAATGTTTTTAATTAAAACACACTAAATGCTTTAGCAGTGTGTTTGATTTTCGACAGTGATAGGTGTGCTTATTAACTTAGGTAGAACTCTACCAAGAGTGCACTTTTGCTATTTGATTAAAATGCTTAGCAGTGTATATAAAGATCATTTAAGTGCTAAAGAGAGGGGTTAATGTTGAGAATGCAAACAGTTTACAGTGAAGTTAGAAACTGTCTGTTTTGGCTAAAGACCTGACTGTGTAAGCTACATAGCAAATGTACTTGAGTGATAAAGCTTTATGCTGTATTTGTTGGAATGAACTTAGTTGTTGACATAATAGAAAGTTCTGCCCTAAATGCTCTTTGATTTTTTTTTTTGCTTTATTTTTGCAGAAAATGCATAGCGCACAAAAAGTAAACTGTATTAATTACATAGATTTGCTCTGCATTTTTATTACTTGTATTAACTCCTGATTATAGTAAGTGCTGCTGTCAATATGAAACATTCTTGGTCATGGAACTGTGTTTGACTTTTCTACCTCTTCAGCGCTTATTGTAAGATTGCACAGTCTGTACACATCTGCATAAGTTTTCTCCTTATCTGCTATTTTGGCCTGTTACGAGTGAGTTCCAAGATTGATTTTGGCTTTGGACCCGACGCTGTCAAGACATTGTCCTATTCTCAGTGCCCCTGTAATGGAAGAAGTAAATTGTGAAATATTAATCAAATAATGAATAAAAGCCTTACTTACTAAATTTCCTGACTGCAGTAATTGAGTAAGGGACACTGAAGAACACTGTGTTGTAATATTCAAGACTGAAGGTGAAGAAAGCACTAAATGAGTAACAGGTGAATACATTGTGGATTTAAACCTTTAGTTTTCGGTAGTTTTTAATTTTGTTTTTAACAAACCCAGGCCTGAGTGAAACTTTAATTTGAAAGGTACAGTGCCCTCTGCTGATATCTGTTCATAATGCATCAACTGTCTTGAAATCATACAGTAATTAAGATTAAAGTGTGTTGCATGAAATGCTTGGTATTGCAGTAGCTTAAGCTATGCTGACAATGAAAATGCTATTTTTAGAAAATAGTAATTTTTATATATATATATATATATATATATATATATATATATTACAAATGACAAATTTTACTTTTCTGCATTTTATTATTGCTAATATTTAAGATGGTAATGGATTTCAGTAAGTATGTTCACCGGATATTTTTCACAACCGATAAAATATTACTTAAATGCTCCTCAAATAGACTAAAGGTCATTAATGCGTTTATGTGCAGTACTTAACATATTATTAACATTCATACTTTGTAACAGCAGTACATTTCTCAGTGCCAGAAGTTTTAAATTGCATTTTATACTTTTAGAATTAAGTATATGACTTATCTTAAACAAAAATTCTGTAGAATCTTAAAGTCCAATTAGATTTGTCATCAGCATTAAAATCTGTGTGCTTTTCTGAGATCTTTTGTATGTGCATTATTATAAAGCACAGACTACTAGCACTGTAACTATGAAGTAGATGTATCTTGACATTTTATATATAAATTACAAAACTTCTCAGTAGAAAGAATTATGATTAGGCTATGAACATTTTACAGTAGTTTTCATTTGTATTGTCACTGTGGCTTTTTAAACAAATTGCAGTGTACTTGCATATCACATTACAGTAATTAAACACAATGAAGGATACAATTAGTATATTTCAAACATTGATAGAAAGTTACATTAAGCCATACAGATCCCCAAACCCCTTCCCCACCCACTTTAATTAAGTACATGAACAAGATAAATAAAAGCTAAAGGATAATTTTGGTGTTTCTCAAGTCAAAGTTATTTCTTCATGGTATACTGTATATTCATTTGCCAAATTAAATTGTATTCTGAAGAGAAGCATTTTTTTGTCACTTTTTCATGTTGAATATTGTCTATATTTTGTTTACTGGTTGCTAATACAATAAGAAATAGTCTTGTGTATTGAATAAAATGCTGGGTATTGGATTAGCTTGAAGTATATTGCCCATTTTTGCAATTTAAAATGGGCTACATGGGGCTTGAGTCCAAACATGAAAACAAAACTTTTAAAACTTGTCAAATAAATTCATTTTTCAAACTATCAAGAGTTATCAAGTAATTATCTCACATCCTGAGATTGTACACGTATTGTTACATTACATATCCAAAAGTGTTTGTGAGATTTAGCCATTGTAAATGAAGACTGATAAAAAATGTAATGTAGTTTTATCAGTTCCATTCAGATTTGTTGTCTTGTGTTGAAAGTAGGGATGTCACAAAAAAAATGATACTTTGCTATAAAGTTGATAGTGAAATTTTGAAAATGTATTAGTACTGGCTTTTTTGTACAGTATCTGTAGTACCAAGTTCACTTTGGTACTGCGCTTGTGTGACTGCAAGTGCAAAAATTGCTTCAGAAGGCACAATAATATGTGAGAAAAACATGAGTAAAAACTACATGTAAAAAAGTCATGATAATTAGTGATGTGTATCCTCCAGAGTTCACATCTCAATGGAAATGTTCACAACTTCGCCAAACCTGGTGAAATGCATTGAAATCAAGGTGTGGTGGGCTAAACTAGTTTTGAGTGGATAATAATGGTGCAATAGTCTTAATAGGCCCTGAAGGCTATGGAACTATGCCTGAGCTGTAAGGCAGCAAGCAGTACTAAGCTCTGCGATACCATGCCTCAAGCAACAAAAGGTACAAATGGAAGATTTCCACAAAGAAAGTAAAACAAACAGTAAGTTAAAAATATATAATAAAAAAATACTTAATTGCACAATTGAAGGAATAATAATAATGAAGGATTTATTACTAATTACAAGGTCTTTCTATATTTTCCATTGAAGAAAACCGTGCACAAGCACCTCGGAAATAAACAAGATATGCTAGTGTAGTGGATGCAGCCACACCATGTTGCTAATTACACATGCTGGCTGAAGAGTGACTGGAACTCTTTGAGCACAAGTCAGACATGATGATCTTTGAGGTTTCGAGGTCAGCATTATCCTCTGGTTGTGTACTTCATACTGGAAAGTGGCAATACAGGGTATCAGTGCAAATCAAGTACTGCCACCAAGTAAATAACCCTGATCTCTGTGCACTCACAGAGTTCCAATCTTTGGGGCCACACTAACAGATCTGCACTATATAGGAAGGAACATAACATGCTTAATCCAGCAATGAACACACAACGTATAATGAATCTATGCAGAACATTTTGTTTAATTCCATTAATGCATACAAGGTGCAAATCCAGCTGAAGCACCAATCGAATAAGTACATCACACTTGCACGAAGCAGAACAGGCAGCACTGGAAACTGAAAGGGGGGTTGTAATTGTTTAACTAGCAGTGTCACAAGTTTCTATGATGGTGTCCAACACAGTCCCGATATACATATAGGACTGTGCAATGTGGGAGAAAACTTTTTGTAGAAAGTAAAAGTCAAGGTTACTTTCAAATGAAGTGGCTATTTGGCCTGTCTGCACCGGTAGTGAAATAAACTTTTTGATTTGTTAATACCACAATAAAATGTATTTAATGTTTCAGTGCTTTAAAGCACAATGTCCACCTCCCTATAAATAGGACATGCATAGCGTTAACAAAAAATGCAAAAAACTCGGTTGTCAGGATGGGCATATGACATACTCCATGACTAAATATGAATCTGCAATAGCTAACTTTGTGCCATTTGTTTAGTTTTAGATGGCAAATTAATGTTCATGAGTATAATTGCTGAACTGTGCTAAACGTACTGAAAGTACATATGTCATATTTGAATGGTACATTGATGAATGTAACACAGTCTCTCATTTATGATGAATTCACTACAGGTACCATCAGCCATTAATTATTTTAATTGTGATTTAGTACAATGGCATAAGGAATAGCAAAGTCTGATCAACCCTACACGGCAAGATACTTTGATAATAGCATAACAAAGGCTGTTTTACAGAGGTTCTGAAAAATTAAATAACAAGTTTGTTTTCGCACAGGAAGCTTTAACGTTGTGACAAATGTAAACAAGAGAAGAGATTTGGACAATTAAAGCAGCAGGCATTTGTAACATTTGAAAATTAAATCAGTTTCACTCATTTGTTAAATGTAATTCTTTTCAGTAAGTTATATTTAAATAGATAGTAATGCAAATATAAATCTTACAAAACCGACAATAGCAAATGTTACAAACCTAACAAAGTGATTCTCTGACATACCAGATTTTAAAAGCATGTTGTAATAAACCAGCTTTAAAGAGGCTGTTTAAAAGAAAATATTCTGAAATATCTAGGAATTCACTAATTCAACAATACAGATATAATAAAGTTTGAATGCTTATTTTTAATATTGATTTTAAACAGTATTTTTCAGCTACTTGAAAGAATATGTTAGAACTCACTACCATCTCAGCTTAAATATTGAATCATTTTCACTTTTAAGATCTAAACTTAAAACTCATTTGTTTAAGACTGCTTTTTCTCTTTATTTACAATTGCTCTGTCTGATTTTAATTTTTGCATTTTAGTTTTGTTTATAATGTGTCTTTTTGTGTTTTATTTATTGTTCGGTGTCCTTGAGTATTTAGAAAGGCGCCTACAAATAAATAAAATATATTATTATTATTTAGAAAATAAATTTTGCCAAACCACATGGAAAGGTAAATCAGGTAGTTTATGAGAATATTGTTCTTTAATAATTCTTTGCATTTATATAGCGCTTTTCTCACTACTCAAAGCGCTCAGCAATTGCAGGTTAAGGGCCTTGCTCAAGGGCCCAACAGAGCAGAGTCCCTTTTGGCATTTACGGGATTTGAACCAGCAGCCTTCCGATTGCCACTGCAGATTCCCTAGCCCCACTTGTTTTTACCATGGGGAAATTCCCATACATATCATAAATCAAATTTAAGCCTTGTACTGTATTTTAATATTTACTAGCAGAATACCTGCGCTTCGCAGCGGAGAAGTAGTGTGTTAAAGAAGGTATGAAAAAGAAAAGGAAAAATTTAAAAAATAACGTAACATGATTGTTAATGTAATTGTTTTGTCATTGATATGAGTGTTGTTCCCATATCTCTCTCTCTATATATATATATATATATATATATATAGCAAAATACCCGCGCTTCGCAGCGGAGAAGTAGTGTGTTAAAGAAGGAAAGAAAAAGAAAAGGAAACATTTTAAAAATAACGTAACATGATTGTCAAAGTAATTGTTTTGTGTATTTGGCGGCAGCGTCACAAAGTTGTTTTCGTCTAGCTGCATCAGAAAATGTACCACGACGTCTGACATGCCTCCTTTTTACTGTTTTCTCACAGCTTGGATTGCTGCTGTCATAATGGGTTTGAGTCTACATATATATATACATACATATATACATATACACATACATATCTTCATATCTATATACATATATACATATCTATATACATATCTACATATACACATATATATATATGCATACCTATCTACATCATATATACACACACATATACATACATACATACACAGACACACACATATATATAATTTGTGTGTGTGTATATATATATGTATGTGTCTATATGTGTGTGTATAGCTTTGATCACTGAGTGCAAAGGAAAAATAATAAAATGTAGTCTATAAGTTATTAAACAGTAAAACATTAACGTTTTAAGAAGTAAAGGTACATTGAGCACTACTGGAGTGGTTGCGGGTAAACTACATTTTAAAGATGGTATAACAGAACAGGTAAGTAGTACTAACAGCAGCTAAAATGTATATGGATCATCTCTCGGTAGTAGATCCCTTTTGAAAGGCGCTACACGACGGCTGTGGTATAGAAATTACATTTTCTATGTGAAAGTCCAAATTTCTGCCTCTGGTAATGTGCCTTACCAGCAATTAAAGAAAATTAGTTTTGTGTCCTCTGCAGTGTTAAGAGAGAAAGGCTTTGGTTTGGGATAAAATGAAAAAAAGGTGTAAAGAAAGGAAAGTTGCCTTTTTCTTTTATATAGTGTAGAGAGATGTTTTCGCTGACGATATGAGCGCCTTTTGGGGACAGTCACGGTGGGTCTTGTGCAGACTGGTGAGACGTCCCAGCTATTAATCGGCTGTGATGGCACTGTCAGTCCTTCACTCCTGTGCGTGTCTTCATAATCCGAGCTGACGACCTCATAATCGTATACGTGCAAAATAAAGTG
>JANRMT010028174.1:139679888-139703029 GCA_026402145.1 Polypterus bichir lapradei
TGAAGCGCTGCATTATGGGATCTGTAGTTTATTGTGTTACCAGCGCTTCATATACCCGGGCCATTAATAACAATAATACAGTATATAAAATGATCTCGCGGGCCGGATATAATTACACGCCGGGCCGGATATGGTTGAGTTTGACTCATATGGACTAAATAGAACTTGAAAAGAAATATTTTTTGGAATGTGATCGCGCAAGTCAGTACATCGAGCCCGTGTGCTATTGTGGTTTTGCTTGTGTGCTTCAGTAAGTTACCGTCCCCTCGCTCTTACTTTTTTACCATTCATCTAATGAATACACTGAGTATGGCTTTACCAAAACAATCATTGATCGCGAATAAAGTATCCATTATTCATGAAGCTTCAATAGGTGAATAGGTGATCTGTCTTTCTGCGTTAACCGCATGCGTTTTCATACGTCTCAAACTAAGGTGATGCGAGGTTAAAATAAATCGAGAAGCGCGCGTACATACCTAGTGCATCCCCTCTCGGGAATCGAACCTCGGACGTGGGCGCTACAGTCGAATGCTTTAGTATCGCGACACGGCGTGTGGTTTATCTATTTGAGCGTAGCAGTGTAATTCAGTTTTTGTTCAGCACTCTTTGGAACTGTTACTTTTTGTCTGCGCACTGCGTCAGTTCACGTGAGCTGCTGAATATGGTTTTATATGTCACTCGCTCGCTTCTAATTGTTTCGCTGCCTTCTTAATTATATAATGCATGTTTTCTAAAGCGCGTTTTGTAGCTCTTCCTGGCTTTCTACGTAATGCGTGATTACGTGAGAGGCGTGATGATGTCATACGAACTCCGCCCCTCCAGCTGAACTCCATTACAGTAAATGGAGAAAAACAGCTTCCAGTTATGACCATTACGCGTAGAATTTCGAAATGAAACCTGCCCAACTTTTGTAAGGAAGCTGTAAGGAATAAGCCTGCCAAATTTCAGCCTTCTACCTACACGGGAAGTTGGAGAATTAGTGATGAGTCAGTCAGTCAGTGAGTGAGTGAGTGAGGGCTTTGCCGTTTATTAGTATAGATCATATTATTGACTGTAGTACTAGGGTATTGTACCGTGTTAGCCATTATGAATGTAGAGAAAAGCTAAGCAAAATGACACATTTTATTGGCTAACTAAAAAGATTACAATATGCAAGCTTTCTTGGCAACTCAGGCCCCTTCTTCAGATTAATCTTTTTAGTTAGCCAATAAAAGGTGTCAATTTGCTTGGCTTTTCTCTATATTATTGACTGTATATTGATATAGGTTTTGCAGTTTAACATAACAAGTCTTTCTGTCTGTACATATTTTTTGACTTTTTTTTTTGGTTAAGGTTTGGCACTTGGCTGTCCTTTTTGAAATAGCAGACTTTACACACCGTTTTATGACTTTTGATTCATTTCTGGTTTAGCGTTTTTGACACTAGGTTTTCTCTTTCTGGTTTTGACCTGAGTTTTTCTTGTCTGCATTTAATCTCCCAGTCTTTTCTTTTAGTTGCACTGCGCACATTTCATGGACAGTGCACGGTCAATCTCAGAATTTAGAATGTTTATTTTACATACACAGTTTGGATCCAGATAAACATGATTTTACATTTCTCAAAGTGGAAACATATCCAAGGACAATAATATTTACAGTGTTGCAGTTATATATCTAGAATTACTAAATGTTTTATTATGTTATGTGGTATCCCATGTTCTGTTTTTGAAACACCAGTGTCCTAGATGACCATTTAAAGACTGTATAATACTGCATTATTCATTTGGTGAGAGCATTTTATTTCCTGTGTTAAATTGCCATAGTAATTTGGTACCTGTTAATTCTACAAGTTTACTAGCAATTACTTTCTTTAGACACCTAGAAGAGTTGAAAACTACATCAAAGTTTCTACTCATAATATATTTTAAAGAATGTTTATTACTGTTTTTTTTTTTTAACTTAACAGTAACCTCCATTTGTTCCAGGATTAGTCGTTCTTTATTCGCATTTGTGTGCCTTGCCATTGAAACAAACCAGATTTTTGGTTTCACAATTGTTTCTGCCTGTAACTAAAAAAAGCTTAAACATGCATCTTTTATTAAGCTGGCCCTTACGCTCTGTTTGAAACTGATACAGGGTAGCTGGCCACAAACCGGCACAAGGAGAAGTTCTTTGAAGTTCTATGTGATATGTGTATTATTTCTATTTATATTTGATGTAATCGGTAACCAGACACTACATACAAATCAGGTGTTCACTTTTTGCTGCTGGGATTTTATTAGCTGCCTTTAGTTAAAATGAATAGAACAAAGTTGCACAGTAAGTAGTGCCTATCTGTCAGGTAACAGTTACCATAATTTTAAATAACATTTTAGATGCATTTTAGATTCTTAAAAGTAGTAGCATGTTATGAGTTACTACCAAGTATATTACATATTTTAACTGTTTTTGTTTATTGGGGCCTTTTTATATGTGCAAGGATTTCTGCTGTAATTTCCCAGCTTTGTCTCAGTTCTGCCTCCACCTTCCATCAAGCTCTTTTGTATATAATGTTTGATATGAAGACTTCAGAATGTTTAATTAAATGATGTGGACAGTAAGCTCTAAAAGTGTATAATTTCCAGTTAACTAGTCATTCAACAATGATGTTTGGCCATTTGTTTTGTCTTTTCTCTTTAGGATGATGTATTGTGTTGTTTTTTAATGACATTTAAAAGATAATACTGTATCATTCTTAAATTTAATCAATCCTTTTTTAAGTTCAAGGTCACATTCATTACAATGCTGCACTTGCATTTTATATTAAAGCTTGACATTATTCCAGGCAGCATCAGTTTGTACATGTAGGAATCACTGGTTGGAACTTTGGGTATATATACAGTATATACATGTATATATACTGTACTTGATTATCACAATCACATTGCTCAGCGTAGAAATGAAGTAAAGACGTTATTTAGTCATTAATATATTCATTCATTTTCAGAGTCCATTGTTTAACATTTTTTCTTTGAAACCTTAAGCAATTTTGTAAATGGCTAATACACCCTTACTGTACGTAATTAAATGGTTGGAGTTACCATTAAGCTGTTTGCAATAGAGCATATTTTCATTTGTAACTGTTAAAATTAAATTTAGGCAGGCAGTGCAGTACAGTGGTTAAGGCTTTGGACTTCACAGCCTCAGGTTGTGGGTTCAAATCTTGCCACTGACACTGTGTAACCCCGAGCAAATTACTTCACCCACCTGTGTTCCATTTGGAAAAAGAAAAGAAATGTAACCAGTTGTCTCTCAAATGCTGTAAGTCACTTTGGATAAAGGCTTCGCCCAAATAAAGAATGTAGATGTAAACGTAAAATGAATTGCTTGTGAGCCAATGTAATTTTTACATTATCAGTTTTTTTAAGTTATCTTTATAAAAGTGCAGTCAGTTTAACTTGCATATCTCAGTGAATGTAAATCGTCATGTGAAATTTAATTTTTTATTGATCGGCTAATAGGTTAAAATGAACACACGATTAGGAATCTATGGAATGATATTCATTTTTTTAGACCATTATTCATCTATCATGAGGAAGGAACCCAAAGAATAGTTCTTGGCATTGAATATGAAATAGTATTTCACTGGCAAATATAGTGTGGGTGAGGCTTCTTTTTTGACATGTATTTCGAAGACATGTAGATTAGGTGAAATGCCATTGTGAAATTGGCCCATGTTTATGTGTTCATCCTGTGATGGACTGGCAACCTGCCCAAGGATTGTTTTTGCCTTATTTCATATGCCTGCTGGGAGAGGCTGCATATTGTCCATGGCTCTACCCTGGATAAGCAGGGCAAGAAATGGATGAATGGAGTGACCTCAATCAAAATTCTGTATCTCTTTCAGTAGAGTAATTTATTCTGATTATTTTTTTTTTGAACATCTGCTTCTTACAGTAACCATATATGGTCCAGAAAGTAAAGTAAAACAGGATAAAACCAATTAAAGGTTTATATGTTTAAAGGAGAGTTTGAAATCAGTCCTAAACTTAAATGAACTCCACATAGAGCCATAAGAATAGTAATTAGATGTTGATACTTCCTCGTTTTAGTAATGATTCTCTATTGACATATTAAAAAAAAACTACCAGCAGAAAATAAAATTCTTTGAGCAATTCATGTATAAAGCATTGCATTTTTCACGATCTCTTAGGTGGATAAAGAAGATGCTGTGTAGTTAAGTCATAAACTAATTACAGATTAATGTGAAAGATAAGAATCTGAATGATTATTTAATTAAACTTATATCCAGATCCTTTGAATAACGTATACTGTTGCATCCGAATATACTTAGTGGTTAACAAGTAGCTTTATGATATTTTATGGATAGGAAAAAGAAAATTGTTGCTAAAAAAAGGACTACGGCCCATTAGCTCGTTAATTTAGCCATATAAAATTTGTGTTTGGTGTTATTGCAATATTGGATATTAAAACAATTTGCCACCTACATTTTTGTATTATTATAATGTTTATCATTAAAAATCAAGTCTGATTTTTTTAAATCAAGATCTGTATCTAGTTATATGTGGAACAAGGTAACTGAACGTTAAATAGGCTTTGTATTTCTTGTTATTGCAATATCTAATATTAGGACAATTATTCACCTGCATTTTTATATTATAATATTTATCATTAAAAATCAAGTCTGATTTTTTTTTTTTAAATCAAGATCTATATCTAGTTACAGTGGAACCTCGGTTCACGAACGTCTCAGTACATGTACAACTCGGTTTACGACCAAAAAGTTCGCCAAACTTTTACCTCGGTTCACAACCACACACTGGGTGCACATATCCAAGCCAGTTTCCCTTTCGGTTTGTACATGTTCAGTCTCTCCCTGTGCATTTCCTGTGCAGCGAGCGAGCGAGAGAGAGAGAGCGACACACACACACACACACACACACACACAGGCAGCGTGCACGAGGGACAGACGCGCACACACAGGCAGCGCGAGAGAAAGCGCGACACACACACACACACACAGAGGCAGCGCGCAGACACACACACACAGAGGCAGCGCGCAGACACACACACACAGAGGCAGCGCGCAGACACACACACACAGAGGCAGCACGCAGACACACAGGCAGCGCGAGAGAGAGCTGGACACATTAAGGTAGGAAGGCAGTTAAAGAATGCACTGGGCTTGATTTTGTTTTCACTTCTGTTTCCAGAGATTGGTTCGTAGCATGCATTGTTGCAATATTATTTTTCTTGGTGGTTTATTAAATTACGGATTTTTTCAAATGTTCATTTTTTTCCCTGTGCTTAAAACTCTTTAAAAAAAGTGATTTTAGCCAGCGGTTGGTAACGCTATAGCGCGAACTATTGTAGTGTTAGTTTTCTCTGTTGTTCAAGGTTTTCTCAGTGTTATTCAATGTTTTTACATTTAGTTTACTATTACGCTGTGCATTCTATGGTTTAATTAACTATATTTGTGCTTAAAAGCTTAAAAAAAAAATATATTTGCATACAGTTCGTATGGTCTGGAACGGATTAATTGTATTTACATACAATCCTATGGAGGAAATTGCTTCGGTTCACGACCAAATCGGTTTATGACCAGAGTTTTGGAACGAATTATGGTCGTGAACCGAGGTTCTACTGTATATGTGAAACAAGGTAACTGAACGTTAATTAGGCTTTGTATTTCTTGTTATTGCAATATCTAATATTAGGACAATTAATCACCTGCATTTTTATATTATTATAATGTTTAACATTAAAATTCAAGTATCTAGTTAAATGTGGAACAAGGTAAATAAACATTAATTAGGCTTTGTATTTTTGCAATGCTATCTAACAGAAATTCATTATTTCCTAGTAAGTAAATGTTCCACATTTTTATGTGTTAATTATGATTGTTATTTAAGTTAGGTTTTGAAATTCTCTCACACAGTGTTTATTAGAAGCAGGCAGTAAGAAACAGTGAGTTAAGCCAAGGTCTACAACTTAAGATCACAGGACTATGTACTACTGCAGACTGCCTTTTCTCAATATAGTTTTAGTAATAAGAGAAAAACTATTAGACATTTTCTTTTGGCTATAAATAAGAAGCTCTTCTTTAATACTGTAGATTGCTGAAAACAAATATGTTTACTGCTGGCATGTACCAAAATGGTAGAGACTCTATTGCTGGGGAAAAAAAAAGTTAGGTTTACGTTTAACATTTGATAACTTGGATTTCTTGTAGGCATTTTAACAATTTTGCTAGCCTAATTGGAGTTGTTACATTCCAAACTGTGAAATCACCAATAAAGAACGCTTTATTTTTAGCATCAAAATTACTAGATCTTTGTTTGAAATGGAGACCTGTGGATGTAAACTTTTGGTTTCTTATATTCACTTTAAACTTTATCATGTCACTGTGATGCTGATTTTGGCTATGCGCTTCCTAAAATGAGACCTGCAGAGACGGATACTGCATCTCACTGTTTTACTGTGCATGTACGTCTTCCATGAACTCCGAGTTAACTAATTATTTTGGATAAGTGAGATTATCTATATTGTTAGAGAGAGAATCAAAGATGCTTGTAATGCAAGATGCGCAATATACAGATGTGTGTAAAACATTTGAAAAAATTCTAAATCTCTCATGCATATTTTCACAGTAAATTTACTTTTACACTTATGTTCACAGCTCCCGAGAAATGGATTTAAATGATAGTTCATTCCACTGCATCAGTGGAGTTTGTACACTCTTACTTTGTCTGCATGAACTTTCTCATTACACTCTGGTTTCTTGCCTCATCCCAAAATCCTGCAGTTTAGATTACCTGACTCTAAACTGTTTTTTTAAGGGCGTCTTCACTGTAGTAGGCTGTTTTGTTTGGATGAAATTTGACACGAATAGGATCTACACAACAGTGTCACCTGACAAAAAGAAATTAATTACTCAAATGATAAATGCAATTTGATTAACATGTTGTAATTGCATTTAGTTTTTAGTAATCATTTTATATAGTTGTTTTACACATTATTATTATCAGATTATAAAGTGACAACTAGTACTATATGTTTAACTTGTCCATATTTATGTAAATTCCAAATAAGTCAAATTTGAATCACTTTCTATAGAACAATCTGATTCTGTAAATTATTTTGCTAAGTATAAATAATATAGTGTTGCATGAAAGTATAAGTGAACCAAACAGGAATGGTGATTGTTCTTATATAAAACATTAAAACAAACTTACAAAATCTTTTTCTGAACCCCAATGCTTAACTAAGGCATTCAAAATAAAGGACACCAGCAATAACACAATTATGTATTGTCATTTTTTATCATGTGTGCAGAAGTATATGAACCCCTTAAGTCAGTAGCTTATGGCACCTCCATTAGCAGCAATAATTTGTTGTAAACATCACCTTTTGTTAATAATTAGTCTTAGACATCTATCTTGAGAGATTTTCGCCATCTTTTCCTGATGGATGAATTTTGACGGGTGTCTGGCATGAACTTCTCTGTTCAGGTCCTGCCAGAGCATCTCATTTGGATTTAGGTTAGAATTGAGTTGGTCAATTCAAAACACAAATCTTCTTTCTCCTGATATATTCTTTCTTGGATTTGCTTAGACCTAATTTCAGCCCAGCTTTAGCCTCTTAACTAATGTCATGACACTTTGGTCAAGAATCCTCTAGTGTACCTCAGAATTGATAGTCCCTTAGAGTAGTCCCAGTCCAAAGGAAGAAATTAGTCCCAGATCTTGAAATTTGAAACTCAATTCTTGACTGTTGGGCTAAGGTTCATTTTGTGATAGGCAATGTTGGATTTTTCCCAAACATAGTTTATGACCAAAAAGTTCAATTATGGTCTTGTTCTTGTGTACAGAAAATTTACTTCCAGAAACTTTCAGGTTTGTGTTGGTGCTCTCTGGCAAACTTCCCCTCACAGCAGAAACCTCTTCCTGCCAACCCTCCCATAAATGGCATTTTGATTCATCTTTATTCTAATTACTGAAGCAGGCACTGACAACTAAGATGCAGCAATGGAGATCTGCAATTCTCTAGATGTTATGTCTTGTTTGTCTTTTACCTAAATTATTATTTTTCTTGTGAATCTTGGTTATATTTTGGAATGGCATTTATTTGTAGGTCAGGTTGCTATTATGTTAAAAATCCTCCATTTGTAAATTTTTTGCCTCACAGTGAGCTGGTGGAGTCTTTTTGAGGTGATATTATAACCTTCCCCAGAATGATGTACTCTCACTACCCTCTTTCTGATATCCTATTTGTGTTCTTACCTCTTGGCATGGTGTGTTTCAGTTCACCTGTATGGATAACACCAAGCTGACCGGGTTTCTTATTTCGGTTTATCAGTGTCCCAACCAAACTCATTCCTTAAGGTATTTCCTTTGATTGGTTAGTTTGGTTACCAATGCTTTAGCCACCTGATTTTACTTACTTAATAGGTTTAACCATGCAGCTTGGGGTTCACATATTTTTGCACCTGTTCTAATTGTTTTAACTTAAGTTTTTCTACATCATGCATGATTTTCCCTAAACCAATATATGGAATTGGTAATTACACAATTATTATGTTATACTGTATGTAAAAGACTGTTTCAGATTATGTATCATTTTATTTGTAACACTAAGAGAATTGTGCAAGGTGTTCACATATTTTCAAGCAGTACACTGCAAATTTGGAAATATTACTTTGACATTTCCAACACCATGCTTCACCATTGGATCAAAGTTCTTTTAGTAGTAGACAGTATTCAACTTTTCTTGGTTAAAAGTGTATCATTTAGCAAAAAATATGATCAGTGATGACTTCCCACTGAAAATATGTTAATTAAATGTACAATGACTACTATCTCAAACAATCTCTGTTTGTACCATATGTCTCCAGCTATGTGTCATTGGAACCCCATAGCCTTATAAAGGGATTTGTAGCTTTGTTTTCCAGATTAAAAGACAACAATAGTTTTTCTTTTTTTGTTTGTTTAATTGTATGGTTTGTCTGTAGAATGCCTCCAGACTACGTCAGTCTGTCAGTATAACAAGCTTGCTGTCTCTCTCTTGTAATCAAAAGATCCCAGGATTTGACTTGGCCTTGGGTGTTTTAGTTACCTTATACAGTATGAGGCTAAGTACATAGGATTTCTAGAATGCCACTTAAATGTGCAGAATTGCAAGGTTTGTGTAATGTTTGCTACTTATCTATAATTATCTATATTGTTTAAGTATAGATAATGTGTGTATTGAGTAGATCATATAGTTTATACTGATTACACTTCATGGTTACTTTATGAAGTTCACCTTTAAGTAAAGAACCATCATTGTTCTCATGCAATAATGCCTTCTTAAACTTTACTACATCAGTAAATGCACAGAGAATGCATTTGTTCTCTTCAGTATAATGTAACCAAGGCCAATTAACATTCTAACCTTGTTGAAATTAGATTTCAAAACTTTTGGTGACAAATCTTTCCCAGCATAACTTATTTTTAATTGGCTGGAAAGGCTCCTTAAATCCAGTAGTGGATATACTGTAGATGCAGAGGATGTGCTAGCATTTTCCTCAAATAACACATTGTTCTGGTGCTTGGACTATCAATAGCTTCTAAAACGTTAACTATTTATTTTGATCACTTGACCTGAAGTTGTGTATTTTTAGCTGTTTTGGCTTGCTTTTTGGCCAGTAACCATTACTACAGATCCAGTGTGTGAGAAAGCAACATGACTTTCTTGTGTCGATGCAGATGGAGACTCATTATTGTCTGATGCACTGATGTATATAGTCTGGATGTACTGAATATCCTCACCATGTTATTTTAACAAATACTTATTGTCACTAGTTTAAAATCACTTTTAAACATCTTTATAGCATTACTTATCACAAGCTGCAGGATATAGTGCTGCAAGGGCATTTTCACTCAGCTTTATTCCCTAACGCAGCCAATGTGGTGTAGAGGTTAAAACATTGGATTTCAAACCCTGAGGCTGTGGGTTCAGATCTCACTGCTGACAGTGCATTTTACTTTTAACTTTTGTTAGGAGTTATTAATTTAATCATCTCCTGATAAACACACACTCTCTTTTTATTGAATACTTTAAATAAAATAAAAGAATCACAAACAAAATAATTCTAATGTAGCATTGCGTAGATGGAGTTCATGTGGAATATACTGTACAAAAATTATTATAAAACAAGACATGCAGCAGGTCACTAACGAGTCTCATTTTTTATTGCACAGACTTATGTTGACACATAACATTTGTTTCCCTTGTAGACTGAAATAATCAATTAACATTTATTCATACACTGTTACATTGATGAGGAGAAAATACCATAGACTGTTGCAAAAGTTGTTAATTTCCTTCACTTGTGAGCTGCTGACTGTCAATGCTTTAATGTTTATAAAAGAAAGATGGGTAGATAACACTGCAATTTTCTGCAGAGTAATATTTAAGACAACATTAAATAAATATGGAAATAAATGTAATGTACTGTGAAATGTGACAGTAAATAATAACAAAGAAATTTGTGAGTATAAATAATTAAATGCATCGCAAAACATGTTTTTTTACTTATTTCTAATGTTTTTAGTTTACATTTATTTATTTCACGCAGTATGAGTGGAATTTACCTTCAAAACTAAGCTATTATTTTCACCCATAGTTCTAGCAAGTACCAGGTTTTGATTAGTGAATCAAAACCCTGGTACAGACAACCTATAACTGAAGAAAAAAAGAAGTCTGATTAATGACTGATTAATGTGCCTTTCTTATGTAGACTGCTGGATTACATCACTTGACACTCCAAAGGTTGTCTAAGATGTTTTTTTCCCCATGTGTGTCTTTTAAAGAACACTGAACAAGTCATAAGCACTTTGTGCTGTATAGTCGTGCTGTTACCAACAAATACTATTAAAAAATACACTGTGTATAAAAAATGCATGTGTATATATAAAGGAATCCAGGGCAATATATAACAGATAGTGACGGGAGGGTAGGTGAATGGGGGGGGGGGGGGGGGTTGATAAGGTGGGGTTGGAAGGGTGTTGGTCATAATGTCTTACTTCTTCTTTTGGAGCCTGCATATGCTGGGTTCATGTCCAAATGTCTATTAATGGTGTTTTCATTGGATAGACATGATTCAGCCAGTTTTCTGGCACATTTAGTATTAGCTTTGAATTTTACTTGTACATGGTCTTTTTTTAATGCTAAAAGGAAGGGATCAGCAGCAGAGACACGTAATGTGGTTTACAGCATACCGTGTGATTCATGCCCAGTTGTATACATGGGATAAACATCAAAAACACTCGCCACACATATACAGGAACATCGCAATGTGGTAAGAAGAAAGGACCCACAGTGTCTGACTTCCACACATACAAGTTTGACCAGACACACATTTAAATGGGACTCAGTGCAAGTAGAATTCAAAGCTATTACTAAAAATGCCAGAGCTGAAACGTGCCTTTCCACATGAATCCAGCATATACAGGCTTGAAATAAGAACATGCACGTAATAAATAAGACTTTATGACCAACACCCTTCAAAACCCACCTTATCAATTCCCCCTTCCTCCCAATCCACCTACCCTCCCCTCCTTATTTGCTAAATATACATATTATACACATATAAAGATGCAGTATGTACAGTTGTGCTTGAAGGTTTGTGAACCCTTTAGATTTTTCTATATTTCTGCATAAATATGACCTAAAACATCATCAGATTTTCACTCAAGTCCTAAAAGTAGATAAAGAGAAACCAGTTAAACAAATGAGACAAAAATATTATACTTGGTCATTTATTTATTAAGGAAAATAATCGAATATTACATATTTGTGAGTGGCAACAGTATGTGAACCTTTGCTTTCAGTATCTGGTGTGACCCCCCCCCCTTTGCAGCAATAACTGCAACTAAACGTTTCCGGTAACTTTTGATCATTCCTGCACACCGGCTTGGAGAAATTTTAGCCCATTCCTCCGTACAGAACAGCTTCAACTCTGGGATGTTGGTGGGTTTTCTCACATTAACTGCTCGCTTCTGGTCCTTCCACAACATTTTGATTGGATTAAGGTCAGGACTTTGACTTGGCCATTCCAAAACATTAACCATATTCTTCTTTAACCATTCTTTGGTAGAATGACTTGTGTGCTTAGGTTCATTGTCTTGCCGCATGACCCACCTTCTCTTGAGATTCAGTTCATGGACAGATGACTTGACATTTTCCTTTAGAATTCTGTGATATAATTCAGAATTCATTATTCCATCAATGAAGGCAAGCCGTCCTGGCCCAAATGCAGCAAAACAGGCCCAAACCATGATACTACCACCACCATGTTTCACAGATGGGATAAGGTTCTTATGCTGAAATGCAGTGTTTTCCTTTCTCCAAACATAATGCTTTTCATTTAAACCAAAAAGTTCTATTTTGGTCTCATTCGTCCTCAAAACATTCTTTCAATAGTCTTCTGGTTTGTCCATGTGATCTTTAGCAAACTGCAGACGAGCAGCAATGTTTTTTTGTAGAGCAGTGGCTTTCTCCTTGCAACCCTGCCATACACACCATTGTTGTTCAGTGTGCTCCTGATGGTGGACTCATGAACATGGACATGAACATTAGCCAATGTGAGAGAGGCCTTCAGTTGCTTAGAAGTTACCCTGGGGTCCTTTGTGACCTTGCTGACAATTACACGCCTTGCTCTTGGAGTGATCTTTGTTGGTCGACCACTCCAAGGGGAGGGTAACAATGGTCTTGAATTTCTTCCATTTGTATACCAGCTGCCTGACTGTGGATTGGTGGAGTCCAATCTCTTTAGAGATGGTTTTGTAACCTTTTCCAGCCTGATGATCATCAACAACTCTTTTTCTAAGGTCCTCAGAAATCTCCTTTGTTCATGCCATGATACACTTCTACAAACATGTGTTGTGAAGAGCAGACTTTGATAGATCCCTGTTCTTTAAATAACACAGGGTGCCCACTCACACCTGATTGTCATCCAATTGATTGAAAACACCTGACTCTAATTTCACCTTCAAACTAACTGCTAATCCTAAAGGTTCACATACAGTACTTTTGCCACTCACAAATAAGTAATATTCAATCATTTTCCTTAATAAATAAATGACCAAGTATAATATTTTTGTCTCATTTGTTTAACTGGTTTCTCTTTATCTACTTTTAGGACTTGAATGAAAATCGGATGATGTTTTAGGTCATATTTATGCAGAAATATAGAAAATTCTAAAGGGTTCACAAACTTTCAAGCACAACTGTGTATGTATAGCACTGATATTTTTACTACATCATAACCTTCTAAAATAACCTGGGGAAAGACAGATTGCCTTAAATAATGTTGTTTTTACTCAACATCTTTGTTGCAATAAGGTTTAATTAATGATGTTTTATAGATGTGTATTGGGGGGGCGGGTATAATAAAAATGTTTTTATATTTTTCTTTTGACATCATGTTTATCTGTTTTCATAAAATAACTTGACTCCCGCTGGATCACTTTTATGAGCTATGAGTTGTACTCAGGTTGCTCTTTATTTTTTACATGATGAGAATGCTCACGAGCACGGATTGTATTTTACTCAAACACTGCAATGGGTATGACAACTGGATCTCTGAGTCATATTGCACTGTGTTCAAGGCAATGAATAATGTTTTTGCAATGGAAGGACAATTCTAACTGACAAAAGTGAACAAGTTGCAGAATTTCATTAAACGTCAGGGAAAAATAAAATGCTTTTCATTATTTAGTTACATAAATCATTAATGTTAAATTTACTCTTATAGTGTTAAATAAAAAAGAAGATTGTATAAGGGATGGTTGTCCTCATACGTATCTACACTTTAAGTGGTAATTTAATATTGGTGTATTTTTGCTGTTCATAAAATAACGGAATGCTCTTTAACCTATTTGATGTTTGTGCTGCAGTTCATATTCGTATGTACAATTCCGCTCCATTGCTTCTTGAAACCTAAACCTACTAGACACAGTTCTTGGGGGAAAAAAGTCACTGTGATGGTTTTTAAACCTTCTTTTTTAATTTTTATAATGTTTTGGGGGGGAATCACCACAAAACATCAAATATTCCAATGAGTGCTTTGATGGTTTTTCTGTTTTATTCTAGAAAGTGTTTAGTTTTTGGACAATTATAAGATTTGTTGGAATTACCAGTATTATGATTTTGATTATAATATTCTTAAGCATATTGTAAGGCACTCACTCAGCAGGTTAGAGCAGACTGCAGCCTGTCATTGGAAACATTTTGAGAACATTGATGTGTGAAAACGCGCCAATATAAAGCAAAGAAAAAAAGAATAAAAATAACTTTTGATTTCTAAAGGTTTTTTTTTTTTCTGAGTTGCTAATAACAGATTGTAGACCTGTCTTATATATAAACGTTTATGCATGGAAGGGTGTGTGTGTCTGTCCATCTGGCCTGGAAGTGCGAGGCCCGGAAGAAGCTCAAAGTGAAATTGGCAAGAAAAGAGAAACTCATTTAGCCGCTAATACACAAGCAAGGCGAGCACATCAGCTAAACAAAACCTCCAAGGATAGAGAAACTTGTTTAGCCACTGATAGACAATGGAGGTGAGCATGAGGAACAGCAGAGGAAAGAGAACTTCATTTAGCTATTAATGCACAACCAATGCGATTGATTGATTGAAGTGCCAGAATCCATTGTTTCTAGGAGCCTGGGCTTTTTACAGCACGGGCTTACACACAGTACATTATAAAAAAGAGTGTTGTTTGTATTACTTGGTATTTATTCTCTGCAGATAGAACAATATTTGTGTTTAAAAAAATTTAGATAACATCCTTCTATAACCCACACGCCTCTTCCCGTTTACAGAAAATATAAATATATATATACAGGTGCATCTCAATAAATAAGAATATCATTGAAAAGTTAATTTATTTCAGTAATTCAATTCAAAAAGTGAAACTCATATATAGGTTCATTACACACAGATACATTTCATGCGTTTATTTCTTTTCATTTTGCTGATTATGGCTTACAGGTAATGAAAACTCAAAATTCAGTATCTCAGAAAATTTGAATATTACATAAGACCAATAAAAACAAGTGATTTTTAATACAGAAATGTTGGCCTACTGAAAAGTATGTCCATGTACACACTGAATACTTGGTCTGGGCTCCTTTTACATGAATTACTGCATCAATGCGGAATGGTATGGAGGCTATCAGCCTGTGGCACTGCTGAGGTGTTATGGAAGCCCAGGATGCTTTAATAGCGGCCTTCAGCTCGTCTGCATTGTTGGGTCCACCATCTGTCATCTTCCTCTTGACTATATCCCATAGAGACGAGTTTGCTGGCCAATCAAGCACAGTGATACCATGGCCATTAAACTAGGCATTGGTGCTTTTAACAGTGTGGGTAGGTGCCAAGTGCTGCTGGAAAATGAAATCTGCATCTCCATGAAGGTTGTCAGCAGAGGGAAGCATGAAGTGCTCTAAAATTTCCTGGTAGATGGCTGCACTGACTTTGGACTTGATAAAACACAGTGAACCAACACCAGCAGATGACATGGCTCCCCAAATCATCACTGACTATGGAAACTTCACACTGGACCTCAAGCAACTTGGATTTTGTGCCTCCTATTTTCATCTGAAAAGAAGACTTTGGACCACTGAGCAACAGTCCAGTCCCTTTTCTCCTTAGCCCAAGAAAGACAGTTGTAGCTCATGTCCCGGATATGTCCTTGTGTGGCGGCTCTTGATGCACTGGTTCCATCCGCAGTCCACTCCTTGTGAATCTCCCCCAAATTCTTGAATGGGCTGTGCTTCACAATCCTCTCAAGGCTGCGGTTATCCCTGTTGCTTGTGCACCTTTTTCTGACACATTTTTTTCTTCCACTCAATCTTTTCATTAATATTATTGGATACAGCACACTGTGAACAGCCATCTTCTTTAGCAATGACCTTTTGTGGCTTACCCTCCTTGTGGAAGGTGTCAGTGACTGCCTTCTGGACAAATGTCAAGTCAGTGGCCTTCCCAATGATTGTGTGGCCTACTGAACTAGACTGAGAGAACATTTAAAGGGTCAGGACACTTTTGCAGGTGTTTTGGGTTAATTAGCTGAGTGGATTGTGACACCATGAGTCTACAGTATTGTACTTTTTCTGAGGTACTGAATTTTGGGTTTTCATTAGCTATAAGCCATAATCAGCAAAATTAAAATAAACGCTTAAAATATATCCCTCTTTGTGTAATGAATCTATATAATATGTGAGTTTCACTTTTTGAATTGAATTACCGAAATACATTTACTTTTCGACGATATTCTAATTTATTGAGATGCATCTGTATAATCCAATGTCTGTATGTCTGTCCGCTTTTCACGAGAAAACTACTTCACAGATTTAGATTGGTGTTTTTTTTTCTATAATTTGCTTGAACATTCTGGTTGATTTTGTGACTTCACTCATCACGTTAAGTATCATAGTTCACCTGCGGCAGTGATTTATTTGTGCAAATCCAAGACAACGGCTGTGGGCTGAGGGGAGGGGGTAGAGGGCGAGGCCCTCCTCACTCATGCGCCAGCCTCCATTCGAGTTGTTTTCATGTGGTATTGGCGAGTGGGTTTTAATACCTTGCATTCCTCTAATCGCGACGGACATGCCCTTTCAATTCAAGAGATTACAGTTCCCGGTGAAGCTTTGCTTTGCAGTGTCAATTAACAAGGACCAGGGACAGAAACTGAAGATGGCAGGGAATTTAAGTAAGATTTATTTACCCCAAAATCTAGATTCAGAGGTTTCTGAAAAGAGATTGTGTACCCATATTAGCTATTTACCTATAAAACAAAAAAAAGTTTGGTCATTTTACCAGTGACTGACACATAACACGTTTAATTTACATTATTGAAAACATCAATTAGGATTGTATACATAAATGTAATTAATTAATGTAAATTACCATTTAATACTTAATTTATGTGAGGTAATATGGTAATACACATAAACAAGAATTCAGCAGTAAACCACTTAACAACAAATCAGTTTGCCAAGATGCCAAAAAAATAATTTCTGCTCATTTTCACTAGTACTGGCAATCAAAACTTTCATCAAATTCACTGCCCTCAAACAGTTTTCCTATTTCATGAGCTTTTATGTTACGTTAGATGCAGCTTAAATTTTATATGTTACGGGCTATATGCCTTCTTTTCTGAGGCTGTTCCGAATGGTTTCAACTGTAATGTTTTTCTAGGCGCTAAGGACCTGCTGACATATTCTGCATACAACGCCCAGGGCTGATGGCTGGATGGTGTAAATGAATGCACACTTTCTGTCAACAATTTTCCCATTTGCTGTGCACAAGACACTTAAAAGAGTGATTGACAGCAATTTCCAAAGGCTGTGGCTTTGATGTCAGACCACCCAGTATCACTGCAACATGTGTGCCTAAATAGGTAATCATTTGGTGTATGCCTTCATCTTTGTTGATCAACAGCAATTTTGGAGCAGCAGAACCACCTGGTTGAGTGTGGTAGCAGCACTGTAATCATTCTACCCATTCTACTGTTTCACCCAGTTTTGTCAGCTTTCAGCTTTGGCTCAACTGACTATAACAAAAAAATTTGACACAAAAAAAAATAACAGCATTAACTGGATAATTAAAAGAAAATCAGTTTCCAGGTTTTTAAACAAGGGTGTATTATAGTGAATGACAGTCTAAGTAGAAGCATAAAATATATTTATAAACTGTAACATGTAAAACTCTCCTTAGAAACTGCACAACACTTGGATAATAAAAGTGTTTCAATATATATTCCCTCAGCTGTACTCAAGTGCAGATTGTCTGCTTTGTAACAGTGTCAAAATATGCCAGCTTTCTTTTTCTAAACATAAATAAAATTGCATCTACTACATAAGAGCCACACAGCCACTTTTTGATTTGTTATAGTGGCCTCATGATTGAATTGAGACAATTTAAAATCTTGGGGGGAAGGTCCTTCTTTAAACTTAGAAATGTATAAATCCAGTTTCTTCATTACACAAGGACATGCGTGTCACTATGAAATCTTATCGATACATTCTTTCAATGGAATAAAAGTATACAACTCCTAAGTGAAGGTCTGCAGCCATGTTGAACCAGCCTTACATCAGAGAAGCACAAGTGTTTATTGCAGGTTGAAATGCCGCCCAGTAGAGTTTGTCAGATGCATGTCAGACTCCAATATAAAGAGGACAGTTTAGGCTTCGCTTGTAAGTAAACTGGACTTGATGTTATTCTTTACTAGATCCTGTAATAATACTGTAACAATCAAAGAGTGTGAAAGAGCAAGGACTGACAGAGAGCCTGCCTAACAAATAATTATGAATGCATAAATGTTTGGAGCCATTTCATCATGAGGATGAGATGGGTAGTTGATAAAGTGAAGGTCAGTGGTTCACAACTGGCTTTTGGAAGGCAGCTTTGAGCCGCTAACACAATAAAATGAAATATTAATGAGTTGGAGTGATCTATTTTATTACAAAAACACATTTAAATACAGAGATGAAATATCCAGGTTATATCATTTTTTGTTTTATTTATAGCGATCAACTCTGTGTGTGTGTGTATATGTATGTATATATATATATATATATATATATATATATATATATATATATAGTGAGACTTGCCCGGACAGCACCAGTCGGAGACCACACAACATAAATAAAGAAAATTCCAAACATGACACAAAGCACACAGCAATAATCACCCACAACGAACTTTCTTTCTCTCAGTCCTTAGCCGCCAATCTCCTCCTGGGAGCTTCGTCCTGCTCCCTCTCCCGACTCTAGCTCCCAGATTGCTGGGAGGCGGCGCCTTTTATTCCCGCCCGGATGTGCTCCAGGTGGCTGATGACGATCTTCCGGCAGCACTTCCTGGTGTGGCGGAAGTGCTGCCCTTTGCCCCGGAAGCATTCCTGGCGTCCCTGGCAGGTTCCTCCGCCATCTTGCCAAGTGTGGCGGAAGTAATGTTCTCCCAGGTTCCCTGGTGGTGGCCACGGGTCCCAACGAGTTGGAAAGTCTCTCCTATATATATATATATATACACAGTGGTACCTCGGTATACATCCTCAATCCATTCCAGGTCCTTGGACTTATACCAAACAGGACGTATACCAAACAAATTTTTGCCATAAGAAATAATGGAAACATGATTAATCCATTCCCATGAAAAAAAATCCTATTGTTATTGGCATATTATACATTGATGGGGTTGTATAAAATTTAAACACTGCTTAATACTAAAATACATAAATACAAAAGCAATTAGATGAAATAAATGAAAATTTAACCTCACTTTACTTTTTAATAACGTCTTTGTTTTTCACAATCATAGATACCGTCGTTCTCTGCATATGGTATGCAGCAGCCATGTCCCGGATACGCATGCCACCTTCATACTTTTCAACAATGAATTCAAATTTACGTGAAAAAACACAAAATCATGTTGTGACGATGCGGGTTTGCTGTATGCTCCCATCTGCTGTCCGGGAGCCCTTGAACCCTACACCGTCAGTAATGTTACCGATGGGCTTAGCGGTGAGGCACAACAAAGCAGGGGATGGTGAAAAAGTGCTTTTATGATGTGTTAAAATCAAAGTGCAGTGTCCAAAGTGCCAATAAATAAATCCATAAAATCAGAAGTGAAACGTGGAGGTTAAAAACAATAGAAAAAAATTCTTCTTAAAAACATCGAGGTTAAAATACAGCAGAAAGCGTTCTTTTAAAACAAAAAAAAAAAACACACAACAAGAAGCCCGGTGCCTTTTTACCTGGCGCCCCCCTGCTTCCCCCCTCTGGGCTTCTCAACAGGGGAGTCGCCCTACTTGCAGCTGACCTTCACTCTGCCTACTTCAGCTGTTCAGTTCACCTCTCCGATCCCTGGCTCCGGTAGGCTGCTCCTGACAGCAACTTGGGATCCACAGCGACCTCCTTCCGGTCAATCCTGCTCCATGATCACTCAGCGGGAGTGACCACTACTACTATTCCCAGGGTGTTGTCCCAACACCCAGGCTCCCTGTTCAGCTGCAACGCGAGCCTGCCTCTGCACTCGTGCGCGCTCTCTCTCTCTCTCTCTCTCTCTCTCTCTCTCTCCCCTGCTTCCTCCTTTCTCCAGCAACCTCCGTCCGTCCGTTCTTTCTTTTTCCTCCCCTTCTAGCCAACTCGCGCTTCTGTTTATTAAGAGGGCATGGCAGCTGAAATCAGCAGCCCCAGGAACAATCACGAATGCAGATGGTCTGTCACTTGTGCACTTAGGTGAGAAATGCCCACATCGCGAATCACCCTGAGAACCGCTTCAGCCCAATACTATCCACTTGCAGAGCCAACACGCTTCCTCACCAAGCCGTGAACGCGGTGATTATTTATTTTAAAACTGGCCTTTGACAGGAGCTGTGGACCCGCTATACCACACACCTGAAAATTCACAGAGTTATAGAGCAGGTTGTTCACTGAATGCTAGCAACTGGCGCACTGACGCTCGTGGGCAGTCGTGGCTTTGTCTCGAGAGAGGTAAACAAGGGTAACACGCGAGTCGTATTCCAAACAAAGGTCGTATAGCAAGCATACTTTTTCGTGTCCAAACGGGACATATACCAAGTTAGACTTATTCCAAACGGACGTATACAGAGGTACCACTGTGTGTGTGTGTGTGTATATATATATATATATATATATATATATATATATATACATATACATATACATATACATATACATATACATATACATATGTATATATATATATATGTATATATGTATATGTATGTATATGTGTATATATGTATATATATGTATATGTACTGTGTGTATATATATATATGTATATGTATATCTATACTAATAAAAGGCAAAGCCCTCACTCACTCACTCACTGACTCATCACTAATTCTCCAAGTTCCCGTGTGGGTAGAAGGCTGAAATTTGGCAGGCTCATTCCTTACAGCTTCCTTACACAAGTTGGGCAGGTTTCATTTCGAAATTCTACGCATAATGGTCATAACTGGAAGCTATTTTTCTCCATTTACTGTAATGGAGTTGAGCTCGAAAGCCATGGGGGGGGCGGAGTTTCGTGTGACATCATCACGCCGCCCATGTAATCACGTGAACTGACTGTCAACGCAGTGCGTAGAAAACCAGGAAGAGCTCCAAAAAGCGCTGAAGAAAACATGCATTATATAATTGAGAAGGCAGCGAAACAATAAGAAGCGAGCGAGTGACATATACAACCATATTCATGAGTGCTGCTACTTCGGAAACAAAGCACGGTGTAAACCTAAAGCTTAAATTAAGTTCATAGACAGGCTGCCGCTGGCGTTTGTCATGCCCACGGGTAATGCGGGATACAAGTTTAATGAGAGGACACAGGATATAAACGAGAGTTTTGATCACTTTGTAATTAAGTTAAAATTGCACGTGAAGGGCTGTGCTTATGCAAATTCCGAGAGACTGTGTTTGTGGGGGATTGACAGTTAAGGCGGGTGGGGGAGTCACGTCATCATCTCCCCTCCCATTCACCTCATTTCGCTCTGAGCTGAGCTCCGCAGCTAACGCAAACGCAGTGTTACGGAAGCGACTTTGTGACGCTGCCACCAAATACTCACAGAAAAATCCACAAGTTAATACACACGCTGTCTCTACAGTTTCTCCACACTGAATCCTCCAGGCACTACTTGCAAAAGGTTACATTGACAATCGTGTTAGGTTATTTTTAAAATGTTTCCTTTTCTTAGCACAAGCACAGCTGAGAAGCTTTGATGAATGTGCTCCATCACGCATTAAAAAATCACGCATTTAATCACACTTTGAAATGCAAGCAAAGCGGAACTTCTGTCAATGCATGATTTCCTGGTACACCGATTACATTGATCAGCGCTTCCCGATTCATTTTACCCTCGCACCCCCTTGGTTTGAGAAGAAGTATGAAAAAATATGAGGTTAACACAAAAAAACAGATCACCAATTGAAGCTTTATGAATAATCGATTCGCCATCAATAATTGTTTTGGTAAAGCCATACTCAGTGTAATCCTCCTTCCATTTTATAATTTTTCCACCACTAGCCATGATTAAATGAACGGTAAAAAAGTAAGAGCGAAGCTAGGGTGACTTATTCAGGTAGGCAGGCGACAGCTCAATAGCTCGAATTTGGATATAAGTGGGTTCTATTTAGTCGCCAGAAATATCTTTCTTAGGAATGGAAGTTGAATTTAGTCTTTAAATTTCTATAGTAAAGAAAAAGTTATGCAATGATGACTAAATTTAACTATATAAAGTCAAAACTTTTATATATAAAGTCATTCCCGAATATATAAAGTCAAACCTTGATTATATAAAGTCACTGTCGGAATAAATAAAGTCAAAACTTGAATATATAAAGTCAGCATCAGTATATATAAAGTCAAAACTTGTTTCTGAATATATAAAGTCAAAACTTGAATATATAAAGTCAGCGTCGGAATATCTATCCATTTCCCAACCCGTTGAATCCGACCACAGGGTCACGGGGGTCTGCTGGAGCCAATCCCAGCCAACACTGGGCGCAAGGCAGGAACCAATCCTGGGCAGGGCACATGCATCATTTTCAAAACATTAAACGAACAGTGTTTTTTTAATTTATTTTTCTGAATACGTTTTTGTTACCTTAGTTCAGTTCAGAGTCGTTTCAATCAATATATTTTGACTTTCACTTTATATATTCAGGAGTGAGTTTATATACTCCGATGTTCACTTTATATAATCAGGAATGACTTTATAAATTCCGACGCTGACTTTATATATTCAGGTTTTGACTTTATATATTCCAACGCTGACTTTATATATTCAGGAATGACTTTATATATTCAAGTTTTGACTTTATATATTCTGACGCTGACTTTATATATTCACAAAATCAATGTATTTGCCTGTTTGACACCCCATAGTATATGTGTGTGTGTGTATATATGTACACATGTATGTATATATATATACATATATGCCAGCAACACTTATGACAATGACAAAACAATTACATTGTCAATCATGTTACGTTATTAAAATGTTTCCTTTTCTTTTTACTTCTCCGCTGCCAAGCGCAGGTATTTTGCTATATATATGTGTACTAGCAAAATACCCGCGCTTCGCAGCGGAGAAG
>JANRMT010028174.1:139706156-139734761 GCA_026402145.1 Polypterus bichir lapradei
TTTGTCTCACTGCCTTGTCTTGCGGGTCATTAAAGAGTCTCCAAGAAAATCACGTATCGTCTCCTTCCAAACCTTTCAAGATTTTTTTTATAATAGAGATATGTAGATTTTTGTTCAAGAATAAATGTAGATTGTTGTTCATGGAAAAACAAGACATCCCTTGAAAATAAGCCCTAGCATGTCTTTTGGAGGAAAAATTAATATAAGACCATGTCTTGTTTTCGGGGAAACACAGTATGCAAATAATAATTGATTGGTAATAGGAGTGGATTCAAAACCTGAATGGGCTAGTAATAGGATAGTAAAGAATCAAAGGATGACTTGAAATGTTGCCAGTTCAAATCCCATTACTGCCAGAAGGGATCCTACTCTGCTGTGCCCTTGAGCAAGGCCCTTAACCAGAAAAATGCTCTGACCACCAAAGGCTATGCAAAAAGACAATATCTCTTCAGGGATTAACAAAGTATAGTAATCCCTCCTCGATCGCGGGGGTTGCGTTCCAGACCCCCCCACGATAGGTGAAAATCCGCGAAGTAGAAACCATATGTTTGTATGGTTATTTTTATATATTTTAAGCCCTTATAAACTCTCCCACACTGTTTATAAATATTCCCCGCAGAGTTATACAGCCTAATCCCTTTGTATTCTCTTAGATATTAGGTAAGATTAATTGAAATTATGTATATAAACACACTGTTTATATACAGTAAAACCTAAATATTATTTTAAAGATATTGAGTGTCTCCGATATCACATATGTTACAGCCATTACGATAGACAGGCCACCAGCGATAAATACGTACAATGCAAGAAAAATAGTATACAGTAAATGTGTGTACAGTGACACTAAACGTACGTACAAGTAGTAAGCACTGTAAGAAGAAAATTAATTATGGTTACTCATCAACAATGACACGATGACTTGTCCGATAACAATGAGTTTAATTTTACTGCACAACAAAGGAGAGCGTTACAGCCCTTGTAAAGGAGCCACTTCAGGCGATTGTGTAGCACTGCCGTTGTTCTTCTTCTGGCAGTCTTCAATCCAAATCCCTAAAGCAGATTCCATCCAGACTACTGCCTTATTACATCCACTTACAACTCATTTTGCACCCTGGTTTCCTACTTTTTAAATAAAAAGAATCGTAGCCTTCAACAAATCCAAAACGTTTACCTTTTCGGCAATCGTTAACATCTTCTTCTTGCGCTTGGGCACGGCCTCTGAAACAGTAGCAGATTGTTTTGGAGCCATAATGAAGGGCTTGACTATGCACAAAGATAAACACAAAAGAGCACAACTCTTTACACAGCGAAACACGTTGATGCTGAATGAGCGAGACGAGACTTCCTGGTTAACACTGCATTCAGCACGCAGGAACTCAACTGCGTGCTCTGATTGGTTAGCTTCTCAGTCAGGAGAACTTAACTGCGTGCTCTGACTGGTTAGCTTCTCAGCCATCCGCCAATAGCGTCCCTTGTATGAAATCAACTGGGCAAACCAACTGAGGAAGCATGTACAGGAAGTAAAAAGACACATTGTCCGCAGAACCCGTGAAGCAGCGAAAAATCCGCGTTATATATTTAGTTATGCTTTCATATAAAATCCGCGATAGAGTGAAGCCGCAAAAGACGAAGCGCGATATAGCGAGGGATTACTGTATATATATATATATATATATGTATATGTATATGTATATATGTATATTTATATATGTATATATGTATATGTATATATGTATGTATATATGTATGTATATGTGTATATGTATATATGTATATGTGTATATATATATGTATGTATATATGTATATATATGTATATATATGTGTATATATGTGTATATGTGTGTATATATGTGTATGTATATATAATATGCATATGTATGTAATTGCATCTAACATTAAAACATGTAATTATAAAATTAATACATAAATCATGAAGTGAATAGATACTGAATCACAAAATTAATGTAAAATCAACACAAATGCATTTAAAAAGAAAATAATGACATAGTTTAAACTTAAACAATGACATTAAACCTGAACTTTTAACAAAATACTACTTGAGCAAGTACAACTTAAATCTGAATGCCTTCCTAAAAGGCAAGTTGAAAAGAAGGCAATAAGAAAATAAAGCCAATGTATTAATTCTCAAATTGGCATAGCATATTAGACACAGACATGTCAAAGTATAAAACGTTCAAAAAGCTGTTTACTTTGAATGCACTGCTTAAGACTGATTTAATTGAAATAATACAAATCTTTTAAATGGGCTGACATTAAAACTTCTGTTAAACTCCACAGATACTATTCTCAATTGTTCATCACCATCAACAACTTAGTAATTATACTCTACATAAGTGTTTTTTAATTGGTGTACCGTGGAAATAACAGTGCAGTGCCCCTAGCTCCAGACCAGTGGGCATACGAGTTGCCTCTGACACTGAGTCAGTGGAGAGAGGCAGAGAAAGGACCACCAGAATAAGTGTGAAAAAGGAACAAAGTAGCTGGGAAATATGTCCAACGTGCTCATCAAGTGCTCTGTTGGCAATCTCAGAGCTGCTTTTTTTGCTGCCCTTTGTCCTGCCTCTTCGGTCAGTTTAGCACGTCTAAGAGATTTCATGCTTTTTTGGTTGGTAGAATTGTGGTGTGTCATGGGATTTTTTTGGTTACAAAAAGTGTGCCACCACAGAAACAAGGTTGGAAAGCACTGCTTTACCTACATACCTTTGCTCTTGGCACACTAAAAGAGATCTCCATTGCTATCTTTCTTAAAAACTGACACCTTGCATTATTTGGATGGTTATATTGCCTTCTTTGCATAAATTAGCTAAGATACAGCAAACTGAAATAACGGGTAGGGATAATCGTTACACTTCTGTTTCATAGAATTTTCTGATTATATTAGGTAGGGCTGCAACAATTAGTCGACGTAATCGACGACATTGACTGCAAAAAATCATTTACGCGGATTTTTTTATTGTTGACGTGTCATAAACAGAGCCTTCAACAGAGGCTCCAGTCACAAAGAACCACATTGGTTTTTGTAACTGCAATGCACTACATGAACATCTGGGGGCAGTATAGTTTGTTATTGTCTGTCAAGACTGCACACAGTCCTACCAACAAAGAAGAACGCCTGAGGAGAAGAAGAATGCAGAGGAAAATACACGTGGTTGCAATGGCGATATGGACAGAGGAGGGGGAAGGAGATGGAAAATAATTGAGATAGAAACTTTCAAAAGTGAGGGAGCACTTCGCCGAAAAAGGAAAAAAAAGTTGAATCAGGTTATGCAAAGCAGAGCTTTCTTTTCATGGCAGCACCACCGCGATGCATGAGCATCTGATATACAAGCATCCTGGAGCTGTGATGGTGCCATCTCTAGAGAATTTATGGTGGCGCTGTTAGTTAGTTAGTTAGGGTCAGATCAGGAGGGGAGGGAGAGCGTGAATGAGACTGAGAAAATAAAAGTGAAAAAAGCTAACTTTTACAAGTAACAAATTTACACCCGATTGTTCGTTTTCAAATAATATTGCATTAGTGCGATGATGTTTTCTGATTGGTACTATTCAGGTCATACAATGATTTCTTCAAAATGTCACATATATTTGTCTCTTTCTTTTTTTTCCCCACGGTGCTGCGCAATGACACCAGAAGGTGTGAGCTTATTCAGTGCTAGCAGGAGCATGCAGGTGGCCAGTTCCTTGTGCTATAAAAAGCTTGACCTGGCGGGGATCAAAGCACATATACTGTGCAAGGCATGTATGGAGTCCACTGAGAAAAGAAGAGCGTTCATGGCTCATTCTTTCCTCTGCATGTCCTGGAGTCCTGTGCAGACTGGGCAAGATCTGGGGGGAAAAAATCGCGTAATCACTGATTACAACCGCAAGAAGGTACGCGAATGAATAGGAATAATGTTGCATCCGTGCCACAAAGTTTTCCGAAATGTACTATAAGGTCATAAAATGAATAATTCCAAATACCATATATACCTATGTCTTTGTTTTTTTTGTCAGTGCGGCTTTGACATCACAGGCCATAAGGCGCATATTAATTCAGCGTAAGCAGGAACTCTCAATAAAATTGAATAAAAAAAATCAAGTGACAATGAGATACGAATAAGGCATATTCGCCAGCGTTTGTGTGTCAGCTTTTATCCATCCAGATTAGAGAATTTCCAGTTCAATCATCTTTAAACACCACTCATATCTACAGTTATTCCAGTTATTCCCGTTTCAGATAAAAAGTAACAGCGTCAGATCCCTGGGGGGTGGTAGTATGTATTGTGGTTGTGACTGAAAGAATAAAAGTGAAAAAAAAAAACAAAAAAAAAAACGGGAACTTATACAAGTACTATACATTTACATTGGCTGTTACAGACGCAAATCAAATGTATGTGTTTATTGTATAATATTAACAATAAGAGCATCTCACTACTCAAAACAGTAAATATACGAGGCAGTCAGGATCGAACAAGGGGACTCTTGATTATAAGTCAGCAATTCCTACCATAGCACCATGGAAGCTATTGTATCGTCCTTAAAGCTTTTGTGAAAGTGTATGATCTTTGCACTTCAGGCTTTACACATTATATAGTTTATGTCTACATTTTGTCATTTATTACTAAAATATGAAAAACATTACAGTTTTAATGATGTATTTTTTGGTTAAGTTAAATGTACTTCTTTTGTTTAAAGACTACGTGCACTTTAGTTTGTATTGTTTAATGTATTTCTTTTTTATTGTGATGGTCACACTAATATAAAAACATCTGATTATTTTCAAATTCATATGTTTCGCTGGTTGTTATTTTAATTTGATTATTATTAATTTTAATCGTGTTAATGCAGAGACATCAGGTTGACAGACGTGAGCAGATGAGGTAAGACATGCACTGCAGCCCAGAATAGGATGTACAACCACAGATTGCAGGCATCAAAATAGTCAGGCATGAAATAATCGTGACCAATCGAAAAATAAATTGAACGATTAGTTGAGTACCAAAATAATCATTAGTTGCATCCCTAATATTAGGGCAGTCAGCACTATATGTTATTTGGCAGACCAGTGAGTTAAATACAAAGGTACTAGAGCAGGGCTATTGAATTAAAATTTAAAGTGGTCTGACCAACAAATTTTTCTCCTATCAAAGGTCCGAACCTCATGTTTGTGCTATTTTTCAGACCCCAACATATGTAGTTATTGAATTTCTATTCAAAAAACAAGGTATAATTACCACAACATTTCAACAATATTTATTTTCAGTTTTCTGTAAGGACTTTAAACATGTCGACCCTTTGAATTTAAACGGCCATGTATTTTTATGGAATAAAAATAACTGTCTATGTTTCTCAGCTGGCCTGGGAACGCCTCGGAATTCCCCCGGAAGAGCTAGTAGAAGTGGCCAGGGAACAGGAAGTCTGGGCATCTCTGTTCAAGCTGCTGCCCCCACAACCCGATCTTGAATAAGCGGAAGAAGATGAATGGATGTATGGACAAATAACTGTCTTTAACATAACATATAAATCAAACAACTTTTTAATAAAAAAAATTAAAGTAGGCCTATCAAATTTACATTTTAAGTAAAAGAATACAGAACCATCTGAATAAAACTGAAAAGTGCACTCCTTTTACATCAGCCACATCAGAATTGTTTTCTTTTTATGTTGCCACAAAATCCACACTACTTTAATTGAACATTCATTTGCATGCTGCTGAGCTATAAATGAATATGAGAGGATCTGCCATAGTGGGCATTCAGTTCAGTTATTTTATGTGCACTCACTTAGGACTGCCACGGATATGTTTGCGCAAACAATCTGTGTTTACTGTCACAATGGCGATTGACATTGCTATTTTTTACTAAAGCCATGGTTTCAGAATACATGAGACAAACTGGTTTTGAACTACCTGCAGGAAGAATGAATATATATTAGTTTGTCTGTTTATCTTTGGAAGTTATTTTCTACGTCTGCTTTCCTTTTTTTGGGACAAGCCATGCTCCCTGTCACTATATCATTTTTGTTATTTCCTTCTGCAACATCCGCATGTTTTACCCATGTACCATAATGATCGTATTGATTCACTCTCTGCTGAGTGACATGAATAGATGCGCACACTTCAAGAAGGAAAAAAAATTGCTTGAAATTAAATGAAAGGTAAAGAGAAATCGGGAGCAATCAATGCTGGTGCCAACGTTAGTGCCTGCTTTAGATCACGAAAGGCAGCATCAATGTTTTTATCCAATACCACCTGGTTAGGGGTCTGCTTATTTGCTAGATTAGTTGTGGGGACCTCTCTCTCAAAAAAGTGGGGCACAAACCCAGCTATAGTATCCTGCCAATCCAAGAAAGGCTTGGACCTGGTTTTCGGACAGGGCCAACTTAAGATGGCATCAACTTTGGAACACTGTGGTCTCACAGTACCCCTGGCCAACAGGTAGCCTAAATATTTAGCCTTGTTTAATCCAAAGAAACTCTTCTTGGAATTAATTCGGAGACCAGCTTCACTGAATGCATGGAGCACCACTTATACCTGCTGTAGGTGTTTCTTCTAGGTGTCAGAATAGATGACAACGTCATCCAAGTAGGCAGCCCTGTAGCTGTAGTTGGAACATAGCACTTTATCCACCAGATGTTGGATGTTTGTTGGAGCTCCTGCTATTGGCGGGGTGTCAAACTGGGGCCAAAGTTAAAGTTTAAATTACAAACACATAGGGATCGGGGCTGATTAAAGTAAAGGTCAAGATCCCTTTTCTTCCACAGCTTCAGCATGTTGATTTGAAATACCCGCTTTCTTGGCCGATGATTGGGTTGGGTCAACAATTAGAAATGAGAGGTGGGCATTAGGACTGTGAAATGGTTTCTGGGTTGGAATTCTCTGAGAGACATGTTATGATCATAACAGCAGGTCTGGACTGCTTGCACCTTTTCCATATTCTCCTTTAGGATAGGCTAGACCAAGAGTTCCCAAACTTTTTTCGGCCGCCGACCCCTTTACCAAAAACTTTTAAAACCGTCGACCCCCTAGTCATTTACTTTACTTACTCAAATTAATACATTTGTACAGTACTCAATATTAAATATTTCACTAGATATCAGATTTTAATCACTTGTAATTATGATTTAAAAAGATAAAATGGCTACGGAATATGGCATTATCTTGTGCAACATTTAATATCGAAACCTGCACTAATGAAAATTTAAGCAAAAAAATACGAGCAGAGTTTTTTTTTTTTTACATTTTTGACATTTATGAAATAAATATGTAAATTCAAAATAAGTACAAATAGTCCAAGCTGTACTGTCTGCATTTCTTTTTTGGTTCAGTCATATTATTATCTGAAGAAATACAAACTTTTATTAACAAACAATTTCGACAGCCCCTGTGATTAAAAAAAAAAACAAAAAAAAAACAATAAAGTATGTACTTACTTGAAACAGAAGATTTTTGTTCTTACTCAAATAAATAAACTGTGTCCTCCAATTTTCTTTTTCGTAGTACTGCTCCTCAATAAATAATTATATTCAAAGTTCAAATCACAAATAAGTACATGTCACATCAAACGAACCAATTTATAGTGTTTTATGAAAGCATGACCGTACAAGACTGATAGATTCTGCTAATATAGAATATCCGTCGTCTCGTCCCACCGCAAGCAAGAGCGGACATGCAACGGTTTTTCATATCCGCACTTGCTTTGATACGTTCGATAAGACAATGCACAGATACTGTATGTTTGTGTTACATGTATTTTCATGCATTCTTACGTGTGACTCTTTTAATGACACATTTTACCTTTTTGTTCGCAAGTTTGGTATGTAATGTGTTTTTATCAAAAAAGTGTTTTTTTGAATTACTTTACTTCTTAATTAGGTACCTATTGGAATCATAGATATTTTGAAGTAACAAACAAATAGCAGTAGTAAGGGGGTCTATTTTTGCTGTCGTTGACCCCCCCAATTTTTTTATTGAAACTATCGACCCCTAGAAAGTTCAAATCGACCCCAGGGTGTCGATATCGACCACTTTGGGAACCCTTGGGCTAGACCTTTGCGAACCTAACTGTTGGGTGATATATTCTAAAATATTAGTGGACGGGAGGGCCTCTTCCTCCCATCATTATTTTAGGATGTCCAGTAGTTCCTGGGGTTGACTTCCATATAATAATTCAAATGGGAAAGACCTGGTAGAGGCCCAAGGAACTTCCTGATAATTAAAAAGTATTATGGGAAGTAATTGGTCCCAGTTTCTCCCATCCTCACTGACCACCTTGTGTAACATCTATTTGAGAGATTGATTGAACCTTTCTGTGAGACTGTCAGTTTGGGGATGATATACTGCGGTCTATAAATGTTTGATCTTGAGTAATTTGGCAAATTTCCTGAATGAATCCAAGGTGAAAGGTGTCCCCTGGTCTGTTAATACTTCTTTGGGGATGCCAACATGCACAAAGACTCCCACTAACTCCCTTGTGATAATTTTGGAAGTAGCTGCGCTTAGTGGGATAGCTTCTGGATAGCAGGGAGCGTAATCCACAAGGACTAATGCCGAGGGATCTAACCTAAGGGTTCTACAATGTCCACCCCTATGCGCTCAAAGGGAATATCAACCAAGTGAATGGGAATCAGTTGAATGTGGTCCTTCCTAGCAATCTGATGCAACTGACATTCCAGACATGAAGTACAGAAGCGATGGACCTCCTCATTGACTCCTAGCCAGTAGAAACAAAGCTTAATGCACTCTGGGGTTTTGTCGGTTTCCAAATGGGCGCATTGGAGGTGGGTTTGCACCAGCTCACAGACTTGTCACTGAAAAGTCTGTGGAACTAGCACCAGCAACCTTACCTCCCCCTTGTGATCAGCTACCCTATATAATTAATCATTTTCAAAAATAAAGTGGGTTCATATGGAATGGGAAGATGTGTGCGCTTGCTGTTAATGGAAGTTACGCCATTTTTGGCAAAATTTAGGGAGTCTTTTATTCAATTGTTGTCTTTTACATGAGTCCGAAGCGTGCCTAAACTGAAAATGTAAAAATGATAGAGGATATGGCGAGACTTCAATGGACGGGTTTTCCAACCGTGGCAGCTCAAAACCCGCTGATAACGTACTTAGCCGAGCTGCTTCAGCTTCCACCACATCATATCGAGCAGCTTCAGGATTCCCCATATCCAGCTGTGTACATGACATGGAGACACTTTAGAGTGGATCAACACCTTCCATACCCTGGCCCAAAGGTTTCACCAGAGTGGAGTATTACCTCCTTTAATATTAGACCAGTCATGACCTAGAATAACTGGGAAAGATGGGCTTCGGGGAACCGCCACTCACATTGCCCTCAAGGTGTTGTAATTAATGATGCAAGTGGTGGACCTATGCCACAGAGTCTCCCCATGAATACAGGTTGGACTAGTCTTTTCTTTAAGCCATTGTTACAGCAAAACATAGCAGCAAGCGACAATAGAAATGTTGCTGCCAGAATTTATATGCTGTTATTCTGTTCCGATTCACCAATACCACTCCTGTACAAAGAAGAGACAAGGGGTTAGCAACTGCACAGTACCTTTCTCCCTTGAACCAGCTGCAGTCCATCGGCTTCGTGATCTTCAGACATTTAGAATTTTGTGGCCAGCCTCTCTGCACTTAAAACAGCTCGGGACAGGGCTGTGCTTTTCTATAAGCTTGGTTGCAGACTCCATTTGGTGGCGGTTGGACACAGTGTGGGCAACTCATCCCATATGGGCTTGATAAATAGACTTTTCTGATTGCTTAGATTGGTCAGCTGTGCGGTGTCTTTCGAGCATCGCCACCAGAGCATCCATGTTTTTATATCATGGATCAGGATCTGGACTTATCCTGCACCCTGCCTTATAATAATAAATAATAATAATTCATTACATTTATGTAGCGCGTTTCTCAGTACTCAAAGCACTATCCACACAGGGAGGAACCAGGAAGCGAACCCACAATCTTCCACAGTCTCCTTACTGCAAAGCAGCAGCACTACCACTGCGCCACCTGTGAGGACCAGCGAGCACATTAGAATGACAGTGGTTGCCACTGATATTCAGAACCTCTTCCTGTTTATATGTTATATGACTTTGCAGGGTGACAACAAATTTAAACACAAAAAGACAGACAAAGACACCCGGTGCTGCTATGATGATCACATGGTTCCTCGTGGCCCTAACCTGGCTAGATTAAATTTACCTCCATGCAGGATAATATGCATACTTATAACTTTTATTAAATACTTTTTGACCTGATGTGTCCACATTGTTTGTGAGAGCTACAAGGAGCAAATGACAGCAGATGCGGCAACACACTCATGTGTACTACATTTTCCAAGTGATGAATTTCTAGGAGAGGTTGGTTACATGTGTGTCAGAATGATGAACAAAGGGCTGAATATGATGCAGCAGTTCATCAAAGCACAACACAAACAAACAAAAATATCCATCCATCCATTTTCCAACCCGCTGAATCCGAACACAGGGTCACGGGGGTCTGCTGGAGCCAACACAGGGCACAAGGCAGGAACCAGTCCCGGGCAGGGTGCCAACCCACTGCACAAACAAAAATATGTGAAATGCATTTGTTTATCATGTAGGTCAGCCACTCACAAGAATATGGTACCCGCCCTCCCTTTACCTTTTTTTGGTTATTGGATCTAAGATTGGCACTTCAACTTCCCTTTTACTTCTTAAAGCCAGTAATAACAGGCACAACTCTTCATCATTCTCATTTCCTCTGCTGCAATACTGTTAGGTATGTGACACTAACCAAACACTGTCACCTGCTGACTTAAGGACCTCTGCCTTCATGCTTTTATAGTTAGCTGCAACTTCCTCATATTAGGTCCGCTACGCTTCGTCTTTCAGGAATGGCGCCAATATGTTGGTCCATTCTGCACGCTACCCATGATGCAGAATAGCTGTGTATTAATAAACAAGAAGATGAGTTTCAATGTCACCATTCTTTTGTAAGGGTAAGAGTACCTGGGGTGGTACTCGTGACTCATGCTTGTGCTAGATCTTTGGTATCTGCAAGTTGTGTCTGTGTTTCTCCCAACTGGACCTTGAGCCTCTGTAACTCAGTGGCCATGTTCTTGAGAACGGTGTTCAGGTCCTGTTCTTCAGTCATTTCAAACAGCAACAATCCTGCTGACTATGCCACTGTAAAGTAAACAAGAGGAGACAGAAAAATGTTTGGGGTAGCCACCCTGTATACTTGAAAGTAGGTCGATGAAAAGACAAAAAAAAAAAATGAAATACATATAAATACAGGTAAAATTCCATTACAACGAATATCTTTACAACTAAACTTTCATTGCAACGGAGTATTTTTATGGTCCCGACAGTTTCCCCATATGACACGAGTCTGTAGAAATGTCGTTAGTACGAAGTAAATTCAGCAGATACTTTCAATACAACGAAGTGCCCAAAACACCTTGAAATGCCTGAATGAATCATCCACAGAGCAGTTTTTTCTGTGGTCGCAGCTCAGTTGTGCACAACAATCCCCAAACAGAAACATAGTAAAAAAAAAAAAAAATAAATAATAATTCTTTCTTCAAAAATTGCTCATACTGTTTTTTGCTGTTTTTGTTTTCGGTGGTTTTCAGTGATACCTTTTGCTTATTGTTCATCAACATTTGAAAAACATCAATTAGAATTTAACTCATTATCACCCTCCTATAGAAACGTCAGACACGAATAAACAATAACAGTTCATATTAGAAAAAAAAAAAACTACATTTTTGCAACTCTCGATTGTGGCATAAAGGAAAAAGATGTTGCCAGTGAATTCAGAATTTCGCAATCGACACTGTCAACTTTCTTGAAAGACCGAGCAAAAAAAAAAAGAAAAATCTTGGGTTGCAAATTTACACAAACTACTGCATTTGAAAACATCAAAAAAGCAGTTTTTATGTGGTTCAGTGATGCTTTTTCAAGAAACATTCCTATTAATGTGGCACTCATTCAAGAAAATGTGAGGTTTCTAAACTCTCTTGGGACCTCCCACAACTGGACAACACGCCGAAGAGCATTCTGAAGTGCGATCACTGTGTCTGTGGAAGACTGTTTAATGTTGCCTGGGCAACAGCAGGCTCACAGCTATCCTGCATTTCTCCGCAAAAGCAAACTCAATGGGTGATGCAAGGAACATTGTAAATGCAGGGAACTGGGTTACTTGGCCATTAACCTGGCCACGACCCTGCCTGACGGCTGTGTCTGTTTATAGGAGAGTAGCAGATCCTGCTACAATAAAAAACCGTGCTGTTCCTGTTTCAAGCTGAATAAAGCTGCTTTTGCTAAAGTACTGAGACTCAGCCTTGTGTTTTGGGGTGTAAGACAGGGACTTATAGCACAATCCTGATTTTTTAGGATTCGCTTCTGTGGCGCCTCACTGCACCGCTGTGAGCCTGCTGTTTCTCTGCCCCCGCAACAGACAAACAATCTTACACAGATGCGGCAATCACGCTTTGGGGCACACTTTAGCGTGACCTTCCCCTTTGGGTGGGGGCGTTATTGTGATTGGGGGGGGGATCCCAAAAGAGTTCAGAAACCTCACAATATGAAGAAGAAGAAAAGGATGATTCAGCTTCTGATTGATAACCGTGCTGCCCACAACATGCTTCTGCATTTAGATAATGTTTGCATTGAATTCATCCCACCCAATTCAACAGCAGTGCTTCAGCCATTGGATTTGGGCATCATTCGCATCCTGAAAGTGTATTATCGCAAGGAGATGATGACAAAAATTCTCGTCAGCATAACTTGTAGACAGGAGAAGATTAAAATTAACGCGAAAGAAGCTATTAACATGATTGCAGAAACCTGGACGAAAGTTAAAGAAAGCACTATAGCTACAAATACACAAAAAAAAAAACGAAATTTTCATTACAAAATATTTTTTTAGGTCCCTGGAAGTTCATTGTAACAGAATTTTACCTGTATATTTGATTTAAATACAAAATTTATCCACGTACAGTAAAAACCTTTCCCATTCTACTGGAGTTTTATCAATATAGTTTACAAATATTTTAGGCTGTTGTATACCTGATTTTTCAGTATTCTTCCTGTTAACAACTTTGCCTTTTTAGACGTATCACTTAATACCGTTGTATTTGTTTCAAGGTGTATCATTTCTGAGGTCATAGAACTTTATTGCTTATGGCAAAGCAGATGTCTGCAGGTGACTGAGATTTTTTTTTACCTTTATTGCGCAGACATTTTGGTAGAACAGCATACGTCATTAGGACTAAAGCCAGCTGTATGGTTTATAACTGTGTTTAGGACCACTGTAAATTGTCATTGCCCTCCGGTGTCTGATTTTATGTTTCACGCCAAATATGGTTTGGCTCACAGTTTGATGGTGGTATTTTATTTTATGTCTGTTTATATAAGAATTCTTCTGGACAGCAACCTGCTGTTTCATCAAACAATTTTGCCCTAGTATAGAATTTCTGTAGTCTGTTAAGAGCATAATTTTTATCTTCACAACTTTTTTCTAGCATTGCACCAGGACTGTCATAAACCCCTCCTTTCCATCCCCTTTAAGTTTAAACATTAACAGTTTAGTGCTTAAAGCATTTTCCTCAAGGTGAATATCTGCTTTTGGAAAATGGCCTTTCCTGTATGAGTATATGCATATGGAGAAAGAAAATCAGACATTGCAGTTTAAACTACTTTTTTTATTTTTTATTGTGATGTGATTGATAACATTTTTATTTTTTGCCTCATCTCTTAGGCCTGTTAGGTTAAATTTTACCATTGTTGTTTCTTGTCCTAGTGTGTGGATATAAACACAGGAAACTTCAGTTTCTGTATTACATCATGCCTGAAGAAGGGGCCTGAGTTGCCTCGAAAGCTTGCATATTGTAATCTTTTTAGTTAGCCAATGAAAGGTGTTATTTTGCTTGGCTTTTCTCTATATTCATAATGGCTAACACGGTACGACACCCTAGTACTTCAGACATACAAGACACTGAAATGTACCGATACTACATGGAATTGAGGACCCGGTGGAAGAAACTGGCACACATCGACAGCGACATCTTCTTCTTAACAAAATGCAAAAAGGAAAATCTTATCCCGAAAGGCATCATGATAAGGAATCCAACCATACGCACTTATAATACTCGGTTTGCAGAGCAACTTTGTTTTAGAACATCTGCAAGGATAAGAAACCACTTAATCCAAATTTTCTACAACATCAAGAAGAAAACGCAAAGAGAGATCCAAGACCTCATCCTGCTCCTTGGAAATGACAGTCAGGAGATAGTAACGGAGCTCCATCTCTATTACAAAAGACTCCAGAAACTCCTTATTGTCAACAAAAAAAAAAGCTGCATAGATTACGAGAGAAAGAGGGACACTTAATAGCAAAAAACAAATAGCAACAGACCTGCATTGTTAATCTCTCCTCATACACACCAAATGAAGCACAGATTTCAGTACTTACAAAGGGACTCTCATATTGTCCTGCAAAGCCCATTGACAACATCAGACTCTGCAGTGATATAGAAGAATTCTTCAGAAAACTCAGACTAAAAGAATTTTTCCACAAGAAAGAAAACGGTAACACACAGGAACCAATAACAAGCAGTTACAACAACCTCACCAGTAAATCCACATGGACACCTGAAGCTGGCAGAAACTCCACCCTGGATAATTATATAGACTGCTTCCGACAGAGAGTGAAAACAGGGATCTTAAACAGGCAGCAAAATCGGATAGAAAACATTACTGGGGAAGAGCAGAGAGCCATACATTCACTAAGGGAAAATACAGAAATCATTATCAAACCAGCAGGCAAAGGGGTTCTTTAGTCATCATGAACACATCAGATTATATACAGGAGGCACAAAGACAATTGTCCAATACTATGCATTATTACAAACTGCAAGAAGACCCAACAGATCTCTACAAAAAGGAACTAAAAAGATAGTAAGTAACTTTCCTCTGGACATGGGTTTACTTCTACATGCTTCCTAAAATCCACAAAGAAGGGAGCCCAGGAAGGCCTATCATCTCAGGAATTGGCTCCCTTACAGAAAAGGTCTCAGGTTGGGTGGAACACATTCTTAAACCCCTCACCCACAACACAACCAGCTACATCCAGGACACCACTGACTTCTTAAAAAAACTGTCTGCTTTAGGCCCCTTACCTGAGGGAACCTTACTGGCCACAATGGATGTTGAGGCCTTGTACACAAACATACCCCATGATGATGGCATATTGGCACGTGAAACGTACCTCAGACAACATGATTTACCCACAAAGTCAGTAATAGAAATGATAAAATTCACTCTGACACATAATCTATTCTCTTTTGGACAAGATTGCTATTTGCAACAAATGGGGACTGCAATGGGCTGTCGGTTTGCACCTCACTATGCAAACCTATTTATGGCAAAATTGGAGGAAGATTTCATGTCAATGTGCATCTTAAAACCAATGTTATATCTCCGTTACATAGATGACATCTTAATAATCTGGACTGCCAGTGAGAATGACCTCCTCCATTTTCATAACGAATATAATTCTTCTCACCCCAACATAAAGCTGAAGCTGAATTACTCAAAAACAGAAGTCAGCTTCCTTGACACCACTGTCCAACTGAAAAACAACACCCTTGTAACTTCTGTTTTTCACAAACCAACAGACAGACGGACCTACCTAAGAAGTGACAGCTTCCACCCCAAGCATATAAGGCGCTCCATTATTTTTAGCCAAGCAATACATTACAATCGTATTTGCTCAGACCCGACAGACCGGGATCAACAACTGCAGGAGCTCAGACAAGATTTCATTAGACAAGGTTACACCCCCAAAACAACAGACACTCAAATAAGAAGAGCTACTGCCATACCTAGAGACAACCTTCTGGAATATAAAAACAAAGACAACAAGAACCGCATCCCCCTTGTTGTCACCTAGAACCCACATCTTGAAACACTTCGAAAAATTATAAAAGAACTTTAGCCAATACTAAACAACGACCAAACACTGAAAAATGTATTTCCTGAAACTCCCCTCCTGGCATACAGACAACCACCAAACCTTCAGCAACTAATTGTCCAAAGCTCCCTAAATGAACCGACAGAAAATGGCACATCTCCCTGCCTACAGAAAAGATGTAAAACATGTGCCCACATCTACAATACAGACCATATAGTTATACCAAACTGCCGACTTGAACATCACATAAAGGGATCATTTTCCTGCAGATCATCTAATGTTGTCTACCTAATTCTCTGCCTGAAATGTCCTGACACTGCACTCTATGTGAAAGAAACTGGACAAACACTCTGCCAGAGAATGAATTTGCACAGATTCCACATTAAACATGGCAACACAGATGTTCCTGTAGCGGCCCACTTCAACAGCCATGAACACTGTGAGAGGAACTTTTTTCCTTGATTCTGGTTTTAATTCCATCTGAATTCCAGCCAAATAATGATTTCTATGAATAAAAACCTTTACACAATGGAAACAGCGTAACACTGGAAATCCCTTAATGGTGAAATTTTACATGATCTGATTGTGCACTGTGTTTATTTTTTATTTTGGTGCAGGTATTTAGTGAAAAATGATTTTACTTTGATACATTTATATTGAGCCTTTTTCCAGGTTAACTGAGCCAGAGTACACATCAGGATCATGTGGCTAATGTAATCATAAGACCATCAGTGCTACCATCAGTTTTATATTTTTGTCCCAGTTTGTTTAAGAAGGTAATAATAATAATTTATTTTATTTATAGGCAATTTCAAGGCACACAAGAACACCTTAAGAGCACATTAATAACAACAGTCACAGCATAAAATTAATAAAACATTACAGTACAATAAAACCAGGATAAATACAATAATAAAATTGAATTAAAATTCATCAGCTAAAATTATCAGACAGAATAAGCCAGCTTGAAAATATGTGTTTTAAGATAAGATTTAAAGGTAGGAAGAGAGTCAATATTACGAATGTTTTGTGGGAGAGAGTTGCAGAGGCAAGGGCCACTCGACTGAAAGCTCTAAACCCCATGGTAATCAAGTGAGCAGGAGGTATAATAAGATTGATAGAGGAAGAAGATCTAAGGATACGAGAAGGAATGGCGATGTGAAGAAGATCAGAAAGATAAGGACGTGCCAAGTTATGAAGGGTCTTGTAAGTAATAAGCAGAATCTTAAAATCAATGTGATATTTAATAGGCAATTAGTGTTGCATATTATATAATTTTTGCTGCAGACAAAGCATCCTTATAGACACACATGTGTTCATCATACATATTCTTACAGTCATCAAAGCTCGTCTTTTTATAAAGGCATTCCAAACGTCGGCACTTAGCTTTAAATTGGCGAACTTCTTTGGTTATCCAGGGGGCAGAGTGGATGAAAGAGACAATCTGCGTTTTCAGAGGAGCATGATTGTCTAAAAGGCTGCATAGTCCATTGTTATAGTGTAAAACTAGTTCATCTGTGGTAAATAATTTGTCATTACTGGGCAGACTGTCGACTCCACTGGAGAAGGCAATTAAATCAATATTCTTAATATTGCGAAATGAGATAGAATGGAAAAGATTTGATTTACAGAATATTAAGTCGATATCAAAAGACACCAGTTTGTGATCAGATATCGACAGGTCAGATGTTATACAATTATAAGGAATAACACCAGAGCAACAAGTAAAATCAAGAATATGGCCTTTAGAGTGAGTAGGACCGATACTATCGAGGCAAAATATAGAATCCCTCGTAAGATTATCAATAAGTGTGTCCATATGTATATTAACATCACCCAACAAAATAACATTAGGGGACCTAGAACAAAGAGAATTTACAAACTCAGACAGTTCATTTAAAAAGTCCTTATTCAACTTGGACGGTCAATAAATAGTGACAAGCTTAGGGGGAGTTGGTACATTGATTTGCAAGACAATGGATTCAAACAAGGCATACTGAGGCACAGTTTTAGAGCATATTTTCAACTCCACGCTGTAGATTATCATGACATCTCCACCACGATCAGAGGCATGGGGTTTGCAAATATAAATAAACCAAGGATGAACAGCATGATTAAGCTGTGAAAAATCACTTGGTTTCTTCCAGGTCTCAGTAAAGCAAAAGAAATCAAACTTACGGTCCGTTCACAAATCATAGGGTATAAGCCCCTTACTGATGAGTGAATGGACTTTGAATAGCCCAATGGCAAGTTTGATTTTCCCATGTGTTGCTATAGCCGACCTCGTCAGGTTAGCTAGCACACTAAGAACAGCAGTCCGTCCGGATCTCCGTGAAGTTTGAGCAAAAAACAGACCAAAAAGACCGTACTGGTCTTTAATAGTTGGTCATAATAGCTGAAGTTATGTCGAGAACCACGGTGAATGTATTTCCGACGGGAGAGATGGAGAATATCCCGGTGATGGCACAACGCTGAAGGTGGTTCAGACGGGTGACATCAAAGTCAAAGAAGCTGTGCTGCCATATACAGATCTAATTATGGAACTTTTAATGCAATGCAGGAAAACAATACAAGACAAAAGAATTGTTCGAAATATCTTGTAATAAACACTCTTACATTGAATTAATTCACTGATTTTCCATATAATGTCCCACTTGTTCTCCATTCAGTTGGATACAGGCTCAGAGTCTTCTGGCAACAGCATTACATGCATCTTGGCACATTTGCAGAGGAACTTTCCTGAACTCCTCAACAATCGCCAGGCACAGATCTTCCAGACTGTCAATAGGATGCGTGTAGACCTTGTCCTTAAGATATCCCCAAAGAAAAAAATCTGGTGGGGTAAGGTCAGGCGACCGTGGAGGCCATTCAACAGGCCGTCGATATCCTAAACACCGGTTTGGAAACTGTTGGTCAAGGAAGTTTCTCACATTTATCACAAAGTGAGGTAGAGCCCCATCCTTTTGCCATTACATATGGTCGAAGTTCTCTCTGTTCTGCAGTTCTGGGATGACATCATTCACAAGCAGGTTGAGGTACCTGTGACATTTCCTTACGGGCCAGTGATACCATCGTAAGACACACCAGCCCATACCATCACTCCCAGGGACGTGTTTGACTTAAATTGGTAATGTGGGGGTTGTCTGAGCGTCAAAAGACACACTTGTGTCTGTTGACTGAGCCAGACGTGTGGAAAATGGCCTCATCAGTCCACACCACATTTCGAGCCAGTTCCGGATCCTCCTCCAGTCTTGCCAGCCATGCTTCCGAAAATTCAGTCCTCCTGTTGAAGTCGTCCTCGTTGACAGCATGAAGAGGTCGTGGATGGTAGGGCGTATGTTTTAATTTCATGCAACATCCTCAGCACACTGGTTTTACCAATGTTCAGCTTTGCAGACAATCGTCTGGATGACTTTGATTTATGCGGGGACGAGTACAGTTCAGTGCGAAGACTATTCTTCATGTCGTCAGTTCGCACACTTCTCGATGAACTGGGATTTTTAGGGTGATTGGCGCTACCAGTCCAGTCAAACATTTCGTTGATTTGGGAGATCGTGTTCCTATGCGCTGCAGGCGGTCCAAATTTCTCCAACATCCTGCATTGCACCTTGAAAATATTGCCCGTTATTGAGAAAAGGCGAACACATCGCACCCGCTGTTCAACTGACAACCATCTCCGTGCCATTTTGGAATGCAGGGTAGGTGCTGCCATCTATTGGCAACAAAAATACATTTTTGTGAATTTTCAATGTAATAAACTTAATAAGTTATAGTGTAATTAAAATTGCATAATTAGATCTGGACCACCCTTTACTTGTAAATCAGTGTCACTGGATAAAGCACTAAAAAACGGACAATCCAAGCAAACATGCTCCCAAGATGCAGCTTGTCAATCCGTACCATGGATTCCAGCTGAAGAAAGCAGATTGGCAGCAACCTGGTACATACAGCAGAGAAGTGGCAGCCAGTAGCACCAGCATTCGCTTGTTCGCTGCCTGTACAGGCGTTGGATGTAGGTTAATTTTTATGGAAATTGGAATAGGAATTTTTTGGGTGCTGCATTTCTTGCTGTGTCTTGTGTATGTCATTAATTTCCAGTAAATCTTAGATGATCTAGGTGAGATTTACAGAGTGTGAAGTGTTACTGTCAGCTCAGTTTAATCACAGTTCCATTAAATACTATCTAAACAGCAGTTCTATAAAGTAAAATATTAAAGCCTTCAGTTAATGTGAAAAACAGTCTCCATATGCCTATGCCAGTGTACCATATTTATTACTTTTTCTTACACTTCAAAATTGTATTTGTACCATTTGGACCATTCCATAGTTTAGGGGCCCTGTACCTAAAAGCATAACCTCCCACTGTTATTTTATTAATCCTTGGTATCGGAAGCAGATCTTAATGTGCACTCTGGTTTGTAGGTAAAGATAAGTAAGCCGGACCTTGGCCATTTAAGGCTTTATATGTTAAAAGGGGGATTTTGAAATCTGCCCTTAACTTGACCAGGAGCCAGTGTAGAGATGTATTATCTGGTGTTATGTGTTCATAATTTCTTGTTCTTGTAATAATTCTTGCAGCAGCATTTTGTATTAACTGGATGCTGTATAAAGAACAATTTGAACATCTAGTGAACACCACATTGCAGTAGTCAATCCTACTAGAAATAAATGCATGAATTAATTTCTCAGAATCCTGCTTATTTAGAAAATGCCTTAATTTCCCAACATATTTAAGATGGAAGATACATGATGTAGACAAATTTGTCATGTGCGCAAACTAACACAACTAATTAAAGACAACATTTGAGAAACTTAATTTGGTCTAAAAGAAAGGTATAATAGGGTCTCATCTGCATATGAGTGAAAATTAACATTGTTTTCTAATAATAGATCCCAGTGGAAGCATGTAAAGTGAAAACAGTAAAGATTCCAGTACTGAGCCTTGTGGGAAACCATAACTCATTTCTTCGTGTAAAAATGGAGTACTGTCGGCACATTTCTGTATGTACTGGAATTGATGTGAAAAATAAGAGTTAAACCAGGCAAGGACATTTCCTGTAAGCCGAACATCATTTTCTAGCCTGTGAGGTAAAATAGAATGGTCAATTTTGTCAAATGTCATGCTTAAGTCTAACAACAGAGGATGTCAGAATGTTGTTTACAGCATGTGTTAGTGCCATTTCTATACTATGACCAGTGTGGAAGCCATACTGGAATTTCTCAAATAAATTATGATGCATAAGGTGTGACTGAAACTGATTGGCAACTATTTTTTCGAGTATTTTAAAGAGAAAGGGTAAATTTGAAATGGGTCTATAATTATTAAGTACTGTGACAGATTAGGAGCTTTCTCGACCCCTTGAACCCTCAGACCACTCGTCAGACACCAGGTAAAAGTCCAATAATAAGATTTATTATAATAATAAAGTGCACAAAGCACGGTCCTCTCCACAATTCTCAATAACCAAATACACAATTCTCAAATAAACCAATCCTCCACTCCCAAACGCCTAGCCACCCTGCCTCCCAACTCAGCTCGTCCGTCTGGGATTTACCAGAGTCCTTTATAGTCCTTGACCCGGAAGTGTTTGTCCCTCAGTCCATGTGACTTTCTATCACTTCCGGGTCAGGTAAAAACTCCTTTTCTTCATCCCGGAAACACGTCATTTCTTCTGTCCATGTGACTGGGACGTACTTCCAGAGTGTAGGGAAAATAGTCCCTGGGCCTCCCTGGAGCAACTTCTGGCAGCCCCCATGGCATCCACCAGGGCAGTGCATTAAAAGTCCACTGTCCATAATTCCCTGCTGGCATTCAAGGCATCTCCATGCTGCAAGGAGGGCTCCATCTGGTGGCCTGGGGGTATTGGCTGGGTTGAACGGCCGGCCATGTACCATAGTACATGTGGGCCTACGTCTGACTTTTTAAGTAATAGTTTGATAACTGACACTTTTAGTGCATCAGGTACTGTGCTATGCAATTATGAACTATCAATAGTGTTAAGAATAGGTGCTGCAAGAATATCCATTGTGTTCTTTACTAGTTTGGTTGGCACTAGATCTAGGGAACAAGTAGTAGGTTTCATATTAGAAAGTTAAGACTTCCTGGATTAAAATTTCTAAAGTGCTGAATGCAAGGTGTTACAGGGACGTCTGCCAAGCTAGTATAAGGTTTGCACTGTGATGCTGAAATCTGGGATCTTAAATTTTTAATTTTCTCATTAAAGAAGTTCATAATGTCTGTACTGCTAATGCCTGGTATTTTGCAAAGTAGATCTGAATTCCTATTTATTAAATTAGCCACTGTTCTAAACAGTAGCCTAGGATTATTACTATTGATATCTATTATTTTAGATAGTAGTCTGATCGAGTTTTTAAGAGAGCTTTTTTTATATTTTTAACACTCTTGTCCATGCAATTTAAAAGACCTGCAGCTCTGTTGTTTTCAATCTGCGCTCCAATTTTCGACACTCAAATTTAAATGCTTGAGTGTTCTCATTAAACCAGGGAGAGTTTCTATGTGCTTTGATCACTTTTGTTTAAAGGGGAGCCACTGCGTCCAGAGCATCTCTCAAGGTCACATTGTAATGTGATGTTAGCTGAAATTGTTTTCGTGGTTACATTTGATGTTAACTGATCTAAATGGTTTTCCACAATTACACTTGACTTACTCAAAGTATCTATAAATTTTGAAGCAGAATTACAGTCTAGATGTCGCACTGTCTTTGTTTTACTCTGTGAATGTATTGGTAAGGGCAGAACCAAATCAAACATAATTAAATAGTGATTAAAATAACTTTATTTAATTTAATGGAGTAATATTTAAATTTAGAATTTAAACTTTGTATGTTATAATTAAATCTAATTTGTGGTTATGATTATGAGTTGGACCTTTAACAATCTGACAAAATCCTACTGAATTTAATAAATAAATAAAACATTTGCTAAAACTGGCAGTTTCCACATCAATGTGTATGTTAAAATCCCAAATCAACACTACGTGATCCTAATTTATAGCCAAATCACATAAAATTCAATCATGAACAATGAATATGGCCCTAGTGGTCTGAAGACTAGCACTACAATTGTGTTGGAATCTGTTTTAATATTTAAAATTAATGCCTCAAAGGATGTGAAGTCACCTAAATTTTTAGAAGTGATTTGCATTTGGTCACAATGAATTATTTCAAGGCCTCCTACTCGACCAGAATCTTTAGATTTATGAAGGAATGAGTACTGCATATACTCACGTATAAGTCGGGTCTTGAAACCCAAAAAAATCAATCATAAAATCAGACCCCAACTTATACGCCTGTTCAAAAATGTGACACTTAAATGTTTGTTTGGTTTTTTTTTTTGACATCTTTTTGCCTCTACCAATCTTGTATCACTTTCTCAGATGCATAGAATTTTGTTGCAGCAGCGGTTACCGATTTCTTTAGCCACTTCAATGACGTTTAATTTAAAACCAGCTTCATATTTTCTTCTGATCGCAAACTCCATCGTAGATAAGGGATGCTGTTATGATAAAGGTGTATGAGGATGTGCGATACAGAAAACACAAAACAGTGCAAATGTTGCTTCGGAATAGTTTGGGTATTACCGTGTGGTCACCTAGGCACAATAGAGTGAAGAGAGGTCAGGAGCATGCGCTGATACAGCGTATTGCCACACCCACATAGAAAAAAAGGCAGTGTGCTCTGTGTTTACTCTCTCAGGTGGACATTAGCATATCATAATCTCTTGGACCAATTGTGTGAGTTTTCTGCATTTGACTTATACGACCAACATTATAAAATGCCACAAAGTATACGATAAAATCAAGTCCTGACTTATCCGCGAGTATATACGGTATCTATCTGGCCTCAGCTAGGGGAACAGTGTCAGATTTACCAGGCCAGGTTTCAGTGAGAAGACACAGATCAGATTTTGTATCATTTACCAAAACAGCTTTTTTTCCAAGAGAGTGAATGTTCAATAAGCAGCATTTTAAACTGCATACTTCTTTCTGAACTGGTGATGTATTTTTTGTTTTAATTTGAACTAAGTTTCTATTACAAGTGCCCCTGGTGGAATGTCTGGTTGTATCTTTTGGTCTAATTATACACAGTATTTTTTGATTATCAATTCATTTAAGATCTTCATCAAGACTAAATTTACTTGATGCCCCACAACAGGGATTATGGGTAACAGCTTCAGGATAATAACAGGTAGGATAAACAACAGCCTGTGATTTAAGATCACATGACTGTGGCCCGGATGGTGCTCTAATCAGTCAGCCAGGCAGTTTTGCTGCCATATTTTGGGATAATACAAAAGATCCTCTCCAGTTAGGATGAAGACCATCTCTTTTGAAAAATCGAGGCCTTTCCCAAATATCATCCCCATTGTTCACAAAGGCTATGCTTTTATTTACACACCAGGTTTCTAGCCAGCAGTGAAAGAAACGTAATCTGCTATAAATCACATCCCCTCTATATAATCTTGGTAAATGGCCAAATACAATTAAATTCTGACATTTTCTTTTAGCTTTGGTGCATAGAGAGATGAAGTTCCCCGTTAATACCTCAGATTGCTGTAAATTAATATCATTAGTGCCGATATGCACCAATAAGGTAGATACTTCATCATCGCCAATACAATCCAGTGTAGCCTCTATGTCAGGAATCTTCGCCCCGGGAGGCATTTAACATTAACTGCTGGTTTAACATAGTTTGGAATTCTAACATTCCTCACTATGTAATTGCCAATTATAAGCACTTTGTTGTTCTTAGGATCCACAGGCGCGCTGCAGAGTGCTGAGAATCTGTTCTAGGTCCGAATTGGTGACCTGGGTGCCATGGGACTAAATTTTGGCTTCTTATGCTCCGATCTTACTATTACCTACTCATCCTGTGGCTGAATTGGTGCTGCTGATTTCACTGACTACAGGGGTGCTGCTGATTTCAGCTGCACACTGACTACAGTGGAACCTGGAGAAACTGAACCCAAATCAGAGGTAGCCAAATTATCTAAACAAACCAAATTGATCCAGTTTTAGGTTTGCCTAATTGCTATCAGGTTCCTAACGTGGTCCTCCAATTTGCGTGTTTTCCCAACCAACTCTAAATTAATAAACACTTTTGGCAGGTGAAGCTGTCTATATTGTCAACCGGAAAACCTGAACTGTATGTACAGTGCATCCGGAAAGTATTCACAGCGCATTACTTTTTCCACATTTTGTTATGTTACAGCCTTATTCCAAAGCACCTCTCAAGCTCCATCAGGTTGGATGGGAAGCGTCGGTGCACAGCCATTTTAAGATCTCTCCAGAGATGTTCAATCGGATTCACGTCTGGGCTCTGGCTGGGCCACTCAAGGACATTCACAGAGTTGTCCTGAAGCAACTCCTTTGATATCTTGGCTGTGTGCTTAGGGTCGTTGTCCTGCTGAAAGATGAACCGTCGCCCTAGTCTGAGGTCAAGAGCGCTCTGGAGCAGGTTTTCATCCAGTATGTCTCTGTACATTACTGCAGTCATCTTTCCCTTTATCCTGACTAGTCTCCCAGTTCCAGCCGCTGAAAAACATTTCCACAGCATGATGCTGCCACCACCATGCTTCACTGTAGAGATGGTATTGGCCTGGTGATGAGCGGTGCCTGGTTTCCTCCAAACGTGACGCCTGGCATTCACACCAAAGAGTTCAATCTTTGTCTCATCAGACCAGAGAATTTTGTTTCTCATAGTTTGAGAGTCCTTCAGGTGCCTTTTGGCAAACTTCAGGTGGGCTGCCATGTGCCTTTTACTAAGGAGTGGCTTCCGTCTGGCCACTCTACCATACAGGCCTGATTGGTGGATTACTGCAGAGATGCTTGTCCTTCTGGAAGGTTCTCCTCTCTCCACAGAGGACCTCTGGAGCTCTGACAGAGTGACCATCGGGTTCTTGGTCACCTCCCTGTCTAAGGCCCTTCTCCCCCGATTACTCAGTTTAGATGACCGGTCAGCTCTAGAAGAGTCCTGGTGGTTTCAAACTTCTTCCACTTATGGATGATGGAGGCCACTGTGCTCATTGGGACCTTAAAAGCAGCAGAAATTTTTCTGTAACCTTCCCCAGATTTGTGCCTCAAGACAATCCTGTCTCGGAGGTCTACAGACAATTCCTTTGACTTCATGCTTGGTTTGTGCTCTGACATGAACTGTCAACTGTGTGACCTTATATAGACAGGTGTGTGACTTTCCAAATCATGTCCAATCAACTGAATTTACCACAGGTGGACTCCAGTTAAGCTGTAGAAACATCTCAAGGATGATCAGGGGAAACAGGATGCACCTGAGCTCAATTTTGAGCTTCATGGCAAAGGCTGTGAATACTTATGTACATGTGATTTCTCAGTTTTTTTATTTTTAATAAATTTGCAAATACCTCAAGTAAACTTTTTTCACATTGTCATTATGGAGTGTTGTGTGTAGAATTCTGAGGAAAAAAATGAACTTAATCCATTTTGGAATAAGGCTGTAACATAACAAAATGTGGAAAAAGTGATGCGCTGTGAATACTTTCTGGATGCACTGTACATGCTGCAGGACACACAATATATAAAGGTGCCCTCAACAGGCAGAGAACAGATGGAACTTAGTTTAGCGATGTTACTGTTTCTACAGTAACTTTGGTGTTTTCGGCACTTTCCAAGCTGAATCACTAGGATTCTGTTGGCTTTAAGTTTCCACGACTCGTTGGATGGTTGACTTTGATTTCTCCTCATCGGATGTTGGCTTTACTGTACTTATACTTACTTGGGTGTTTGAGATGAGGAGCATGCATGTGGGAGACGCCACTGCTCTGTGCCTCCACTCAGTGCTGCTCAGAAGAGGTGGGACCTGAGAGAGAGAATGAGAGAACTCAAGTCATTATTTATGACATCTCTTTTTACACTTTATAGCTAACAACCTAAAAAAATGGTCATTTCATACATGGAAGATTATGAAACATGACTTTAGGAAAGTTTAGTGTACCGTCAATATTGGAATTTGTAATTAGATGTTACACTTGTGAATGAATAAAAGCTTATTTAAGGTATATATACCTTGACCTTGTTTAACTGGTAATAAACCATCTAGATTTTTTTCATTATTTTGTTTCAATAATTAATTTAAGCACACATCTCTGTTTACATAAAGTATACATACACTATATAAGCAAACTCAAACGTGCCTAGCTTTCCATTTTGTACTGTCCCATCCACTGTAAGATCTGATACAGATAATGTCACTTGATCTGACAGTGCTAGATTTTACTGCCATCTAAAAAACTGTCAAAGTTGCTGAGAATGTATATAGCAATTAAAACAATAACAAACCACATCTTTATTTAATTTGTTGGAAGAACTGTTTTATAAATACAGTAGCTGGGTAAATTAGAAGTGGTGATGTTTGGTTTCTTTTTCAAACACACTTAATTCAGTTTAGTGTCACAAAAGGCTGGAATCTAATTTAGCAGAAGTGGCAGCAAGGCAGAAAACAGCCCTGAACACAGTCCCAGTCCATTTCAGGGCTTTTTTATTCACACATCTTTATACACACACGGCCAGTTTGGAAGAGCCATTCAATTTAACCTTCACATCTTTAGAGAAGTGGGAGGAAAAAAAAAGTACCTAGAGTTAAACCCACATGAACACAGAGGAAAATGTGTATGCACCTCGGAGACAACAGTTGGGCATAAGATTCAATGCAAATATGGATACACTAGACATTAAGCCCGTTACAATAACGGGCGCTAGAACAGTAGTGCATAAACATTAGTAGGAACAGTCTATATTAAATGGCAAGGGACCTTGTATGTGGCTGTAATATGTGTCACTGTATTGTGTGCCTTTAATTTTCTCTCTCAGTAATACTGGTTTGTATTTCCGTAAAATGCCTGTAATTTTGTCTGACAGTAACACAGTGGAACCTCGGTTCATGACCATAATTCATTCCAAAACTCTGGTTGTAACCCAATTTGGTTGTGAACCGAAGTAATTTCCCCCCAGAGGATTGTATGTAAATACAATTAATCCATTCCAGACTGTAAATATATATTTTTTTAAGTTTTTAAGCACAAATATAGCTAACTATACCATTGAATGCACAGCGTAATAGTAAACTAAATGTAAAAACATTGAATAACACTAAGAAAACCTTGAACAACAGAGAAAACTAACACTGCAAGGGTTCGCGCTATAGCCTTACGACCCGCTCGCTAAAAACACCTTTTTTAGTGAGTTTTAAGCACAGAGAAAAAAAAAAACATTTGAAAAATCCGTAATTTAATAAACAACCAAGAAAAGTAACATTGCCACAATGCACGCGCACGCCTGTGTGTGTGTGTGTCTGTGTGTGTGTGTGTGTGTCTCTCTCTCGTGGGCCTGCGTGTGTGTGTGTGTATATATCTCTCGCGTGTGTGTCTCTCTTAAGTGCGTGCCTCTGCGTCTGTCTGTGTATGTGTATGTGTGTGTGTGTCTGTTTCTTTCGCGCCTGTGTGTGTCTGTCTAACGCGCACCTCTGTGTCTGTCTGTCTGTCTGTGTGTGTGTCTCTCTCGCGCCTATGTGTGTCTGTCTGGTGCGCGTCTCTGTCTCACGCCTGTGTGTGTCTGTCTTGCGCGCGCCTCTGTGTGTGTGTGTGT
>JANRMT010028174.1:139739761-139770408 GCA_026402145.1 Polypterus bichir lapradei
ATTCTATTCTAGAAACAACAATTTCATACTGTACTCACCATTTAATTTGACATCTTTGGGCTGCAGGAAGGGAGGAGGAGGAGAATGAAACGGAAGGTGGTTATTGTTTAGAAGGAGCCTCCTTATGCAAATGTTTTCTTTGTAAAATTGTCGAGATGGTGGATTTCGACATGCTGTACATATTAGCGAGATCGGTCTCACGAACAGCACTCTCATATTTTCACACAATTTCCATCTTCGTTTCGATTGTGATCGCTTTCGTTACTTCTCTTCCTTCCTTAGCAATTATGTGTCTTGCTTGCATGGTCTTAGTGAATTATATATATAGGTAAATCACTGCAATGACCGAAATTACATCCACAAACACAGGTATCTGGGCTCCGACTGACACTTACTAACGCTCTCGGTTGTTTGTTTACAATCGCGCAAGCGGATACACGTGACCGCATTCAGGTCGTAATGCAAGATGTTGGTCGTAAATCAAAACAACGGTATTTTATTTTAAACTTCCTGATAATTTATTATAAATTTTATTAATAAAATCAACAACTAAAACTCTTTTTTGAATAAATTCTTTATTTAATTTAAAGTACCGGCATGCAAAGTTACTTCTTCATCTGAAAGATGGCGCTGTGGTTTCATCATTAATTACTTCTGTATTCATCGGCAAAACCGGCATTGCACTGGAAATCTTGAATTTGAAACGATACTCGTTGTATAAGCTGACCCCCAAACTCCAAGCCAAAAATCTAGGACGAAATTTTCGGTTTATATTCCAGAATCTACAGTAACCTTAATAGATTACAATTTGCAGTGTTTTGGAGGCTCGTAACTGCAAAGACCAAAACTGTTAAATTTAACTTTGGTAGAGCAAATTTGGAGCAAATGCAGCAAAGTGTAACGGGAGTGGCCTGGAATAAGCTTTTAAGTGTGGAGACAGTCAAGGAACAGGTTTAAAAATATTTTACACGTAATTCAGGATTGGTACATCCAAAAACTAGAATTAGTTGGAGAAAAACACTCTGCAGTGGGTTAATAAAGTATTGAAAAAGAAGCTGCAAAGGAAATATCTATTATATAAGGTATTTAATACTTAACTCAATAAATCGTAGCTCACATGACAGTAACCATTAAGAAGGATATTAGGGAAGCTAAAAGGCAAATAGAAAGGAATAACTCAGATAAAGGTGAAAGATGACCAAAAATGATTCTTTCAATATTTTAGTAGTAAAGAACAATCAAGGAGGAGGAGGAGAGCATTTTGAGTAATAAAGGGGAATTTTAAAAATACAGTCAAATAGGAGATGCTCTAAACTTGCATTTATCTGAGATCGTCAAGTGTGAGGAAGTGGATAACCTATTAGCAGTAACAGGAACTGTGGAGGCACTGAATGATTTGGAAAGTGTAGAGAGAGACGTATTGCTCAGATTTAATAGACTGAAAGTAAACAAATCACCAGGGGCCTGATGCATAGAATTCACACTAAAACATGGCATATGGACAAAAGTGGAAATGTGCATACGCACAAAAAAATTCAGATGCAACTTTCTCACACTTCAGCTCCTTAAATCCCAGTCAGCGTGAAATGTAATGCATGTGCATGCCCCTGCCACCCCACCCCAACTCCTCCTAGAATTTCGTATGTATTTGAATATGTAAATCAATATAAATAGCTCTTTCAGTTGAGTCTTTTGTTAAAAGACAATGGCTAAAGCACATATAAAAAAGAATTTCACCAAATGTGAAGTGGAGGTCCTCCTCAATGAATTGGAAGCAAGGAAAATGTACTTTTTGGTGGCTTAGGCAGTGGTATGAGCAACAGAAGGAATTTGATGGAATGACACTCAAAAGTTCAATTTCAGAAAGTCACACAGTGCCCAAAATAAAAAAAGAAGTGGTCACATGTCAGAGTTGACGTGAAAACGCTAGTCCTAGCTCACCGTCTGAGTGTCATACAGAAGCGTATTAGGAAAAAAAATTAGGGACACAGTGAAGAAAAAAAGGTTGAAATGTCGACTTTAATCTGAAAGTTTACTGTTGAATCTAATAGTTTATTTTGTCATTAAAGTAGAATTTTGTAAATTTCATCATAAAATCAATGTTTCATTTACTAGAGTTTTTCAAATCTCATCGTAACTGAAGTAGCACATTAAATGCTTTGTATTCTATGTGTTTTATGCATGTGAATCACTATGTGCTTCTTAAACAAGCATTCTCTTTCACAGACAGGAGTGCACAGGCACTGATTGCCACACAGAATACATTACATTCATGATATTACAGCTCTCTGATCATTTTAGAATAGTAAGATGTACACTTGATAATATTTTCATGATGAAACACGTTAAAGCATGTATTAAACATGTGGGCACGGTGTCTCAACGGTAGCAATGAGCTGGCACTCTGTCCAGGGATTGTTCTTGCCTTCCCCAGCTAGGAATCATTCTTGCCTCCCGCAAAATGTTTGCTTGGACACGCGTGACCCTGAATGGAATAATTAAATGCAGCAGTACTGTCTTTGTCAAAAGTACCAACCCCCAATTCCTGAACATCTGTTTTCTTTCTTCAAGTAACCAATCGCCACGCTCTGTAATAAATGTAAAACCAGCTATAAGCTTAGTATGCCGATTCTTCAAAACGTTTATAGGATATTGAAAATCCATCCATCTAGGGTTGCACCAGGCCCAGCAAGCATCAATGCGAGGCAGGAAGAATCCCTGGATGGGGTGCCAGCTTATCACTACCACTGGACCCTTACCTATTTAATTATTAACAGTATACTTTATTTAAATGAAGTTAATGATTTATCTGTAAAATGTAATATGCATACTTTAATGGATTTCATCATAAAAATGATATCAAGTATACATCCTAGCATTTACATCCTAGTATTCTAACAGCACATAGCTCCAAGAGGATAGTTCTTAGAAATCTAAATTGACTTAGAAGCCTGTCATCATCATCTGTAAATATGTGCTCTCTTCTATTGAATTGAACTGAGTTCCTTTATTGACATTATATGGTACAATGAGATTCAATATGCAAATCCTCCAAAAACTTATTTTCCTATAAAATGATAAAATAACAATATTATTAATATGATAAAAATATACAATATGAAAGCATAAGTACAATAAATGTGTACATACAGTGCAGATAGTTCATAAAGTGGCTCAGGTTGTGCATTGTTACAGTTATAGCGCAAGTTAGCAGTTAGGTACAGTGGAACCTCGGTTCACGACCATAATTCGTTCCAAAACTCTGGTCGTAAACCAAGTTGGTCGTGAACCAAAGCAATTTCCCCCATAGGATTGTATGTAAATACAATTAATCCGTTCCAGACCGTACGAACTGTATGTAAATATATATGTAAATATATGTAAAGATTAAGCACAAATATAGTTAATTACACCATAGAATGCACAGTGTAATAGTAAACTAATGTAAAAACATTGAATAACACTGACACAAAACACCCGGGCTCCCTGCTCAGCTACACGAGCAGGCTCTCTCTCTCTCTCTCTCTCTCTCTTTTAGCAGCATGCACTGGCTCTCTCTCTCTCTCTCTCAGCAGCACCACGTGCTTGGTCGCTCGCTCGCTCTCTGTCTCTCTCTCTCTCTCAACAGCACGCGCTCAGTCTCTTTCTCTCAGAACAGAGAGGAACATTTGAACAAATCCAAACTTTAATTTAAAAACCAACCACAAGCAACCAAAAAAGTACATTGCAGGAGATCACGCTATTAGCCTTACAGCCCGATTGCTGTAAACACTTTTTTTAAAATGAGTTTTAAGCACAGGGAAAAAAGGAACATTTGAAAAATCTGTAATTTAATAAACCACCAAGAAAAGTAACATTGCAACAAATTACGCTATGAACCACTCCATGTAAACACTTTTTTTTAATGAGTTTTAAGCACAGGGAAAAAAACGAACATTTGAAAAAAGAGAAAAGTAACATTGCAACAATTGACGCTACGAACTGAAAAATTAACTTTTGAAAAATCCGTAATACAAAAACCATAAACCACCAAGAAAACTAACCTTGCATGAGTCGAGTTCTGGCATGAAGTGAGGAGGAACTGGGTGGAGAGGAGGTTACAGTTTTGAGGGAGAGTTTGGCTCCGCGATGGAGGGATGTTTTCCTTCAGGTGTTTTCTCTCTTGTGATTTCTTGGGTTTATGGTGTTTTTAGCTGTTTAGCTGGTGGGAGCGAAAGCCTCATGCAGCCATTCCAAAAACAAAGTCCTTGTGACCCAACCCTTCGTGTTTGCTCTCCACATTACTGGCAGTCTGGCTTTGTTTACATTGTGCTGCTTGAAAGCACGAGGGTTCTCAAATTGGTAAATGAGTAAACTGGTAAACAGTTTTTCCACCTCTTCCAGCACTTGAAGCCTCTGCCTGGTTAATGCTGTAACTCCTTTTGCAACATCAGCTGCTTTAATAGATTCTTTCTGCTTTAGAATAGTCAAAATCGTAGGTTTTGACTTCTTGTACTCGGCGGCAAGATCAGTAACACGAACGCTATGCCCAAACTTTTCAATAATTTCTTTCTTTACTTCGATTTCAGTTTTCTTCAAAACTTTCTTCCCACCACTCTTCACTTGCTTAGAAGCCATGGTTAACTGCAAAAGCACACGAAATACTGTAGAGCACAAAGAGATCACAAGTAAAGCACGCACGTCTGACTGAGAACAATGAACAGGGAGCGGCTCAACACGTGCTTAAATACAGTAATCGGCGCGTATGAACAAGCAGGCCAGGCAGGCACGCACGTGCAGGCTCTCTCTCTCTCTCTCTCTCTCTCTTTCTCTCTCTCAGCAGCACACACCCTCCCCTCTCAGCAGCAGGCAGGCACGTCTGACCGAGAACAATGCAACACGTGCAGAAATCATCGGAGCGCACAAACCGAAAGGGAAACTGTCTTGTTCGTATACCGAATGTGTGGTCGTGAACCGAGGCAAAAGTTTGCCGAACATTTTGGTCGTGAACCGAGTTGTTCGTGAACCGAGGTTCCACTGTAATTATAAGTACAAACAGTTCTACCAGGAACACTTGTTTGACTGATTGAGTGCGTTTATAGCTCTTAGGATGAAACTGTTTCCGAGGATCAAGGTCCATGCAGGAAAGGCTCTAAAGTGTTTTCTGTATTGGAGAAGTTCAAATAGACTGTGGCATGGCTGAGTGGAATTCATGCAGATGCTGGTGGCTTTCCTTAGACAGCGTGTACTATAAATGTCCTCCAGGGCTGGAAGCTGTATCCCGATAATCCTCTGTGTTCTTGACACAACACGCAGTGCAGCTATGATACCACACACACATACAATGGGTTAAAATACTCTTGAGTGGTGCTCTGAGAGTAACAATGCTGAAACAGCTATGGTATTTGGAATAGTTTGTTCATTCCATGCAACCATTATATTGTTACAGAATGATTACAATCAGGTGAATTAAATTTGTAAACTATATGCAAATAATTTTAGTGTATTTAATAAATCACTAATATGAATCTGCAAAAAGGGAGACCACACAAAAACTATAGCACTGCTTTGATGCTGTGTACCACCAGTTTGCAAAAATGAGCAAAAAAGTGCATACAAAAGGGTGGAGGCCATGTGAATTTGCATGGCTTTATGCCAAGTTTAGTTTTTATACATAGCGATGTGAGCGTGGAGGTGGGCATATGCAATATTTTTGTGTGTACACATCATTTATACATGAGGCCCCAGGACCAGACAATATTTATCCTTCAGCTCTTGAGGAGGTCAGTGAGTCACTGCATATTGGGGAGATTCTGAAGGACTGAAAAATAGCGAATATTATCCAATTACATAAAAAGGGTGATTAGGCAGATCCAAGCAATTATAGGCCAGTAAGCTTAATGTGCACCATGAGTAAATTAATGGAAAGACTTATTAAGGAAAAGATTGAGCAACACATGGCAAGAACAGGAGTTTACTGAACAGTCAGCATAGGTTAAGAAGAGGGAGACTGTGTTTTACTAACAGGCTGGGAGTCTATGAGAAGCAACAAAAGAATACAATCAAAGTGGAGCATATGATATTATTTGATCTTGATTTCCAGAAGGCATTTGATAAGAGATGTTGGGCATCAAACTAAAAGAAGTGATAGCTCAGGATGTTTATAGATGGTTCCAAAATTGGCTCATACCCAAGAATCGGTGGGTTATGGTACAAGGAACCTTATCAGAATTGGGAGATGTTAAAAGTGGTGTTCCACAGGGGTCAGTGTTAAGGCCACTGTTATTTTTAATATACTGTATATAAATGATTTGGATAGGAATATAAATAACAGGCTGGTTAAATTTGCATTTGATACCAAACTAGGAAAATTCACAGGTATCCTAGCAAGCACTGAATCATTACAGAGGGACTTTGACAGCATATAGGCTTAAGCAGATTTATGGCAGTTGTGTTACACGTAAGAAGTTAAAATGTTAGGTTTGAATATGCTATGGGAGGTCTAGAAAATTGAAAGTACATCTTATGAAAAGGATTTCGAAGTCATAGTGGACTCATCACTATCTAGGCTATGAAAAAAAGACAGCAGTGTTGGAAAAAGTCCAGAGAAGAGTGACTGGGTTGATTCCAAGACTGCAGGGGATGTGTTGTGAGGAAGGATTAAAAGGGCTGAATGGCCTGTTCTCTTATCTAGATTGTTCTAATGTTCTGTATTTCATGTAAAGAATATAAGAAGAAAAGATCAGCACAGAATGAATTAAAGAAAAAAAAATCTGCAATTAAATCATAGGCAGTGAAGGCCTAAGCTTATGATCTTCCAACTGTTCTAATCAATTTTATAGCTATCTCTCAAAAAGTGATTGCAAAATCCAGTTGTGCATTTATGCATACTCTAGTGCATAGTGCTGGTCTGTATTAATGCATTTTATTTGTTGTTGTGGGCATTCTGTAAAATACCTTTCAGATTTAATCAAGTTTAATTTGTACTGCTGGTGTCCTTCTATCAATACAGTAAGAACCTATAACAATCCTTTGAGCTTTATATTAAAATCATCTTTGGCAGTTCTCTGTTTCTTTCAGTTTATTGCATTCTTTCTGTTAAGCAGCTTGTTTATAAGTTGCAAAAATAAATCTACATTTAAACAATCAAATTAATAATAATATTCATTATTCCCTTAAAATAAAAGAAAGTTGGTATAATTTGGATATTGACTCAGTGCGGATGCAAACACCATCAATATGGATTTATAGTAAAGTATGGCATATTTCTTTAGTAGTTGAACCCACAGAGCTTCTGAATACCTGCGCTTGTTGCTGTTTATCTTGATATATTGGTAATGCAGCATGATTTGCAGTTCTTTCCTTTACTGGTGTGGGTTTCAAAGAATTGCCCAACACTTATTTTGGATAACAAGTGTAACCACAATATGCATTTCAATTTGCGATAGGAAGCTTATGCCATTGCCTTGATGGTACAGTACAGGACCATAAATATTCCACTGAGATATAAGGCCATTATTCTTTTTTAAAATGAATGTATTTTCATTCTGGAACTGATTAGATGTTTTTTAAAATAAAACAATACTTACCCATCTGGTTAATATTTTAAAAATGTCAGCGATTCAGAATGTCAAATTCTGAATGTTTCCATACCATGTGGCTTTGATTAACATTTTACTAGTTGTCAGTGACTTTTTGTCTTCATCATGCTGAGAGTGTCTTTTCTAAAATGGTGAAGTCAAAAAAGAAATGCAAGGATTAAGTACAGACTCTGCTTAAATTAAAGTGAATGTGTTTAAAGCACTAAATTCTTTGTGTTTAAGTTAGGCCCTGTGTTCATTCCTAGTCTGCCACAGAACATTTTGTGGCAGATGTTTAATGAAGAAGAATGAAATATAGCCTAAAATCTTGCAAATTTCTCTCCTGAAACTTAAAGCACCAGAAGTCAATGCCAAAAGAAAACAAAACAGGAAGTTGTAACTAGAAGATTGATAAACAAAATTAATTTTCCACTAAAGATTTTTATCCACAACTCGGATAAACAAGAAGTCTTTAAGCTGTCCTTTATACCTGTAAACATAGGACATCACAGGTCATGACTTCTGGTTGCTCTGCACAGCTACATAGTGTGGACGAAAACTCAGACCAGACAGCAGGTGCGGTTATAAAGCAGCTTTATTTTTCAGAGTCACGGTGAGAAGAGTTTCAGAAAAGCAGACAATCAAATATACATGACAGCGTCAGGGCTCTTCTGAACCCCGTCTGTTGGGTGGGGTCCCGTTTTATACCCCTAGAATGCGTGATTTAATATCATTATAAAATGCAACAGTCACCATATTTATTATACACAATCCTTGAGCCCATTTAACGTCCCTTGTAAAACTTGATTTCTTGGCCCCTTTTGTTATGGCGTTCAGATGTAAGCTAAGGGAAAACGTGATAAGGCAGACTCATGCGTGGAATGCTCAGACCTTGAGTCCTTTGCACAAATATTTTTCTGTTTGCTAAAACAAAGCATGCTATTACATGGTTTTGTAAAGCTTACTTCTCAGATATGAATTAGTACAAGGGAACGAAGAGAACATTCGTCTTCCACATTCCCCCCTTTTTTAGCAAACAAAAAATATTTGATCAGGGAGAGTTGAGTAGGAAAGGGTAGGAGAGGGGGATGGAGTGGAGTGGGCGGAGGAGTGTGGGGTGGTTGTGCTGATCTGAAGCATTTTGTAAAAAGTAAGCCTTTGCCATAGAGGCAGTAAAATACTTGGATAAAATGTATCTTATCAAGGGAACAATACAGCAAGCTACAAACAGGAGAATGATTAAAACAACCGTAAGAGAGATGAAAACAGACTTAAGCCATTGGCCCCAGGACCCAAAAGTGGACATAAACTATTTGTCCCAAGGATTAGAAATGCCAGAATTAGTAGCTAGTTCATTGGAGAGAGCAGTCAAATCAGCTAAAGCACGGGTGATTGATCTATCAGGAGCTGTATTATTTGGGATATAAGTACAGCATGCATCACCAAACATAGCACAAACGCCTCCTTTCTCAGCCAAGAGCATATCTAAAGCCAATCGATTTTGCCAGGTCATGAGGGATGTTTTATCAAGTTGCTCATGGATACCTTCAACAGTTTCTTAGTAAAATTTAAGAATCGTTGTTGATTGTAATAGAGGTAGAGATAAAAAGGGCAAGTAGGCAAGGAAGGCCAGTAGGATCAGATATGTTAGAAAGATTGATTCACTTGTCTAGCCGAATATAATACCCATTGCAGCCAACGGTTCTGATCCCCATACCCAGTTTCAGTCGAAAAAGTGGAAGAAAAGGTGGAAATATTCATGACTTTTGAGGTTTGAACCAGGGGTAAGAGAGAGAGGTGTGTGTGTGGGGAAATAGGAGGTGTTAGTAACAGGGTTCTCAACCTTAATTTGAAATCTCCCTAGAGGATCTATTCCAGATACATATGCCCCTAAAATATAGGTTCCTGAATCATGTAAAGAAGGGTTCTTCAGAGTAATGATCAAAGGGTTACAATGGTATTCGGCACATTCATGAGGGGCATGTCCTTTTATAATAGAAAAACAATATTTCAGTCCATACTTCTGGGCCTTATAGGGTTGATAACCCCAGTCATCAGTTCCAGTATTAGCAAAAACCCAGTCCCACTTGTCACAGTTACTTCCGAATCCAGAGTTTGTAATAGTTACACAAACATGTTTGTCAGGTCCACTGGATTTGTCGATCAGTCCCACAGTCAATAATAGAACAGAAATCCACCTGAACTGATGTGGTGATTCCGAAAGGAAAAGTCGAGGTGACCAGAGCAGTTGACAAGGGGATGGAAAGACATAGTAGGACCACAATCAAGGGTGCCATCTTTTGCAATGTGAGATGTGAATCCAAGCAGGCAGTCCCTCAACTTTAACAGCGTGTGGTGTCGACAGCAGAACTTGAAACGGTCCTCTCCACCGAGGGTGATGCCAATGTTTCCTTCGAGTATCTCTAACCAGAATCCAGGTTCCTAATGGAATCGGGGAGTCCTTTGATGGAGGACTAGTTCTCCAGGCCTGATTCACCTGCTCGTGGACTTCCTTCAGAGAAGCTCGGAGACCTGTAAGACTGGAAAGAAAATCATTGTCCACAGTATGCAGTGTAACATTACCTATGACCATGCCGACTGGCATGGGCCGTCCGGTCAGAATTTCGAATGGCGACAGCCCTAACTGCTGATGTGTTCTTCCCCTTAATCCCATCAAGGCCAGAGGCAGAGCATCAGGCCAAGTTAAATTTGTTTGCTCACAGATTTTAGCCAATTTAGATTGCAAGGTACCATTGCATCGTTCCACAATACCTCCACTCTGGGGGTGGTATTTGCAATAATGATGCACATTTATCTGGAGCCAGGTGGTTAATTCATTTATAGCGGAATTTACAAAGTGTGTGCCATTATCAGTTTGTAATTTCTGCGGTATGCCCCATCTTGGAATGATTTCCTTTATCAAAGTTTTTGCCACAGTTTTGGCATCTGCATGTTTGGAAGGGAAAGCTTCCACCCATCAGGAGAACACATCAACAATTACTAAACAGTGTCGGTACCCCTTTGATGGTGTTAATTCAATGAAGTCCATTTGAAGGTGTTCGAATGGACTCATTGGGTTAGGTGTAATGACGGGACTTACCTGGGTGCCCTTTCCTACATTAAACTTTTGACATAATGCACAGCACCTGCAGAACTGCTCTGCATATGTAGAGAAACCTACAGCTTCACAATGTTTTTCAACATCTTGAACCATGGCATCTTTTCCAGCATGGTCTAGGCCATGGGCGATTTTTTCCATACCTGGAAAAGAAGCTTTAGGAAGGAAAGGTTTGTTAGTTTGCTTATGTTTTGAAGCACCCCAATAGTATGATGCAGCGAAAACTATGCTTCAATGTGGGGATGGTATTAAGAAGGTGGTGAGAAGTGCCTAGTCTTCATCAGATATAGTACTTGGAGTTCTGCTCAGAGAGTTCAATTGTTATACCATCAGATCATGGAATCTTTTTCTGATGCTCTCAGGGTCCTCAGAAAGCCATTTGACAGACTCTAAGTGGGCTGTCATATGCCTTTTACTTAAGAGTGGCTTCCATTTTGCCACTCTACCGTAAATACCTGATTGATGGTGAGCTGCTGAAGTGGCCTTCATTCCAACAGATTCTCCAATCCCACCGTAGGATTTCTGAAGCTTGTTTAGAGAGACTATTGGAGTATTGGTTACCTCCCTGACCAAGGCCCTTCTTGCCCAGCTACACAGTTTGGCTAAATGGCCAAGTCTAGGAAGAGTCCTGGTGGTCCCAAAATTGTTCAGTTTCACAGTTATTGAGGCCACTGTGCTTGTGCTTTAGAAATGGTTTTCTACCCTTGCCCTAATCTATGCCTCACCACAGTTTTATTTGAGAGGTTTATAGAGAGTTCCTTGAATTTAATGATTTAACTTTTGTCCTGACATGCAGTGTGATTTGTGGGACTTTACACACACAAGTATGTGCCTTTCTAAATGATGTCCAATCAATGTAGATCACCACAGGGGGTCTACAATCAAGTTCAAGGCAAATCTCAAGGATAGTTAAAGCAAACAAGATGCACTAGACCATAATTTGGAGTGCCGCAACAAATATTCTGAATACTTAGTGAGAGATTTCAGTTTTTGATCTTTAATAAATATGCAGAAAGTTATGAAAATAATGTTTTCACTTTGCCATAGTGAGTTATTGAGTGCAGATTGATGGGAAAAAATGACAAATGTATATATTTAAAATTAACTATACAACACTGCAAAGTGTGCAGACAGTGAAGGAGTCTGGATACTTTTTGAATCCAGTGTATACTTAAGTTGGTGAAAGTGTAAAGATTTCTTTTTGGTGATGCTGAAGTATTATAGAACTGTTGTTCTTTTTCAGTCCTTGAATGCCGAAGGTCATTATTGGCCTTTTAAGCTGAACACAGCATATGCTAAATGTAAGATTATATCCTGTTTATTAAGATTACTTTCACATGCTAGGTAGCATAATTTTTTTGTCTCCCCTACCAAGCATAATTGTGATGACAGGACAGTTTAAGGAAATGTTTGTCCATATATCAGGAATTGGTACGGATACATTGGTATCAAGTTTTTAATATGTCTTGATTCGATTAAATATTATACTGCATGGCAAAACATATGTATTTTCTTGTGTTAAGTTGTTAACTTGTCTTCATGTATGCAAGGAGTTCACTAAGCACTTGAACCTATGCTTCCTATGGCATTTTTATTGGATTTTTCCACAACATTGATATTAAGATGGTATCAACAGAGATTTAAAAAAATAAGCAGAATTAAAGTAAATCATTGACATTCTAAGTGGTGTCTGAGCATGCATAAATTTATAAGGTTTTATGCTGCTGAATAACTTAGTGCTATTTGAAGTTTTTGACATAATAGACATAGCATCCAACAGCAGACCCATGAGTTTTATCTAAAGAAAAAAATGTAAAAATTGAAAAAACTGTAATAAAAAAAAATCCTCCTGCTGAAAGATATTAAACAATTGTGATATTTTGAATTATTAATTTAAAAGCAATATGCCTGACACTAAGGTTAATGTTAAATTGACATATATGAATTAATTGGGAGCATTGTTTATATTTTATAAAATATTGACTTGGATACATATATTCCCATGAAGTGTGGATATCCATTCATTTGTCATTGAGGTAATTTGCTCCGAGTTTCAAAACTCTTGGAGTTCATGCATTCCAAAGTAAGCATTTTTAAAATGACTTGAGATTGAATTTGGACCTTTTTCTACACTTAATCAAGTTATAATTCTTTTTGGAAAATTGTGTCACAGGAAAACAAGATTTAGTTCCTGTAATTCTTCATACTGTAGCTTATCAAGAGATGTTTATCAGACTCTTGTTTAATTTGTGTGCAGTAACTATACAAAAATATTTCTTTTTATGTCATGAAAAATGATGAGGCTGCTCAAGTTTAAGTCAAACATTTTGTAAAGTGGTCATTCATTACCAGCTTGTTATAAGTAATGGAGAATACATTTACAGTTTATGTTATTCATTGCTAAGTGTGAAATGCATAGGTATGCCGATTATGTTCCTCCTTTTAAAATTTGAAAATGATGGTGTAAAAAATTGCATTTGTTTTCTGTTTGAGGGAAATGTTGTGAAGGGACTCTCCATTCTAACAGACCAACATGTCCTTTTTTTGATTTTTCTCAAAAATAGCTCAAAAATGAAAACTGGCACTGAAAGTTACTTACTGTTTTGTTAGTTGTAAAAGTAAAGATCCTTGTCCATATTTTGCCAGATATATAATACAGACTTCACAAGTATGAATGTTTGAACAGGATACTATAATTTAAGCTAGTCATTTAACCCTATTTATTAATGTGTGTCTGATTATAAGTGATTAGTTTTGTGTTTTTAAGAAAGGATTGCACCAAAGTCTAAAATTTCCAGTCACATTTGTTTTTATTCTGTTTGCAGCAACACTTGGAATTGTCACTTATTAAAAAATATGTTGCAGAGGTGGTTAATCTTGGTTTCAACCTTTCTCATTTTTACTGTGTGTTGTCTTTGACCGGAATTGCTTTACCATATCTTTTCATGTTGAGGACCGGTTGATTTAAGAGCAATAATTATTAGAATCCTGGCTTTATTATTGACTTCATATTTATTCATATAAAAGCTGGAAAGTTGTTTCTATAGTGAGCTCTTCTACAACACATTAATGAAATTAGTGTTTGGTTTGTGATGTGATCAATAAAGCTAGACTAAGAGATTACATTTTTCCTGTAAATTTTTTTATGTAAATTTTTTTTTATTATTGAGAAATACCACTACATTCAGAAATAAAAAAAAAAAAGATTATTATTAAACCAGCAGACAATAAGGTACCTTAGTTATCACAGACACTTCTGAGTATATACAGAAGGCACAAATGCAATTGTCAAATACTAAACATTATTATTACAAACTACAGGAGGACGCTACAGATCTCAACAAGAATGACCTAAAATGATAGTAAGTAGCTTTTCTCTTCGTCCTCCATTTTTGGAACAAATACAACTCTTTACACCCCAACATGAAGCTAAAGATGAATTACTCAAAATCAGAAGTCACATTCCTTGACATTACTGTTCACCTGAAAGATAACACCCTTGTGACCTCTATTTTTCACAGACGGATATACCTAAGAAGTGATAGCTTCCACTCCAAATATATAAAGTGTTCCGTCGTTACCAGCCAAGCAATATGTTAGAATCGTATTTGTTCAGACCCAACAAACCGAGTTAAACAATTGCAGGAGCTTAGACAAAATTTCATTAGACAGAGATATACACCCAAAATAACGGACGCTTAAATAAGAGGAGCTACTATTATGCCCAGAGACAACTTCAGGCATATACAAACAAAAACAAGAACCGCATCCCCCTTGTTGTCACCTATAACCTACATATTGAAGCACTTCGCAAAATTATTAAAGAACTTTAGCCGATGCTAAATAATGATGACATGCTGAGAGATGTATTCCTAGAACCTCCCCATCTGGCATACAGACAACCACCAATCCTGCAGAAACTAATTGTCTAAATCTCCTTGAGTGAACCAACAGAAAATTTTACATCTCCCTGTCTACAGAAAAGATATAAAACGCTCACATTTATAATACAGATCGTGTAGTTATACCCCACTGCCAACAAGAGCATTACATAAAGTGATAGTTTTCCTGCAGATTGTCTAATGTGGTCTAACTAACTGTATGAAATGTTTCAACACTGCACTCTATGTGGAGAAAACAGAACAGACACTTTGGCATAGAATGAATTTACACAGGATCTAAATTAAGTATGGACATAGAGATGTTCTTGTAGGTGCTTACCTCAGCAGCAATGGACACTGTGAGAAGGGCTTTAAAGTAGCAGTTCATATGGTCAAATTCAAGACACAGCAGGAGAGAAAGGAGTTGAAAGTTAAACTAATTTAACACATTACAATATGGGTTAAATAGAGACAAGAGCTTTATGACCAGATATGAGGAATATTTACATCTCTCTGACTGACCCAGATTATTTGATTTCAGATCCACATTGTAAGGAAAACTCATCAAAAGCTTCAAAAGACTTTGTTGGACAGTTATCAAAAGATCTTAACTACAGTATACATTGTTCTCCTCTCATGCTAAATGAATCGTAGGCTGGACATTGAAGATGACCCACCTAAAAGTTGTGTTTCTTTCTTAGTGTATACAGGTAAAATTCCGTTACAACGAACTGCCAGGGACCTAAAAAATATTTTGTTGTAATGAAAATTTTGTTGTAAAGAGATTCTGTATTTGTCGCTATAGTGCTTTCTTTAACTTGCGTCCAGGCATTTGCAATTATTTCAACAGCTTCTTTCTCATTAATTTTGATCTGCTGTCTGCAAGTTATGCTGACAAAATTTTTTCTCAGCATTTCCTTGCAATAATACACTTTCAGTGTGCGAATGATGCCCAAACCCAATGGCTGAAGCACTGCTGTGCAATTGGGTAGGAGGAATTCAACACGAACATTATCTAAATGCGTAAGCATGTTGTGGGCAGCACAGTTATCAATCAGAAGCCGAATCATCCTTTTCTTCCTTTTCTTCATATTGTTAGGTTTCTGAACTCTTTTGGGATCCCAAAACAGGTACGTCATGTGGGAGTGCGTCCCGAAACGCGATTGCCGCGTCTGTGGAAGATTGTTTGTCCTTTGCCGGGGCAGGGCAACAGCAGGCTCACAGCGTTGCAGTGAAGTGCCATAGAAGAAAATCTTAAAAGAGCGAGTCATGCTATATGTCCCTGTCTTACACCTCAAAACACAAGACTGAGTCTCAGTACTTTAGCAAAGCCAGCTTTATTCAGCTTGAAACAGGAACAGCACGTTATTTATTGTAGCATGTGATCTGCGCCTCTCTCCTATAAACAGACACAGCAGTCAGACAGGGTTGTGGCTTGGTTAGTGGCCAAGTAATCCTGTTCCCTGCATTTACAATGCTCCTTGCATCACCCATCGAGATCTTTTCTATTTGCTTTGTTGCGGAGCCGCATCAGAGCTGTGAATCCGGGGCAACAGATTAACAGTCTTCCACAGACGCGGTGATTGCACTTCAGGGCGCCCTCCGGTGTGTTGTCCAGTTGGGGTAGGTCCCAAGAGAGTTTAGAAACCTCACATTTTCTTGAATGACTTGCCACATTAATAGGAATGTTTCTTGAACGAGCATCACTGAACCACATGAAAACTGCTTTTCCGGCGTCTTAAATGCAGCAGTTCGCATACATTTGCAACCCGAGATTTTTCTTCTTTTTTTGCTCGGTCTTTCAAGAAAGTTGACAGTGTCGATGGCAAAATTCCAAATTCACTGGCAACATTTTTTTTTCTTTATGCCGCAATCGAGAGCTGCATACATTTAAAGTTTTTTATTCTAATATGAACTATTATCGTTTTTTTGTGTCTGCCGTTTCTATAGGAGGGTGACAATGAGTTCATTTCCAATGGATGTTTTTCAAATGTTGACGAGCAATAAGCAAAGGGTATCACTGAAAACCACTGAAAACAAAAACCGCAAAAAAAAATAAAAAACAGTACGAGGAAAGTCAGAAGAAATTTCTTTTTTTTTTTTTATTTTTTTTAACAGTGTTTCTGTTTGAGGATCGTTGTGCACAACTGAGCTGCGACCACAGAACTAACGGCTCTGGGGATGATTCATTCGGGTATTTCAAGGTCACTTCGTTGTAATGAAAGTATCTGCTAAATGTACTTCGTAGTAGCGAGATTTTTATAGACTTGTGTCATATGGGGAAACTGTCGGGACCATAAAAATACTTCGTTGTAATGAAAATTTCATTGTAAAGGTATTCGTTGTAATGGAATTTTACTTCTATATAAACATAGGGAAATCCAGTTTCTGTACTGCAACTTGCCAGAAGAAGGGGCCTGAGCTGCCTCAAAAGCTTGCATATTGTGATTTGTTCAGTTAGCCAATAAAAGGTGTCATTTTGCTTTACTTCTCATTGAATCCATAACGGCTAACACGGTACAACACCCTACTACTACTACTACTACCAAAAAAAAAAAAAAAAACAAAACTAAGAATCTGTTAGATTGGTAGGAGAGCATTAATACAAAATGTTAACAGTTAATAGCCTGTCAAAAATTCCCCTTTGTGTTTTGCATAATATTATAACTGTTGTCATTCACTAAAATTAGATTAAATGAGCCAATAGTATATGTTTTGGTGAGTTTCATTTGAAAACTTTAACTCTTTAAGCCACCCTGGTGTTCACACGATATTTACTAGAATTTGCAATAATCAAGGTTTTGTTACAGTGCGTATTTATTTTTAACGTTCTAAATGGTAAGCCATTGAGAATTTTCATTTCACATGTTTTTTGTTTATACATTCATTTAAACACATTGTTAAGTGTTTGTTTCTTTTTTACATTAATCCTAAATGATGTTGGTGTATTTAAAAGACAATATAAATGCTATGTTGTATAACTCATGTTTATAAATGGTTTATTTGTTGGGGTATTTTTGATGGCAAAGCATAGGTATGTATTGTAGAATCTTAAAATAACAACCAGCATTTTTGTGCAAGATATTTAAACAACAGTAGAGTAGAACTTCATTTTTACTTTTACTTGGGTATATTTGTAACTAAAAGAAAAAAATTCCTTTTACTACGTTATAGCTGTCACTCTCATTACTGTTACATTTGAATTTTTCATATTTATTTTTTAATTTCACCAAGTCTCTTCTAGTGCAAAGGATTAGCGACAACTTTTTGCCTTCAGTTGTCTTATTCGGTGGTCATTTTCAGCCATCAGTTAGTTATCTCATCTATTTCTGATAACTATCAGTGAAATCACATCACTTTCCAATAACTTGGAATTCTGTGGATTTCATTGAAAATAATCAACTGTCAGTTTCAGGTGTTGCTCTAGTTGTTAGTAAACAAACTTTCAGTAAAACCCTCTCCAAAATATGTTACTGTTTTTATTTTTTTTTCCTGGAAAACTACTACACTGCTGTATGTGTTTAAAATCTTAGAGCCATAGAGGATTTGCCAATTAACACAAGTTAATAATGTCTGGTGTCAAATTTAGTCAATGTTTAGAGTGAAAATAGAGAAAAAAAATACATAATTCATTTCACATGTTGTCATCTTTATATGCCAAAAGATGTAGAAATTTCAGCAGACACAAACTTCACCTCCAGCTTATGAAAGTACAGTACTTTGTTTCCTTTTCTTCTGTATTTGTGGCTAGCTTGCCATCTAATTCTCTACGTACATAGTGACCTATGTACATAGGGATATTAAAAAGGCTGAGTGTTAGTTTACATAACAAGTGATGAATGATCTGAGGACTGCAATTTCTGTACAAATCTTCAATATTTTTCCGAATAGATAATGAAAGTGTTACTTTTCTAAATACAAATAAGTTGCCAAAAAGAAGCCCGTTAACTGAACTGATTCTAGCTAAAGAAAAAACGATAATGTACTGTAAGAAAAATAGTCTCACAATTAGGACAGTTTAAATGTGTAGCCCATGTGCTTCATTAAAATGCTAATAGTCGGGTGATTACTGTTATGTGGCTGCATGTCTCTGTCTCTGTCTCTCTCTCTTTCTCTCAGTCAGCCACTATAGTCTCCAATACAAACCATTGAGCTTCTGACAGACTAATGTCCTGGTGGTAAAGTTATACTTTTTCATTGAATGTCTCTATTTTGTATCTTTCTTGTGAGATTATTCCAGAGACAGTTGGATAGGTGCCCCATTTTTCATTTGAGTAACCGCCCCCGAAAAATTCTTCAAAAATGATTTTAATTTGTTCATTATTTATGCATTATAAATGCTATTTTCTGGGAAGTTTTTTTTTTTCTTTATAGTTTGCTCTACTGTTAACTGTCTTCCTGTCCAGAGCCAGTCAGTCCAATTGATCCAGTAATACATGGTTGAATAATGAAAACTATCACTTCAGAGTATGCTGTTTATATAAAAAAAAAATTTAGTTTTTTGTATTAGTCAAACATTTATTTTGGGTAATATCTTTAATGGCAAACACAATTTTTTGCTGATTTACAAGCCAAGCAGGTTATTAAACCACATAAGATCCAGGAGATTTCAGCCCTTGACAGTGAGAATATGATTGTCTTTGTCTCTTACTGTCCTTTATTCTTTGAAGCTAAAAAGTCAATTTACTGTCTAAAATCTGGAGGATCTGTTTGTTGCATTGACATCATTTCTTCATGAAATTTGCTGTAAAATAGAAATTATGATCCCACATAGTCTAACCAAGAACATTTACTCAAAAGTTGCATTTTGTTTTATTCGTTCTAGGATGCATACCTTATGTCATGAATAGCAGGCATATAAAAGTGAAAAAAAATTCAAAATGCTTAATAGATACTGTCCTTTCATCTAGATTTTATTAGCAACTGAGAAACAAAATGCAAAAAATATCACATGTCATCTGTAGTTAGTTATGAAAGTCCTACAGTCTAACTGCTCAGCTGTACCTACCTACCAGTATCATCCTAAAAAAAAAGAAACTGTTAGAAGAAAAAAATAAAAGACATCTGCTCTAAAATCCAGCCCAAAACAAAACTACATGCAAAGATGTACTACATAAAGTATGCTGCGAAAGCAGAATTTTAAGTTAATTTTAAAATGTTGGCTGCCAGTTCCAAAAAGATCAGAATATCAGTACTGTTATATAGGCTCTGCTTTATATAGGGAAAGAAAAATATGTTCTGATACCACTTGAACATGCATCATGAAACCACATACAGCCCACTTAATAAAAGCCACTAGATCACATGGTTATGCTTTGTGACTTTGTGATGTAGCAGTTATTTGGGATCCCTAGAACAGTGTAAGATCATCTGCTCAGCAAAGCAAGATAAAACAAAAAGTCAACAAAATAGCAATATTGATTAAATTAAAGCTCTTTGCACAACTCAGAGAAATAGGAGAGACGTTTACTTTTCATTTTTAAAAGTAAAAACAATGAGTGGGATAGAATGTTTTTAAGAAAACAGTTATTTGTTAAATTAATAGCAAAAAACTCTCATGAATATTTGGGATATTTGTAGGCTTTTTGATTACTTGTTTTGCCTTCCTATAGCTACAGTGTAATCATGTGATGCTACAAGCAGTGTTAGGGAAGTTATTGTAGCTTTTCTGTTATTTGTTATGTCATTTTTAATGAAAGATTAATTTATCAGTCCTGGAGAGACATAATGAATGATAATTGATATTTAATTGTCCACACAGCATGTTGGCAGGGAGGTGAGCTGCTAATAAAAGCTACAGCTGAATTGTACTATATACTGTAAAACAGTGTCAGTAAAGCTTATAGAATATTTTAAGCTGGCCTGATATGTTTTCTTCTACACATAAGAAATCCCCTGGTCCCGTCTTCTCAGAATCTTGTAAAATCTTTGTGCTTACAATGCAAAATGTATAAAAGCCACCCCATTATTAATTTAAAATTCACCCGCTTTGTATTAAACACAGACGAACATAAAACTTACCAAATGTTTAGGAGACTGCAAAGCATTTTAATGTACAAAATAATTCTTAAATATCTATAGATTAGTAGTCTGTATACAGATGACTATTCCCTTAAACCGTCTACTTTGGAAATACCTTAATTAAAGTAAATATTTTAAAAGTAAATGTACACCAATAGAAATATAACTGGTTTTATTTTATCCTAACATACCTGAAAGTAAGTTATGTAGCATAGCCATTTACATGGATTTAAAATAAAGTGCATTTTTGATCTTAAAGTAAATAAAAACACATAAAATTCTCAAGTCATGTTCTGAAGGTAAATAAATTTAATGCTCAAAGAATACAGAGAAAAATATTTTTGTAATTTTGTCAAACCTGCGTTTTGGCTATAGTAAAAGCTAAAATTTTCCAATAGATTTAATATATCATAAGTAAGTAATTACAAAGAAAAGTATTTGATCTGTTCATTTTCAGCATATTGTTTTTGCTATGTGATGCATGTGTGTTGCTTTTAGTTATTAACATACTTCTAGGTGGCAATTGTAAGCATTCACTGTAATTTCAGTATAAATATTCACAAACTATTTATACAGTTGCAAGCCCAAGAAAAAATTAGTAGGTTTTGCAGTAGTCATTTTCCTTGTTTTTCAGTAGTATATGGTGTGAATATACAGTAGAGCCAACATTAATTTTGAAAAATTTGTGGAATATTTTTTAATTACTTTATATCACTCTAAAGGAAAGCAGGTGTGTTTTTTTTTCATCTGAAGAAATAAACCAGAGCAGTCATGATTTTAAAATTAATTAGTATTGCCTTACAGAGACTTTAGTTGGAAGCTTTGCAATTCTGTCTGATGTGAAGTTGCTCAATTGATTGGCTGAATATTTTTGGACCTGAAAATTTACACTGAATGAAAGTGTAAAACCTTACTGTAAGCAACAGTTTCTCGCACTGCTGTATTTGGCAAAAGATTAAAGGCAGCGCCATATCTTTTTAATTGAGTAGTCTGGGTTACATTTCTGTTTTAAGAATTACTCCTTGTTTTAACTGTCTTGAGTATTTACCCAAAGTGTCACCAAATAGAGTAATGTTAGCCAAGCTGCAATAACAAATGACAAAAATAATGCTCAGATCATGAGCTGTATTGCTATTTTTCCACCAGAATTACTTTTAAAAAGTCAAACTTAGTTTGTGGTGAAGAAACACTAATTTAAATGACTGGAAGGATACAAGTTAAAATATTTGAAAAATAAATATATTTTAAAAAGAAAATGGTGCATCTCAGAAATGTAAGTGGAATTTAAGAGAACAACATTGAGCAGTCGGTACTCAACTTATTTTACATTTTGCAATGATCTTTGAAGGTTGGAGAAATTCTTGACAAAATAAGTAATAGTATGTTAGCTTATCGAAGTATGAACAGAAAAACGTTTTTTTTTGGGGGGGGGGGGGGTGGAACAGTGTCTGTTTTCAGTTTCTTTTGGTAAGTGGAGGATTTAGATAAATTTGTATTTGTCTTGCTTCAGAGATGACTAAGCCATTATTTAAATAGTTTGCTTAATGGTGCCCATATTGGTGTATTATGAGTGTATTTTAAATGACAGTAGAGGAGAAAAGTGAGACATAAAAAAAAAAAATTCTTTTGTCGTATTCATGTTTTGGTAGTTGGTTAGCAGTTATAATGAATTAATGGACTAGTCAGCAAAGAAAAGAAGTGATAGGTTAATCAGAATGTAAGTGATTAAACTAAAGAAACCAATTAGACATTTTTTCAATGGAAAAAAAAAATCCAAACGTGAAAAGGGAAAAAAACTATCAAGAAACAATATGCCTTGTGGCATTTAACCTAGGTCACTGAATAGTCTTACACATTTCTCTGCATTTTTGGACTGCGTAATAAATTTTAATAAATGGTCTCCATATTATTTTATCGAATTCTGTTACAAATTCATCAGTCAAACACTCTAGTCATAAGCTTCTAACATTCAGAATAGCTGGTTAGGTAGGATGCATTAACAAGTAGAAAAACTTGATCACAGAAAAGAAATAGGGTCTTTGCATTGATTCTCTGAATGTGATTTTTTTTTTTTTTTGTTGAAAGTTAAAAAAAAAAAAAATCAAGACATCTTTCAAACTGAAGAGCACTGTCCGTAAATACAGGCAGTCCCCGGGTTACGTATGAGATAGGGTCTGTAGGTTTGTACTTAAGTTGAATTTGCATGTAAGTTGGGACAGGTACATTATTTTAATAAATGCTATTGTTGACCAACTGTAACCAAGTGCTCTGCCAATGAATGATGGAGTTTCACCTCTCTCTGAACTTTTTATTATTTCTACTTAATTTTCAATGGTGATGGTTTTTCTCTTCTTTACTGTATCACCAGCACTTGCATCAGATTTGTGTTTCAGAGACATTCTTGAAGGGTGAAGACAGAAGGTTAAGATGAGCTCTTCTGCACAGCACTGTAAACGCTATCACAGCAGGAAGGCACCCGTCCTCAGCATGTCTTATGTATAGGGTGGGCCAGATCTAATTATGCAATTTTCATTACGCTGTAACTTATTCAGTTTATTACATAGAAAATCACCCGAAAAATCCCGGACCATCAAGAAGTGTGTGAACTGACGACATGAAGAATCGTCTTCGCTTCGAACTGGAATCGTCCCTACATAAATCAAAGTCATCCAGACGATCTGGATCTGCATAATTAGATCTGGGCTATGCTGTACTGACAAGAGACAACTTCCTGCTATGTGCATAACAGTACAAGCAGGCTTGCTATTGAGAATGAATGGGGGCAGCGAGGGGCGGTTCACCAGCCCACCTCACAGTCACCTCCACTGCAGTATGCTGCCTGCAGCGTTTGCCACAGCACCGCCCCCATTCAACACTCAGCCATCTAAGGCACACTACAGTGTTATCCCCCGCTGCCCCGTTCACCCTCAGTGGCCTCTGTTCAGCAGCATTACCAGCCTCCCACCGAGAATGAACGGGTAGCCATGTGTGGTGGGCGGGCAGCGAAACCACTTGCCGCCGGGAGCCATCCAAGGGATACAACACTGCGCGAGCAGCGAAATCGCCACCATCCAGTCACCGCTTGCATCGTCCCCAGGCAGAAGATGACGGAGCGGCAGTTAGTGAGGTGCATGTGTCGCAGCTGTGGCCTCATTCGTATGTCGTAAGTCGGATGTCCGTAACCTGGGGACTACCTGTAGTCTATAACACAATTTTATACTTATATGCTAGTGTATCTGACAATGTAACCCAGACTTTGACTAACTTGTAAGCATATATTCTTACATTGCAAAATTTTCACCACACTTTCATTAACATTACTAATATACTATATCTTTTAAAATGCAATTTTCTACTCTACATATTTCAAATGTGGACATTACAAAAAGAACTGTCAAAGAACTATGGCTTTTTTCTTCCTTGTTTGCTATAGACAGTTGACTTCTGCTTCAAGTGTTATTTAGTCCAGCAAGTGTCAATTTACACTGTAACATTTGCAAGGATTTGAAATAAACACATCATAGAAAATATAGTGAATTTGTGCACAATTACATATTTTTTTTGCTGCAGGATATGGTAATGTAAAAAAACTTCTTAAAAATGAATGAATTTCCTGATAAAAATTGAATTTTTAGTATTTCTCAGTTGATGCTTGATTTATTTGTGTTCAAAAAATGCCAGTTTAATCAACAAAACTCATATTTAAAATTGGAAGGGGGCTTCAAAAAATAAAGACCCTGTGTTTCGTGTGTGCTTGTTGGTAGTAAAATATTTTAATGTTATTGTTATTCTGCCTGAGTTGTTTACATTTCAGAAGTCTTGGATGAAGTTTTGATTTACAAAATCTAATTTTAAGATCACATCAGAGCATCACGACTCTTGCTCTCACCTACAGTAGCCAACAGAGTTTACCTAAAATGCTGTAATTTGGTAAAAACCTAATAATGAATGTTTTATTCCAGCATGCAATGTAACAACAAATAAAATCTTAATCAATATGTTTTAAGAAAATCTGTGCACATTATGTTTAAAATAATTGCTTAAAGCTTCAGCAAATAATCCATCCATCCATTATCCAACCCACTATATCCTAACTACAGGGTCACAGGGGTCTGCTGGAGCCAATCCCAGCCAACACAGGGTGCAAGGCAGGAAATAAACACCGGGCAGGGCGCAAGCCAACAGCAGGACACACACACAAACACACACACACACACACCAAGCACACACTAGGGACAATTTAAAATCGCCAATGCACCTAACCTGCATGTCTTTGGACTGTGGGAGGAAACCGGAGCACCCGGAGGAAACTCATGCAGACACGAGGAGAACATGTAAACTCCATGCAGGGAGGACCCGAGAAGCAAACCCGGGTCTCCTAACTGTGAGGCAGCAGCGCTACCCACTGCACCACCGTGCCACCCTCAACAAATAATAATGTGGGTAAATAGGAGCATACAGATATGTTAAGCTGAGGACAATGGAAAAGAAAAAAATAATCATATCTATACAAATTCTGGAGAAAACATACTTGTGAAGCCTTTAGATAAGAGAGAAAAACAAATCAATGTCTACCTGCCCCATGCCAGCTGGCTTCTTTCTACACTATCGTGTTCTGTGGTGGAATACGCTCATGAAGGTGCATCTTTATAGTACAATAGTAATGCAAAGATGAGAAATAGAATGGGGGAGAACAGTGAATCATAGTACAGTATTAATTAAAAGCCAACAGCTTTACCCACACTAACAGGGGAACACCATGCTGAAATAATGAGTCTCTAGACTTAAATACTGAGACTGATAGGGTATCTCTAACGTTGGCTGTGGTAGCGTTAAAATGAAAGCTAAGGGCTATGCCTATCTAATTGGTTTTATTTATCATTAGTACTTTAAGTAGGCTTCCATTTTATGATCCCATTGTGCACTTTAGAGTATAGACATTTATACCTTCCATATTTATATGTCAAAAAGTGAATTTTATAAAAAAAAAGGTTAATATAAAGAATTAAGGGCTGGAGTTAAATAATAGTGTTTCATTGAAGAATCTTACTACAAGATTTTGAATAAACAGCAATATGAATATTTTAATAGCTGGGTGTAAAGCATTTTAATTGTCTGTTATTTTGACTTATTTCAGTGTAGTTTTCCATTCAAACTATCACCCTTATACTTAATTTGCATTTATTTTTCCCAGGTGTTTGGTGTTCTTTGGAAGTTTATTAATTATCAAAGTATGCCTGCTGAACCAACCCTACCCCCGCCCTGAGTCAGGCTGTATGTATTTAAGTGCTTAGTGAGCATGAATAGGTAAAAATTCATGAATTGTATAAAACATGTCAAGTGGGATAAATAAAAGCCTTAAAGTGTTTCCTTTCCATACCTGAATAGGAAACAAAAAGATAAACAAAGGTTACAAAGTGACGACACTCCTACATATTATACTGAAAAATGACCTTAGCCTTCTCATTTGTGCAACAAACCTGCTTGGGAGTGGTCCATCAGTGCCTCTCACTTTACATACCTGTCAAAGGCAAAGGAGAAGTTCTCACCATGATCTTGTTAACATTCACTTACAAAGTATTATCTGTCAAGGGATACTATCCGTTACAGACCTGTCAGATGTTTAAACAAAAAGAACTTTCAACAAAAATCATTTCTCAATTATTCAGTGTAACAATTAAAAATATACTTTTTCACTTTTCTGTTTAGCATAGTTTGGATAAGTTGCCAAAACTAAATGATAAAAAGCAATAAGGAGGCAGCCAAAAGACCAATATCGATTCTCTTGTATCACATTAAATATAAAAACAAAGTAATCAGTATTTTTTTTTTATTAAAATGCTATATTGAACTTCCCTCAATTATTCTTTCAGTCAGTCATGTAAAGTAGTGTATGATCAGTTGACATTGGTTTATTTCTGCATTTCAGTCCCAACACTGGTCATCTTTCATACTTTCCATAAAGTAGGAAAAAATCACACCTCAGTTGATTTCTGTGCCCCTGTATTGCACAAACAAAATGAATAGTTATTTTCAAAGTAGTCATTATTTTTGTATTTGAAGAAATAATTTTGGAATCATTCAACAAGAGGTTAAACTGAAAGAAAAATGTAATTAATTTCTAATTAAAGCATGACTCTCGTTTCTCTCTTCTTAATAAAATTCAGAGGTTAGTTCTTTAGTGCCATTCTCATGGAGAGGTGTAGATCTGTCCCCCTTTGAGACACATCTGATAGACAGTAGCATCCCAGCGAGGGGAAACTGCTGTTTGCATTAGAGAAACAAGCACTCATAAAGACTTTTATTACCTTTACACATGAGACTTGCATGTTAAAACAGCTGACATTCAGCTGATGCCACATGTTTCTGACTTCATGTATTATAAGAAAGTGTGTGTTCTTTGTAATTGAACTATCCCCAGAAAGTGAAAGCACCCCTGTTAAACAGAAGTAAAAAAAACATTATTAAAAAATCACTTCTTGGTGAATTATTTTAATCTCATACAGAAAAAATGAGAGGAATCCAACCTCTAACTGAAATAAAATTATTCTGAGAAAACTTATTAAGAAATAATTATTTTTAATGAAACCATACACAACCCTTTTCAATCATGTTTCTCAGGAGTGCGAATAATTGTTAAAGGGACTGTGTATACACATACATATCCAAACACAAGTACACTCACTTCAGTAACCAATACGCAGCTTCTAATATTTTTATTTTCATACCCACTTCATTAACAGTAAATGAAAATAATAGCCAGTAACTGCAGCGAGATGCGTGATAGAAGCTAGATCGTTTTTTGTGCACTAGTCCAGTGGTTGATAAATAATACAATTAATGGATTAAAGCAAAATGTAAACCAGAACTATACCGCACTGCCATCTCACAGATCTTGTCTGGTCCTTTTCTACTTGGAATTTGTATTTCGCCCCTATAATCTCTTTCTCTCATTTTCTGAGTGATCCAAAAAGGAGTAGCACAAAAATGCTACAAGATAAAATAAATTACGACTCTAGAAAGAGTATACAAAATAAAGTTGCAGAATGTTCATGCACAACTCTTTACAGCTCTGCCAGTCTCTCTCAGCGAGTTCCTGCATTGCCATCATTTTGTATGGATGAAAATTAAGGTCCCCATGCAAAATCTTCCTCAAAAACATGTTGGAAATGCCTAAGGCAAAAGCATGTTTGCGCGCTGAACATCTAGGAGACTGCAAAATTGATGCCCTTACAGCTTGGATGTTTTCAGGGGTTTGTACATTCTGAGGACAGCCTGGAGAATTTCTGTTCAATGTTTTACCCGTCTGTCTAAATGTAGCCACCCACTGAAGAATTCTTTTCTAATTTGGGACATCACCATTAGGAGGAATCCTGAAGTACATTCGGAAGGCATGTTGCCTAGTGATGATGGATTTGTTGTTTTTGAAGAACGCTTCAACAGAAAAGGCACTGGACCAAGGCATGCTGGCAACTGAAAACTACAAGGGATTGCCTATCAAAGGACCCCCACCCCACCCCACTCAGCTACCTCTACCTCATGCAATGACCTTGAGAAATGTGGTACTTCATTTTGGTTCACCCTGTATGTATGTATGTATATATATATATATATATATATATATACTAATAAAAGGCAAAGCCCTCACTGACTCACTCATCACTAATTGTCCAACTTCCCGTGTAGGTAGAAGGCTGAAATTTGGCAGGCTCATTCCTTACAGCTTACTTACAAAAGTTGGGCAGGTTTCATTTCGAAATTCTACGCGTAATGGTCATAACTGGAACGTATTTTTGTACATATACTGTAATGGACTGAGCTCGATGGCCGTGGGAGGCAGAGTTGCGTGTCGGGTCATCACGCCTCCTACGTAAGTTAGGAAGCGAGTGATGCATACAAGCATATTCATAAGTGCAGCTACTGCGGAAACAAAGCACGGTGTGAACCATAAGTTTAAATTAAGTTTATAGACACACTTCCGCTGCCATTTGTCATACCTACGACGAATATGGTATTCGCAAGATACAAGTTTAATGAGAAGACACGAGGTATAAACGAGACTTTGGATCACTTTGTAACGGGGTTAAAATTGCTGTACCAAGAAACTTTTAAGTGCCGGGTCTTAGCTAACATTAAATAAAGCCATGGACATTGCGAGATCGCACGAGCACAGCTGAGAAGCTTCGATGCATGTACTCCGAGCGGCTCACGTCAACTGACTTTGCAGGACTGGAAAAGATTAAATTAAGTTCATACACACGCTACCGCTAGATATTTGCAGGCAATTTCCACAACTTAATACCGGGAATGTCTGTTGAACATCTTACATTCATGAGTACCGATTTGGGTGGTGAACACTTCGATGAGTGAAACCTGTTATCTTTACAACGGTTGACAAACACAGAATATAACTTGAACACAACACACTCCAAATACGAACCTGATTGAAGGGTAACTTTTATCAATGCATGATTTCCTGGTACATCGATTACATTGATGCACACATCAGAGCTACAAAAATGTAAGAGTCGGAAGAAAGCGCATTGCTAGGACTGATCGGAGGCAAATTTCATTTCAAAAGATTACCCGACGGAAGCCTTCATAAAAGCGTGGTTTTGTGCAAACTGTCCAAATACGAACCTGATTGAAAGAAATAATAATAATAAATCCTTGATGACAGCAACACTCATAATGGTCACAAAACTATTGCATTGATAATCATGTTACGTTATTTTTAAAATGTTTCCTTTTCTTAGTACAAGCACAGCTGAGAAGCTTCGATGCGTGTACTCCATAACGCGTTAAAAAAATAACGCATTTAATCACACTTTGCATTCCAAGCAAAGGGGAACTTTTGTCAATGCATGATTTCCTGGTACATCGATTACATTGATGCACGCATCAGAGCTACAAAAATGTAAGAGTCGGAAGAAAGCGAGTTGCTAGGACTGATCAGAGGCAAATTTCATTTCAAAAGACTACCCGACGGAAGCCTTGATAAAAGCGTGGTTTTGTGCAAACTGTGCAAAAATGAGTTTGCATACCACCGAGGCACTTCAACCTTACGGTACCATCTAAATGCAAAACATGTTACAGCGAGCACAGAAACTGTGTATGCTGTTAGCACTAGCAGTACGAGTTCAAGTACCAACAAAAGGTGTCGGCAGCCCAAACCTCATGAAATGACTGGCTTCAGGACCAAAATTAGTAAGTCAACATCGGTCAAACTTACAAATTCTCTTGCAAAATAGATTGCTTTGGACTGTAGACTACTAACAGTGGTGGAAGATAGGGGGTTAGAAAATGTGCTACAGTTAGCATCAGGAGATCCAACTTTCCAACTGCCGTGCCGAAAGACTATTTCAAGTAAAATTCAACAGCTTTATTATTACAGAAAGCGGACTTTGTGGCTCTTACTGGGGATCATTGGACTTCCGTGATCGTTAGTAATTCTAATTACATCTAATTACAAAATGTTCAATGATCACACTGTTTTAGCCTAATGTACAAAATAATTTTGGCTAAGGTTACTCAGAATTTAAAGGTGAAGCTGGTCAAATTACCGTTTATGTTTCTGCCTTATTTTTTAAAGAAGAAAAACTGCACTTTATGTTGAAATTTTTGTTATTATTTAAAGACAATACCATTCTGAAAATATACTTAAAGTACTTAAAATACCACTTTATTTTTAAGTCTGCCCAATTTTAGCCAGGGATCATATTTTTGTTTCTGTTTTGAATTGAAATGCAGTTTAAATGCATTTCTTTTTCAAAAATTAAGAGCTTCAGTTTACAATATTCATGTCCATGTCTATTATTTGATTCTGTCGCCCACTAAAACCCTTTTAAATTAAAAAAAAACATTTGCGATTTGGGGCAAATTTTCATGTGTGATTACATTCGATTAATCAAGATTAATTAATTACACAGCCTCTGATTAATTAGATTAATTTTTTTAATCGAGTCCCACCCCTAATATATATATATATGTAGATATGTGTATATGTATATGTATATATATGTATATATATATATATATGTATATATATGTATATATATATATATATAT
>JANRMT010028174.1:139775408-139799756 GCA_026402145.1 Polypterus bichir lapradei
GCTTCACACATTTTATAGTTTATGTCTACATTTTGTGACATTTATTACTAAAATATGAAAAAGTTTCTGTTTTAACATTGTGTTTACACAGATTACTGTAGAAACGGAACACACATGAAATGCGTGTGTTCCAAATAACAATCTATTATTTCCACTCTAAAACTCCACTTCACTCCTAGATAATCGAGGCATGAGCTCGGAGAAGTTCGTGCACGTTCTGAGTCGGTGGGGGGATGGAATAGCCGGCTGCTTGCAGTTTGTTTTTATCGGCACATTTACAGGACAAAGGAGGCTGGCGGAGAGGTGAGAGCGGTTTTAAGAAGCGATTTAAGGTGGGACGGATCTACGAGTTTTTTCGTAGGCTCTGGTAATTCTAGTGTTAACTACTACAACACACTGCCTGCTAATAATATTAGCCCTTGGTAAAAAAAAAAAAAAAATTAAAGACAAAACCTTTAAGTACAAATATTGCATACAGAAGAGCACTTAATTATATAGTACGTCTTATACACCCAACACTATAACTAACGTCTAGTGAAGTCAGGTAGCACAACTAATATATTATATATTATTTTAATAATATCCACATATATGGCAGTCTTTTAATATGCTTACTAGTTTCTTTAATTTGTGTATTGATTATTGGAATATTTTATCATTTTGGCCTGTTTAATAACAGTAATTTTATGTTTATTTATTTCCTATTATTTGCATTTAGAGGAATTGCTTTGAACACTAGAATTGCCTTTTAACTTGTGTTGTACCAAGAAAGAAAGATAGATGTTAAAGGAATGCGTCACCCAAAAAATATATATTTTTTTTTAATATTTTTTTTAATTTACTACTTTAACCTGGTGTTGTTTGTGGTGGTGGGCGAGAAAACATTTTCATCAGTTGTTTTAATGGAAAATGGAGATGGCAAAGTTTCTCATACACTGGTCTGCAATGAGGGCATGTAGGCATCAACACTGAAGAGCAGTAAACATTTAAATATCCATGAAAAATAATGTAAATGTACTCCTGCTGAATAACCTACATATTAGTTATCTAGTCATGTGCTCGCAATGTTCGAAACACGTATTTTTTTGCTAAAATATTTTTTAAAACTTCAGAAAATCAAAGCAATGCATGAAAGTGAATCTGAATTGAATATTTTGAATTTGGAATCTGTCCCCTCCCTCAGTCATTAGTTATTATTTAATACTGCATATGCTTTTACCCTGAAGTATATGTTAAAGATTGTAGCACCATGTTCTACTTCTTGACCTGTCTTCTTGTTGCCCTTATGCCCTTAAATCCAAGGTGACGCCGCAGAACATCAAATTGTAATTTGCCTTCAGCACCAACCCTTACCACATTTGGAGGACTATAAAATCCAAGATCCTGTCACTCAAAAATATCGAAGCATCTAGAGATTTAACGGCATGCTTACTTAAATTCTTGCCAAATTCTAAAGAGCTCTTGAAATTTTAATTTCAGAAATTTTTGAGTACAAAATGATTGTTACTTATACCATGATATATTACCACACCAACAACGAGGACTCTTCAGAGATTTAAACAGGCTTAAAAGTGGCAAGCATGCCCTGGTGTTCCTTTTTTGATTTGGTAGTTTGTTTCTTTAACATAGAACATTAGTATGGAGCTCTTGAATTTCAGTTTTGTTTTCACAACAGATTTGAATAACAATATTTGTTCTCTTCACATTTGAACAATATGACTGGATTAGAAAGCGTAAATACCAGCATTTATAGTAACAGAGAGGTGAAAGTAAATGAAAATTACCTCTTTGCAAACTGAATGTATTTTAGTAATTTGGGACGGTTTATGAAGTCCACTGATCCACTGATGAACTCGCCCATCCACACAGCCAATTTAGAGTAACCAGTTAATATTACCTTTTTGTCTTTGGGTTTTGAGCTGAAAACCCATGCAGACACTAAGACAGCTTTCCCATAAAATGGCCTGGCTGAGAGTTTAACCCACACGCCCAAAGCTGTGTGTTTGCAATATTAACCACAACATCACCATGCAACCCCACCATGCTGTGAAAGGTTAAAAATTCTAATAAGCATTATTTTTAAAGTGATATCTGGGTTCACCTATGAGATTCAGGGTTAATTACAATAAAATAAGTAGCATTTGTAATTTAAAGGAATAAGAAGCAATTAACCTAACAGACTGCAGTTTGAACACTTTAGCAGTAAGATTGAGAGTTTTCCAGCTTTAGAGGAGGAATGGCTATGCTTAGATTACAATAAAAGAGTATTAATCTTGGCACTTGAAACCCAATTTCTTTTTTCTTGATCTCCTTTTGGATAGGACCAGTTAGTCGCTTGGCAGAATTACACTGCATTACCCCAGGCTTATTTGTATTCCCTAATGATTCTTTGTGTTATTCTTACAAGGTTATGGCATTTCATCACCAACTGGGATTCAAACACTTTTCCTTTCTGCATCATAACTGTGATAAAAACCTACCAGAACTTACATTTGAGAGATATGTGTATTTTCTAAACTGTTTGGCTCTATATCAGCAGGAATAAGCCATTCCAGTTCTAAGCAGCTATAAAACAGAGGGTTTTATTCAAACACCATATTTATTCTTTACATGTCCTGGCATCCACTAAAGCCATGTGTTAATACTTAAGAAACAGTCTTTCTTATGAGTCTTGCATTAAAAGAAGTTTTAAAAATATTCTTTTTTTCTTTTGAAACATTTAGGTATTAGTGTTTTTAGGAAAATGTTAATATTCATGTTCTGTAATTGTAACCTATGTAATCTGTACATGCAATGTAGCACTGGGCAGTTCTTCTCTAATTACACAAAAAAGAGAAATTTTATCTTTGTTACTAAAGTTTAATTAATTCAAATACTCTCAAATTAAGAACAAAACTGATTAATTAAATCCAATAATTCATAATATGCTAAGCAAGTGGAACTTTGGGGGAAAAAATACAGAAAAATTTAAAAGCTGTATATTGTTTGCAGCTACACAGTGTTTACATTTTGAGATCTAGGGAAGTAATGGTAGAAAAAGATGCTGTCTCATGAAAAATCATGTATTTTATTTTAGAAGTAAAATTCAGCATTGCTGGGTAAAAACATTTGCAAGCTCATGGTGATGTGAATAACGTCACAGTGTACTATTCCATTTCCCCCCTCCATCTGCATTCCCAGTATAAGTAAACATTTACAGTGTAGATTACTGAAGAGTAGCACTCCTCAGTTCCTCAGTTAAAGTTAAATTGGGGTTGTGATTGGTTGGGAGGATGAGGGAATGGAATTGTATCATTGCCAGTGGCAATGCCAAACGGGAGTAGTTTTAAGAAAAGATTAAGAACTATTGGTGTAGAGTATAATGGGTTGATTAGTGAAATAAAATCTTACTTGTATTCATGGGCATAAAATGTGAAAATGGCTATAAAGTGTATTTTCTAAGGTAATTTATTCAAATTTTTGTTTGCAACTCACACTAAGCCTAACATACTTGATCTCATATGTTGTTCTTTCCATATAAGATTTGTTATATATTTCTTTCCTAGAATAAATAAAGATCTTCAAATGAAGGCTTCCTAAGATTTGTAATCATATAGTTCCAAAGGGATTTTTGACCCTAGATCCTATTTTTAATATGTGTTAACCCTACAGAGTAAAAGCTTGCTGGTTATGTGTACATATATGCTGTTCAAACATATGCTGGTTATTTACTTTTGTTCTTTGGTTTATCTTACTCTAGCTGAGATATCAACATGGTTTATCAACACCAGATTTGCGTCAAACCCTGCCAAATTTGAAAACATTTTTGGAAAATGGGTTAATGGTGCGGTGGTGAGTATCAAACATTTTCATGGATGAAACTTGAAATTTCTGTTACTGTTATTTTTCATTCCTGGACTTGAAATATATTTATTCATGCTTTTGTGGCTAATTAAGCCTCCTTTCAGCATGATGAGGAAGAAACAGAATTTGTCAGAAAGCAGGATGAAAATATAATTGTTATGGCATTGTTTTATTCTCCTGTTTTGTTTTATTGTTTAGTCTGTCAATTGCATGATTAAGTAGTATACCTCATCTGTTTTACTATATTGCCTGATTAAATATGAGTTGCCTTCCCATATGTCACTACGCAACTTCCAAGTGCTCCTGCAACATACACAATCTGTGAGCTTAACAGTAAAATGTAACATCCTAATCTAATTACTAGATGGATAATCTTTTCACGTCTTTCTTTTTAAATCTTGTTGATATTGGTTATATTATTTATCACTCCCTTGATCAATTTAAAGATAGCATAGTAGCTAAGTGGAGAGAAGTGATATCTCACTGCTCCAGAGTGTTTGACTTGAACCCAGCCCAGGAGCGTTTCACATGGACTTGTAGCCAGATACCCTACCGTACAACCAAGTAACAGTAGTCTTAATCCGTTTTTTTGTTTTGTTTTTTTTTTGTTTTTTTGTTTTTTTTGCAATTTGCTTTGTACAGTACCATAGAACTGTTGTTTCTTCTTCAAAATGCACTACTGCTTCTGCATCTATTTCAATTAAAGATTATCAGAAACTCACATAAGACATTAAACATTATTATTTGTTTATTTTTGTAAGTGAACCCTGATTTTGACCTTAAGCTAAAACTCATGAAGCGGTTATTACATTATTACAGGGACAAGGTGAACATTGTTTTACTATTAAAATATATACAGGTATATGCATTATTCTAGCTGTGTGACCTTTCTTATATGGCAGAGTTTGAAAATAAGGCACGACAGGAAAGGTCTGGACCCCTGACTACAGTTTAATGTTCCTACTTTATTTCTACCTCTGCATGTGGGTGAGATGCAACAAGTACGATACAACTGAGAAACCTGTAAACTCGAGACAATTTTAAACACAAAATAACTGAAAGCAGGCATAAATATTATTTTGAATAAGTGCTTAGTGACAGTGTGAATTTCATGTACAAATAGTTTAACAGATTCTTTGTTTAATATCATATTAATGTTATTAGGTCTGTGTCAGCTCTTAAAAACGTTCAAAAAAATTTCGACTTTTCATTAATGCTTATTTGTATAAGATTACTTGCCAATCACGGAGTGTACATTTTTACTGTTTCAGCTTACTTATATATGTCTTTAATAATGAACAAGTCTTACAAGTAACATAAATTAATATTGCTTTTGTGCTTAGGTAAATGTTCCTGTGACTTACTGAGAAAAAAAGGACATGGTAACCAACTTCCTGTAGTTGGTAACTGTGGTTTTATTGTGTAGACTGTTAACAAAGCATTCATTTTGAATGAACATCTGTTCAGACATAAGTATTTACAAATTTCAAGGGAAAGGAAGTTTGCTGGTATATACTGTTAATATATTTTGGCTGCTGGTACTATTAAATACTCTCCACTGAACATTGTGTCTATTTCTTTGGCAGCATATTGCTAACTGTTTTATTAATGTTTTGTGGGTGTACCGATTCAAGCTTTTTATGAAATGTAATAGTATTTATATATTTGTTTTCTTTCTTTGCTGCACAGCTAACAACACAAGAAAGTCTGTGTTTTCATGGGTTACAGAAAGATTACAATATTGTGCTTTGACAGTCATTTTACAAAGATAAAAAATAGCATGTGTTAAAATATTAGCATTGTTATTAACCATTTCCATCCTTCAAATAACTGAATAAAATGACAATGATAGTAGTGTTCTATTTAGGCTATGTCCTGCTAAATGCGCCATATGTTTGCTAGGATTGCACAGTTCATTCATTCGCAAAAAACAGCTCATGGTGATTGTGGCCTACCAGGCTGGCACTGCCAGCTGAACCCGACACAGACACGTGTGGGACACAAGTTCAATGTACACTCTGATTTTATTTTCTTTTTCCCTCATGGGAAACGCCTTCCCTGTTTCCCACAAGTATAGCACAGTCCCGGCACAAGCACAGCACAAACAATTAATCCCTTCCTTTACTCTTTTCCTTCTCCTCCTTCAGTCCTCGGGTCAAGCTTCGTTGCTCCTCCTCCCGACTCTGGCTCCCTGAGTAGTGGCTGCTGGCTCCTTGTATAACGCACCTGGAAGTACTCCAGGTGCTTGATTACTCGTTTCCGGCAGCACTTCCAGGTGTGGTGGAAGAACTGGCTATAAGGGCTCAGCAGCTCCTGCTGCATCACCCCCTGGCGGTGCCTGTGGATCCCAACAGGGCTGCACCACACTCCAACTCCCATGAAGCCCTGCAGGAGTCTGAGGCACCGCTGCAACTCAGGGGGTTGACATGTAGGGTCCCAGAGGATGTAACGCTTTGGCCATGCTTGCTCCCCCAGTCCTCCCAGCGTGAAGGCGTCCCAGCCGGGCCAAAGCCCTCGCCGCACTCTACATGATATTAATTTCTAGGCTTATTTATTAATATTTTGATCTATTAATAATTAAATATTGAATTCACTTTACAATTATAATGATTTAAATGTTGACATCCTATTAAGTATGTATGAATAATATTACTTTTTAATAAAAAGACTCCCCTTAATATTTTTTTTTTTTATGATGTTTCAATTTTATATCCCTGTTGTACACTGTGACATGATTCTCTGTAACATTATCTTTAGTTGTTAGTCCCTTGTGCTACTGATTGAAGTATATCCTGTGGGTACGGGGCAGACTGTAATTTTTCTCAGTCTGTGGTATTATACATTTTTGTAAAAGAAAACAAAATTTGAAAGTAGTTATATCAGTTAATTAATAGTATCTGCTTAACAAGCATAAGATGAAACAGATGCAGGAGTTAGGCAGTAAGCAAAAAAAACTTCAGTAGATTAGTTCCTCAAGGCAGATATGAAAAGGCTACAGGACCATACAAGTTAGTAATTTAGTCAACGTGCCAAAATCACTTAACTTCAAAACCTGCCTGTAGGCCTTGTATTGTTTATAGATATGAGATTTCTTCAGATAAACATATTTTTTATGAAACTCAAAGCTTCAGTTGAGTCCACACTTCTTTTGACAATTATGTCCATTTCTAAGAATTATATCATAAATAATCTTTTACAACAATTGTAATTGTAAAAAAGAATTTCTTTTGATTTTTTTATTAACTTCTTATTGTTTATGTTAACAAAAGGATAATGTTTGGCTCTCCACTGAACATTTAGTAGGCTTACAACTCGTGGTGCAATAGCCTTTTGTAGTTTTGTAATAGCTAGTGCAGGAAATCCACTGGAAAGGGATTTTGAAGTTATGCAGTAGAAACACTTCACAACCCTAAATGTACTTTCACAGTTGAGATGGAATGTTAGGTTCAGTCTCTAACTCTAGTTATTAAGATGATGGGCTAAGTTAATAGGATTCGATATTTGATGAAAGGCTTGACAAGTAAAAGAGATCCCACAAAATATGGACATTTGGATGATCATACACCTTTTTTTGTTTATCTTTAAATATCATCCATTTAACTAGAAAGCAGAAATGTTCAGGTGATAAATGCTTGGAACATTAAAAAGTGAATTAAGACCGGCAGCTCAGAAAGACTTTGTATTTTTTTCATTACAATAAGGAGAGTGTTGCAGGCAAGGAGCTTACAACAATATATTCTTGAAATATTGATAATTGTATGAGTGCTCATATCAGGAGCAGATGCAAATACATTTTGGAGAAAGTCTCTGTCATTCACATTTAGTTTCTGTATATTTAGCAAAATTACTTTAGAATTGAGTGAATTACCCATGTCCACGACACAGTGCTCTTCAGGGTTGGATACTATGCCCATTGCTACAAATGTAATTGCCTTATGTATTAAAATTCCCACACCTCTAATATTCTTTTTCTTGATGGAATGAAAAATTTGGCTGATCTACTCTCTTTACAGTTGAGACTGGCCTTTACTTATTAAGTGAGAATCCTATAAGAATACTATCTTAGGTGTTTAGGCCTGTTGAGGTGGGAGAATACTTTTTTCTCTTTAGATTTTGATCCAGGCCTTTGCCCTTCCATCTTACAAAGCTGAGTGGTTATTCACAGAAATATATTTGTCCCAACGATATCCATAGTATAATTACTATTAGGTAACAGCATGGGAAAAAAAATCAAAAAAGATGTTAACAATTGGTCTACTTTCCATATCACCTTAACAGGGAGAACCATAACTCTGATGCTTTCTTGGTCTCCAATTTGGTTTTATGAGAAAGAGATGAAAATAAAATGTCCTCTTAAAAATATCTTCAAAGTTTCCCAAAGTGTTCCTGCAGAAACCTCTGAGGATGCATTAGTCTTTAACAAATAATCGATTTGTTTGGAGAAGGATTCTGTAAAATTCACATCTGCTAACAACAAGATGTTAAGATGCCAATTACGAGATAAGTGTGAAGGGATTAATGATTCGAGCTCCAAGATAAAAGGAGGTGATCAGAGATAACAATAGCATTGTTGCACCAAAAACATTTGATCCAGTGCAGTAAACTATTATCGATGAACAATTAATTAATTCTTGAGTGGCTATGATGTACTGGTGAGAAGAAGGAATGTTCTTTTGAATTTAGATTTAACAATCTCCATGTGTGTGATAAATTATGATCTGTTACACACTGTGCGATTGTAACTGCAACCTTAGATGTTGTCACTGTAGTTGAAGATCTATCCAAGTTTGGTGATAAAATGTAATTAAAATCTCCAGCCTATAAAGTAAATTCTAAATAAATGAGCATTGTATAATATAACTATGAAACAATGCAGAATCAGACTGTCAAGAAGGTCCCAGGTCATAGTAAAAAGAATTAGTCTTCCAAATTGTAAGATGGTTCACAACAATTAGCTGTATACTGTATATAAGAGAAGCATAATTCAATCCTTAAACCATGCTCTTCTGTGTTGGACAGTTAAAGACATATAAGGAAAGATGCACAATTGAGTTTCATAAAATTCAATGAAATATTGTAGGAAATCATGTCACAGTCTGTGAGAAATTCAAGATTCAGATTCCATAAGGATAGTGACTAAAAACTTACAACCAAAGCAACACTAGAATAGTCTGAAAGCAAAAAGAATAATATCCTGAAATGATCAGTCAATGCTGTAACCTCGATCTGATTAAGAATAATATGTGTGATCTTTTAAATATGAAAATATATCCTGATGTGGTGTTTGTTTAAATAAAATTTTGAACTTAAGGTCAGAAATACTATTCTGTCTTTCAGTTATGCAGCACAAAGAGGAAGGAGATTAAAGGAGATTTAAACACGACTTGATCATTTCATATAGAGCTCACTGCTGGTTCCTTGCACTTGAGGAATATTTTTTAAAGTAACTGAAGAAGTACTCATTCATATAATAACTTGAAGATGCATGGATTTTTAGAAACTTAAGCAGGTTCAAAAAGAAAATGGTGTCTGCTTATCAGCTGTTACTTTCAAATAGCAGAAAGTGATCAGCCAGAAATGAAGCAGTGAAACACTTAAAAAAGGAATCATGACCCACATGTGATTTGTTTCCTGGCATATTCTCAACCCTTATCCTCCCAATCAAAATCTACAGTGCTTCTCCAAGAAGAGGGAACAGTTGGGCAAAATGCCTAATAACAGCACCACCAAGCCAGCAATAAGTGTTCACATCCAAACCTGTTAAATTTTTAAATCTTCTGCAAATTTTGTCAAATGGGCTACAAGTTTTATCTTGTACAACCCCAAATCAGAAAAAGATGTGATGGTATAGAAAATGCAAATAAAAATAAAAAAAAACCACAGTGATTCTTAAATTAACTTTGATTTTTTATTACATTGCAGACAGTATAAACCCAGGATATTTCATGTTTTATCTGGTCAACTTCATGTCATTTGTTAACATACATCCATTCCTGCATTTCAGGTCTGCAACACATACTAAAAAAAGTTGGGATAGTGACAAATTATTGCCAGTAATGAGGTAATATAATTAAATAATGATGTGAGTCCAAACAGCTGTTTCCCAAATAAAAAACTTTTTTTTTTCCTGTACCTTTTAAAAGGCAGAATATAAAGCTTGATTGTAATATTTTGCAACTATGAACTTTAGTCAGTGGCATTGTCTGTTTTGTCCACTAGGGGGCATGGTGTAGTCAGTCATCCCAGTAATGCAATATGAGGCCAATGATTTTCCTTATTTCAATATTGAAACTATAGACTTTCCGCCAGGATGCAAAATAATGGTAATTACAATCCCCCCTTCTGTTCAGGCTTACTATACGTACTATAGGATATGCAGTAAATCAACTATAGAATCACTTAAGATATGGTTGTCTTAAGTAGGCAAATTTCAAAATATGTAGATTCACACTCTGCAAACAAAAGCCACCCCAGCTTGTATTGTGCAAGCATCAAGTAGATGATCTACTTTTTGCTTCTTATGCACATTGAAATGTTCACATGTGAAAGTGCACCACAGCTCTGCTGTACTCTATTCTTCCTACATACTCTAAACTAATTTAAACTATTATGCCACAGTTGCAGAATCTTGGTTTAAGTTCATGGCCTGGTCACTGTCTATATTAGCAGGTCTTAATTTCAGAGTGAACATGGAATTTAATAGATTGATGCCTCATCCATAATGGGTTCCTACCTTATTCTTATGCTGCCAAGGGCATATTCTAGCCTCCCATGACCGTGCATTAGAAAAATAAAGTTTGGTAAATAAATGGAAAACTTTGCTATTGATCAGTATAACAACTATAATGTCAGAGCGAAAACAAATTCTAATCATGATGCTAATATAGCAGGAAGTAATAAAATTAAATGTTAGAAAGCCATAGTGATGAATATGTGTGAATTGTCATGAGTATTAAAAGTAATTGAAGGCATGAAAGCCATAAAGTTGCTGGATGTTATTAAGTGTTATTATTTGCAATTTGTTGATTTAACCTTCATATTATGGAGAACAAAGTCAGAGACAGACACATGTTGTCTTAAATCACCAAAATAATCATTACAGGAAAGAAATTTATTTTCCCTTTCTCAAAATATTTTTTTGGAATCAGTATCCTTTTAAAAAATGAGTATGTTTCATATGAGGGGAAATGCTTTATAGCAGGGGTTTCAAAGGCAAATTTTGGTCAGTCAGAAAGAACTGGTAGAAAATATACTATGTTGTTCACATGACTGGGTTACATATATAAACAGTAACACAGTATTTTGTCCCAAATAAATAGTTTACTATGTCTTTTAATAAACCGACTTAAATTAAGAGTATAAAAGTAGAAAGAATAGAAATAGATTTCAGGTGGTGAGCAGGAAGGAAGGAAGTAAGGGAGTAGGTTTATTTTTGCCAAATAAACTTAGAAATGGTACTTCTTATTAGAAATTATTTTAGATACATTGGAAACATAGTATCTTTATTATGTAATAAAACAGTTAACTCACATTGACCTTTTAACGATAGAAAGACAAATAAAAGTACATAGGCAAAGCTGATTTAAACAAATAAGATTTCCTTCTGGCTCTGAAATGTCTTTCTTTCAATATTAATATGTTGATGGCTTGTTTTAAGATATTGTATATGTTTAATATATTGAACCCATTTTTAACAAGAACACTGAGAAAAAAAACACCTGTAATAGGCTACCAGTAGTGCTGGAGGGTTTGACTTAACAGGCCATTGGCATGAATGCATAGCATATAAAAGTATACAGTATTTATTCTTACAAACAACATACTGTAGTCCATCTCTCTGAGAAAACCTGCTTAAATTAGCATTATAAAAATGGAAAGAATGGAAATACATTACAGGTGGTGAACAAGGAGGGGGTACTTCTGACTTGCCAAGCTTAGATTGCTTTGGAAAGGCCTAATGCTTCCCTGGGAGCACAGGAATAACACTTCTACTTTCCAACATTACCGTCTCCTGCTTTAAATGGAAAGGCCTGTGGAGTTTAAAATAAACTAATTTGGAGTATTCCTGTGTAGCTTATATTCAAAAAAAGTTTGGCATTAGTTCACAGATCAGAGCTTCATTCCATTGCTCCATGGAGCAAGCTGATTAGATACAGGTTGTTCAGTTTGGCAACCAAACCTAATTCTGTTTTTCAGTTTCCTTGAAGCTTCACAAGAGTAACAACTGAAGGGCTCATTTTATGTTTTAGCACAGTAGCTATTTTCATATACGGTATTAAACATATTAGCTGTCACAGGCAAGCCATTTTTAGTAAATTATCACTACAAAAATATATAGATAATTTCTTTGTTTTTAAATTTCTGCCCTTATAGTTTGTTTGTTTGTACTGTTTAAATTATAGTATAGGCTGTTTAACCTTATTTCAAAAGTTGTTAAGTATTTCCATGAAACAGGTTCTTAAATTCTTAGTATAGGGAGCCATTGCTTAACACTAGAATTACCAGAGTCTACGAAAAAACTCGTAGATCCGGCCCTCCTTAAAACCGTTCACACATCTCCTCCAGCGTCCTTTGTCATGTAAATGTGCTGATAAAGACAAGCTGAAAGCAGCCGGCTATTCCATCTCCCCACCGACTTAGAACGTACACGAACTTCTCCCGGCTCATGAGTTGATTGATTATCTGGGAGTGAAGTGGAGTTTTAGAGTGGAAATAATAGATCTTTATTTGGAACACACGCATTTCATGTGTGTTCCGTTTCTATAGTAATCTGTGTAAACACATTGTTTAAACAGAAACTTTTTCATATTTTAGTAATAAATGTTACAAAATATAGGCATAAACTATAGAATGTGTGAAGCATGAAGTCCAAAAATCGAATAAACACTTTCACAAAAGGTTCAACAATACAACAGCTTCCGTGGCTTAGCAGTAAGATTTGCTGACTCAGAGCACAGCAGGCTTTCTGTGCCTCATATTGATCTTTTTTTTCTTTCAGTACATGTGCTTTCCATGTTTATTTATATATCTAGTGACTTCTCTGCCTGTATGTCTCTCTATTACACAGTCTGTCTGTGTGTTATGGATCTTAATAATAATAGTTACTAGTAAAATACCCGCGCTTCGCAGCGGCAAAGTACTGCCTTAAAAGTTTTATTAAGAAGAAATTTAAATCTTTTTAAACTGAGGGAAAATATACCCATAATTATTTGTTAAGGATCTGTTTGTATACCACATTGTGAGTTCGGCCCTCCGGTTGTAATATGACCAAGCTGTGCGCTGAGCTTACTCTTAAACATGCAACGTACAGTTGGCCATGTGAACAGTAATCTTGTTTCAAATCTCACAGCTTGGATAGCTGCTGTCATAATCGGTTTGAGTTTCATGGTTTGTTTCAATTACGACAGTATTTGTAGGACTTGTGTTGAAGAGACATTCGGCATCTGTCAAGCGCTGTAAGTATATAACCAGTTTCATCGATAACTTCACATCCAGCTTTTGAGAGTTTAAACATTCATAAACATCAAAGTGTCCACTACTGAAATTGTCACCTGTGAATCTAAGATGTTGAAGAGGCATTGGCGGTTGTCCAAAGGTGTAAAATATTTGGCCATTTCGGTACACTTGTAAGGGACAACCGAACAATTCAGTGGCAGCCATCAACTCACATGCAGATGCATAGGTGAAGGGCTTAAGCATTTCATTCTTATAGTGCTCCTGTGTAGTATAATTATCTCCTGTACCGTCATCAGTCCACACCTTGAACTTGTCCCAGTCATTCAATACATAAGACAGAATGTTCCTCCGGATATCAAGAGTGAGCCTGATATGGCCGTGCAATATGTAACAAAGAGAATGGAAAAGGCAGATGCCATCTCTGGGCATGGAAACCACTCGGTAAGTGACAGTTCTTTGATCGATGGTGATTACCTCGATAGACATGTTAATGTGGGTACGGTTGGAATGATAAAGGAAATGGGTACCTGAACAATGTAAAGTAAGTCTAAAATACGTACACAATGACTATAATCGTAATAGAGGAACAATAAAACAGAGGAGAAGACGTGGATTAAATAAAAAGGCTGTAGTTATCAGCAGGGAGACGTGAATCCCGTGGCGAAGCAAGGAAGGGAATGTAGAGACTGGAGCGACGGACGGCCTTATATAGGCAGGCCGCCAACAACGTGGGAGGAGTTTGGATGGGGGACCCAACACCGCCTCACACGGTGACTGAGCTGCAGGCTATGGACGTATATATGTACATAAGTAGGATTCAGTTAGCGTTGGGAACCCGCGTATCAAATTTCTTGAAGGTGGGCCCATAAGTAACAAAGACTGTTGAAAAGTTCAATATGACGGCCGAAAGTGGCATCATACCACTGAAATAAGTACGTACATTGGTTTTGGTTAGCGCAGGGAAGCCGCCTACCAAATTTCGTGAAGATGGGGCCATAAATAAGAAAGTTCAACATGGAGGACGTTGTTGACCGTTATGACCGTTACGTGTAGAATTTCGAAATGAAACCTGCTTAACTTTTGTAAGTAAGCTGTAAGGAATGAGCCTGCCAAATTTCAGCCTTCTACCTACACGGGAAGTTGGAGAATTAGTGATGTTTGGAAAATTCAATATGGCGGCCGAAGTGGCATCATACCACTTAAATAAGTAAGTACATCGGTTTTGGTTAGCGCAGGGAAGCCACCTACCAAATTTTGTGAAGATGGGGTCAGCCTTCTACCTACACGGGAAGTTGGAAAATTAGTGACGTTGGAAAGTTCAATATGGCGGCCGACAGTGGCATCATACCATCGGAATAAGTACGTACATCGGTTTTGGTTAACACAGGGAAGCCGCCTACCAAATTTCGTGAAGATGGGGCCATAAATAGGAAAGTTCAACATGACGGACGTTGTCGACCGTTATGACCGTTACGTGTAGAATTTCGAAATGAAACCTGCTTAACTTTTGTAAGTAAGCTGTAAGGAATAAGCCTGCCAAATTTCAGTCTTCTACCTACACGGGAAGTTGGAGAATTAGTGATGAGTGAGTGAGTCAGTCAGTCAGTCAGTCAGTCAGTCAGTCAGCCAGTGAGGGCTTTGCCTTTTATTAGTATAGATAAGGACACTTGTTCATGTTAATTGCAGTCTCAATTGTTAAAACATATTTTAAAAGGAGCATCCCACACGAAAATATAATGATCTCATTAACTGACAGTGCATACCAATTTATAAATTTTATGTCCATTTGAGGTTAAAAAGAAAAAACACTTTCTCCCCAACGGGAAATCGAATTCGGGTCTCTGAGGGATGGAAAGCCTGCTGCGCTCTGAGTCAGCAAATCTTACTGCTAAGCCAAGGAATCTGTTGTATCGTTGTTGAACCTTTTGTGAAAATGTTTATTTGATGTTTGGACGTCATGCTTCACACATTCTATAGTTTATGCCTACACTTTGTAACATTTATTACTAAAATATGAAAAAGTTTCTGTTTTAACAATGTGTTTACACAGATTACTGTAGAAACGGAACACACATGAAATGCGTGTGTTCCAAATAACGATCTATTATTTCCACTCTAAAACTCCACTTCACTCACAGATAATCAATCGAGGCATGAGCTGGGAAAAGTTTGTGTACGTTCTAAGTCGGTGGGGGGATGGAATAACCGGCTGCTTTCAGCTTGTCTTTATCAGCACATTTACACGACAAAGGACGCTGGCGGAGAGGTGTGATGGGATTTAAGGTGGGCTGGATCTGCGAGCTTTTTTGTAGGCTCTGGTAATTCTAGTGTTAAAGCAGAGTTGGCATATACACTATAAAAATATTAATCTGATTTTATTGTTAGTTAAGTTCATGTTCAAATGCATTTTAGGTGCACCTAGTACATTGAAATTCATGCTTTATTTCCCTCACATTAGTGTAACTAGTACAGTGTAAACAGAGACAGTGAATTAAGCATAATACAATAAAAGAAACAGATAATACATAAAAGAAACACTTATACTTTTGAGCTTCCTTATAACCTGTGGATAAAACTTTCTCTAAATCTATTGATTTCAGTGATAATGGTCCTGTGTCATTTGTAGGAATGGTGCAATGAGAAAGCTGACTATTAAGGTTTTTAATAATGCTCTTTGCCTCTCCAAGGTAGCACAGGTGAGACATCCCCTGAACAGGAGGATGCTGTGTACCAGTAATATTCTGGACTGACTTCACTACCGTCTGTAGTATTTTGTAATACAGAACTGAACAAATGCTGTACCAGGATGTGGTCTGTCATCTGCCTCCTCAAATCTGTGCCCAGCTACTTGGGTGTGCCAACATTACAGGAAAGACTGTTGTCATGGCATCATTGTTTCAGTAGACAAAACTGTTTTGTAAGCTATCTCATAATAGTTACTAAGCAACCCTACAATGGTGGCATCATCAACATATTTAAGGATCTTAATACAGCATAGAGTGTTCAACACAGTGTGAAGGAAGTCATGCTGCAAATCTGCACATCATCTGCACATCCTAAGTCTTAAGAGTTTAATAGTCAGCTTTGATGATGCAACAATGGTAAACTCTGAGAGCTGTACTCTATAAATAGTACTCTGGCATAGCAATGCTTATTATCCAAAAGTGCCAATATGGTGTCAGGAAGAAGAGATATGGTATACTCTGTACTGGTTTTGGTAATGTGCAAACTGGAGGTGGTCTCAACTAGCTGGAGTATGTTAAATGTGTCCCGTGCCGGTCTCTAAAAGCATTTCATCACAAGCAGAGAGAATACAACTGGTGTGTAGTCATTAAGGAAGTTTGTTTTTGTTTTGTTTTTTTGGATTATTTATTTTGAAGACTGCACTTTATTTATTACTAGCAAAATACCTGCGCTTCGCAGTGGAGAAGTAGTGTGTTAAAGAAGTTATGAAAAAGAAAAGGAAACATTTTAAAAATAACGTAACATGATTGTCAATATAATTGTTTTGTGACTGTTATGAGTGTTGCTGTCATCAAGGATTTGATTATCATTATTTCTTTCAATCAGGTTCCTATTTGGAGGATGTGTTGTGTTCAAGTTACATTCTGTGTTTGTCAACCGTTGTAAAGATAACAGGTTTCATTCATCGAAGCATTCACTACCCAAATCGGTACTCGTGAATCTAAGATGTTTAACTGGCATTCCTGGTATTAAGTTGTGGATTTGCCTGCGAATATTTAGCGTCAGCGTGTCTATGTACTTAATTTAAACTTAAGCTTTACACCTTGCTTTCCTATTGATATGTCTACAAAGGCTTGTTCAGATTCAGAGGGTTGTTCCTTTCTTATTGCATCAATAAACAGCTCGTCTTCCTCTTTATCTGAGCCATCACACACTGCATGCACAGGTTTACCTTTCCCAGTCCTGCAAACTTTAGCAAAGTGGTTCAATTTACCACATTTTTTACACTGTCTTCCTTTAGCTGGACATTGACTTTTTCCACCGTGTGCTTTGTTTCCGCAGTACCTGCACTTATGAATATGCTTGTATGCATCACACGCTTCATATTCTTTTGCTGCCTTCTCAATTGTGTAATGCGTTTTTTGCTCAGCGCTCTTTGGAGCTCTTGCTTTTTGTGTGCGTACTGCGTTTACAGTGAGTTCATGTGAGCCGCTCGGAGTACATGCATCGAAGTTTCTCAGCTGTGGTTGTGCTATCTCGTGCGATCTTGCGATGTCCACGGCCTTATTTAATGTTAGCTCAGACCTGGCACTTAAAAGTTTCTCTCGCACTTTCGCTGAGTTTGTGCCAAACACTATTCTATCCCTGACCATCTTATCTTCGTTTGCATAAGCACAGTCCTTTACCATCAATTGTAACTCCATTACAAAGTGATCAAAAGTCTCGTTTATACCCTGCGTCTTCTCATTAAACTTGTATCTCGCGAATATCTCGTGCGATCTTGCGATGTCCACGGCTTTATTTAATGTTAGCTCAGACCCGGCACTTAAAAGTTTCTCTCGCACTTTTGCTGAGTTTGTGCCAAACACTATTCTATCCCTGACCATCTCATCTTTGTTTGCATAAGTTCAGTCCTTCACCAGCAATTTTAACTCCGTTACAAAGTGATCAAAAGTCTCGTTTATACCTTGCGTCTTCTCACTAAACTTGTATCTCGCGAAAATCGTATTCGTCTTAGGCATGACAAACGCCTCGTAGCGGCAGCATGTCTATTGGATTGCTGGTGACGGACGGCCGTATATGGGCAGGCACTCAATTACGTGGGAGGCGTGGGTATGGGGGAACGCAATATAGGCAGGCAGCCAACTGCGTGGGAGGCGTGGTGATGGGTGACGCAACTCCGCCTCACACGGCGACCGAGCTGCAGGCTATGGCCATATATATGTACATAAGTAGGATTAAGTTATGACCGTTACGTGTAGAATTTCAAAATGAAACCTGCTTAACTTTTGTAAGTAAGCTGTAAGGAATGATCCTGCCAAATTTCAGCATTCTACCTACACGGGAAGTTGGAGAATTAGTGATGAGTCAGTCAGTCAGTCAGTGAGGGCTTTGCCTTTTATTAGTATAGATTGAACACTATTTTCTTAATTAAAGCACTGTGCATTTTGCACAATCTCTTGTTGTGTTTTGCATCTTCAATTTCTAGTCAATTTTGGTTCATGACTATCAAAGTCCGAGTGCAAGAGGAGGAGTATGGCAGCTACAAGTAAGCAGGGCATAACAAGCAGTGGGTAGTGTCAGCTACATTTCAGTAAAAGAGACAATATAGCAATTTTTGATGTCTCCGTCTCAGCACCTTGATGGCTGTCTTTCACAAATATCTTCTAGTTTGATATCCAGAATTTGACAGTTGGCCAGAAAAATGCTGGGCAGAGCAACACAGTGGTTGTGGTGTTTTTTCCTTACTTCATCACATTTTCCTAGCTTTCTTTATCTAGTTGTTCTTGTTGAAGTCTCACCAGTTGTATTGGCTGGAGATAACTGATGAAAGCAGCTTTATATGTAATCTGCTAAATGTCAAATTTACTTATATTTACTTATAATTGCCATTCTCTTTTCAAAATTGGAGTAATACCATTTGAAACAGTATGTACAAATAATGAAAGCAAAAAATATATAGAATGCACACAACACATTGCCACTGTCCAGGGTTATATAGCGTCATCAGCAGTAACACTCTCAATATGTTTAATGTATGTAAACAAAATGTATCTTTATTATTTGTAAGGTAAATAATGCCTTTCATCCAGGGTGATTTTGAAGATCTAAATGTATATCAATTAAAATGTATTTTTCTCAGATGGAGTTAGGCAGGTAAGGTGATCTGTTCAGAGCCACAGTAAGTTGGATGTGAAGATTAATTTGGTAAATCTATGCCTTACCATTAAAGCCCTAATATACAAGGTGCATCTGTTTCATAGGTTAAATTGCATGTCTCTGAATTGTACTCAAAATCTCATTGGCTGTGTGTATAGATCTCCTTTTTACTGTACAGTATACTGTTTTGTCTAAATATGAACAACAAATACATGTAACTTTAAAAGTACAATGAATACTTTTAAACTACATACTATTTGTACAAAAAGCTGTTCATCTAATTACCAGCCCCTCCTTACCTGAACTGTTTTTTTTAAGGTAAATGCTGTGATTCATGTGGCTCATCACCATATCTTTGATTTTACCATTCTCTCCTGGATCATTGTTTAGAATCAACTAAGTTTAAAATTTGATATTAAGAGATTTTTTAACACAGCAGATAAATAACCCTCATAGATTCAAAGCTTAACACAGATGTAAGAAGACTGTTAAGTATTGCAAATTGTTTAAATGTTAATGTCCACATATTTGGCATTAAGTTGACTTAAGTTCAATAATAAGATTGACATGAGACTCAACTAAAGGTATACCTAATCTGGAATGCCAGATCAGAATTTTTTTTTTCTTTTGGCTTGATATCATGCTTTTTTCATGTTTTAATAATCAGGAAACTTTTCGGATGCTTACTGGTTTTTATTGGTGATATTCAAAATAAAAAGGCCTACGGCTGCCTTCTCCTTTTGGCTTGTATAATATCCCTATAAATAACTGCAATCAAATTCATGCCGTGGTTAATTACAAAAAATCATGATTGAAATGAAATGCTTTATTGAGTAAAATCCTGAAATTGTGAAAGCATTCATTTAAATAAATATTTACTGCCACCTTTATTGCACATGTATCAATCAGAGTGAAGAGCTCTGCCATGCAAAGCAAGACTCATGTGTAACTGCTGTTCTTTGCGCTTCCTCTTCAGCAGTAAATTTAAAACGAAGTTCAACTCCAGCGGGTACTTGAAACTCCTGCGTAAAGTTATAAAATCTTAAAATGTTTTTGAAAAATATGGAGGATTTTTTTAAAAAACAAAACTTCAAAGTAGCCTAACTGTCATCAATGCTTGACTTAGTACCTTTTGCCTTAAAAATATTACTCTTGCTGGCAGTGTTACCTAATGTGCAGTTTATATGCATCATATTGCCTTTCTATTATCTAAAATATGAAACATTTTGAATATTAAAACACACCAAAGCTTTTCTGTGTAGTGTAACATTAAAAACTGGATCATTTGTAATGCCTTGCTTGAGAATTATGAACTCAATTCTGCAATGTTCTGTTTGCTCTGTACTCCACCACAATGGATTAGAAATAAAGCAAATCGTTATATGATTGAAGTGTAGACAGTTTTAATTTATGAGGTTTACCAAAGATATCATATGAGGCTTTTAGAAATGACAACCATTTTTCTGCATAGCCCCCCAATTTCCAGGGACTCAAAAGTGTATGGAAATTTCACTGGCAAGCTGTTCCATAGCCAGGTGGGAGCAGTTCCCTCATTATTTCATCAATTATTAAGAAAGTAAAGGTCTAGAATTGATTCAAAGTGTGGAAATTTGCATTTCGAAGCTGTCACTGTGAACTTTCAATATAAGGTCCAAAGAGCTCTCCATGCAAGTAAAAACAATCCATCATTAGGCTGAAAAAAAATCCCCTTAGAGGGAAAGCAGGTACTTGAGGAGTGGTCAGATCAACCATTTGGTATATTCTTAAAAAGAAGGAGAACACTGGTGAACTCGGCAACACCAGAAGGTAAACCACAGAAGACAATTGTGCTGAATAATTACAGTGATTACAGAATTCTGTCCTTGGTGAAGAAGAACCCCTTCACAATAGCCAAACCAAGATCACATTCCAGGAGGTAGACCTTTCATTGCCAAAATCCACAATCAAGGGAAGACTTCATGAAAGAAAAGACAGAGGGTTTACCACAAGGTGCAAACCACTGGTAAGCCTCAAGCATTGCAAGAACAGATTAGACTTTTCCATAAGCATTTTTTAAAAACCTGTCCAGTTCTGGGACATTTTTCTTTGGACAATGGAAACTAAGATCAATATATAGCAGAATGTTGGAAAAAAGAATGTGGAGAATAGAAGAAATGGTTGATGATCCAATCAATACCACATCATCTGTGAAACATGGTGGAGGTTGTTTTATGGCATGATCTTACATGGCTGCCAATGGAAGTCAGTCACTAGTATTTATTGATGATATGACTGCTAGCAGATGTAGCAAGATGGATTCTGAAGTGTACAGGGCTAGAATACCTGCTCAGATATAGCCACATGCTGCAAAACTGAGAGGGCAACAGTACAGGTGGACAATGACTTATAACATACTGCAATTGCAGAAAAAGTGCTTTTCAAAGCAGAGATGTGGTGTATTCTTCAATGGCCAAGTCAATCAACTGACCTCAGCTTAATTGGATTTCTCTTGCTGAAGAAAAAATTGATGTCAGAAACTCTAACAAACAAGCAGCAACTGAAGTCAGCTGCAGTAAAGGCCTGGCAAAGAAGTATCACTAGAGTGAAAACCCAGCACTTGGAGATGGCCATGGGTTTCAGACTTTAGGCTGTCATAGACTAAAGTATATTCCACCAAATATTGAAAATTATCATTATTTTTATTATTGTTGTTTGTTTGTCCAAATACTTTTGAGCCTCTGAATGTAGGGGAACCATGTATAAAAATGTTTTCCTAACATCTCATACAATATTTTTGTTAACCACTGGAGTTAAGGCTGAACTCACACCTTGATTGCTTTGTTTCAGATCCATTGTGGTGGTGTAAAGAGCCAAAATTATGAAAATTGTGTCACTGTCCAAATACTTATGGACCTGACTGTATTATATATTTGTTTTCTGTAATATATTGTTTACTAATTTTGTACATAATGCTGTTTGATGCTTTGATCCCCAAGTGGAAATTTAGACATTACAAAAATGTTAAAGCAATAAAGCTCTCCCTCCTAGGATTTCAACACACACAAAATTCTTCATCTAGAGAAATTATATTTCTGGCATTACTCATGAAGAAGAAAGCAGGCACAGCGAGTCATTGAAATGGAGTATTGCCTTAGTTATTAACACTTTAATATAATAAGTTAATGATTGAATATGTTGCTGTGGGTGCTACAGTGTTGTAGTGGTAGTGCTACTGAGTTGTAACAAGGAGAACTGGTTGCAAACCTGGGTGCTCCCTGCGTGATGTTTGTGTGCTTTCAGCATGTCCTTGTGGGTTTCCTCTGGGTACTCAAAACATGCAGGTTAGGTGGATTGTTTTTTCTAAATTGGCCTATTTGTGTGTGTTTCATTGTGTTTGTGTATGTGCACACCATGAGATGGACTAGCACACTGTTCAGGGTTTGTTCCTGCCTTGTACCAGTTGTTTGCTGGAATAGGCTCCCCTGACCCTACCCTGGATATGTGGGATTAGAAAAGAGATAAATAAATACATACATTAATGTTATTTGTGTTTATATGTTATATCTATTGTATGGATATAATACAGAGAGAAAGTCCTATGAACTATGATACGTTGCATAGTAATAAAAGATTCCTTTACTGGTAATCTAGACTCCGGTTTCAGAAAAATGATTGCATACCCATACTAGCTATATAACTCAAACGGTAAGAAAAAGTTAAGTCCATTTACCGGTGACTGACCCATAAACACATTTTATTTGCCATAGTAAAAACATCAAGACTGCATAGATGAACGTTAATAAATTCATGTAAATCATGTAAATAACCATTTTTGTAATGCTGAATTTATGCATTTATGTATGTATGGTTATATACATGAACACAACATAGAAATCAGTTTAACAGTGAATTCAGTCCAGTTCAGAATTCAGTTTTAACAGTAACAATGCATTCAACACAAGCAACTAGGCAGTATCAGTTTGGCAAGCTGCAAAAAAAAAAAAAGTATTTTCTGCTCAGTCTGACTGCCACTGTCTTTAAAACCATCAAAAACTTTCATCATATTTAATGTTCTCAAACAATTTTCTTATTTCATCAACTTTTATGTCATCATTGCCGTTGTCATCAGTTCTGGTAAAATCCGGTACAATGTAATGTTAGATGCAGCTGAATTTTCAGATGTTCCAGGCCATATATCTGCCTTTCTAAGGCCGCTTTGAATGGTCTCAACTGTAATGTTTTTCCAGGCACTGAGGACACACTGACATACTTCTGCATATAACACACGGCACTGATGGCTGGATGATGTAAATGAGTGCATACCTTCTGTCATCTATTTTTCCCGCTCAATGCACACAAGACACCTAGATAAGCGATTGACAGCAATGTCCAACAGCTGAAGCTTTTATGTCAGACCACCCAGTATTAATGTAACATATGCCTAAAGAGTCAGTCATTCGAAGTACACCTTCATCTTTGTGAGCAGCTATGGAGTCATTGATCAATAGTGATTTTCGAGTAGAGAAGCCACCTGGTCAGGTGAATTAGTTATCATCAGTTCAGTTTTCATCCATCCATTTCAGTTGTACACAACAACAGTATTGTTATACATTTAATATGAACAGTGGCTTCCACTTATTACCATTATGAGAGCATGAAACACAACTGTCAAATATGGTCTTTCATGGCCCATTCTTGTAATCAATACTATTTTGCACCAGTTCCTGCAGCTGCTCTGTGGCAGGGGCATTGAACAACAATGTTAGTAATCGCTGCTGCATTTAGGTAACGTTTATTGGTGTTGGCATGTATAAATGATCTGAAATTAGCCTCTATTTTCACCCATTCATATGGCAGCTCCCGCCCAACAGTGGTACATGCACAAGCTGAGAGTTTATTTTAACATGTAAACTTGAATACCTAGTGCACATCACCAGCAAAATGAGCAATTTTCATTTCAGCTGCCATGACACACGTTTTAAGATGAAAGTCAGTTATTGTGACAGCACAGTTTTTCTCTCATTTGGTTTTATGCCAAACTAGCAGAATACCCGCGCTTCACAGCGGAGAAGTAGTGTGTTAAAGAAGGTATGAAAAAGAAAAGGAAAAATTTTAAAAATAACGTAACATGATTGTTAATGTAATTGTTCTGTCATTGATATGAGTGTTGTTCTCATATCTATATACATATATACTCAGCAAAAAAAGAAACGTCCCCTGACTTTC
>JANRMT010028174.1:139800156-139820988 GCA_026402145.1 Polypterus bichir lapradei
TAAGAAAATTAAACATTTTAAAAATAACGTAACACGATTGTCAATGTAACCTTTTGTAAGTAGTGCCTGGAGGATTCAGTGTGGAGAAAGTCTAGAGACAGCGTGTGTATTAACTTGTGGATTTCTCTGTGAGTATTTGGTGGCAGTGTGATGACTTTGCTTCGGAAGACGGCGTGAGCCGCGGAGCTCAGCTCAGAGCGAAATGAGGTAAATGGGAGGGGAGATGATGACGTGACTCCCCCACCCGCCTTAACTGTCAATCCCCCACAAACACAGTCTCTCGGAATTTGCATAAGCACACCCCTTCACCTGCAATTTTAACTTAGTTACAAAGTGATCAAAACTCTCGTTTATATCCTGCGTCCTCTCATTAAACTTGTATCCCGCATTATCCGTGGGCATGAAAAATGCCAGCGGCAGCCTGTCTATTAAGTTAATTTAAAGTTTAGGTTTATACCTCGCTTTGTTTCCGAAGTAGCTGTACTGATGAATATGGTAGTATATGTCACTCGCTCGCTTCTTATTGTTTCGCTGCCCCGCTAACTTAAAAGCCTTGTGCAGTGCCTGTCAGTTGAAAATTGATTGTTTGCTTGCTTTTATCACTCTCTCTCTCTGCTCCTAGCGGAACTGTAATCTCTGACTTGTCATGGAGCACGTTTAAGCTCATGTGTTTGCAGTGTTTGAATAAAAATCCTTCTTGTTTCTACGACCTCCTGTGTCTCTGTGCAAATCTGTGACCCAAGCGTGACAATATATTCCGACGCTGACTTTATATATTCCAGCGCTGAGTTTATATATTCCGACGCTGACTTTATATATTTAAGTTTTGACTTTAGGTGGCAGTGTGACGAAGTTGCTTTGGAAGACGCCGTTAGCCGCGGAGCTCAGCTCAGAGCGAAATGAGGTAAATGGAAGGGGATATGATGACGTGACTCCTCCACCCGCCTTAACTGTCAATCCCCCAAAAAAAACAGTCTCTCAGAATTTGCATAAGCACACCCCTTCACCTGTAATTTTAACTTAGTTACACAGTGATCAAAACTCTCGTTTATATCCTGCGTTCTCTCATTAAACTTGTATCCCGCATTACCCGTGGGCATGAAACGTGATTACGTGGGCGGCGTGATGATGTCACACGAAACTCTGCCCCCACGGCGGTCAAGCTCAACTCCATTACAGTAAATGGAGAAAAATACCTTCCAGTTATGACCATTACACGTAGAATTTCGAAATGAAACCTGCCCAATTTTTGTAAGGAAGCTGTAAGGAATGAGCCTGCCAAATTTCAGCCTTCTACCTACACGGGAAGTTGGAGAATTAGTGATGAGTCAGTCAGTGAGTGAGTGAGTGAGTCAGTGAGGGCTTTGCCTTTTATTAGTATAGATAGCCAGGTTTTCCTCAAGTTGAGGTTATTTGACTCACCTCCTTCGATAAGCATGTTTGCAAAGAGGCAGCAATGTCAGTTCCTTTATACTACACCACACATGCTCATTTTTCTCATTAACTTCGAACTGTCGAGCAGGAACTTAATACCATGTTCAGTAGCATATTGACAAACAGTTAACTTGAATTTAGCAGTATTACATATGAGTTGTTTTGCCATCTCATGGTAATCCATGAAGCTACATGGATTAAGAACCGTCAATGAGTATTAAACACATATATATACTGAGAATCTCTGGACTGACAGCAAATGAAAAGGAGGTTAACAACTGTCTTATACCAGTAGAAAAGTAATGAACAAAATAAGCTCCAAGCTGCAAAGTTAATATCTCAGAAACAACAATTTCTTAACCCTCTCTACTCTTTTATCCAGTTTTCCACTTTGACTTAACTGACTATAAGGAACAAATTGAACAAAAAAAGAAAATTAGATATTTCAATTAAAGCATTAACTGGACAGTTCATAAAAACTCAGTGTAGGCTTCACGTTTAAACTGGTCTTAAATGTATACATGTAATAATACTGTAATATTCAAGAAACAAGAAAAAGTGGGGGCTGACTGATGGCGTATCTGGAAACGCAAATGTCTGGAGCCATTATGCCGCAAGAATCAGACGGCTGATAATATGAAGGTAGCCAGTTCACAACTACCTTGGGGTGGGAATCCAGTTACTTCATTTACCAAAGATCTGTTTGTCACTTTGATATGTTTAGCAGCATATTCTCTCATTGAACAAATGCTATAGAAATCCCAAATCAAGGTCATCAGCCCTGTCAAATGAGCCTTATGGCAGAGAAGCAGGTTTGATTATTTGAAGACTAACGATGTCAGATCGGGGGGGAGCGTGAACATGACTGAGAGAATAAAAGTAAAAAAAATGCTAAATTTTATAAGTACCATAAATTTACACTGGTTGTTACTGATTCATATCGAATGTATTTTTTTATTATATAATAGTGATAAAAATAGCAGCTCGCTACTCAAAATGTTAAATGTTGTGAGGACCCAGGCTCGAACCCACAATCTGTTGATTCTGTGACAGCTGTTGTTACCGCTGCACCAGCCAAGCAGACATATCTACTTTTTACCCTAGCCCAATTTCTTTTTCTTGTTATACTCTTGAATAAAAGCACACTTGTTTTGTTATACCTTTTGTGAACGTGTTTATTTAATATTTGGACTTCTTTCTTCACACATTATACACTTTGTCATCATTTTGTCGGTTATTACTAAAACATTAAAAAAAAAGTTTCAGTTTTAGTTGTGTTCAACATTTCCTGCCTCGCCTTTCCTGTCATCCTTCATTTACATAGACAGTTATAGAAACAGAACACACATGAAATGTATGTATTCCAAATGACAATGTATTATTTACCCTCAACAATTCAAGGCACCTTTTACCCAAATAAACATACTTCAGCTCTGGGAATCTTCTGCACGACTTCAGCTGCGTCAATGGGGGTAGCATAGCAGGCTGCTTGCTACCTGTGCTGCTTGACACATTTGCAAAACAAAAGCGCTGATGAGAGGTGCAAATGGATTTAAGATGGTCCCGGATTATGACTTTTTTCCTAGGCTTCAGGGATTCTAGAGTTAATATATTTTGATGAAAAAATGGTGAAACTCAAGGCTACTGCTCCCACAAAAAATGATCAAGTGTTATTATCTAAATAATAATGATGTGTATTTTATATAATGGCCTGTAACTTTGCTGTAAAATTTTTAGATGATTTTAACTGACTTACAGATAATCAGATACATGCACTATGTAATTTGCTAAATGGTCATAATGTGGTGCGAAAAAATGAAAAGATAAAGAACTAAAAGGTTTACTTTTGTTCAGCGATATTTGAAAAACATTTTGCAACTTTGGTGCTCATTCTTAACTTTTAAATGTCTTGCAAAGACAAGAATTACTGTAGAAAATAGAACACGTAATGCATGAAGATAGTGAAGCGACTGTGCCTTGATAACACAAGCATTATTTTCAAATTAGGTTTGAAAAAGATAACAATAGTATGGGCATGACCATGTTTAAAGCAAGAGGTCTTTCCAAGAAAAATAAGAAAATATTCAAAGTTTTGTTTTTGTCTCACATTTGCAGAGACAAACTGATGGCAGCAATATTTAATTTAGGAAGCCAGCTAATCATAGAACTTCAGTGTTAAGCAGAACCTGCCCACATAAACAAAGCTATCTTTCCCAGGTTGTATTGTTTACACATAGAAAAAAAAAAACACAAAATACTTAAGCTGAAGTTTATATTTTCAACTGAATAAATTCCCATGTATTTCTTTTCTGGAAACCACATACTTAGTCTTACCCTGTTCTTCAAATACTTTGAGATGATCCATAGTTATATGTATGCAGTACAGAGTTTTGGTTCTTTATAAATGCTGAATAATTAGCATCCATCCATTCTCCTTTGTTCTGAATTGAACAATACATATATGACAATTAGAAAGATGGATGGATCCTATTGGTTTACTGAACTTTTACCATAGTCTTTTGTATTGTTATTGGATGTAAGGTAGGTGGTAGATAGGATGCCAAGACTGGAAGCAACCCTGGGTAGCTCATCTCAGATGCACTCATGCACATAGTAACTGTCTTGAATACAGCTTAGTTAACCTTAACACAAATGTCTGAGAGATAGATGAGGAAACCAGAATACCTCAAAAAGCCCCAGGCAGTTTCATGAAAAATGTATAAATTCCATACAAACTGTGAGATATGAACACCGGGTGCTGAATCAATGAACCTGCAGTAGTAGTTGCCTATATCATATTAGATCTTAAAGATATGTGTTAGGTTAATAGGCAGTTCTGAACTGTGTGAATTTCTTTATGAGTGACCCCTACAATATGCTAGTTTCACATTAAGGAATGGTTCCTGCTGTGCACCAAAAACTGTCAGGACAGGCGTTGGCCCCTCAATGACCCAGAAGTAAATTAAGCAGGTTTGGGAATTTTATAATTTTATATAGTTTCCTATAACTGTGCAGTCATTAGGCAAAATAAGTATAACTTCCTGTTATAAATTTTTACTGTTCATATACAGTGAATAATGAGAAATGCCTCAATTTTTAATGTATTATTATGTATGCGTTTTTAAATTTTTTTTTTTTTATGGACAGAATTTCTAGGCGCAGCCAGGGTGTTGAAGGGGTCCGGTTTGGTGGACTCAGGATTGGGTCACTGCTTTTTGCAGATGATGTTGTCCTGTTTGCTTCATCAGGCCGTGATCTTCAGCTCTCTCTGGAGCGGTTCGCAGCTGAGTGTGAAGCGGCTGGGATGAGAATCAGCACCTCCAAATCCGAGACCATGGTCCTCAGCCGGAAAAGGGTGGAGTGCCCTCTCAGGGTTGGGGGCGAGATCCTGCCCCAAGTGGAGGAGTTTAAGTATCTCGGGGTCTTGTTCGGGGTGAGGGAAGAATGGATCGTGAGATCGACAGGCGGATCGGTGCGGCATCCGCAGTGATGCGGGCTCTGCATCGATCTATCGTGGTGAAAAAAGAGCTGAGCCGTAAGGCAAAGCTCTCAATTTACCAGTCGATCTACGTTCCTACCCTCACCTATGGTCATGAGCTATGGGTAGTGACCGAAAGAACGAGATCGCGAATACAAGCGGCTGAAATGAGTTTCCTCCGCAGGGTGTCTGGGCTTTCCCTTAAAGATAGGGTGAGGAGCTCAGTCATCCGGGAGGGGCTCAGAGTAGAGCCGCTGCTCCTCCGCATCGAAAGGAGTCAGATGAGGTGGCTCGGGCATCTGATCAGGATGCCTCCTGGACGCCTCCCTGGTGAGGTGTTCCGGGCACGTCCAACCGGGAGGAGGCCCCGGGGAAGACCCAGGACACGCTGGAGGGACTATGTCTCCCGGCTGGCCTGGGAACGCCTTGGGATTCTCCCGGAAGAACTGGAAGAAGTGGCCGGGGAGAGGGAAGTCTGGGCTTCTCTCCTTAAGCTGCTACCCTCGTGACCCGACCTCGGATAAGCGGAAGAGGATGGATGGATGGCCTCAATTTTTAAATCAGATATGCACAGACTGGACAGCCTGGAATGGTCATTTAACAACCCAGACCAGATTTTACCCCACCAGTCTTGACTTTTTTTTTTATTTGATATACTGTTATTAATCCCCGAGAGGAAATTGTCTGTTTGCATGACCTTTGGAGGTCAGATTGCAGGGTCAGCCATTGTGCAGAGCCCCTTGAGCAATTTTCTTTTTAATACTAGAATCCCTGAAGCTGACGACTTTTTTCATTGTCCCTGTCCTCAAGAAACTTACAGCTCCTTATCACTGCACTAATAGCCTGCTTTTGTTTTGCAAATGTGTGGTTTATCAGAACACAACCTGCTACACCCTGTACCCCCCATTCATTCAGATGAAGGCATCATGCCATTGTGTTTATCTGGCAATGCGTTTGTAAGTAATTATATAGGTAATGAAGTGTCATGATTTGTAATACATGCATTTCATTTGTGTTCTGAGCATGCTCAAGCCTCTGAGCACCATCTTATTAACTACCATATAAAGATGCCCTTTTATTGGTTAGATCTACGTATTATTCATTTACTATAGGTGCAGCCCAGGGAAACTCTGGGTTTTTTTTTCTAAAGTGAATATACAGTGCATCTGGAAAGTATTCACAGAGCATCACTTTTTCCACATTTTGTTATGTTACAGCCTTATTCCAAAATGGATTAACTTCATTTTTTTCCTCAGACTTCTACACACAACACCCCATAATGACAACGTGAAAAAAGTTTACTTGAGGTTTTTGCAAATTTATTAAAAATAAAAAAACTGAGAAATGACATGTACATAAGTATTCACAGCCTTTGCCATGAAGCTCAAAATTGAGCTCAAATTAAAAACAACAAATTAAATAAATAAATAATCTGTGATAAAAACTGTGTCCATGTGGTGGTTAAAATCATAATAAATGAATAATCCATTAAGCAGGTTAAAGAATGAAAACACAGTCAGGATCAGTGCTTTTAAGGCACAGACCCAGTGCGTCCTTCTTCAAACATGTCTCCTCTGTTCAACCTACCAGGTGTACTCGGCTAAAGGAAATGTACACTGGTAAGCACACTCAACGTTTTCACTCAGTTCCCCATCATCATATCTCGGTATCCATGGGACTTCACTAGTGTGCTCGGTAGCTTGTGCTCCTAGCTGATACACAGCAGGAGCACTGTTGCATCGCCTGGGGATTCTTTAACCACCTTAACTCCCTTTACAGTGGCATGCAAAAATATTCAATACCCTTGAAGGTCATTATAATTTTCTGCATGACAAAAGATTTGTACACACATTTATCCATTCAGTATTTTTAATGTGAACTTTTATGCTTTGACAACACATTTCCATTCTCTGTAGATATTTAACTAGAGAAGAAAAATGCCAAAGTCTGCATAAGTGTTCAAGCCCTACACATTAATACTTTGTCGAGAATCCTTTTGCTGCAGTAACAGCCTTAATTCTTTCAGGGTAGGTGTGTACCAGTTTTGCACATTGATCAGGAGTGATTCTTCTCCATTCTTCCAGGTAGAATTTATAGAGGTCCTCTAGGTTGGTTGGATGATGTCTCGGGACAGCAGTTTTCCAATAGTGCCACAGATTTTCAGTTGGGTTAAGATCAGGACATTGACTTGGCCATTCCAAAGCAATCACCTTTCTGTTTTTGAGCTATTCAGTGTCTCTTTGGCTTTATACTTAGGGTCATTGTCATGTTGAAAGATGAATCTTCTCCTGAGCCTTAGGTTTTTAGCAGACTAGAACAAGTTCTCAAGTTCTCCTGCAATATTGTGCAGTATTTGTGTCCAGCCATTGTCCCTTCTACTCTGACAAGATTTGCAGTCCCAGCACATGAAAAGCATCCCTATAGTATAATGCTTTCACCACCATATTTAACCATAGGTATGGTGTTTTTTGAGGCATAGGCAGTTAGTTGTACGCCTCACATACCTCTTTAAAGTCTGGCCGAAAAGTTCTATATTGATCTTATCTGACCATAAAACATTCTCCCACTTCTTAACTGGGTCTTTCTCATGCTTTATGTGCTTTTCAAATGCCATGTGTGCTTTTATGTGTACCTTCTTAAAGAATGGCTTTTTTCTTGCTACCCTTCTTTAGTGGCCTGTTTTATGCAGAGTTGCTGAAATTGTGGACCCATGCACCTCCAGTTTCAGCCAATATGACATTCCAAAATGAAGGACAAGCTTTCATCTATACTACATATAAAAATAACTTAAATCTCATCACTTTAAGCCTAGTTTTTCTTATTTGTAGACTATTTCCTGTTATTTTTAGGTGTTCTGGGCCATTTTTTTATTTGTATGATTTTTATTTGTTTTTTTGTTTTATGCATATTTAATGTGGCCTTGAGTGTTTTGAAAGTTGCAGCTACATGCAATGTATAATAATAATTATGGGGCATCCAAGGTTGATCAGAGAATTGGAGCATGAGTTGTGAATAGTGACAGATATAAGATATAACAAGAATAATAATATTGTGGATACAAGTAAGAAGTGGCTTGATTTATTGTTTGTGACAACTGGTTAACTCCCTGAGATGTGATGAGCCATTTGAGGTCATTTATAAATCTGGTGGGAATCAGTGTAGGTATAGTGTGTCTGGCGCACTTGGAGGAGCCCCCGGATTCACTGGTGAGGAGGTTATATCTAACTACTGACCTGTGAATGTATGGAAGTTGTTCAGGAAGGTCTGGAATATATTTACAGGGGTAAATATTGTTAATGGTGCTTAGCTTGTTGTCATTGCAACTCTCATCAGAATAAATTTGTCAGATAATTTATGGATGTATAAATGTTTTAATGCCAGTAATATCTGCCAGAAAAAAGTAGTTGAAACAGGCAGGCTTTTACTTTATTCTGCTTCACATGTTCATAGTAATGTTGTTGCCAAATCCATTCATCCCGTATCTGTTAACTTGATTTATTGTATGTTTCTAAATATTTTTTCATTTACTAAAGTGTTATTTTGTAAATTCCACTTTTGGGAAAAGTTGTATATGTTATATCAGTTATGTATACTTTATTTATTTATTTTTATATATATATATATATATATATATATATATATATATATATATATAATTCTAAATCTCTTAAGTAATCTGAGCTATCATCTGGAAAGAGTTTTGTATAAGGAGTTCAATCTTAATCTGATTTTGAGCATTTAGCACATAAACAATTTATCAGGAGCAGAAGTTGATAGAAAATTAGAAAATACTGACTTATATATTTAATGTATTTAGTTTTCGAAATGCTGTTGCAGAATAAGGGATTATCACTGATGAAAATTTTTAATTCTTGACATTATATTTAACAAACAAAGTTTTCTTCAGAAGTGCATTAATACTTGTGTTAACTCCCAACACTTGTCCAGTCAAAAATGCAAGAATGTTCAAGTGTCAATACTGCATGAGAAAAAATACCAAGGGTTATTTTATATCCTCATTAATTTATGTAAATAACTAAAGCATTATGTTTTTTAGAATATATACAGTATTTTTCCAATTTGTAAAAATAAACAACTGTGAGCTAGCAGCTCATTTCTCCATAGAAAGATGAAATATGCAGTTCACACAGACCTGAAAAAATGTGGTCCACAGTGGCAGTTAAAACTACAAGATTTCTGGTACCTAATCATAAAAGTCATAAAATTAATGCCGCATTTTACCCTCTGGGAGGATCATTTTTATGCAAGTCATCAACAATAATCAAAATGTTTTTATCTAGGCATCCATGTGTTACAACTTGAACAGCAAATAGAGCAGAAAACTTGCCAAGACTTTCAACATAATAGCAATTCAACCCAGTATTTCTAAGTGTCATTTTTATATAAAGTGCAGCATGCTTGGGGCTTTTAGTGAATTGCCTCTGTATAAAAACATATCTAGGGTTTGTGTGTTGATGTTTTTATCTTTAATTTTTTTAATTGTATTACGCAACAAATAATTTTAGGGTAACTTGCTAGCGGAAAGGAGTTGGCAGCAGGGTGTAACAGTCAACACAGGATATTGGTCAACCCAGTTTGCCTAATCAGTCTGCAAGATTCTCTGTGTCTTTAAGTGTCCATGGGGTCTTTATGTGTCTTTCATCAGTACATTTCAGACTCATTGATATCTGGGAAGTTGAGGAGTTATTCTAAACAGTTGCTGATAATTTGCCAAATCTAAAAGAACTTGCCAGGGCCACAACTCTCAAACCTTAGCAAGATTGCAAATGAATATGCAACCAATTAGTGCTTTTGAACCTCACCAGACAGTTTAAAAAGGGGTTTCTGAGGACATCCTAAAAGTTCTGGTCTTGCTCAATTTATTGTTCTCCTTCCAAATTATCAACATTATGGCATCCCTGTGTTTTGCTTTGTTCACTAGTTCTGTCAAATCCTTTCAATGTTTAGCAGCCATACAGAATCTCTAGCAGACTACCAATATTTTTGACCTTCTAAACCACACATACTACATTTCAACCTGGAGGTCTTTGCTGTAGCCCACATGCTAATGTTAGGCTGAAAGTATACTATTAATGGCCGTCTGTTTATTCCACATTCTTGGATTTTCAGAGCAAGAAAGGGGCTTCAGTTTTCAAATTTAAATACAAAATCAAAGAATCACTTGAACGTAATGTTTTTGAACTACAGTAGACCCCCATGAAGTCGCGGTTCAGGGTTCGTGGACTCAGTCATTTGCAGATTTTTCCTTAGAACCTAACTATTAATTGTTAGCGGAAAGCACAAATATCCTCCACAATTTTGTATGGCTTTTTTCGTGGCAATACGGTGCTTTAGAGAGAACAGGAAGCAACCGCTGAGGGAAATACGGTTTGGGATGGTGAATGTAGCCAATCCAAGAGCGTTATTCATTTCTCCTTGCTGCTGATTGATTGTTGCCCTGTGACGCATTTCCAGCTAAATGGGCTTACCACCGCTGAGGGAAACGCGGTTTGGGATGTTGAAAGTAGCCAATCTGAGAACGTTATTCATTTCTCCTTGCTGCTGATTGAGTGTTGCCCTGTGACGCATCTCCAGCTGAGTGTCCTCGTGTTTTCCATTTTGTTATTGTTTTCATTTTGTTATTCTTAAACGCACAAGATGTCGCCGTAACGCCCTGCTCCTTCTAAGGCTTCTGGCACTGAGCCTAAGCACTAGAAGCAGTTTAAAACACTCCAGGAGAAGGTTGAACTACTGGATTTGCTCCGGGAACTAAAATGTTATTCTGCAGTAGTACACCACAATGGCATTAATGAAAGCACTGTACACTACATAAAAAAGAACGAGGCAGCGATCCGGAGTACTGTATCTGTAAGTTTCTGTGATAGTGCTAAAAAGGTTATGACCATAAGGAATAAAAATATCGTCAGGATGGAATCTGTCTTGGCATTGTGGTTTCACCAACTGCAGGAAGAAAAACATCCCCTTGGACAGTAGCATCATCCGTGAGAAAGCACGAAAATTGTACCAGCAGTTCGCTACAGGAGACAATGCAGAAGGTCCCGAAGAACCGCAACCAGGACCATCAACAGCACTGGAGCCTGAAGATTTTCAAGCCAGTAAGGGGTGGTTTGATCGTTTTCAGAAGCGATTTACAAGGGATGATTGAAACATGGGATCCCTATATGGTTCAGGCTCTCACAGTTAATAATGGCATCGATTCTGCCATTCAGACATATAAAACACTCCTCGGCACCACAACGAAGAAACAACGACAGTAACTTCCCATCACAATGTTCCTGAAATCTATAAAGAAAAGCCAGCGCGAAACCCCACCAGAAGAAGACCCGTCCAAAGATACGACTCCTCCTGAAGCGCCTGAAGAAGAGGCGCTACCCGAGGAGTTTTAAATCCTCTGCATCGTACTGCACAGCTACTTCATCTTCATCATCAATATCATTCATCATTGGTGAGTACCCATACATTTTACTGCATTTTAATTAAATGAAATTATTATGTATTTACTCTACTTATAACAAAGAAAACGTGCTTGCATGAATTACAGTACGTATAGCGGTAACATTGGCATTTTATGTTCTAGCACCGCGGGAGAACATTGCAGTACAGTACATGTCAACATTTTGTCATTTTTTACTAAAACTTGAAAAACGTTTCTGTTTTAACAATGTGTTTACATAGATTGTTATAGACACAGAACACATATCAAATTATTTCCCCTTACAATTCTGGTAGCTCACTCCCAGATAATCAATCAAGGCAGGAACTGGGAGAACTTCTTGCCCGTTCTGAGGCAGTGGGGGGATGGTATTGCAGGCTGCTTGCTGCTTGGTCTTATTAACACATTTCCAAAACAGAAGAGGCTGACGGAGAGGTGCAAAGGGATTTAAGGTGGGCCAGTTTTACGAGTTTTTTCGTTGGCTCTGGTAATTCTAGTGTTAAACTTCACTTCAGACAGTTGGTATATCTATAAAACATTTTTAGATATCTCGAAATGACTTTCTGTTATCATAATATTTTACCTGAGCCAGGGTTCCTTCCTTGGCCAGTGTTCAATGTTTTGTTCCATGTCCTTTTTGTACTTTGTTGAGCCATTTATTTGGTAATGTTACTTTTTTTTTGTTTTTTTGTTGTATTTTTCTTTGCCTGTGTTATGTTCCATGTGTTTTGTGGGGCCACCTGCCCCAGACCTCTACCCCTTAAATCCAGAGGGTCTCCCACTGTTTCTGGCAGTTTGATTGCACTCAGCAGTTGTTGAGTTTGTGTGTCTTTCGCTTTGCTTTTTGTAAAAGTCTGGATTTTACAGTCTAATGCATTATGACCTTGGTACTGGAATATGTTTTGGGACTTGTTTACCTTTGTGTTACATGCAATTCCATTTTGCTTTTTGTGCCCCACTGAGCTTTCTTTTGTGCCTCTGGGCATTTTGTGAAAATAAACCTTTTAATTTTATAAAGGTTTTATGTAACCCTTTTAGTATCTAGCCAGGGTTCTTGATGGGATTTCCCCATCTAATGGGCATTATTGGAAGTTGGGACTTGTGTACTTTGGGACTTAAGTCTTAAAATGTATTCCAAGAGATATTTCAGATTTTTGAAATATGTTTAAATATATCTTAAAATAACAACAAAGTAATTTTCTTATGCATTTTGAGACATTTTTAAAATACACCTGGAACTTTTTATAGGAAGTGATTTTGATTAATTTCACTTGAAATTAATTTCAGACATCACTAGATGTACTGCAGAAATCTTAAAATATATGGCAGCATTTTTTGAGCTCTCTTGGAATAGGTTCCATATATCTGAAAAGTTGCACTGCATTTTGAGATATCTGTAATGCGTTTTGTGATATGTTTAATTTTTAATTTGGATTTCCATAAAAAGTTCTGACTGTCAGACACTGCCTGCTGTATGTTTTGCACTTTGTTTAATTTTGAGTTGGTGACAGTGCAGTTAGTGTGTTTATAAAGGTGCTTGCAACCCAGCATGATGCTTACAGTTATACTGCAAAATGTCGAAAGAGAATTGTTGTTAGCTGAATCAAATATTGCTTGCACACTGTTCAGTTAGGAACAAGTTATGGTTCAGCTTTAAAGCAGAGACATCAGAGTATTTTTTAGGTACTTGCCACGTCCCTTTTTACAACAAAATTTTGACAGCAAACCCCACCACTTTCATTTTGTCAGTTCAGAAGTCTACATACTCTTAGTGACATTTCAGCCAAGGTATAATTTAAACCATGAAAAAGCATTGCACTGGAATGGACTGGTCAGAGTTCACTCTCAATCCTATAGACAAAATGTGAACTTGCTTAAACAGAGCTAAGTTAGGATTATTTAAAAATATAGTTGGGAGGAAAAAAATGCAAAATACAGTCTTTCTAAGTTGGTATCAAATGAGTTTTTTATGCCAAAGGTTTCACTTAAATACTCATTATAGCTGTTTCTAGAAAGTTTGTCTTTTTTGTGGTTCTAACAAGTGTTCCCTTGTGCTGGTTATGCTGGGGTCGATACTCATAAAAAAGGAAATCAGTTTAACAAAAAGCTGCAATAGTTTGGCAATTAAACAGATTAGAAGTTAGGTCATTTTTATATGACATTTTTTCCCTGTGTTAAGTCCTGCGATTGTTTCAAAAATGTGTTTTCTTCTTTGGAAAAGGCAGTATTGCATATATAAATTTAGCATCTTATTGTGCTCCAGAATACTATTCTGGCACATTCTAGTACATATTATTTTGTGGAGATGATGCTAGGTTAATTTTGTGAGTGGCAGATAACAGTCTCCCAGAATGAAATGAATTTTCATTATCTAAAGAATATTGGATTTCTGCTTTAAAAAGCATTTAAGTGGTTATATGAAAATTTTGAAGAAATCAGTGAAAAATGAGTTGCATTGAAATCAAAGTGCCCTAATTGTAAACAGCACAATGAAGAGTGATGCTGCTTCTCATTTGCAGGAGTCTCCAATGCCTTTGTAAAAAAAGAACAGATTCTGCCTAAGCCCTGTTTTCTCACGCAGTGGACGAAAGTTGGCAGAATTTATTGATGGACTTTACCATCTATGATCTTAGGTGCACTTCCTTACTGTATAAATCAAAGCTGTTCTCTTTATTTGTGTAAGAGTTGCATCGGATTTGCCCCAAGGTTGATGGCTTTCTGCAAATATTTTTCAATTGTCTGCAGCTTGCTCTGTTTCACAACAAGGAGGCTCTGTATTCAAGCACACATAAACTGACTGAATTACCTCACTTTTGAATGCTGTGCTCTTAACTGAGTAAACAAGGTATTTTCTGTTTCATATGCTGCATGGGCCTAATAAAACTAGATGTTAGCTTTTACCGGAAAAAGTACTGTTGCAAATATGATGGTGGCTTTTTAGGGTTTGGCAGTGATGCATGTTCTTTAAGCAATTAAGATATAATTTCATCTGAAATATAACTCTAGTTTGTTTTAAACAGCTCTCAGGACCTTACGAAAATAAAAATGTAATTGAAATTTAACTGTGGGTCACTGTCGTTATTAGAATAGTGCCTCCTTTGAAATAAAGGATTTTAAATATTCGTCTGTTTTGCAGGGAACTGATGCTCTATGACCATTGTCTTCATTTTATTTATTTGAATTTTTTGTGGGTTTTTTTTTCCTGGTTATTTCGTATTCAAAATTAGTTTAAACTTTGCATTAGTAGTACTTTAAGTGTTACATGTTACATCTTTCTTGATTTTCAACAATAGCTGCACCTGAAATTCACTGTCTGGCAAATGCTTTAAGGTATGCAGTAGACAGTGAGTGTGATCTGCACAATGGACTAGTAACCAAATTTCCACAGGCTATTCCTTTCTTCATGTTTGGTTGTTTGATTTAGAGCATGTCCTTAACACATTATAAGCAATTTGATGTGAAAATCATACAGATTTGTCATTATTAACAAACCAATAAAAGTCTAATGGGCCCTTTAGAAAAAAGTCTTTTCATGTAAAATTGGTTTGGCCTGTTCAAGCTTTCACTTTATTAGTGTTTACCTTCCTATAAGTTTCTACGATTGAGTTTCACATACTGTATTAGTAAAAATTCCACATTTCTTTTGTAGTTTCTTTCATTCCTGCAGAATGTGCTCTTTGTGGAGGCCTAATTGTTAATGTCATTAACTAGTAGGGTAGCTGGGGACATTTCCAGTAGACTTTCTGCAGTATGATCTTTGTTTTTAGAAAAAACACTGCTTTCGATCTTACTTAATAAAATACGTTTACAATAGGGTAAAAGCTCTTTCAAACAATCAACCAAGGTGTTGAGATAGACGGATCCTGATTTTCAATACAACGTGAACTTAAATTCAAAACAAGCAATGACAAGCAAAGAATAACTGGGAGATTAGGCATTTATTAATCAAGCACTTTAAATGCATCATACATTTTATATACTGTGACAGTTTAGGGCTGTATCGCTCCCTTGAACCCCTGTCCAAGACTCCAGACACCGGATAAAAGTCCAAATGTTGACTTTATTTATTTGCCACAGTGCACAAAGCACCCTCTCCTCCACTATACTCATAAACCAAACAATAATAAACACAATAAATCAATCCTCCGACTCCCAGACGCGTTGCCACCCTTCCACCCATCTCAGCTCGCCGTCTGGGAGCTCCCACAGTCCTTTTATCCTTCCTGACCCAGAAGTGTTCCCAATCCCCAGTCCACGTGATTCTCTATCACTTCTGGGTCAGGTACGAGTCCTTCATCTAACCCCAGAAGCACGTCGCTCTTCCTTTGACGCACTTCCGGGTTATAGGGTCCAAATGAGTCTTCGGTCCTCCCTGCAGCTCCCTCTTGCGGCCCCTGTGGTATCCAGCAAGGTCGTGTATAAAAACTACATAGTCCATGACTCCCTGCTGGTCTTCGGGGCACCTCCATACTGCAGGGAGGGCTCCATCTGGCGGCCTGGGTGTATTGGCCGGGATGACAAGCCGGCCAAAGACCACAGTACTCCTCCCCCAGCGGAAAACCAGGGTTTTGCGCATCTTGCCCCACAAGGGACATCTTCCCCCAAGGAGATTCAAAGGTCGGGCCCCAATGATGCAGCTGACGCTACCGTGTAAACCTAGGAGGAACAATATAAGAGTGATTGCTTTGATCCCTTGCCCTCCTAGATCAACCTCTCCATTCATGGCCCGGCCTGTGGCATTCATAGCATAGCCACGGTCCCCTTGGTAGTCTCTCTCTGTGGGACTTAAAGCACCTGGGTACTTCTGGCTCCACCCCTTTCTCCGCTGAGGAGAATTCCCCAGCCGCCTTTGTGCTTTTATGGCCCTTTTCCGACTTGTCAGGAGACCCCTGTTTTATTTTAGAGATCTCCTGTTTCATCTGGGGCTTCTCCACAGTCTGGGTCTCCCTATTGAATGAAGAGATCCCTTTTACTGTCTGAACCCCTTTTGATCTATAAATTACCGGTGGCGGCGTCTTTAGGGCCGTCTCGCTCCTGGAGTCAGCACCGTCCCGCTGCCCCGGATCGATCGGCCCTTCCCCCGTCCACTCGGTTAACGATCAGACCTCTCTTGTAGGGCACGTTGTGTATTGGCACCCGCTATTCATTAAAAGCGGGCCCGGATTACACTGCGTCCCTATTACTTTCTATACAGTACGGGTCTTGCTTACCTGTACTGCTGCATCTGGAATTACGGGAGGCTCTTCACCAAATCGCCGCATGTAACTCCTCACCTTCTCCAACGGTGCTTTGGCTGCTGCTCCCAACTCCCTGACGATCTTCTCAACGTTCGTCAGGACCTGTAAGAAACTACTTACGGACTCGATTAACTTCTCGAGTTCCCGGAAGTCCAAAGAGTTAATTAATTCGACCGGCGGTAGGCTTATTTCCTCCTTTGCCTTACCTGCCGGCCGGGAGCCAATAAGCACGCCTGCTTCTGACACGTGCTCTGACGGGTCTCGCGGAGGCTGCTGGGATTTGGAGTTTATTTTGGTCGAGGATTGGGTCGCCTCCTTCAGCGGACTGCGGTCTGTCTTTATTAATTTATCGACATCCCGATCAGCCATTTCCTGACCCTCCTTACCTTTTTTCGGGGTGAGCGGTGCTTTGCTTGCTTCCCCCTTCCCCTTCGGAAAGTCCAAGTCCGTATCTTCGAGTTCGAAGGCGCAAACAGCAGGACGCGGACCTCCTCCTTCCCAAAAAGCACCAGGGTTGTTGCCATGTCCCTCGCCGGCCACCGTCATGCGGAAGTCTTCTCCCATGTGCCCTGGCTCGAACAGGAGCGTGCCATCGTCTCCGAGACAGACTCCTTTCACCCACAGAGCCTCCAGGTGATCATCTCCAAGGTACATGCACGGGACAAAGTGTGTTATTTTAAACGGGTTGTCAATAACGTTCCCGGCACGTACCTCAGAGTGACCCTGGAGGTTTTTCCGGACGTGTAAGGCCGCTCTGAGACTCCTCCCGAGCATTGTTTGCAACCATGGCTCTCCCGCTGGTGTTGTCGCTCTGCTTGCCCTTCTTCTTCCCCATTCCGGACTTTGAAACTTCGGGTTCTGGCGATGTTGTGGTGAGTCCTGACGCCGTTGTCTTCTCGGGGTTCTCTGCCCACAGAAAATTTGTAAACAGGTCCTCTGCAATAGACACAAGAGTATCCAGGCGACTATGCCACTGTGACAGTTTAGGGCTGTATCGCTCCCTTGAACCCCTGTCCAAGACTCCAGACACCGGATAAAAGTCCAAATGTTGACTTTATTTATTCACCACAGTGCACAAAGCACCCTCTCCTCCACTATACTCATAAACCAAACAATAATAAACACAATAAATCAATCCTCCGACTCCCAGACACGTTGCCACCCTTCCACCCAGCTCAGCTCTCAGTCTGGGAGCTCCCACAGTCCTTTTATCCTTCCTGAAGTGTTCCCAATCCCCAGTCAACGTGATTCTCTATCACTTCTAGGTCAGGTACGAGTCCTTCTTCTCACTCTCGCTCTTCCTTAGATGCACTTCCGGGTTATAGGGCCCAAATGAGTCTTCGGTCCTCCCTGCAGCTCCCTCTTGCGGCCCCTGTGGTATCCAGCAAGGTCGTGTATAAAAACTACATAGTCCATGACTCCCTGCTGGTCTTCGGGGCACCTCCATACTGCAGGGAGGGCTCCATCTGGCGGCCTGGGGGTATTGGCCGGGATGACAAGCCGGCCAAAGACCACAATACTTTAAAGTAGTAAATGTTGCCATGGTTTGTCTTAGGTTTAGGCCCATTGCCTTTATAAAATTGTCATTGTCCACTGCTTTGCATTATCACCTTATAAAACACCCTAAAGACTGGTATTTTCAGAGACACAAAATATTAATTAGAATCCCATTCCTGGTCACTGTCTGAGTGAAATTTCTACTTTTCTCTCACATCGTAATTTCCTCAGGTACTCCTGTTTCCCTCCCACCTTCCAAAGAGTGTTAAGGTTAACTGGTAACTCTAAAATGCCCACAGTGTGCATTTATACAAATGTGTTTATGTCTGCAATGGACTTATGCTTCATTCAGGGTTTGTACTTAGTAGGATTGATTGTTTGATTATCCTGGGATAGATCTCATGTCCTCCACTTTATTAAAAACCGGGTTAAGCAGGTTCAGGAAAAGAATGGATGAAATAAGGGTATTTAGAACAAGTTGGATAGGGTAGATTCATATACTGAAATCTTCATGGATGTAAAGGACATTCAGGTCTTTCAAACTACAGTCCAGTTATTCTGCTAATGCTCTTCATGTATTGGAGTGTGCTTTAGCTAATTTTTGGCAATGTGCCTTATTTGTGTTTTCGTTGCATTTCTGTGTTTCCATCCAGTTCTTTTTCCTTTGGATAAACTTAGCAGTATAACAAAAATAATCAATGTAAATTACCTCACTCAAACCAAGGAAAGGAAAGATTCTTTCATTTGTAGCCAAACATTTTGCAAATGTTCACAGTGTTCTTGTGTCTTTGATAAGCCATTATTGTTATAAATACAAGCTTTGTTCTTTTGACATCTTCTAATAGGAATTGGTTATATTAAAAGAATCCTACAATCCAATATTTTACAGTAATGTAGCTGTCATGTTATAATAGTTGTGACTTGCCAAATTATTTATACTATAAACTACAAGAAATACTGTAGATGCAGCTGCTATAGTACAAATGGTACAGTTGATTATGGACATAGACACAAGGTCCTTACTTAATTATGTGTTTTCTTTTACTGCCCCAAAATTGTTATTTTTGGTTTTTGAGAATTGACTCCATTTTGAGAATGGTGAGCTGTGAAATTTAAATCAAGAACTATCATTTAAAAGGTGTGGCTTTTCTAATCATTTTAGCATTTAAAAGTGGTTGTAACAATATGTATAAATGCTAAATGGGAACTATTTTGTTTTAAAATGTGTTAAATGGTTACATTTTAAATTCGTGCTCTACGGATGATATCTCATCAGATGAAAGATTGTGAAGATGTTTAATAAACTAGAAGTTTATATTGTAGGCATGTATGAACTTTTTCTGTTGTACTACTTCAGTACTTATAATGTATAATTTCTATGATTGGTTAACATTTCCATTGTTTTTTCATTTTAATGATGTGTATTGGTATCTGAGCCAGCATATTATGAATCCCACTGTGCAAAAAATAAAATTAAATAAACTTAATAAAAACTAATTTTATCTGTGATCTTTTAGTTGCATACTCATTTAATACTATTGGTATATTTCAACATAATAATAACATAATACAGATGTAACCCCCTTAGATTTGCATTTGTTGTTTTTTTTTTACGTTCATCATTAATTTATGGAGGAGGGAAGAGTATTTATACATTCACATTCTATTTATCTTAGCAAGATCTGGAGAAAGTTGCTTACTTTTGTGAGTTTCTTAGCTGGGCCTGGCCAGAGTATCTTAAAGTCTCATTTAACTTGTTAAATTTATCATAACTACCACATTAGAGTGCCTTACGTCAGTACACTGTATGGTTCAGATGGCATTTTTTGTTGTAAAGTGTTTATTGTTTTTTTTTTTTTTTTTTTTTTTAATAAACATGATGTGATGTATCTTTCTTAGATATTCACATCTAATTGCTTAAATCCATATACTGTATATGTCTTTTATACATTTTTCAATGAAAGCAAATTTATTTTAGACCTACATTGTCATTTTTATAACAGTCTGCTTTAGAGTTGTTCTTCTTGGTAATTTAAATAATCATATTGGCTTCCCTAGTTGCTCACTGACTTCTGAGATTTTGTCTGTATTGTATTGCAGTAGTGATTTGTAAGAGCCTTTCCAATAAAGTTTCTGCTTTAATTATAACACAAAAACTGTTCTCCCTGGGATAGTTAATGACCCCCTTCATACTACTGACTCTTATCTTGGTAATGCTGCACTCTTCATTTAATCTAGTGCTTCTTTTGATACAGTTGATCATAACATTTTACTTTCTCATCTTTGCAGTGTAGGAGGGGGTGCATTATTACTCAGTTTATTATGAGTTTTCTGTTTGGCAATCCTGTTAATTAATTATAACAATCAATAAGGTTGAGTTAGGGATCTCTGCTTCACTTTCCAGACAAAACAATAGAAGAGATTTGTACGATTTATGAATGATATTCATAAATTGTTAAAAGTCTACATTAACACTTTTACTTTTTCTGTTGTGGTTCAGATGTGGGCGTAGACTTAATTTCACAAATAACCCAGCCATGCTTGTTATAATAAATAATACAAGTATATATCGGAGTTCATAAGTTATGTGTCTTTTTCTATAGGAGAGAAAAATGTAGTAATTTTATGTTTTGGATTGTTTATTATTGTCTTTTGTCTCTATCTCTCTGTGTTATACATATATACAGTGTATATATATATATATATATATATATATATATATATATATATAT
>JANRMT010028174.1:139825988-139853807 GCA_026402145.1 Polypterus bichir lapradei
TACTGTATATGTGTATATTTTATTATTACTGTTTGAGTGGTTTCTTGTTTTTTTATTCCCTGTTGGTGTTGTATCATTTCAAGTTTTTGTTCTTTGTTTTATCATATATTTACATGCTATATAACCTTTTGAAGTGATCTTGGGCCTGTAAAATGGTGCTATATAAGTATAACATTGTTATTTCATGAATACATAGAAAATGACCAAAGAGCACAAAAAACGGTGGCCTACTGGGAATCAATCCATGGTCCTTGGAGCTGTGAGATATCAGTGGTTACCACTGCATCATCATGTCACTTTACATAAAATATGTTTGCTGAGATTACCATTGCCATAGCTTGCCTAATATAAACAGGATCTCTCTCAGTTTGATTTCCAGAAGTTAAAAAAAAAAAAAAAGAAAATGATTTCCCTTTGTAGGTCTGATGTATAGTGCATAGTTTTTGGTGAGATGCTTTAATGTAATGTTTCTGAGTAAAATGATTGATTTGATATTATCTTGGGTCTTCTTGGATCATTTCTAAAGATAACTGCTGCAGATGTTAAACTGACCTCCCACTGTTTTTCTAAAGGTGAAATATGTTTTATTTTTAAAAGCTGATTTATTTAAGAAAGCTGTTCTGATGAAATAAGGCTCTTTTTACTGTGAGATCAAAGATAAGTGAATAAAAACATTTAGAGATTTTAAAAGGGCAGAACTATGTGCCTTGACTACATGTGACAATATTACGACTGTTACCACTACTTCTATTTCTTTTGCAAAGCACACGTACAATTAAAGGATATGTTTCCATTACAATGAAATCTTTGACTTGTGTTACTTATCAAACATAGTAAAATAAAAACACAAAATCTATAACAATTTTAAAATATTTTTTTCTTTGAATTTCCTTAAAGCAAGTTTGAAGTTTGAATAAATAGACAAAACACCAAACAGTGTGGTGTTTCAGCAGGTGGCAGTGCTGATGCCCAAGAGATGGCTTGGTGCATGGTGACAGTGGCTAGGAAGTAAAAAGAATTCGAAAAACGTGCTTGCTACAACTCTTATTATTACTGTAGTGCCACCTCCTTAACAAACAAAATGTGTGTGGGTGTACTCACAGGTACATGCACACTTTCCTGCTGTCTGAAGACAGAGGAGTGGCTTAATCCAAAGTGTCTGTCTGGCAATGCTGGCTAATGGCTTGGCTACCATCAGCCTGACAATGACCTGGCCGTCGATCTTGCATCTAGTGACATTTAAAGCATTATGGTAGGCTAGGCTTTGTCTTTCTGTAACCTAACTTATTAACTAGGTTGATCTGATCAGGCATTTTTCCACTTGTACCTCAATCAATGAAAGTAGAATTAACAACCCTTTTGTGCTTTTGGCAGGCTGCAGTGCATCACCACCCAAGGTGCATTGCTGTTCAGAGGGCTAAAACTAATTGATAGCTATTTGTGAAAGTACACAAGCTATGTCTATAGTCTTATTCCCAAAAATGTTGTCTTTTTCCATTAATATATTTGTAATTGGAGCACAAGAAGATTTGGCAACTTATTTAAGGGTCATATGGTGAATTTAAGTTGGGGACAAAAGAGAAATTTTTTGCTTTAGAGCCGGCTGTGTGGCTGGAATATAAACTATTTTTATATTTCTGTGTATCTTACTTTGTTGCTCTTTATTTCTTCTTCAGTGATCATCATCATCAGATATCCTGTGCAATCCCAGTCCCTGTGAAAACCCATTTAAACTCCTCTTCCGGATTTGAAACAAGTCATCCCACTGGAACTATCTGCCCAGACAAAGGACTACGCAAGCGGGCCAGCTCTGAAACTGATAAACAACAATATAAAACGCCTCCTCCTAGCTACAATACAGCTACCACTCAGCCTATAGCCATTACTACACCTTCAAACAGTCCAGCACCTAAACAGGTGTCCTCTTCGCTAGATGCAGCCATTGACTTAACTAAAACCACAGAGGCAGAGAAGTATTTGTGTGATGGAGATTCAACTTCTGAGTCATCAAAAGACGCTACTCACAAGGAAGGATCCAGCCCCCACTTTATTAGTGCAATGAATGGCTCAGCCTTACCTGTTGAGCGACTGAGCACTGATAGCCATTCTCTCACGTTAAGCAGTGAGCTTTGTTGCTCTGTCGAGCAAGCTGAAGAGATTATGGGGACAGAGGCTACAGGTTTCAGTGAAGTGGAGCATTTGGAAGGGTTTCAGTGCATTCCTGTTGACCATGCTGTGGCCGTGGAATGTGATGAGCAGGTTCTTGGGGAGCTGGATGCAGCTGGCTTTGAAGAATTCTCCCGTCGTATCTATGCACTAAGTGAAAACACGTCAAGCTTTCGCAGACCACGCAAAAACTCGGACAAGTGAAACTTGGTTATATAATGATTTGGTATGAACATTTACCAGACTTAAAAAAAAAAATATATATATATATATATATGGAATGAAGATCAATTTGCACTTCATGAAACATTTGTATAATCTATAAGCCAAATTATGTTTAATAACCATCCCCACTTGCAGTGAAAACAAACTAAGAAGAGAATGAATTTTATTATCCCTTAATTATGTTTGATATTTAGCATGTCAGACACAACTGGTATTAGTTTACCTGTAGACATGTTGTGACCCAGATCAAAAAGACCTTATCTCATTTTAAATCCTGCAAAATTCAGTCCTTTACCCAAAGTACCCAGTCAGTTGTAACATTCATTGTTAGAAGCGAAAGGTCACCTTTGATTTTATCTTACTAATTTAAAGTTATTATAGATTTGATGAGTACCACACGATTCAGAAATGCAGTCTCTAGTGATTCTATTTGTGCTAGACATTTGAAACAATTATTGGTCACACAGCAGATTATAAGTTCAGACTGGATGTTCTCACTGCTTTAAAAATATTTAAAGAGCGTTTCTTGCGTCCATTTAATATTTTGAACATGATGATAGTTTAGCAGGAAAACAGACCAGACACTTATTTTATGACTTAATCCAATAGAATCAATTAAATTCTATAATACTGTAGAAGTGAATGTACAGTACAGTGGATAGTTTTAAAATGGTCGAGAAAGGCATATTTACATACATAGGCAGTGAATGGGCACCTTTAATTAAGAAATGATGTAAACCACTCACAGTTGCCAATCTTTGTTTATTTTATATCATCCAGACATGGGAGTTAGAAAACCTAACATTGCATATTAAACTTCATTTCATTGAATGTGTATTTTTGTGGCTTTTAGGCCATATAACCCATTTTTTCATTCTTTTATGAAAAAGCAAGAGAAGCATATTTACAAGAATACTTTCTCAGCTTTATGTATGCATTGCCTGAATTGTTTCCTATTTTTCAACTTTTATTGTAGCTGAACAGAGTCTGCCCTGGTTTATGAGAGCTAAATTATTCCAACAGCAACAATTCATGCTGCTATTTTTTAACGCTTCAATAATCAGTGTTACACTTGCACTTATTTCTGAACGTGTATTGATAACATATCTGCATTTTTTATTTTTGTAAGGTAAGTAAAATATATACAGAATGTCTAACTGCCAGTCTGTCTAAAAATTAAAAATGTCTAAACTTTGACCTCATGCATTTTTCCTTTAATCCTTAGCCACTTATCATGATCAGTTTTTAGTCCTTTAAAAAGTTGGCTTCCATGGTGAGATAGAGGAGATAAATGTTAAATTTCTCTCTCTCAAGAGTTCAGTGACCTTGTTAAGTTGTTGTCAGCACCCTATCAGAAGAGCAAATAAAGATACATATGTGCTTTGTGAAAGATTCATTCTGTCTTTTGTTAACATCAAGCTTCTGAGGGCGTTATTTAGAAATGGATAAGCAATGTTCAAAAAGAAAAACACTAAAATGTCCCTTTTGAATCATTCCTTTTATTATAATAATTATACTATTAGCAGTTCTTCTTTAAATTGTCAATATTCTGTAAGAGATGCATTGGTTATTTTAAAAATAACATCATAAGGTAAGGTGTAATAACCAATTCCTGTTTTGATATTTTTTTAATTTTAAAAGTACAGCTACAATTTTTATAAGATCCGTTACAGTACAAAAAAATATATTATTTGCCACACCAGTCGAATGTTTGCAGACCATTTTGTATTGGCTGAAAGCAATTGTATTATACATAGACCTGTGTTTGTATTCATTCAGTCATGTGATAAGGTAAGTACACCTTTTAATTCTTTGTTTTTATGTGTTGAGACATAATTAGCAATCTTCTAGCCCTCACCAAATCCTAAAATTAGATAGTTCTAACTCCTGGAAAGAAAAAGCACATAGAGTAACAAATTGTTTTCATTATTTATTTTAATGTGCAATAAAACAATTAAATGGAAATGCTTCCCCGATTACAACCACCTAGTAGCAATAACTTGAAGTAGTCATTTTGTGTATTATCTGTCTTTTCTTCTGTATTGTCGAAAATTTTCTCTCAGCAGTGCTCCAGTTTGGTGACATTTGTGGACATTTATATATTCATGGTCACCTTAAGATCCTGCCACTGCATCTCAGGGAGGTAATGGAATTTGACATGGCTAAAATTTTTATCTGTTTATTTTTTAGCCATTTAATTGTAGATTTGCTGGTTTGCTTAGGATCACTGCCTGTTGCATGATGGAATTTCTACCCAAACTGTAACTATTGGCTAGGTGACCTCACATTTTTGTCCAATATCCTCTGGTATATGGGGAACTTCATGGTGTTTGCAAGACTTTCAGAGCATGTCCCTTAGTAACAACTCCGAATTATATTCCCTCCATTCCCATGCCTGACTGTTGGTATGATCCCCCCGTGATCAAATCTGTTTGGTTTTCTCCAAATAAGGTGTTGTGCATAACATCCAGAAGTCTTAATATTTGTTCAAATGCAAATGTGCAAGCCCAAATGGCACAGTCATATTTTATTTAGTGATTAGGGATTTTTTTTTCTACTCTTCTATTAAAGACTACATTCACACTGCAAAGGTATAAGTGGCTCAATTGAGATTTATGTTCATCATTTTAACTGTTATCTTAATTTTGCGTGTGATCAGACATTTTCAGACATTTGACACCCAAATAGACATTTAGGAGCATTAACAACATCAACAAGATATTGTTTCCAGTGTAGGAAATCTACCAAGTCATCAGCTCATGGTGGCAAGGAAAGAGATAAATGAAAAAAATCATGGTGTTTCGAGCACTGTTATCGCTACGTTATCTGTATGTAGGAACCTGGGGATATGATAGAGTAGCCAAGAAGTGTGGGAGGCTAAATGAATGTTCTGATGCAAAACAGTGGTTTGACAATTTCAGAATGCGGAGGGGGGCATGTGATTAATTATTTTAACATCTGTCCAAAAGAATTTTTTAGGAAATATTTGCTCACGTGTGCATCATTTACATTAGAAAACACATAGCAATTGGGCTGCATTGGTTGCACATAGACTTGATACTGTAATGCGTTATGATTTTCAATGCAGAGATGAAAAAAATGCTTAAACATTTTGATAAAAATAGTTGCAGAATATAAACATCCGGATAATTTTGAGTGAAGTCACATTCAAGTGACATATCTGTATCAGATTTATTACCACATACTAATATGGTGTTAATCCATCCTGTGGATTTTTCTAAAAATTTTGCATCTTAGCCTCATATAAGTGAAAAAAGTTGGAATTGAGCTCAAGTGTGAAAGCCAAGCTTGTGAAGTCTTTTTCTTTTTAGATTGTAAAGCCATGTTTACAGAGCCCTGTTGGTCTCTAGATATAGATTTTAAACTGTTTGAAATTTCTAGAAATACCTGACACTTTGATCTCTATGTAAATTTGCCTGGGTACTCACACTTGGGAAGACTCACAAGTGCACTGTATTCCTAAATTGTAAATGATGGACTTGAATATATTATTTTAAAATGGCCTTCCAATATCTTCTAGACCGATTAGCAACAATCTCGTAAAATAACAGTTACTGCTTATGTTTTTGTCCTTGGAGTTATGAGACACCTGAATGCCCCAGACCGACCTGCTAATGAATCAACATTTATTTGAAGGTAGGAACGCATCCTGATTGCTAACTGATCGAATCCACTTAATTACCAGCACCTGCTTCTGGTTACCTTTTCAATTGAGATGGAAGCGTTAGGGGTGTCTTTGCTTTTATTACAAAAAAGAGCTGGCAGGCATGTGTTTAAAAGTAAAGTAATATGCTTATTATCTAAGGTTAGAGTTATGTAATATTAGGATTTGATGAGGACTGTAAAGTAGCTAGTTATACCTTGCTATGTGAGGCTATACAATTGGAAAGGTAGCTTGTACAGAATGTATGTTTTCAGAAATGCTACATTTAAAACGGGGTGTATATATATGTATATGTATGTGTGTGTGTGTGTGTGTGCGTGTGTGTGTGTGTGTGTGTATATACTAAAGCTAAATATAGCTAAAGGGTCTGAGTAATTGTAATAAAACATCCAACCAGGGGGCGGCGGAGTGCGCTGACTGTCTTTCTCAGTTCCCTACAGACCTTTCCTGGGAAATCCTGCAAGGTTCCGCCGCCTCAGAAGACATCACTTCCGGAGCCGGCCCCTTTGCTTACATCACTTCTGGTTCCGGCCCTTTTGATGAAGTCATTTCCTCTACGGGCCTTTAAAGCCTCCATCTTTGTCTATTGTAATCAGTTCTGTTGTGGACTCTGTTCTATGCACATCGTGTTTAAAAAATGTAAACTTTTGCACCCGGGAAAACAATATAACAACAGTAACATTTATTTATATAGCACATTTTCATACAAATAATGTAGCTCAAAGTGCTTTACATATACGGGTGGCTGCCCCAAATCTTTATGATGTCTGTGTTATATTATTATCACAATATATATATATGTTTGTGTGTATATGTGAGTTATATGTATATATATATATATATATATATATATATATATATATGTATTTTTATCTAGAAATCTCGCTACTACGAAATACATTCAGCAGATACTTTCATTAAAACGAAGTGGCCAAAAGACCTTGAAATGCCTGAATGAATCATCCAGCAGTTAGTTCTGTGGCCGCAGATCAGTTGTGCACAACGATCCCCAAACAGAAACATTGTCATTTTTTTTTTCTTTTTCGAACTCTTCTCGTACTGTTTTTTTTGCTGTTTTTGTTTTAGGTGGTTTTCAGTGATACCTTATTCTTATTTCTCGTCAACATTTGAAAAAAATCTTTTGGAATTTAATTCATTGTCACCCTCCTATAGAAATGGCAGACACGAAAAAACAATAACAGTTCATATTAGAAAAAAAACTTTAAATGTTTGCAGCACTCGATTGCAGCAAAAAGAAAAAAGGCATTGTTGCTGAATTTGGAATTTCACCATTGACACTGTCAACTTTCTTGAAAGACCGAGCAAAAAAAGAAGTAAAATCTCAGGTTTCAAAATATATGCAAACTGCTGCATTTGAAGATATCAAAAAAGCAGTTTATATGTGGTTCGGTGAGGCTCGTTCAAGAAACATTCCTATTAATGTGCCACTCAATCAAGATAATGTGAGGTATCTAAACTCTCTTGGGACCTCCCCCAACTGGACAATACCACTAAGAGCATCCCGAAGTGTGATCACCGTGTCTGTGGAAGACTGTTTATATGTTGCCAGGGCAACAGCAGGCTCACAACTCTGCTGCAGTTCACCACCAAAGCAAACAGAAAAGATCTCGATGGGTGATGCAAGGAACATTGTAAATGCAGGACACAGTATTACTTGACCATTAACCTGGCAACGACCCTGTCTGATTGCTGTGTCTGTGTATAGGAGAGTGGCAGATCACACTGTGCTGTTCCTGTTTCAAGCTGAATAAAGCTGGTTTTGCTAAAGTACTGAGACTCAGCCTCATGTTTTAGGATGCAAGACAAGGACTTATTTAGATAATGCTCGCGTTGAAATCCTCCCACCCAATTGCACAGCAGTGCTTCATCCATTGGACTTGGGCATCATTCGCACCCTGAAAGTGTATTATCGCAAGAAAATGCTGAGAAAAATTCTCCTCAGCATAACTTGTAGACAGGAGGAGATTAAAATTAATGCGAAAGAAGCTACTGAAATTATTGCAGACGTCTGGATGCAATTTAAAGAAAGCACTATACTGACAAATACAGAATCTCATTACTAAAAAATTTTCATTACAACAAAATATTTGTTAGGTCCCTGGCAGTTAGTTGTAATGGAATTTTACCTTTATTTTGCATTATGCGAAATCTGTGTTATAAAACTATAAAATCTTGAAACATCTGTTGCCCCAATAAGTGAATCAGTTGTGTCCCCACTATGTCAGATGATGACTTCAAAACTAGATAGTCACAGCCATACCTTTTTTTTTTTTTTTAATTTTAAAAAAAGCAAGGAAATGAACCTTCATAAATGAATAGGAAGTCAGCTTGGCACACTCAAGGGTCTGACTTCTGTCCCACTGATTTGTAGATGTTCTGGATTTCCAGAACTTATGCTCTTTGCTGTGCTGTTAGATTAATGACTGCTATAGTTGCAAGAAATGGGTTACTGAAACTTTAAATAAAAGCAGAAATATGATGTGTAATTTATGCTACCTTTTAAATCGCAATAATTGCTCATCAGAAATTCAATTAAAGGGGGTAAAAAGTACAATAAATAAAGAATAAATTTGAGAAGCAGTTCTTGTCTGGGTTTTCTTGCGTCTTTAATATGTATTTTGCGCAATCTTTTTTCTCACTTCATTCTTTTTGTGTTTGTTTTCTATTATGTCATCTACTTTAAAACTAGTTCAGAATGTAATAGTCATGTAAGTGAGTAATGACAAATTTGGAAACAGACAGGATGCTGGAAGGAAATAATGTAATTTCTGTATATTTAAAAGTAAATATATTCATAATTATTACACTTTTTCCATTATAAACAGTAGACATTACAATAATGTATTTAGTGTTTATAGTAACAGCTAAACCAACTCTGTGCAGATTTCCTGCCATACCAAACGATGTCCATTAGGTTAGGTGACAGCTTTAAGTTGGGCGAGCCCTGTGATAGACTGGTGCACCATCCATGGTTGGTTCTATTGTGCCAACAAAACTCTGGAAAAGAATTAATGAATAAATTAACTCCTTCCCAGTTGTATCCAACAGGTAACTGTTTGTTTATATGGTGTTCATGATTGTGTAAACCACATGGTAATTTTAGTGTCCATGTTGAGAATACACTGTTTGATACAGTGCCCATCTATTTAATTACATAATTGAAAGTTCTTCTGGCAGCATCAGGCAGAAGGCAGGAACCTGTCACTGATGTGATGGCATGTCAGTCTGTTGCACTTAGAATAGGGTAACGTGCCAGTCAATCTATCCTGGAAGCAAATTGGAGTACCGGAGAGGAAAGCTAGGGAGAATTTTCAAAATCCACACAAACATTGACCAGCCCTGTGCTGTCCTTTATTGGGAATGCTAAAGAAGGTTAATGTCTTGACATTATCAATTCTATTTGTCATTTCCTTTTGAGTAAACATGGATTAGCAATGTATAAATGGTCAACCAAAAACTACATTTCTGTTTTGAAGAGTGACAAGTAATTTGCAATGTATGCAGAATATTGATTGATGTAGTCACTGGAAAACTTGTTTTCCAGAAGACTTTGTTGGGTTTGGCTGAGATTGTAAAACATTTTAAAAGTATAAAAACAACAGACCATAAAATAACCTTACACAATTTTGTATACCCAAAAAAAAGAGAAAAATAACATGGTCAACATTGTTTGCCAAGGGTATATTTGGAGATAATTGTGTTGAAGTTAAACAATGCCTTATTGTGGAAAAAAAAAATAAAACTGTGTAGTTGCTGAATTCTTTATTTACTGCCAAATACAAGGTATTAAAATAAGAAGGTCTTTTCAAAAAGTCTAAATGCAGAATGAATATAAAGTAAGGCTGTAAGAAGACTTTAGTGACACATCTGTTTTTAGTGAGTGTTAAACTTCTCTCGTGATAGACGGCCGGGGTGCCAGGAGTAAGGAGGAACCAGGAGAGCAGCACTTCTTTTCCCTGGGAACCCGGCCGGTCCTTGATCCCTGGGGGACAGCACTTCTGGGAAATATATGTAAATAGTTGTGGTACAAATAAACATGTGTGATGTGGACACTGCGTCATCGTGTCTGTCTGTGGCCGGGCGAGCGTCTTACATTGGCATCCCAGATGGGACGCTGTGCCTGGTTCAAGGCAGGGGCCCATCACTAAATAATTTGTAAGAGTAGCCGGCACAACAGCGCGAGATGCACGTGGTTTCGACGCAGCAAAAGGAACGCATGCTCCTGCGACACACACACGTTTACAAAGTAGAGCAGTCCTGTGGTTGGTCACGTTGGGACCCTGGTGACAGTGCACCTACTGATGGGAAAAAGACAACCAGGTGCGGCCTGACGACCGAGGGTGGCCCAAAGAAGCCCGTCACCGGAGACAGGATCGGTGGGCCTAAAAAACTGGCCAGGAGTCGGGTAGAAGGATGGAGCTTGCAAGACAGGAGTGGAGGCGGCCAGAAGAACCAAGGACTGGACTATAAATATATGTAAATAGTTGTGGTACAAATAAACGTGTGTGTTGTGGACACTGCGTCATCGTGTCTGTCTGTGGCCGGGCTAGCTTCTTACACTCTTTAGAAAGGGACTTCGTCTCTGACGCTGATGTCCGAGGTTCGATCCCCATGAGGAGAGCAGTGGAGTGTGTATGCCTGATGAGCCCAAATTAGGGCAAAACACATGTCGTGTACTCTTTGCATTATTTAACAGTAAACTATGCAACATTCCATGATCTGCTTCTTTCAACTGAAAGAGGGCCCCGTGGTGGATGTTTACCGAATGGCAGACCAACCACATGTGTTACCTGGTAGGTAACCACCCATACAATCAGGCCAGGACTTAGACTACGAATGCAATATATATATACAGTGGTGTGAAAAAACTATTTGCCCCCTTCCTGATTTCTTATTCTTTTGCATGTTTGCCCCACAAAATGTTTCTGATCATCAAACACATGTAACCATTAGTCAAATATAACACAAGTAAACACAAAATGCAGTTTTTAAATGATGGTTTTTATTATTTAGGGAGAAAAAAAAATCCAAACCTACATGGCCCTGTGTGAAAAAGTAATTGCCCCCTTGTTAAAAAATAACCTAACTGTGGTGTATCACACCTGAGTTCAATTTCCGTAGCCACCCCCAGGCCTGATTACTGCCACACCTGTTTCAATCAAGAAATCACTTAAATAGGAGCTGCCTGACACAGAGAAGTAGACCAAAAGCACCTCAAAAGCTAGACATCATGCCAAGATCCAAAGAAATTCAGGAACAAATGAGAACAGAAGTAATTGAGATCTATCAGTCTGGTAAAGGTTATAAAGCCATTTCTAAAGCTTTGGGACTCCAACGAACCACAGTGAGAGCCATTATCCACAAATGGCAAAAACGTGGAACAGTGGTGAACCTTCCCAGGAGTGGCCGGTCGACCAAAATTACCCCAAGAGCGCAGAGACGACTCATCCGAGAGGTCACAAAAGACCCCAGGACAACGTCTAAAGAACTGCAGGCCTCAATTAAGGTCAGTGTTCACGACTCCACCATAAGAAAGAGACTGGGCAAAAACGGCCTGCATGGCAGATTTCCAAGACGCAAACCACTGTTAAGCAAAAAGAACATTAGGGCTCGTCTCAATTTTGCTAAGAAACATCTCAATGATTGCCAAGACTTTTGGGAAAATACCTTGTGGACTGATGAGACAAAAGTTGAACTTTTTGGAAGGCAAATGTCCCGTTACATCTGGTGTAAAAGGAACACAGCATTTCAGAAAAAGAACATCATACCAACAGTAAAATATGGTGGTGGTAGTGTGATGGTCTGGGGTTGTTTTGCTGCTTCAGGACCTGGAAGGCTCGCTGTGATAGATGGAACCATGAATTCTACTGTCTACCAAAAAATCCTGAAGGAGAATGTCCGGCCATCTGTTCGTCAACTCAAGCTGAAGCGATCTTGGGTGCTGCAACAGGACAATGACCCAAAACACACCAGCAAATCCACCTCTGAATGGCTGACGAAAAACAATATATATAACACTGTCAAAAGTTTTACAGCACCTCAGTTTTTCCACTTTTTCTTCAGATTTAATCATTTGAAATTCAATGAATGACGTAAAATGGTGAAAAGGTAAGCATTAAACTGACAGAGGTTTAGGTTAGCAAACACTGAAAAAAAAGGAAATTTCAGAATATTACAAGTGGGTCTCCTTCAGGGAACGTCTAATAGGTTACAACCTACAGATCTTCTGCTGCAATTAAAGTCAATTAAGCCTTGTGAGTTGAAGCAAACAATTTGCACAGGTGTCCCAACATTTGTGGATCTCTTCATAACCCTCTCACTTTGTCCAGTCTGCAGTAGTCCACAGCCGGTGTTTCCAGGCCCTACTTTGTCCTTTAAGGAATGGCTTTCTTAATGCCTCTTGCTCTGTCAAACCTGCTGCACAAAATCTCCACTTCACAGTAGAAACTGACACGTGCTTTTTGCGACCACTGTTAAGCCATGCTTGAAGCTATTGTGCTGTGTGGTACCTATCACGCCAGCTAGTGAGACTCAGAAACTTGTCTTCTAATTGGGTTGTTACTTTGGGTCTGCCAGATCTTTTCCTGTCAGGAGTTTCTCCCAGTTTCCAATTGCCTTTGGATTGTGCAGGACACTGTACTCATAGACACTTTGATATTTTTTGGCAGTTTCTCTAAATGAAAGGCATACACTTCTAAGGGTAATAATTTGTGATTATTACATGACCAGTTGAAGATATGTTTGGTCTTGCCTCTGCCTCAGGATATGAATTTGTGTGGTTTACCTGTTTTATTAGTACATTCTTCTCTGATGCCATCTTTTCTTTGTAGACATATGATCACCATTCGTTACTGGCGATCAGATCTACAATGGATGAGTTACAGTTTCAGCAGAGTGTTATTTTTCCACCACTGCTCAAAAACAATATGGTTTTCGGTGTACTGCCACTGTTGCTGGTCAGGGTCCTGCCTACATGTTGGTGATCCTGCCAGAGGAAGCATGGGAAGATGGACGGATTCCTTGTGCTGCCTTATCAGCTTCTGAGAGATTATGGAGCTGTGGATTTCCATTTATCACCTCAAGTAATCAGAGTGAGAGTGGGGGCGATCTAGGAGTGTTGTTTTTGGACTGCTTCCAAAACTGTTTGAGACTGTGTGTCCTAGGCCATCCACCACTCCACCTTTGGTTCTGCATCCTAGTTACTATCTGAAAATGTGGATGGCTATTGCTCATAGAGGTAGGAACCCCAATCTGCTTCATAGCTAGCCAGAAGTTTCTGATTCCGCTGACTCTGTTATTATCTGAATTTTCTTCTCTTTTTAATTTGTCTGGTTCTTACGATAATATTGAGCTCCTTGTTAATTCTTTTAATGATCATTGCAAGGCCATTCTTGATAAGGTTGCCCCTTATAAAATAAGTCAATGTTCTGCTGTTTCTCACATACCTTGGCTTAACAATCTCACTCATGGTCTTTGACTCTCCTGTCGGAAAGTCAAGCATCTATAGACGTCTACAGGGTTGGTTGTCCACTGTGAACTTTTTAAAGAAATACTTTGCTCTTACAATGAATCAGTGAAAGAAGCTAGGTCTTCTTATTTTGCTGATCTTATAACTTGAATAATACCTTATTATTTTTATTACAATACTATTAAGAACATTGTTACACCTTCTCCCCAGCATGTTTTGCTTCTCTCAGATAATGACTGCAATACATGTGTTAACCATTTTGTAAATAAGGTGATGGACTCGATATCCAAAATCTCCTTAAGTTCCCCTCCATATGATGATGTCACTCATACTCACATGAAGAGTCTTTTACTTCGTTCTCTCAAATTTCATTTAACGTTCTATTTACAATAGTTGGAAAGATGAAACCTGACACATACTTTTTAGAGGTATTACCTCCTTCTGTTTTACTTGGCTGCGGTGGGTTGGCACCCTGCCTGGAATTGGTTCCTGCCTTGTGCCCTGTGTTGGCTGGGATTGGCTCCAGCAGACCCCCATGACCCTGTGTTCGGATTCAGCGGGTTGGAAAATGGATGGATGGATGTTTTACTTGGAGGCTTCACCGGCATCAGTCCATCTTTGCTGTCTATAGTCATTGGCTCTCTGAAGCAAGGGTATGTTCCCTCCTATTTTAAACACACCGAGGTAATTCCTTTACTATAAAACCTAACATCGATCCTAGCTCTGTGTGCAGTTATCAGCCAATGTCAAAATTACTGTTTATTAGTAAAATGTCAGAAAAGGTTGTTGAAATCCAATTTCAATCTTTATTACACAGTTTACAGATTTTTGATCTTTTGCAATCTGGTTTTCGAAAGCGGCACTCCACTGAGACTGCTATTTTAAAGGTCTATAATAATTTGCTAATGGCTTCTGATGCAGGGAATTGTTCCGTTCTCATTTTACTTGACCTTAGTGCAGTCTTTGATACCATGGATCATAACATCTTACTTAAAGATTTAGACAGTTGACTGGTATTTCTGGATCTTCCTTAGACTGGTTTTCATTCTACTTATTAAATAGGAGCTTTTCTGTTAGTACAAGTAAATTTTCATCTGCCACTCCTTCTCTAAACCCTTCCTTTAGCAGGCATCATTCAGTGTTTTAAAGACATCTCATCACTTTTAAGCTGATGATATTCAGCTGTATATTTCTTTTAAATCACACCAGTTCGATAAGTTGTTCTTATTAGTTGGTAGTGTTTCACAGATAAATGAATGGCTCTGTAACAATTTCTTATATTTAAATTCCAGCATAATGGAAACCACGATTGCAGCTTCCTCTGTCATTTATCCTAAGATTAATCAGGCACTTGCATCTTTCTGCATGACTGCTGAGTCCAGCGTTTGAAACCCAGGCGTTATATTTGATTCCTCTCAGAGTTTCAATTCACATGTTAAATCTTTTCCTCTTTCCTATTACTTTCATTTTCAAAACTGCATTCTATAGTTTCATCATCGAAGCTGGAAAAAATTGTTCATGCATTTGTTTCCTCACACATGGATTATTGTAATGGATTGGACAAATCATTCATTTCACACCTTCAAGCCATACAAAATACAGCGGCCAGGTTGCTGACGCATTCCAAAGAGAGATCATATTACACCTATTTTATACTCTCTGCTTTGGCTTCTGGTGGATTTTAGGATTCATTTTAAAATTCTGGTACTTGTTTGTAGGGCATCAAATGGCCAAGCTCCAATCTATTTATCCAATCTCCTTCTCAGACTTACTCCCTCTTTCATGCTTAGATCTCACACTCAAAATCTGTTTGTTGTTCCATGTGCAAGATTAAAAACAAGAGGGGATAAAGCCTTTCAGTCCTTTGCACTGAAGATTTGGAACAATCTCTCTCTTCACCTTCTCTGTCGTCTCTTTTAAAAAACAGTTAAAAACTTTCGTTTAGCCAGGCTTTTTCTTAGAGTCTTATTGGAACTATTTTTATTTCTACTTATTCTAACTAAAATAAGTAGAGTAAAATGAATGAAATAAGTAGAGTAAAATGAAAATGAATGTATTTGTTAGATTTTACTCTACTGTGTAATTTAATTTGTTTATGTCTTGCCTAGTTCCATCTTTTTCTTACTTTTATTGTGCAGCACTTTGTGACTTCTTGTCTGTTAAAGGCGCCTTACAAATAAACTTTACTTACTTACTTAATTGCCATTTTCTTGCCATTATCCCTGGAATATTGTCCTAGTAGTACTTCAGAGGGTGTAGTAACACAGTCTGTTCCAACTCTGCAAGTCTCAGTTTCTACTGTGAAGAAGAGACTTTGTGCTGCATGTTTGACAGGGCAAGTGGCAGTAAGAAAGCCATCCCTTAAAGGACAAAATAGGGCCTGGAAACACAGACAGTGGACTACCGCAGACTGGACAGAGTCGGAGGGTTTTGAAGTAATCAACAGAAGTCGGGACATCTGTGCAAATTGTTTGCTTTAAATTGCAAGGCTTAATTTACTTTAATGGCTGCAGAACATCTGTAGGTTGAAACCTATTAGACGTTCCCGGCAGAAGGCCCACTTATAATATTCTGAAATTTCCTTTTTTTCTTCTTTTGCTAACCTAAACTTTAAATTCAATCTGCTGGCAGTTTCCTGCTTACCATTTCACCATTGCATTTCAATTGATTCATTTTGGAGAAACTGAGGTGTTCTAAAACTTTTGATTGGTAGTCTATATAAACATTTGTGTACTGTAATATGAAACTATGTATAAAAATATCTATATTTGATGCACATATCGAAAGATTTAACCAATTTGTGAAAAAACATATAATAAAAATGTAATTTTATAGTTTACATTGTGACAGTAGGGGTCGCTGTTTCCCTGTGAATCCTGCAGACAACACATTCAGGTAAAATATCAGAAATGAATTTAATTTCTTGAATTATGTGCACAAAGCACTTCCACCTCCACAAATAATAAATAAATAATGACAACAATAATCAATAATACGAGTAAATCCTCCTCTCCACCCAGCAGCTCCGTTACACTTCCTCCCAACTCCGGCTCAGTCTGCTGGGTTTCCCACAGTCCTTTTTATAGTCCGTGACCCAGAAGTGCTTCAGTCCATGTGATGCCATAGCACTTCCAGGTCAGATGAAAACTTCTCCTTTTCCTTCAGCCCAGTAGTATTTCATTTTTTCCGTCCCAGTGACTAGGTAGTAATTCCAGGCTATAATAGAAACCATAGTGCCTCCCTGCAACGTCCCCTCGGTATCCAGCAGGGCTATGAAGTAAAACTCCAATGTCCATGATGCCCTGCGGGAATTCGGGGCACCTCCTTGTTACAGGGAGGACTCGCATCTAGCGGCCTGGGGGTGTTGGCCGGGATAAACTGCCGGCCATCTTTCACAACATATATATTATATAAAAGAGAAATTTGAGGACTGGTGTATGTGAGCATTGATGTAGCTTGTAAGTAAGTGTTGTAATTGCATTTTGTGTGTCTTTAAGTTTTAAACCTGTAGCTAACGTAGCCAGTGGTGTAAAGAGATTCTAATCTAATTACAGAGTGCTTTTGGTGTAGCCAGGAGTGTTTCCTGTCCAAATGATAATTGTGCTCTACATCCATGTCTTCACATATCTTTTCTCTGCCTGTAGTCCTTATTTTGTATCCCATTTTTAAGCCTTTATCTTTGCCATGAGAGAGGGCAGTGAAAGCAACAGCTGCTGAAATGTTAACACACTTAAAGTTGCTTTATCTTAATTTAGTTTTATACAGTTTGCCCCTTTAGGTAAAAAAAAAAGAGTATGATGGTCTGGTCTCACACTATTCAGCTGTCATCACCACATGTGGCAATGCCTAATTTAAATTTAATAATGAAAAGCATCTGAAGGAGGTAAATACGGTAAATGTGTTACTATTAAACTCTGTTAATAAAGCTTGAAAATGAATGGATGGTTAATTATTATAATCATTGTAAAGTGGGCAGACAGCTTTATCATAGGTGACTTACAATTGTTTCTGTGTATCTTTATTTTTTGGTAATATAGTGCATGTCAGCTTACTCAGGGACACAATAAGAAAGACCTTAGCTGCTTGGCTACACTGCAAGGTTTGACCCCTCACCTGTACATTTACAGCTCAAGTTAAGAACTGAATTCAGAATCCTACATCAAACACAGAGAATTCCAAATAGTTTAGCTCTGCTTTATCTGGCTGCACTTTAAACTTATGAAATCTGCCATCCGAAGGTAAGAGTTGTCTAATAGTTCCAAGGAAAGCCAGTACTGGCATGGGTATTTTTAGATAAAGACTTTAGTTTTATGTTCTTTCGTATGAGTTAAACCACGAACAGACTGACTTCATAACACAAATCTATTGTAATTTTAATATTTCTGCTACATTTTATAACCTCATTTTACGTTGTTACCATGTCCATTTTTCCAGTTCTATAAAAAAAAACTCTTGAACCATTTAATCAGTTTCTTTTAACATCTGATAGAAGAAAGGCTTTTAATTTATGCACACACTTTTTTGATCTGATGAAGTGCTTGGGGTTCTGGGAAATAAAGCTTACCTGGGTGAAGTAGAGAGTTTGTCTCACTGGTGTCAGGATAGCAGTGTTCGTCTGAATGTCAGCAAGACAAAGTAGCTGATTGTGGACTTTGGGAGAAAAACAGCCGGGGAACTATAGTACTGTGCAAAAGTTTTAGGCAGGGGTGAAGAAATGCTGTTTCATGTTTCATGAAGACAGTTTCATGTCATGGCAAGATTGAGCACAGCAACAAGACACAAGGTAGTTATACTGCATCAGCAAGGTCTCTCCCAGACAAAGATTTCAAAGCAGACTGGGGTTTCAAGATGTGCTGTTCAAGTTCTTTTGAAGAAGCACAAAGAAACGGGCAACATTGTAGGATCGTAGACGCAGTGGTCGGCCAAGGAAACTTAGTGCAGCAGATGAAAGACACATCAAGCTTATTACCCTTCGAAATCGGAAGATGTCCAGCAGTGCCATCAGCTCAGAACTGGCAGAAACCAGTGGGACCCAGGTACACCTATCTACTGTCCGGAGAAGTCTGGCCAGAAGTGGTCTTCATGGAAGAGTTGCAGCCAAAAAGCCATACCTGCGACGTGGAAACAAGGCCAAGCGACTCAAGTATGCTCGAAAACATAGGAACTGGGGTGCAGAAAAATGGCAGCAGGTGCTCTGGACTGATGAGGCAAAATTTGAAATATCTGGCTGTAGCAGAAGGCAGTTTGTTTGTCGAAGGGCTGGACAGCGGTACAATAACGAGTGTCTGCAGGCAACAGTGAAGCATGGTGGAGGTTCCTTGAATGTTTGGGGCTGCATTTCTGCAAATGGAGTTGGAGATTTGGTCATGATTAATGTTGTTCTCAACGCTGAGAAATACAGGCAGATACTTATCCATCATGCAATACCATCAGGGAGGCGTATGATTGGCCCCAAATTTATTCTGCAGCAGGACAACAACCCCAAACATACAGCCAAAGTCATTAAGAACTATCTTCAGCGTAAAGAAGAACAAGAAGTCCTGGAAGTGATGGTATGGCCCCCACAGAGCCCTGATCTCAACATCATTGATTGTGTCTGGGATTACATGAAGAGACAGAAGGATGTGAGGAAGCCAACATCCACAGAAGATCTGTGGTTAGTTCTCCAAGATGTTTGGAACAACCTACCAGCCGAATTCCTTCAAAAACTATGTGCAAGTGTACCTAGAAGAATTGATGCTGTTTTGAAGGCAAAGGGTGGTCACACCAAATATTGATTTGATTTAGATTTCTCTTTTGTTCATTCACTTCATTTTGTTGATTGATGGAAATAAATGATTAACACTTCCATTTTTGAAAGCATTCTTTGTTTACAGCATTTTTTCCACACCTGCCTAAAACTTTTGCACAGTACTGTACAACACCCCCAAATTAACACAACTCTGGTGGAGAGGGTGGACAGTTTCAGATACCAAGATGTCCACATCATAGAAGACCTGACCTATATGCAGTGTGTATGTATGAGAGAGAGAGTAACATTCATCCATCCATTATCCAACCCGCTATATCCTAACTACAGGGTCTGCTGGAGCCAATCCCAGCCAACACAGGGCGCAAGGCAGGAAACAAACCCCGGGCAGGGCGCCAGCCCACCGCAGGGCATGCACACACACACCCACACACCAAGCACACACTAGGGACAATTCAGAATTGCCAGTGCACCTAACCTGCATGTCTTTGGACTGTGGGAGAAAACCCATGCAGACACAGGGAGAACATGCAAACTCCACCCAGGGTGGACCCGGGAAGCGAACCCGGGTCTCCTAACTGCAAGGCAGCAGTGCTACCACTACGCCACCGTGCTGCCCGGGAGAGTAACAAAGGTGCTATATTGTACCCGACCCAACACAGACTGACACCGAGGCATGTGTATAAAATAAAGAAAGTTTTATTTGACTTCAGCTGGAGGGCAAATCTTCCTCATGTCCCCCAGCCACAACACAGGCCCAAGCACAATACAGCAATACCAGAAGCACTCTTTCTCTTGCACCACAACTCCTCCCAGGCAACCTCGTCCTCCTCCACCCGACTCTGGCTTCTGAGTGGTGGTTGCTGGCCCCTTTTATTGGGCACCCGAAGTGCTCCAGGTGTTTGATTGCCGACATCCGGCTGCACTTCCAGATGTGGCAAAACTAATGCCCAGAAGGGTCCAGCAGCTCCTGCTGCAGCACCGCGTGGCTTCGCCTGCGGAACCCAACAGGGGTGTGGAGAACTCCATCCCCCATGGAGCCCTGCGGAAGGCTGAGGCAAGACTCCAACCCGGGGGGGCAGCCATCCAGTGTCCAGGGGGAGGTATTGCACTGTCCAGGGCTGCTCCCCCTGAATATATAGTGAAGGGGCGTCCTGTCCCAGTCCACCACCATATATATATAGTATATCCATCCATTATCCAACCTGCTATATCCTAACTACAGGGTCACGGGGGTCTGCTGGAGCCAATCCCAGCCAACACAGGGCGCAAGGCAGGAAACAAACCCCGGGCAGGGCATTCACACACACACACACACCCACCCACACACTAGGGCCAATTTAGAACCGCCAATCCACCTAACCTGCATGTCTTTGGACTGTGAGAGGAAACCAGAGTACCTGGAGGAAACCTACACAGGGAGAACATGCAAACTCCATGCAGGGAGGACCTGGGAAGCGATATATATACATACACACGTACACACAAGCACACACAAAATTAAATAATCTGCTGTGTATTTATATGTGATTAATATACTTACATTCATTTATATAGCTATTCAAAATTAAATGCATAATCTGAATGCAGTCCATATGCAAGATGAAATTAGGATACATCAGGGTAAAAGTAAGCCTTCAGGGGGGCAGTCAGATGTGCCGGTGGCCATGCAAGAAAATACATAAAAGTGAACCGGAGCAGACTGACAGTAAGAATCCAGCAAGTTACAAAAATTGCAGTATTTCGATTTTGTGGCCAAAGGCAATACCTATCCAAAATGACAGACAAAGACAAAATAAAAAGTATATTTGTAATTTTTTTTTAATTGGCAAAGTCGCCTTTTTTCAGCAGCAACTGGTGCCTGTCCTGCAATAACCTCATTAGCTGCCTGGCTAGTGCACCTTGACTGGTGGACCCCTCCTAGGCGATTCTTCAAGCTCGTCAGACACTTCCCTGCTAACGTGTAAACCTCAGATTCCATTAACGTAGGCCGGCAAAAGGCTTACAAAATCAGTTCTGTGAAAAAGAGAGAGAATAACATCTTGTAGTTTCTGCTTTCACTGTCTGAATCCTTTGACATTAATATTACTGCTTTATTTCATTTGATCTTCTTAGCTGTCTTTATGAAAATCCTTTCAGTTTTGCCACTGTTCAGCGAAACCTTCATTCTGAAATACCAGTAGGCCACTGACATCAAAAAAAGGATTTGAGTCACACTCTGGCAAATGTTACTAGGTGTAGATTTAAGTGCAGTTGAGATGAGATTTAGAGTTCAGGCTCCATGAGAAGGAGTTAAGTAGTTAGTGAAGTCTGATATCCAAGCTAGTATCCATCCTGTCAGTGTGTAATACTGGAGGAGGCAGAATTACTTAATAACACCCCACTGATGATTAAGCTTTTGGTAGAAAAATTTCTTATGCTGGAGCAGCAAGTTTAACTAGTAATATGAGATTAAAAATGCTGCAGCCAAAATTGTTGAAGCATTCTTCACAAGTATTACACCAGTGATGGATTGTGGTTTATGAAGGAAGTACTCTGTGACACTCTGGGTCACGAGGTGGAGTGAGTGTGAAGCAGTTCATTGTTCATCAGTGCATGGAATGAGGCCACAGAGCTGTAAGACAGTCAGCACTTCTCAGTTTCCCCGTTTTAGTAAGGCATGTTTACTATATGTACTTCTGTTTACTATTTATAAAGACATTTCTGTTTTGTTTCTTTACATATTATAATTTAGGATTTCTTAGCTATCTATTTTAAAATCTGTTTAGTCAATGAAAACATTTAGTCTTACAATTAAATATAGCCACATTCTCTTAGAAATGTTTAGTCTAATACTTTTGGTGTCTTCATTTCTTTTTAACTCAAAGTAATAGGACAGTTCTAATAGGACAGCAAATCAACCCATTAAACAAAAGTTGTGTAATAAATTTTTTAACATCCCTGTAAAATAAAATTGACAATGCTTCTCAAGGCACCTCTGCAAAGAATGAGTAAACAAAACAGTAAAAGGACCTTCATCAGTCTTCTCTTTCAGGTTCTCAAGGGGCTGGAGTCTCCAATGGCCAGAGCTGTCTCTGAGTACTACTGTGCTAGGCCTTCTTATGTGAATACACACTCACACACATACTCGTACAATTTAGAAACACCTCAAATGTGCCTGTTTGGGATGTACATCATTGTAGAGAAAATGAAGACCCTGTCAACAGAGTGACTGTGAGACAAACCTGGGCCTGTGAGGTAGCACCATTGTGTAAAACATTCCAAAATACTGTATGATACATTTGCCATATTTCAGGCTTGATTAAATAATTGCCCATCAATACATCTCTTTTCCAAATAAAGTTATTACAGTATATATTTACCGAATTGTAGGAAGCCAAAGCATTTATTTAGGTACTGTCTTTGAATGTGACAACAGTCCATTACTGAGTACACTAACTCACTTCAAAGACATTAAATAAACTAATGCACAGATCTTTCTTGGACATGGAGAGACCAATCAGACTCCACAGTAAATGGGTCTTCCAATTAACCATCTTTTATTATATGTCTGCTGTTACTTTACTGACTGCTTAAAAAGCTTTTAATTTAAGACATACAGCCACAACATATTTTTGCAGTGAACGCCAATTGAAGACTTGTCTCTCCCCATCATTCATTGGTTAAGAATCCTGTCTTCAGTTCAAAAGCACAATCCCAAGCCGATGCATTTCCTCTGCGTGCTTTGCTCTGATTTTCTGGAAGTGTTCATTTAGCAATATTTGCGTATGCAAGTGTTTTGTCCATTGTGAGCCTGCTGCTGGATGACTTGATCCCTCGATTTTGAGATACGAGTGACATAAGTTTTTTTTTTTTCATAGATGTTTTTATATTGTTTGCTGTGGTTCAGCTTTGTTCTCCATAGATGTCCATTCTTTCAGAAACAATTGTGATCTTTGTTCTCAATGAAAATATGAGATTGATAAAAACAAATTTCTCAGCTGTCACTACAAATTACAAGTGATAAGTAACATATTAAGAAAAATTAACGTTTTTGGTATTGTATTCCTTTAAACCGATAAACAAAGCTACAAAAACTGATAGAACTTAAATTCAATTAAATTATATTTTGATGACGTGTTGCTGTTTCAGCCCTAATCTCCATTCTGCCATCTCTTTATGAATAAATGCTCATCACCTTAAACCTAACCTTTTGGCGTAAGATATCTTGCATTTGCCTTATGATTCACCCTTTTTTGATTTGTCTCTAAATATTGCTTTAGAAGATGTCACCCTTTCACCATCAGACATGGTTAGGAATCTTGGAATGATTCTGGATTCCTCATTTTTGTTAATTGAATATTCATTGTCAATGAACCAATCATGTTGGTTCTTTCTTCGTAATATTCAGAGGATTGTACCCTTCCTTGCTAATTATGCCACAGAACTCTTTGTTCAGGCAACAATTCTCTGTCTGCATGACTATTGTAACTCTTTCCTGCAGGGGCTTCCTTCAATTACTTTCTGTCCACTCCAACTATTCCAGATGGCATCTGCTTGACTGATGTTCTCTGCTCCTCATTCCACTCTTTCTACTTCTCTGTTTGTCTCTTTACTGGCCTCCAGATGCTACAAGGATCTAGCTCAAATCTCTTGTCTTGACCAACTGTTCACCGCCTCTTGATATCTCCAGTCTTTAGTCTCTCTATATGTCCCTTCAAGAAGAATCTGTTCTGCCTCTGCTTGTCTGCTGGCCATCTCTCCTCTTGTCAGATGCACCAAGACTGGACAATGCTTGCACCAAAGCTGTGGAATGATCTCCCTTATTTTTGTTCGAACTACACTCAATTTACTCACGTGTAGGCAACTTTTGACAATGCATCATTTACACTCCCTCTTCCTTGTTTTTTTTATCTTGTTCTCTGTTGCTTTTGATGCTCGCATCTTCTAATGTATTATAACTTGCTTTGTAAGTCGTCTTGGAGAAAGGCATCTAGTAAATAGGTTCAAGGCTATTATTTGTCTCATGCAAAATCTTACAGGAGTATAAGATATTGGGAATTTTTTTTTTCATAGCTCATCCAAGGCCATAACAAAAAAAAAACCTAATATTAACAAAAGAGAGAGGTCCAGTTCCCAGAAAGAGAGAGGTAGTGATAGTTGGGGACTCAATCATTAGGGGGATTGAAGCGCAGGTGTGCTCCAGAGAGAGAGAGTCTCGCACGGTGTGTTGCCTTCCGGGAGCACAGGTGGGAGACCTCCCTGGAAGGGTGGATAGGCTCTTGGCCAGAGCGGGGGTGGATCCAGTTGTCATTGTCCACGTTGGAACAAATGACATACATAAGGGTAGTCTGTCAGTTCTGCGATCCAAATTCAAAGAGTTAGGTACCAAGCTGAGGAGCAGAACTGACAAGGTAGTCTTCTCCGAAGTTCTGCCTGTGCCACGCGCCAGTCCAGGTAAGATTGAGGAGATTAGAAGGCTTAACGCGTGGCTCAAATCTTGGTGCAGGGTAGAAGGGTATAGGTTTATGGGGCATTGGGACTCCTTTTGGAACAGATGGGACCTGTTCCGCCGTGACGGGTTACATCTGAACCGGAGGGGCACCAATGTATTGGGGAGGCATATGTGTAGGCTAGTCGAGGATTGTTTAAACTAGGGAATGGGGGGGCAGGGAGTTTAGGACAGGCCAGATTTAGATCTATATATGGAAGAACAAACAATGGTGTAGAAAAAAAAATGCATAGTAATGTAAATTCTAAGCAAACACGTAAATGTAGAAGGATTAACACTTTAAAAATAGCTTGCCTTAATGCTAGAAGTATCAAAAATAAGGTAAGTGAGTTGGAGTTGTATGTAGCAGAGCATAATTATGATATTATAGCAATAACGGAAACCTGGCTAAATAACAAAGATGGAGATGAGTGTAACATAGAGGGATACACATTTTTTAGGAAGGATAGACAGAACAGAAAAGGAGGTGGGGTTGCTGTTTATGCCAAACAGGGTTTAAATGTAAGTCGTCTTCAGTTGGATGATGAGCCCCATCTTAGTGAGGACATGTGGCTTCGCCTGGAAAATATTAGGGAAAGAGGTCTTATTTTAGGAGTGTGTTATAGACCACCCAATTCAGACAATAATTTCAACACACATCTTTTTAGTAATATCAAAAAGGCAAGTTTACAGGGGGATATTATAGTCATGGGGGACTTTAATTATCCAAATATTAACTGGGATAACCTTGCAGATGGAGGAGCACAAGAGCAGGAGTTTTTAGAAGTAATCAGCGACTGTTTTTTAACACAGCATGTTAAAGTACCAACACGGGGTGAAGCCTGTCTAGATTTAGTATTCTGTAATAATCAGGATAGAATTGAGGGTGTAGAGGTAATTGAACCACTAGGGTCAAGTGACCATAATGTAATACAGTTCTCAGTATTTTGTAATAGTACGGATGCAAAGACTAAAATTGTTAAGTTGAACTTTGGTAGGGCTAATTTTGAGAAGATTCGACAAAGTCTAAGTAGGATAGACTGGGATAAGCTTTTAAGTGTGGAGACAGTCGAGGAGCAGTGGAACAGGTTTAAAAATGTTTTACATGTAATGCAGGACAGATACATACCTAAATTTGGAATTAATAGGAAACTAAAAAAAACTCCACGATGGATTAATAAAGATTTAAAAAAGAAGTTGCAAAGGAAAAAACTGCTGTATAAGGCATATAAGACTAATGACTGCAAAGTGAATCGTAGAGCGTATGAAAATATGAGAGCAACCATTAAGAAGGATATCAGGGAGGCTAAAAGACAGTTGGAGAGGAATATAGCAGATAAGGCGAAAGAAGACCCCAAGAGATTCTTTCAGTATTTTAGTAGTAAAAGAACAGTCAAGGAGGAGGTCAAGTTCATCAGGAATAGTAAAGGGGAATTAAAAGATACAGACAATGAAATAGCAGATGCCCTAAACTTACATTTTTCGGAGGTGTTTACAAGTGAGCGAGTGGATAACCTCCCAGAGGTAAACGCAACTACTAAGGAGGTACTGAGGGATTTGGAAATTGAAGAGGGAGAAGTGCTGCTCAGATTAAATAGGCTGAAATCAAACAAATCACCAGGACCAGATAATATTTATCCTCGTGTTCTTAAGGAGGCTAGTGAGTACATATATAAACCCTTGACACATATTTTTAGGAAGTCACTGAGCACTGGAGAGATTCCGAAGGACTGGAAAATGGCAAATATCATTCCATTATATAAAAAGGGTGACAGGGCAGATCCAAGCAACTATAGGCCAGTAAGCTTAACATGCATCACAGGAAAATTAATGGAAGGAATTATTAAGGATAAGATTGAGCAACACATGGCAAGGACAGGAGTTATTCTGACCAGTCAGCATGGGTTCAGAAGAGGGAGGTCGTGCTTTACTAACATGTTGGAATTCTATGAGGTTGCAACAAAAGCATACGATCAAAGTGGAGCATATGATGTTATTTATCTGGACTTTCAGAAAGCATTTGATAAGGTGCCACATGAGAGGTTGGGCATCAAGTTAAAAGAAGTGGGAGTTCAGGGTGATGTTTTTAGATAGGTACAGAATTGGCTCAGACACAGGAAGCAGAGGGTGATGGTGCGAGGAACCTCATCAGAACTGGCCGATGTTAAGAGTGGTGTTCCACTGGGGTCAGTGCTAGGGCCACTGCTATTTTTAATATATATAAATGATTTAGATAGGAATACAAGTAACAAGCTGGTTAAGTTTGCAGATGATACCAAGATAGGTGGATTAGCAGATAATTTGGAATCTGTTATATCATTACAGAAGGACTTGGATAGCATACAGGCTTGGGCAGATTTGTGGCAGATGAAATTTAATGTCAGTAAATGTAAAGTATTACACATAGGAAGTAAAAATATTGGGTTTGAATACACAATGGGCGGTCGGAAAATCGAGAGTACACCTTATGAGAAGGATTTAGGAGTCATAGTGGATTCTAAGCTATCAACTTCCCGACAGTGTTCAGAAGCCATTAAGAAGGCTAACAGAATGTTAGGATATATAGCACGATGTGTGGAGTACAAGTCCAAGGAGGTTATGCTCAACCTTTATAATGCACTGGTGAGGCCTCATCTTGAGTACTGTGTGCAGTTTTGGTCTCCAGGCTACAAAAAGGACATAGCAGCACTAGAAAAGGTCCAGAGAAGAGCGACTAGGCTGATTCCAGGACTACAGGGGTTGAATTATGAGGAAAGATTAAAAGAGCTGAGCCTTTACAGTTTAAGCAAAAGAAGATTAAGAGGTGACATGATTGAAGTGTTTAAAATTATGAAGGGAATTAGTACAGTGGATCGAGACTTGTATTTTAAAATGAGTTCATCAAGAACACGGGGACACAGTTGGAAACTTGTTAAGGGTAAATTTCGCACAAACATTAGGAAGTTTTTCTTTACACAAAGAACGATAGACACTTGGAATAAGCTACCAAGTAGTGTGGTAGACAGTAAGACGTTAGGGACTTTCAAAACTCGACT
>JANRMT010028174.1:139854207-139869464 GCA_026402145.1 Polypterus bichir lapradei
GGCTGAATGGCCTGTTCTCGTCTGGAATGTTCTAATGTTCTAAAATACCATAAATTACAACATACGCACAGTAGAAAAAAGAAAAATCTACAACAATAGCAATACAAAAATAGCAACTTCTACAGTCCAGGTTTTTAGGCTGCAAAGTCCTCCATCTGACTTCAGTAGTCCCTGGATATCCTGAGAGACTTGATGAAACACTGACTGATGAAGGTATCGTGTACAACGGGAAGTAGAGTCACAATCATGTGCTCAGCTAGACACAGAGATTTCTACACCTAGATAGTGCTGCTATCTTACCAGGCGGTGATGCACTCTGTCAGTATGCCCTCAATGGTTCCAGAGTTGAAACTCTTTAGATAATTGGGGGTGAGATTGGATAAACTTCCTCAACTGCCTAAGGCGGTAAAGCCTCTCTTTGGCTTTACTGATAACAGAATCTCTATGTATGGTCCATGTCAAGTCCTCGTTAATATGAGCCCTAAGGCACATTAAAGTGCTTACCCTCTCTGCGGGTGTACCATTGAAGGCGGAGTAGTTCTTATGTCAAAAATCTCCTAAACTCCTTGACCATCTTCTTGATCTTGATGACATTCAGATCTAAACAACTGGCCTGACACCACGGTAGAAGGTTGACCACTTCATCCAGGTAATAGCTGTAATCTTCCCCTGAGGTGCAGCCCACCACCACTGTATTCTCCACAAACTTCTTAATGGAGCTGTATGTAGCTGTGCAGCCATAAGTGTAGAGGGTGCACAGCAAAGGATTAAGGACACATTCCTGAGGCGCACCTCTGTTGAGGGTATTTGAAATGATGCTGCCCACCCTCACCTGTGGTCTCCTAGTGAGAAAATCCAGTATCCAGTGGCAGAAGGAAATGCCAGCTCCCAGGTCATGGAATTTAGCAATCAGAAAGTGGGTCACTGTGATGTTGAACGCTGAGCTATAATCTATGAGCAGCAGTCTCACAAAGATTGGTAAATGTGGAGTGCGGTATCTCTGTGATGGCATCAGTAGTTGTCCAATTTGATTCACAAGCAAACTGTAGATGGTCTAAAGTGCTGGGTACTGATGCACAGATATGGTCTTTAACAAGCCTGTCAAAGCACTTCATCACTTTAGATGCCAAGGCCACAGAATGATGACATTGGAGACATAAGGGGTTGCTAGACATGGGTATGGGATAATGATTGATTTTTTTTTTTTAAGTAAGTCAGAGTGGTACACTGGCCAAGGAAGTTATTGAACATAGAGGTAAATAAAGGTGCAAGCTGGACTGCACAAGCACTCCACACTTGTCCCTGAAGGTTGTCCAGTCCCGCTGCTTTCCTGTTGTTCACTCTCTTTAGAGCCTTCCTAACATCATGCTCAGAGAGACCAAACGCAATGGTGGAGGTGGCAGGGAAGCCTTCCAGCACTACTGTAGCCAGCTGATTAACGCTAGTATTAAACCCTCTAGCATCAAAGCATGCATAGAAGCTATCATGCCATACCATCATCTATATGCTACACCGATCCCTCTCCCACCTGGACAGAGGCAGTGGTGCTGTAAGAATTATGTTTTTGGACTTCTCTAGTGCCTTCAACACCATCCAACCTCTGCTCCTTAGGGACAAGCTGACTGAGATGGGAGTAGACTCACACCTGGTGGCATAGATCGTGCACTATCTTACAGACAGACCTCAGTATGTGTGTCTTGGGAACTGCAGGTCTGACATTGTGGTCAGCAACACAGGAGCGCCACAGGGGACTGTACTTTCTCCGGTCCTGTTCAGCCTATATACATCAGACTTCCAATACGATTCGGAGTCCTGCCACGTGCAAAAGTTCGCTGATGACACTGCTATTGTGGGCTGCATCAGGAGTGGGCAGGAGGAGGAGTACAGGAAGCTAATCAAAGACTTTGTTAAATGGTGTGACTCAAACCACTTACATCTTAACACCAGCAAAACCAAGGAACTGGTGGTGGATTTTAGGAGGCCCAGGCCCCTCATGGACCCCATGATCATCAGAGGAGACTGTGTGCGGAGGGTGCAGACCTATAAATACCTGGGAGTGCAGCTGAATGATAAATTGGACTGGTCTGTCAATACTGATGCTCTGTGTAAGAAAGGTCAGAGCCGACTATACTTCCTTAGAAGGTTGGCATCCTTCAACATCTGCAATAAGATGCTGCAGAAGTTCTACCAGACGGTTGTGGCGAGTGCCCTCTTCTACGTGGTGGTGGGCTGGGAAGGCAGCATAAAGAAGGACGTCTCGCGCCTGGACAAACTTGTTAGAAAGGCAGGCTCTATTGTAGGAATAAAGCTGGATAGTTTAACATCTGTAGCAGAGCGACGGGCACTAAGCAAACTCTTGTCAATCATGAAGAATCCACTGCATCCACTAAACAGTGTCATCTCCAGGCAGAGGAGCAGCTTCAGCCACAGACTGCTGTCACTGTCCTGCTCCACTGACAGACTGAGGATATCGTTCCTCCCCCACACTATGCGACTCTTAAATTCCAACCAGGGGAGTAAATGCTAACATTACTCAAAGTTATTGTCTGCTTTTACATGCATTTTTATTACCCTTTAATTTAATTTTTTTTTTTTTTTTTTTTTTTTTGTATCATTATACTGCTGCTGGATTATGTGAATTTCCCCTTAAGATTAATAAAGTATCTATCTATCTATCTATCTATCTATCTATCTATCTATCTAGTTTCTCTGCAGGACCAGGATCAGTCGACATCACAGTGTGAGATTTGCCTCTATAGTCTGTAATATTCTGAAACCCTTTCCACATACTTCTGCAGTCACCAAGATGGAATTGTAACTCCACTCTGGCCTTGTTGCACTGCTTAGAAGCTTCTATCTCCTTCTTCTTATTATTACTGTATTTAATAATAATATTTTCTGTTGTTTACGTTTTGAAATGTTGCAATGGACAAAATATTGCATAATTTCTAACATGGGTATTTTTTCGATAGATAGATACTTTATTAATCCCAAGGGGAAATTCACATACTCCAGCAGCAGCATACTGATAAAGAACAATATTAAATTAAAGAGTGGTAACAATGAAGGTATAACAGACAGACAATAACTTTGTATAATATTAACGTTTACCCCCCCGGGTGGAACTGAAGAGTCGCATAGTGTGGGGGAGGAACGATCTCCTCAGTCTGTCAGTGGAGCAAGAGAGTGACAGCAGTCTGTCGCTGAAGCTGCTCCTCTGTTTGGAGATGATCCTGTTCAGTGGATGCAGTGGATTCTCCATGATTGACAGGAGCCTGCTCAGTGCCCATTGCTCTGCCACGGATGTCAAACTGTCCAGCTCTGTGCCTACAATAGAGCCTGCCTTCCTCACCAGTTTGTCCAGGCTCTATTGTATTGCTGCCTCCCCAGCACACCACCGCATAGAAGAAGGTGCTCGCCACAACCGCCTGATAGAACATCTGCACCATCTTATTGCAGATGTTGGAGGACGCCAGCCTTCTAAGGAAGTATAGTCGGCTCTGTCCTTTCTTACACAGAGCTTCAGTATTGGCAGTCCAGTCCAATTTATCATCCAGCTGCACTCCCAGGTACTTATAGGTCTGTACCCTCTGCACACAGTCACCTCTGATGATCACGGGGTCCATGAGGGGCCTGGTCCTCCTAAAATCCACCATCAGCTCCTTGGTTTTGCTGGTGTTCAGTTGTAGGTGGTTTGAGTCACACCATTTAAGTCCTTGATTAGGTTCCTATACTCCTCCTGCCCACTCCTGATGCAGCCCACGATAGCAGTGTCGTCAGCAATCCTCCGAGTTGTATTGGAAGTCCGATGTATATAGGCTGAACAGGACTGGAGAAAGCACAGTCCACACCCTGTGGTGCTCCTGTGTTGCTGACCACAATGTCAGACCTGCAGTTCAGGACATTTTGAATTGTCACTTTGCACTCAACATCAATTTAGTTCTTTTACAGCCCAAAATCACACAAGGAATGCCTCAATAGGCCTTAACAGACCCTGTCTAAGGAGACAAGAAAAACCCTGTAGGGAGGAAAAAATGGAAGAACTCTCTGGAAAGGCAATTCAGAGAGAGAGAAAGAGAGATATCTCCTTCTAGGCAGGTTGGGCAATGGGTGACAAAAAATTGGGTAAATATAATGCACAAAGCAGACTTGTTTATTTCAGTTTAGAATTGAGGGAGGATTTTGCACACATTCTCTGACATCCTAAAGATGTGCATCTTAGGTTAATCTATGAATTGATCTTGATGATTTGATTCCCATCTTGAAGCTAATGTCAAACACTCCGATGAGCTCCATCTTGTGTTGAAGGTCACTTGTTAGAACCTCCTGTCAGTATGGAGGAAATGAGCAAATGAAATCGTTTGGGGTAAAATTTGTCTTATATGTTTAATTCATTTGTTAACCTTTTTTGCACAATGTAATGTCAAATTTCTGTTAGTTGGACAGAAATCAATAAGACTATTAACACACTTCAATCCATTTTTATAACGATAACGGATACTAAACAAGTTTGGGTTACCAGCACCAGGTGTAGTAATGAACACAAATGTCCTCTCGACTGAGCGTCCCCTTTAAGGAGCCGTAATGAATGTGCACTGTTTGTGTCTGAAACATACCAAGGCTCTCCCCAGATTGAAAGGCCTGTTGTGTGATGGCAATTTCAGTCCAATCGCTTATAATGAGCATTTTAACACCAGACTCCGCTCCAGGCTCCAGGACTTCTTTTGTGCTTTGATACAACTTGTGAGAAACAGAAAAGTTACAAGTGGTTCTTTTTTCATAAAAGCATTTTTACAAGCAAAATATCAATTAATTAATGAGCTCTTAAAAGTGGGAGTTGTCGCAACACTTCACAAATTCCAAGAATCTTACGCTTTTTCCGCTTGTGTTATGTGTTGTAATGTATTTCTAGCCCCACAACTTTACAAAAATAAATACATCTTTCAGTATTCATTTATTCTTGAAAAAATAATAAAACAAAAACAGGTGAGCAGGAAGAAGATGGAGTGTTGAGTGTTTTGTCATCATTTTAATTCAAATGGCATTTCTTGTGTTTATTCTAAACATTACAAGTGCCAGCATGCCCATCTAAACACACTCTTCATCTGATAAGAGTACATTAAGCTGCCGATTGTTATTTATTCATTTATGTATTTATTTATTCTTATAATGTAGTGTACTGTGTCATGCACTGCATTTCTTATTGTGTATTTGAAAAGAAAAGTGGCAGTGCCAAACTGTGCCAGCTGATTTGATTGCGGAGAGTTTTCGTTGGCATCTTTTGTGAAACTTCAGACGTCAAAAGCATTAATCCCTTTTGGGGGCAAAATGTATATGACGATTATAATTCTTCAAATGGGGAGACGTGCCACAGCAGATCCACGGTCGATGCAATAATCCGTTTTACACTTTAACCTCCGTCAAGCGTCATCACAGTTTAGAAATGGCACACTAGTTACAACGGTTCTAGATGAAAAATAAGAAAGTAATTAGTCGTCAAGATGTCTTTTAAATCTTATTATTTTTTTTTATCCTCTTGGTCTCCAAGGTTTCAAATTTCTTTCTTTGAAAAGATCTCACCCTTTTGGTATTTTGGAAAGTCTCTGTGGAATAATGCCCAGAGTTTGCATGACAAGCCACCTCTGCACTTGTCACCACAAACACTGATGAGATGGAAAACGTTTGGAACAGTCAGACACTCTCGTTTAAATGGCTTTGTCTTTCAGGAGCCTCCTGAACAAACAAGAAAGAAAATGAACTCAAGGCATAACATTCAGGTGTGTTGGGAAATTTAACTGTTTGGAAAGTTGGAGTATTCTTACATTTTTTAGGGACTTCAGTAGAGTTATCACATTTATGTATATTACATTTTTGTGTAACAGTGACACATATTCAAAAATAAAAGCTGCAATTGAGTGTAATTATCTGAGTCAGTAGACTGCATTAAATGCATTTTTAATAGCACTTGTGGACCACCAGGGGGGTACCGCTCCCTAAACCCAGACACAACAGACACAGAGCCCAGTCTTGCCACACAGCACATGTTTATTTACATGGGGTGGTGCTTTTCCTTTGCTCCCCACTACACAGCAAAATACAAGCACCAAAAAGCACAGATAAGCACAGTCCTATCTTCTTTTCCTTTTCTTTCTCTCTTTTCGCCTCCACTCCTCCTCAGCAACCTTTGTCCTCCACCACCTGACTCTGGCTCTCTGAGTAATGGTGGCTGCCTCCTTTTATTGGGTACCCGGAAGTGCTTCAGGTGTCCGGTGGTCTTCTTCATAGTAGGGCTGTGTAGGATCTGCAGCACCCACGGAACCCAACGGGGCTGTATCAAACTCCAGCTTCCAGCATGTCCAGCAGGAAGCCATGGTGCTGTACAACAACAACAACAACAACAACATTTATTTATATAGCACGTAAAAGTGCTTTACAAAATGAAGAATAGAAAAATAGAAGACACAATAAAAAATAAACATACGAGGTGTGGCAGAAAAGTAATGAGACTGATTTTTTATTTACCAAAGTTTTTATTTTTTTCAAACATCAATGTTATCCCCTTCAAAGTAGTTCCCTTGGGCAGCTACACACCAATGGAGACATTGTTCCCACTGTTGGTAGCAGCGCTGGAAGTCTTCAACCGGTATGGTCTTCAGCATGTCCGTTACACTCTTTTGGATGTTTTCTAAAGTCCCGAAATGACGTCCTTTGAGGACATTTTTCAGTTTAGGAAAAAGGAAAAAGTCACACGGACTGAGGTCAGGTGAATAAGGGGGCTGGGGAACCACAGGAATGCCTTTTGAGGTCAAAAATTCTGTTATGGAGAGGGCAGTGTGACATGGGGCGTTGTCATGATGGAGCATCCATTTGTCTGCAATGTCTGGTCTCACGTGAATGACCCTTTTTCTGAGCCTTTCAATGACGTCTTTATAAAAAACTTGGTTGACAGTTTGTCCTGGAGGAACAAATTCTTTGTGGACGATTCCCCTTTTGTCAAAAAAACAAATCGGCATTGATTTGATCTTCGATTTGCTCATTCGAGCTTTCTTTGGTCGAGGAGAGTTTGCAGTGTGCCACTCCTGCCTCTTGGTCTCAGGATCGTATTCAAAAATCCATGATTCATCACCTGTGATCACACAACTAAAGAAATCTTGTTCATTAGTGATTCTGTCAAGAAGATCAGGACACTTGTTTTTTCGATTGTCCTTCTGCTCAATTGTGAGGTTTTTCGGCACCATTTTGGCACAGACCTTTCGCATGTGCAAATGTTCAGTCAAAATTTGATGAGCAATAAATCTGTTCAAATTTAATTGTTCACTCAACATTCTTAATGTTAAACGACGGTCTGATCTCACAAGAGTGTTCACACATTCAATGTTTTCATTGGTTTTCGAAGTTGAAGGCCTCCCTGAACGGTGTTCATCTTCAACGTGTTTTCTGCCTTCCAAAAATGATTTGTGCCAGCGAAAAACTTGAGCTCGGGATAAAGAATGATCCCCATAGGCCTGTTTTAACTTTTCAAACGTCACACTTGCCGATTCTCCAAGCTTAACACAAAATTTAATGGCACAACGTTGCTCCAAATTCCGCTGTTCCATTTTGCGTGACGCACAACCAAAAACACAACTTCGCTAATAGCAGTCACAAAAATCACGTAGTTAACGGAAGGAGTTGAAACTCGCACTGAGCTATGGGAGGGTACTGATACACATGCTCTATCAAGGACAACAGTGCAGCGTTGCCAGATCGCTTGCAGTGTTGCCAGTCTCATTACTTTTCTGCCACACCTCGTGAGTCAACATTAATTAACATAGAATAAGTAAGGTCCGATGGCCAGGGTGGACAGAAAAAACAAAACAAAAAAAAAAACTCCAGAGGCTGGAGAAAAAAAATAAAATCTGTAGGGATTCCAGACCAAGAGACCGCCCAGTCCCCTCTGGGCTGTAGCAACCCAAGGAGGCTGTCATCTATCCTCCCTGAGGAGATAAAGCACTGAAGACACTCTCTCCCCTGGCCCATCAATTATACAGGTGTCCCAGCTGGGAGAGGGCCTGAGCTGTCCGCCACACACTTTACAGTATCATGTAATTGCAAACAGAGCCTAAATGGACAAATAGCCTTTATAGACAGCAGATTAGATTCTTCTTCAAATGATTAATGTGCCGTTGTTAATTGTTGGTTGTGGGGGTCTGTTGCTAATTGTACTTCAGACTTCTTAAACATTAAATTTCTGAACAAAGTACTTCCTAGAGATTTTAAATCTCTGTTGAGGTCACAAGTTAAACTTTTTGGATGCGTCCAACCTTGATGGCTAGAAGGGCATTGTGGTGCCCTTAGAGTGTTAGAGAGATATTGAAGCATTATGATCTGCAGAAAATGCAGCCACTAAGTTGCTTATTGTCTGCATGTATAGTGTTGTCACCAGGCCACAGCACGGGAGCTCATTTCCTCTTTCATTTCTAGAAATGTTAAGTTGCTTGAATTTTTTTTACTTCGTTTAATGTAACTTTCCTACTACAGTTTCATAGTTTTGCTCTCCAGAAGGAGAAGTGAGCTGCTGTGACACAGGTTCATGTTTTGACCTGGCCTAGGTTAATGTGACATCTATGCTGCAGACACTGATCACCATCAGACGTATCTGTTTGACTAGCTAACTCCTGTCTTCCAACCGTGGCCCTCCAGAGGTTTATTTTTTCTCCTACTGAACCAGTCTTAGAAGTTTTTTTTTTTTTTCCTCTCCTCCAAGTCAGCTGGTGAACTAATCACATTCTAGAATCAAGGTCTCCATCTACATTCTAAATCTACTGAGACTACTATGGAATGTTTTATTGGCTTTTGTATGTTTTCATTAGATTTTCTGATAATAATTGACACCAGACATCATAAAGGTATGGGGCAGCCACCCGTATAATATCCCTGGCTGCAAAACGTTTAGATAAGAATAAAGTTGTTCACAAGGCTAAGTCCAAAAACAGAACTGATTAACTAGAAGCAAGATGGTGGCTTTAAAGGCCTGTAGAGGAAGTGAAGTCATCAAGGGGGCCGGAACAAGAAGTGATGTCATCAAAGGCCCCAGAACCGGAAGTGATGTCGTTGGAACTGGAAGTGATGCCATCCAGGGCACCGGGACTGGTAGTGGCATCTTCAGGACCGGAAGTGATGTCATCAAAGGCACCAGAACCTGGCAGGATTTCCTGGGACGGGTCGGCAAGGAACTGAGAAAGACGTCAGTGCACCCCACCGCTCCCTTGTCTGATGTGGTATTGCAATTACTCAAGCCCTTTAGCTGCCTCCCACTCGCACGTGTGACAATTTAATAACTGTCTCTACTTAATGTGTTGCTTTGTACACATGCCTAATTCAACTACATATATATGCTGTATATATATTTATGTTTATATATGTAAATTAGAACTGGTTGTTACCTTGACATCATTATGCATAGGGCTTTTAATTAAAAATAACCTGTTTCTGATAAGATTGAAAGATTGTTTTGCACTTTACTGTTTGTTTTTAACATTGTCAAGGTTGTTTTTCTATTTCTGTACACTTACATCTATTAGAAATTGTTGTAATATTAATTCATGATAATATCCAAATAACTATGGTATACAGTGATCCCTCGCTATATCACGCTTCGACTTTCGCGGCTTCACTCTATTGCGATTTTTTTCTCATACATGCTTACGTCACTACGCATGCGCTTTCTGAGAACTTTTATCTAAGCCCCACGATGGCTCCTAAACGTTCTGCTTTTTCTAAGCCTTCGGACAATAAAACTAAGTGCCGGAGGAAGATGCTTGCTATCCAGGAGAAGGTGAAACTCGTGGATATGATCAAAGATGGCAATACCCTACAAAAGCCTCCTCACGCATATGAAAAGACAGTGCCAGCAACTGCCTATCAATATGTTCTTCAGCCGCGCACCCAGACACCCACTGCCTACTCCTAGTACTCCTTCAGCTGAAGAAGACAACGACGCACCTGCTGAAGATACTGCACCACCTGAAGACTCTCCTACTGAGGTCGTGCCTTCATAGGTTATTGGTTGTGTGTAAGAACTGTGTGTGTGTGTAATTAAATGTACAGTACAATAATCTACTATATAAAAGCGCTCGGGATTGTCCTTCCGTCCTGTGAGTGCAAAGCGTAGCGGTATTCCGCTTATCACAGACTTACTACTTGCGGTTTGCGGTGCGACGCGATGTGAGCAGAGTTCTGCTGCTCCCATCATCCCCTTGCTTTTGTGCACGATGCGCTGGAAAAATAGACAAAATTATGTCTCTGGAAATAATTAATGTTGTTGGAGTACAAATGCCTCACCGCGTAGTAAATATCAGGAGAGATGGTGCTTGCTTATTCTCATCTATAGCTTATTTAGTGCATGAAACTCCATCTTTAGCGTTACAGATTCGGGCTTACATTGTACGACTTTGGACAGGCACTCGAGGGGATTAAAAAAAAAACTTCGGGGTTTTCGGGAGATGTTATGAATGGGCACTTTGATGTTCTCATTCCCTACACTTACATGCCTGATGTATACATGGAGCGCACACAAATTGAGCATAAAAGTCGGTTGCCTTAAAAGGCGGGTGAGCCTAGTAATATATTTGTAATGTCTAATATGTCTTATTTTCTCTTATTTTGTCTAATATATTGGGTAATACGAGTGTAATGGTGACTAAAGGGTGTTATTTCATGTCTAGAGGGCTCTAATAATGTTAAAAAACGTATTTAGAAGGTCATAAACAGGTTTTCTATACTCTAACTGCAAAAATATTCGATTTATAAATAAAGAATCCTACTTCGCGAAAATTCATTTATCACAGTAGAGTCTGGAACGGATTAACCGTGATAAACGAGGGTTCACTGTATATCTTTATTGATTTTGTTGATTAATCCGTGGAAAGCACCTTGAGTTGCATGTAAATGTATGATAAGGTGCTATATAGATAAAAAAAAAAAAAGCAAACTTCTGTGCAGTCACGGTAGCCCCTTGCACAGGCAGCATATGTAGCAGTTGCAGAACATGTCACTCTGTGGACCTTTCACTATTTTGCTCTCTGGAGTGGCTGTCGAAGGATTACATCAGGGATCGGCTCTGAGTCCCTCCTTATTTGCAGTGGTGATGAACAGATTGACAGGCAAGATTAGACAGGAGTCCCCGTAGACTATAATGTTTGCTGATGGCATTGTGATCTGCAGCAATAGTAGGGAGCAGGTTGAGGAGACCCTGAAGAGTTGGAGGTTTGTTCTAGAGAGGAGAGGAATGAAGGTCAGTAAGAACCAGACAGAATACATTTGTGTGAATGAGAGGGAGGTGAGGATGCAGGAAGTAGAGTTGGTTTAAATACTTGGGATCAACAGTACAGAGTAATGGGGATTGTGGAAGAGAGGTGAAGAAGAGAGTGCAGGCAGGGTGGAATGGGTGGAGAAGAGTAAGGAGTAATTTGTGACAGACAGCTATCAGCAAGAGTGAAAGGGAAGGTCTACAAGATGGTAGTGAGACCAGCTATGTTACATGAGTTGGAGACGGTGGCACTGACCAAAAAGCAGGAGACAGAGCTGGAGGTGGCAGAGTTAAAGATGTTAAAATTTGCACTGGGTGTGCTAGGATGGACAGGATTAGAAATGTGTACATTAGAGGGTCGGCTCAGGTTGTACGGTTGGGAGACAAAATAAGAGAGGCGAGATTACATTGGTTTGGACATGTGCAGAGAAGAGATGCTGGGTATATTGGGAAAAGGATGTTTGGGATAGAGCTGCCAGGGAAGAGGAAAAGAGGAAGGCCTATGAGAAGGTTTATGGATGTGGTCAGAGAGGACATACAGGTGATGGGAATGACAGAGCAAGATGCAGTGGACAGGAAGAGATGGAAAAAGATGATCCACTGTGGCAACCAATAACGGGAACAGCCAAAAGAAGAAGAAGATCATGACAGGATTGTGTGCCCACTGGGCAACTGGAGCTTCAGCCACTAAGGTGTACACCCTTGCTCCTGTACTGCTGTTTCATCCAAGACACAAGGCTCAAGACCCTACTGAGGACGTCGCCTCTGAACTCTGCTGACCTGGAATTAATACCACAAGTAGAAGCCTGGGCAGAAGTTCTACATAAAGTTTACAACCTGGACTCCTGTAGCTACAGCAGTTTTAAGATGGTCTTCATTCTGTGTCCTTGTGGATCATTTCTCAGGGTATATTCAGTAGCAATTTGTTCCATGCCCAAGCGTGTTTGTCCACATGTAACCCCCCAAAGTCTAGTTCATTTGACTAGTGTGATCGCTCCAAGCTGGGCCAACTGTACCATGCCTTGGCCTACTTGAAAGGGGTCTGCCCGGACATAGTTCATTAAGATTCAGGAACCATGTTCACTACAAATGCCTGAGCATGGAAAACAGACATGACATCAATGATGCAACAAATCCAATTCTCATTTCATTCTATACCATTTGAGTTAAAAACAGGTTTGTATTATCACCTTACAGATGGATGTGAATTATAGTTGCTAAGAATAGCTGCAAGTTCCTCCCTTAACATAATTTGTCTCCGTAGAAATCTACTTGTATGTGCTGCACAATTAACAGCAAAATGCAGCACTGCGCATTCAATAAATCTGTAAGAGGGCAAAGTGTAATCCTGCCCTACATGAACCCAAAAAAAAAAACCACAAAATAAGTAAAATCATTTTGATATGCATGCTGCCACTCCATGTGTTAAAGCACAGGATAAGTGCAGGTCATTGAGGAGGACAATCGTGCAAGCGTGCCAAGTGTGAGTACACCCTTAGTTACAGTAGAGGCAGACTTACTGCAGCTTATGTCATTCTCAGATAGAAAAGAACACACTCTCACTAGCTTATTATCTGTTTTTATCTTAATAAACAATATGTTCATCCTTTTGGTGCTGAGTAATTCCTCCTTGATATCCATATTCTAAAAGAAACTTTAAAAACCCTCATGAATACATAAATTCACCATTTGAAAGATCAAACCTTTTGTCAAACAGAAAAATAATCCATTTTTAAACCTTAATCAATTCAAACAAAAATACTAAAACAAAGTCCGCTTTTCAAACCTTAACCAAGCTGAGCAATTCTGATAATGTCAATTCAATATTTCAGTAACAATGTCCATGTGATTCCTTCTGCGGGTGCGTCTCCCTCATCAGAATGGCACAGAAGAAATTTAAATATTTTTTCAGTTCCAAATTATGAACATTTTGAGAGTTCCAAAATTTTCATCCACCTGTCATAGGCTTTAGCAGAAGTTGCACAAAAATTGTGTCTCTGTTTTAAGAAACGGGAGTGTGAAAATTTGCCATTGCTTTTCAATGGGAGGTTTTTAAATTTCTAAATCTTGTACAACGTAGTGTATTTGACATATCTAAATGAAAATTATTTTTTTCTGATTAATTTCCTTAAAGAATAAGGGTACCATATTTCAACCAAATCAGACCTTGGAGAGCTCCAAATGCACCAAAAAATAAACATCTGGCAGGGCACCATGGCACTTTCTGTATTGATTTATTGCACTAAAAGGATGATGCATGCAATATTCGGTCAGTCGGCAATTCTCTAAGATTCTTAATCCAGTTTAGGGTGGAGCCATAGGTGAACCCAGCAGTTCATGATGCAGGACAGGAATCGGCTGAAACAGAGTGCAGGTCCATCACAGAGCCCACTTACGGATAGTCTCACTAATATCCACACAGGAGCCAATGCTTTTGGGAATGTCAGAGAAAAATCCTAAAATGAATGTGCAAAACTCCACATAGACAACAACCAGGCATGGGACTCCTAACCAGGAATACCCAATGTGTGAAGCCGCAACACTAAGCACTGTGCCAACATTCCTTCTGACAAAGGATTCAACAGTGGACAAATGTGTTTATGTGTTGGAAGGTTTATTATGAGAAATAAAGTTTCATGGGCTAAATGTTAGTAAATGTAAAGCAGAAAGGTGTTGTAGTTTTTGTCAAGGTTTCCTTACTGGCTTTAGTTTCGTTTTTTTCCCTTATTCTGCTATTTTTCACTAGTTGTAAATTTTTGTTACTGATTGTATTTGTTTTCTTTCTTGTTGTATTGTTTTGTTTAGTATTTTTCTGTTTATCACTTTGCATTTCCTTTTTCTAATGTTTCTACTCTATTAGTTATTTACCTTGTTTGTTGTATGTTGAGCCAAAGGAGGCGGACCCACCACCTGATGTAGCAGCTGTGGTGCTTGTCCTCTGCTTTTATACAGTAAAGGCCAGAGAGGCTCCAGCCAGTGCTGAGGCATTAGCTGACTTACCTGCTCATGTAGTTTGACTCCTACCTTTGGTTTACCATTGTGGTCTGTTGTTGCTTTGGATTCTTCTGAATTTTGTACTTTGCCCCATGGCTTTGGATTTTGATTTGTGTTTTGATTTAGATGCTGTTGGCTTAAACAATATTTTGTCATTTTTTATCTTTTTCAGTGTCTTTTTTAGTTCACTTTTTAGATTCTTGTTTTTAAATAAACATTATTTGCATTACTGTATTACTATTATTAAGAAGCTGTTTTGTTATTTGAGCCAGTGGTTTTACAGTTCCCCTCTCCCTTGTAAGTTTGTGGGTTCTAGGCAATAATGCCTGTTTCTTGAAATTGAATGCCAAGCCTACTATATTTTGATGTCTTCTCAAAATTTGTGAGGTCTAGTTCTGAGGATAAAGCCTCTTTTGAATTTTGTGAGTCTGATAACTCATAGCAAAAGCAAGTGAATGTTCCAGTTGCTTTAGATTCATTCACACCATCCCCTATTATAGCCAACGTAGAGGCAAGAGACTATGATATGTTTGGTTTTTTTTTTCCATTTTTCTATTTTTTCCCTTGTTCATTGTCAGAGGATACTGAAGTCCTGTTCTCTTCAATCTTGTATCACTTGGCACATTATAATAGTAAATGTTTCCGTCACAAATAAGTAGGGAATTTTAAAAAGTAAATACTGTAAATTAACTGAAAAAATTATACATTTTACCAGTCATCAGTATAATTGACTTGTGTGTGTGAGAGTGCTTGACTTTACACTATTTGAATTGTTGGCAACATAAGGAGTTTGTAAACTATTTAGAATAATCTTCATCTGTGCTTTTATTTCCTAATAATAGACTGGAAAATCATGACATGACTCGTCATTGAACACAATCATATAACATTCATTTTTCTTTGTCTTCTTTGTTTTATCCATCCATCCATCCATTTTCCAACCCGTTGAATCCGAACACAGGGTCACGGGGGG
>JANRMT010028174.1:139869864-139952578 GCA_026402145.1 Polypterus bichir lapradei
TTCGGAGAAAGTCTTGCATTGTCATAGTTAATTAAATGCCCCCCTCATTACTCTGAAATTGTCAAACCACTGTTTTGCATCCAGATTCTCCACATCTTCCTCCCAACAGTCCTAGCTCCTAGCTGGTCCTAGCTGGTGTTCACGGCTTTCTTCATACAGTGGTAATTTTCACTCAAAGCATCTAAAGTCTTTTATTTTCCTGAAGAAAAATGAGCTGAAGAATTTGCTGACATCTTACTCTTAGTGTATCGAGGAAGCTAGCGAGAGGAAAGGTGCCAAGTACCAGGAGCTGGTGGAGGAGTGCAGGGACAGAGGCTGGAGGGAACTGTATAAGCCCATAGAAATTGGCTGCAGAGGATTAGCAAGATGCTTACTCTGCAGAGTCCTCACACGGCTGGGCATAAAAGGAGCGGCCAAAAAGAGGGCCATTAAATCCGCAAGTGAAGCCGCAGAGAAAGCCTCAAGGTGGCTTTGGGTAAAGAGGTCTGATCTGGGGATCGCTACTGGGATGCAAGTTGGGGATGGATGAACCCCAGCTGGGTCGATTGAGTGAGGGTGTATGATGTTGCAAGACCCGAAACGCCCGATGACCTCGGGATACATCACTGATGATGTGTCCTAGTGCATCCAGGTAATGTTTCTTATATAGTTACTCAATGTGAAGTAGAGCAGCTACCATGAATACTATGGTGCTTTATTATGTCACCTCTGTCTGATGTATTTGTTTTATAAATTTTGTGCATGTGAAGCATAGCCAGGATGGATATCTACATACTTATATTGAATGTGGATCACTTGGAAAATTAGTTTCAATAGGCAAGCAAAAGAATAATTGAGCCACTTTTAGTTGCAGTGTGAATGTAGGCTGAATAGCCATAATGGCCTCAACCAGACATTTTCTATACATGTTGATTAGTCCCACACATTGGTTTGTGTTAGTATTAGTCCAACTCAAGTTTTCAGCCTGCCATGCATGATCTCCTCACTTTAAGTCCTGTCATAGCATTTTAATTAAGAGAAAAAATACAGATTTTGAGTGTTTTCCCAAAATGATAAATATCTGCTTTCTGCTAAATCAATTCTTTCATGGATTTAGTTTGTTGTACTAAATGACCCATATGCTATTATTCTGTAGATCAAATGTGTTGATGTAAGCTGATGGAGAAATCCATGATTCATTATAGTTTCAGTGACTGTAAGCCATTCAAGAAATGATGATACAAAGCAGCCCAAAACCATTCTATTCCAATACAGTTTCATTTAAGGGGACACCAGAATAGATGATAGGTTCTTACCCTTTCCATTTGGGACTCCTTTGCTTGTACTGTTTCCTGTGATTCCTCCCTTCACATCTCCATGTTGAGCCCTTTGGCTTTACCCTCACCCCCTACTTACAGTGGAACTCATTCACTTCTGTGGGTTTCCTCTGCGTGAGGAAATTTGAATGAAACTAAGAGTAGTAATAAGAATATCTGGTATTAGTCATGTGTGACTGGGTCTCATCCCCTCCGAAGACCACTCCTTATTATCCACTGGGAATAAATCAGGCCTTCTGGTGCTAATCATTCATGCTCAAATACATATGGAGATCTGATTTTCTCCCACTGCACACAATCCTAAGGAATCACTTATTGCCTAGTACATTTATTTGTCTTCATTGACTGCTCACTTTGTGAACACTTCCCTGTGTCCTTTACTCCCTACACACCCATTTTGATACACCTTTCCCCAAGGTGTATTTTTCTTTTATCCACTGCTTGGCTCATGGGCGGTTGTATTGTAGTTTCCCAAATTTTATGGGTTAGAAATACACAGTTAAACTTTGTTAGATTTGTGGAAACTCAAACAATAAAGTAACTCCCAAAAATGAAAACTTTATACCCTGTGACCCCCGTCATCACATCTTTCATGGCCTTAAATAAAAGCATCAGAATCAGTAAACAAATCCACCCACAATGTTGTGCAAGTCAATAAATAATTGTACTAAGACCAACTTCACATCTAAACTACAGGGTGGTCCAGACCTAATTATGCAGATCCAGATCGTCTGGATGACTTTGATTTATGCAGGGACAATTCCAGTTCGGCGCGAAGGTGATTGCTTCATGTCATCATTTCGCACACTTCTCAATCGTCCGGGATTTTTCAGGTGATTTTCTATGTAATAAACTTAATAAGTTATAGCAAAATAATGAAAATTGCATAATTAGATCTGGAACTCTTTATAATGTTGAGAATAGCTACTGTATAATGACCTAAAATCTGAATACAAGTAAAAACATCCCATGAAAAAAACAGAATTATATTGAAGAATCGTGTCAGCAGGACTATTCCCTGGCTCGAGTATTATTTATTTATTTATTTTTGGATGTTTTTGCTTTTTTGAACATATTTCTATATTATATTTTTGTTATCAATCATGTTTTTGGCCCTTCTTTATTTATGAATATTGGTTTGTTTATTAATTATTTTGCACATTTGTATTATGTTTATTTCTGTATTAATGTATGTAGTGATGTGCCCTGTCCACTTTTTGTAGAGGCTCAGGGTGTGGGCCATGTGAGGCCCCATGTAGAAGGAGTGGCGCCAGACTATATACACTCTGGGCACCAAATTACCAATGGTGAGAGCAAACAGACACAGACAAAAATGTATAAAATTGAAAATAGAGTGATCTTTATTTACTGGTGCTCCAAAAAAACAAACTGCAATGTTGAAACCCCAAAACAAAATACAGTTCAGTGCCATTAACTAAAACAAGGTTCTTAATGATTCTCACACAAAAAAAAAATTGAAATTATAAATACATACAAAAATGCAATCTTCTTCCTTGACTTTTGAGATAAAAATCAGGAAAGGAGGGAAAAAACCTGTACTAAACTCTGTTTACAAAAATCTAATTGTTTTTTTTTCTTCTTCCTAAATGATCAAGAAACAAGAAATCAAAAGGCCGCTTACAGAAGCAATTCACAAAAAATCTATTTTCCTTTCTCCTTCTTTTCAAAAGAAAAATAATCAAAGAAGGAGACAAAGCTATTTACAAAAAGCACACTGCTACCAGCCCCTCTGCACAAGGCAAGGGCTTTAACAAACTTGCTCACTCCACCAAATTCTCTCTATATGCTCTTCAGAAGTTTTAGCTGGACACTAGACCCAGTCAAAAGACGACACCTACTGTCCATCTTGTGGTTTCACATGCCAGCGAGATTATGGCTCCCAATCCTGTCGGACGCATCCTCGACCCTCTTATTAGGGAGCATGAAGTGACACTGCACACATGGTGGCTCCCGTCTGTGAAGTTGTGGGTCAGCTACTTGCTCCCTCTTCCATAATGGGAGTCTTTTGAACCCGACATCATCAATAACATAACCAGATGACCATGGCAGATGAGGCATGACAACTCGCTCCTACTTGGTTCTCTGTTCCCATCCACCTGCTTTCACTCTATTCAATGACTTGTTTTCTCTCTCTTTCTCCTTCCTGCTTCTTCGCGTGTCTTTTTACCTCCACTCTTTTCTTGACTCTTTTCTCTTCTCTCATCTCCTGCTCCCCTATATATAGTCTGGGAATCGGTTGCAGGTACGATCACCTGATTGTCACCCCGGGCTGATAATTAGCCAATCGGACTGCCTGCACATGCTGGCAATGCAGCGCAAGAAACGGCTGACCACTTCACACCAACCTGAAGACAGGGCGTCTTCCCAGCAGATGCACCTACTCCACTACCCAGCACGAGCGCGTTCATTATTTACTTATTATTAAAACGGCCACTCTTTTTGAGCCGCAGACCTGCTTTACCATCATATAAATAGTTTAGTTTTCTCGGGCCCAAGGTTGTGTACGGCTTTTCCCTTTCTCCCTTTGGATACTTGTGACTTTAAGTCTTTGCTTCAATTTTGGGCCTGTGCAGGCAGGAATTCTGCCAGTTGTTTTTGGGGCTAGACTGCCGTTGGTTCTGAGGTGTGCTGTATTGGTCCAGATCTGTTTTGCAGTGCAGAGTTGTCTTTTAGGTTTCTTGAGATCTACACACATTTTTGATATTTTATGCAACATGATCCCAACAGCAGTAGAGCTTCTGTTGTGCCTATTTAAGGCAATTCATTTCTCAGCTTTGGAAGTACTGTACTGGCTCACCATTTTGTTTATATTCAAATGTTTCTTAAATGAATGTCCACTAAAACCCTTAGTTTGAAATGTTCTTGGTGAAGCCATTTTGTTTCTTTTGAAGAATGTAGCATGAGAGATAGCTAGATACCTAAACATGGATTTCCTATGTATGGGCATCCTTTCTAATATTATGAATATATGGGTCTTACACTTTCATCTTCACAATGCAGGCCTTTTGGCAATTGGTCATTACTTATGATTTGTTTTTATGTGCTATTTTTCTGTTTTTGGAATCCAGCAGGGCATAGTTATTTAAATGGACTCTAGTTTTTAGCATATTCTGTATTGTGTTACTATACCTTTTCATGCTTTAAGTGATTTGTGTATTTTTTTGTACATTTTAAATAGTTCTTACTTGATTATTATTTTTTTTACTGATGTAGAGTATTTGCCAACCACTTTTGAACCTTTTCCATTCCACCAAGTTCTCTACTGGTGACACATCTCACACACAACTGTTCCCCTAACACCTAAATGGGGTCTCCCAACAAATGGGAGATGTTTAAGCACAAGAGGAGAAGAACCTCCAGTCTAAGGCAGTGTTTTTATGGCTATGGTGGTTGACACTCATAAAAAATACGCAAAAAAGGCACTTGCAGCGACATGGCTCAGTGAGGCAAAAACTTCAGAGTGCAGAACATATGCCTACCCCAAAACGAGGGTGAGACGGTCTCCATACCTGGTGTATCCGTAGAGACTAAGATCACAGCTCTTTTGACAGTTCCCAGTTCAATTTTTGATCTTGCAAGATATCATCATTGTTTCATCACAACCATTGCTTCTGTTGACCCACTTCTGCTTGTTCTTATGTGTAATTCACTAAGCTAAACTAGTGAACTGGAAATCTGAATAAGATTGTTGTGGCTTCTCGTAACTTTGATCCCAGGATCTTTACTTATGTTTCTGTAAGTAAATTTACATTTATTCCTCTTTATTTTTTAAATATTTTCTTTTAGTCCTTTGTGTTAGTTTAGTTAATGTCCATGCCTACCTTGTTAATTATGTATTTATGTTTTCTTTTCAGGTAAAGGGCAAGGTCCCTAATTAATTAACAGCTCTCAGATGCTGAAATAAGCCTTGATTGCACTACCTTAGGGTTAGAACCAACAATTGCCTTGTAGCCACTGCTCAGCACAGTGGCATTAGCTCATTGTTGTGGTTTTCTGCTATCTTTTAGCACCATTTCATTTGGTATGTATAGGTCTTTTGATTTAATTTAGGCTTTTTATGGTACATGAATTAAAGTTGTTATAAAGTATCAGGCATAAGATGTTCAGACTCACTGCGATGACCTGTGCTTGAATATTGGAGCTTTACTAATGTTTTCATACAAAGCAGTGCTGTGAGGTCCTGTGAGAAGCACTGTAAGAATAGATTTTCTGTTTTTGTTCCAATCCCATACATTTTTCTTTGAAATTCTGTAAGTCACATTATAATCTTAGGTTAAAATGATTGGTAAACTTGTAACTTATACCTCAGACAGGTTTTACCAAGGGGGTTTGGTAATGTTTTACACATATTTGAATGATCAAATATTCTGAGAGAAGCTGTCCATCAGCTGAGAAGTTAGCCAATTATCTGTGTGTAACAACAAGAGGTCCAGAACCCCATGTGGTTTTTTTTTTTTTGTCATGCCCAGGGTTATCGAGTGACTTGGGCAAGTCTGTTTCCTAAGTACATTTGACATGACAAAAGGTTATTAGCAGAACCCTTTGACCCTGGTAGCAAAGTAAAAAAAAATAGTACTAAAAGTGCTCAATAGCAGAATCATGTCCTTCCCTTTAGCTTTCACAGGACTCCGGTGACCCTCCTACATCTGTGGATGGACTGCTTAAGCCCCACAATAACATTATTGCTGCACATCTGGACAATATTGTCACACAATTCTGTAACTTGGGAAGAGCACTTACGCTACCTTTCGGTTGTTTTACAAACCCTGAAAGGTGCCATCTGATGCATTAATTGAAACAATTGCTTCTTTGGTCTCACTAAAGTGTTTGGGATATGTTGAATGACAGAGTAAAGTCAAGATACAAATGTCTACTGTAAGTTAGTCACCATAAAAAGTTGACTCCATCCCAAAACCAAAAGGCAAGTGCAAGTTCATGGGGTACTTTTAGAAATTTGCGTCCAACAACTCTTATGGGCTGTGCTTTTAACAGATCTAATTAGACACTGGGCTCCTAATATAGTGGTATGGAGTATGGAAGCAGGACAGACATTTCATGACTTTAAAAAGACCCCAACTACTGCACCTCTTTTAATATTACCTAACTTCTGTTTGCCTTTTATTTACTAGACTGTGTGGCAGCCGGCTGGCATCCATGCCCTGCCGGGACGCCCCTGCACGCTGCATTCAGGGGGAGCAGCCCTGGACAGTGCAATGCCTCCCCCTGGACGCTAGATGGCCGCCCCCCCTGGGCTAGTGTAGTGCCTCGGTTTCCCACAGGGCTCCCTGGGAATTGGAGTTGGGTGCAGCCCTGTTGGGTCCCGCAGGTACCGCCAGGGGGTGCTGTGTTTGGGACTCCTGAGTCCGTGTGGGCAACAGATTCGTCACACCTGGAAGTGCCGCCAGATCTTGGTGATCAAACACCTGGAGCACTTCCAGGTGACCTATGAAAGGGAGCCAGCAACCACCACTCATCGGCCAGAGTCAGGTGGAGGAGGACAAGGTTGCTACGGAGGAGTGGTGGTGCCAAGGAGAAGAAAGTGCTTTACTGGGGAGTAATAGTGCTTGGGACTGTGTTGTGGCTGGAGGGAATACGGGGAAGACGTGCCCTCCAGCTGAAGATAAATAAAAGTCTGGTTATTTTACACGTGCCTCCAGTGTCCAATCTGTGTCGGGTCAGGCGCTATATAGCGCCTATCTACAACTGAAACTTCTGAGACTGGCCTCAGAGCGTTGATGGCATGGAGCATCCCTGAAGTATCTCAGCCCAAAACTGCAAGAGAGAAAGTATCCCACTTTGAGAGAAAACCGTTGAACATTAAATAAGCCATTGCACACTTAAGGGTTCTACCTGTAGGGGTGAGAATTCTCTGTCATCCCCAGTCATGCAATGCTACAGTGAATGGCCACATATAAAGAATGTAATCCATTGGTGACAAGATGGATTTTTGAACCCTAGCCCTATCACTTTACAGTAAAAATATATCATAAGGGGAATCTCCACATGATTCTCATATGACCACGACCTCACAACTAGCATCACTCACTCACTCCCCTATGACTGAGCTGGGAAGGTGGGGTGGAGGTTATGTCAAACACATGACCCTTTTGAGAATGTTAAATGGACCAATTTAATGACACGCTGGGAGGACTAGAAAGAGGATCACACCATACATACTCTTCCTTCCATTCCTGTTCCCATGATGAGGGGAAGTCCGACCCGGAGATGGCTGATACCATTTCCACCCTCATCAAGCTTAACCTCTTCATAAAGATTTCCTTAACCAGAAGACTGGTGTCAGTTTAAAAAGATCATCCCTAGAGGCCACATCTCTGACAGAATTGCAATACTTCTTTACCTTAAAATAATTCACTTGATTGAACAAGCTTTTCCATGGCTCAGATCCCAACTCTTCATATTTTTTTTTGGTCTCTTTATTACACCTGGATAATACTGTCTGTTAAGTTATGCAAAATTTATTGAACTAAATTTATTGAATTTATGCAAAATGAGATTGAACTGCAGAAACTTTAAACCTCTTTTGGCCTTTCAAGAATTCTTTTCTCTACATGTACCATCTACTGTAGGATTTTTTTTTTGCAATTATTTGCAAAATGATCAAAGAACTGAAGACAAAGAGTTCATGAGCAATATTTTTATGATTATTTTCCTACACAACACATGGGGTAATGTCTTCAAATCAACAGCAATTGTTTCAGTTGAATTAAAGCTCTTTTTATATTGAAGAATGCATGATGGAAAAGATCATAGCTTAAATTAAAAGCAGGATTTTCCAAATTTCTGAAAACCAAAGCCAGTTATGAGAACATTTATACTGGAAAACGTATGGCTCTGTTCATGTGCAATAAGCAAATTCTTTGATTAATGTCTTTTCCTTCCAGGCTCTTAACAAGCTGTTCACCACCAGCATCCATTTAATAGGTCATAAACTGTGAGCAATGCTAGAACGATGGGCATTTATTTTATGAAGATTCAGATTTGCTATATTTAGAAGTTACCGAAATAGCCTCATCAGCCATTTGTTATACAGCAAATTGAGCAGATAAGGTTAGTGCACCTGAAAAATATAACCGTATTGGTATTTACAGCATTAGGGCACACACACTTTAACAAGAAAATGGCAGGACTTTTTACATCTCTGTAACTTTATGAACATATGATTATATGTCTAGAGTCAATACTGCAATGAAATTAAAATAGAAACATGCACAATTTTTTTTTACAAAATCAATAATGAAGCAGAGGTAAAAATAATTGATGCTATTGCAGAAGTGCTAAAGGAAAACAAATAAACTCAGGTTGTTGAAGAAATGACACATGTGGCTGAGAGAAAGCAGATGTCATATCTAAATAGAACAGAAGAGCACATTTTTCATTGATACCATTGTCTCTTTTATTAGAACTAAAAAGACATTAATCCATGCTTCCATTTTCAAACTGGTTTAGTCAAGTTTAAAATTGTGATGAGCCAGAGTCTGTCTCAAAAGTGCTGGACACAAAGTGGGGGAGTAGTGATGAAAGAATCCCACTGAAATTGTGGAACCATTTGAGAACTTTGCCAAAGTTAGTAAAATGCATTTATATCAGTGACAGAGGATAAGCTGAGCTAGTTTTTTGCTGATTATCCTGGTGCAAAGGTCTTTTGAGTGACCATGATGGCTAGGGAAACATTTGCCAACTATCCCATCGAACTGGTGGGTACAGCCCCGGCCTTTTTCAAAGAATCATGAGGCGCTGGGAAAAAAAAATTCAAACAGCAAATTTCCTGGAAAATAGTTATCAAACATAGCATATTTGTTGTGAAAAAATGCAATGGCCAGTTTTTCATATCAGCACTATTGTGGATCAACTCTCAGTGGGGCTTCAGGTCAAAGACATTCACACCCAGAAATAAGGTAGATATGTAGATTTTATGGTGTATAAGAGAGTGATAAGATTTGAACACATAATCGCCACAAAAATAGCTGGAAGTTCACTCAGAAGTGCCAGGATGGGGGAATTGCTTCAGCCCCTGGCCACCCTTTTCAAAAACATTTGTACTGCTTCAAATTTGAACGTGTTGATTCATGGATGTTGCACTTAGGATGACAGCGGTAGACAGATCACACCCATTAAACTTTTGATATTAGTTATTTAGATTTACATTTATTTGCCTAGAAGATGCTTTTAACCAAAGCCACTTACAAAAGAGGTTAACATAATCAAGCAAACAACAGTCTGGGGAACTCTTTGGGAAAATCTTTTAAAGGAAAAAGTTACAAAATTGATCACTACAAGTGAAGTGCTCAGAACAAAATGCAAGCTAATTACATTTCCTGATTATGATTAAGAAAATCAGAAATTCAACAAACAAGGGGCTTCAAATGCTTCTTAAATACATTGAGGTGCTCAGAAGTTTGAATGGAGATGGGCTGCTCATTCCCCCAAGTAGGACCTTCAGTTGAAGAGTGTCACATATAGTGGGCAAGAAGGTGCATGGGCCTTCATATACTAAGGCGCTGACCCTCAGACTACTCTGTATGCAAGTATCATGGATTAATATTTAATTTGTGCTGCTACAGGAAACCAGTGTAGAGATCTGAAAAGAGGAGTAACATGTTCCTGCCTTGGCTGGTTGAATACCAGACAAGTTGCTTATGATGTAGTGCATACAATATGGACGTAAATAAAGGATATAAAATAAAGATCTAAATCAATAACTGTTTATAATTGTTTAATAACTGTTGCTGGGTATATTGAGAAAAGGATGTTAAGGATAGTGCTGCCAGGCAAGAGGAAAAGACGAAGGCCTAAGAGAAGGTTTATGGATGTGGTGAGAGAGGACATGCAGGTGATGGGTGTAACAGAACAAGATGCAGAGGACAGAAAGATATGGAAGAAGATGATCTGCTGTGGCAACCCCTAATGGGAGCAGCCAAAAGAGGAAGAAGAAGAAGAAGTTCAATAACTGTTTCAATGCAGAATGACATATGCATGGTTTAAATAATCTGATGTGGTTATCAGTAGTATTTACTCTAATAAAAGCCCCTGCTCCACACAGGTTATTCCTGTAATATCACATACAAGAGACAGTACAGGCAAAAGGGAAAGAAGGCATTAACAGTATGGCAGTTGGTGATTCTCTCTGGATTCGTCTAAGACTCAGCAGCTTTCCTCATTGAGTGTGTCCTCATGTTCATGTGGATTTCTTCTGCGCCCTTCTTTTTATATCTGTAGAAGGCATGCTCTCTCGTATGGAGCAGAACTGCCCCAATGCACATGTCCTGCAATAAAATGGGTGGTTGTTTTTCAGAAGTATTGTATAGCATTGGTTGTCCAACGTTTATTTGCAGTTCTTCATCACTTTATTAGTGATAGTCATAGGGACTTACTAGAGTAGGATGAACAATCTTCACAGTGATATTTTTTACAATTCAGATGCATGTTTTATGTTCAACCCTGAAACCAGTGCAAATGGTATTGTCTGTGTCTCCTCCACCACCGTGAATTGGTCAAAATGTGTTTAAAAATGAGAGGATGTAACCCTGCAAAAGTAACTCAGCACTCCTTCCTTTATTTTGAGTGAATGCTAAGGCATATCAACTTGCAAAAAGCATACAGGAATGTACAAAAATTAAATTACCTTTCTCGAGCCTTATGGCCTTGTCTGCCTAAACTGATATTTGAAGGGGCTCTCCAGCTGGTTTATTGGGCCTGTCCCCTTGCACTAGGGTCCCAATCCAAATGGTTTGTTGTGTTGGGTGCGGCAACGCGCTATAAGTGCATGCTCCCAACTTTCTCTTCCTCCTCTCCTCTGTCCTGTGCCATTTTCATGCCAGTTCAACCCTGAAAGCCTGTATGTACCTTTGCCACAAAGTCCTTTTCTTTCAGGATTTGTTTTGAGCTGACCACCTTGTTTTATATAGCACCTTTCAGTACTCAAAATCTGCCTTGATCATATGTTTAGTGCTATACAGTTGTATATTTAGTCTTTTTTTTCTACAGTTGGTGCAAAGGCTACTTTAATTGATTTGCTTACAAATGGGTCGAGAGTAAGTTAGAGGTGATGATTGAACCTTCTGGTGTTATGGCTTAGACTCCAAATATTAAACTGCTGGGCAAATAAGGAATGCAAGAAATTTCCCCCCCCCCCCAACATGTATTTAAATAATCAGGCTAAGTGTGCTGAGTAGAGTAGGGAAATCTGTGGCAGGTGAGTGACACTCGGCTCACTAGAGATGAAATCCATAAAGAGTGCTTTGGATAGATGCGTTTCATAAACCTGGATGTAAGGGTTTCAGTGTAAATTTGGCAGGGGGCTAAGAGGGTTTCATTCTTTCATTTTATTGTAACAGTTGTTTGTCAGCAGACTGCTGAATCTTCTGACTGACAGGCTGGGTGATCATCCATACACTATCCAACAATAGCATCAATTGAAAAGGTCTGTCCAGGCGAACCACTGAGGATTAACACAGGAAATTGCCAGCATAAGAGCTGAGGCATTTCAGTTGTGCCATCTATGTTTGTCTAGCTGCATGAGTAAAAAGGCACCGATAAAAGCCCCAGCTCTAGATAGAGCAGATAGCAAATCTATGCACCCAGATTTGCTGTATTATTGTCACTGGGATAAAGTCACATTCTCAGATCAGTTCAGCTGTTGAAAGAAGGACAAAAGGTTATAAATATGTGAAGGAGATGTGCACTTCAAAAAACACGCATCAAGTGTCCTAATTGTTGATTAAACATCACCCCTTGAAACAAAGCTCTGTAGAGGAGATGAAAAGCCTCAGTTATGTCCAGCTATCTCTTACTCAGTTATTGAACCTCCTTACTCCAGTTCAGAGTTTGGGTGTGGGTTGGGATTGCAGATTGTGTTCTGGTCACAACAAATACAAGGCAAGAAACAACTCTGGAGGGTCCATCAGGCTGACATTACACTCACTCTCAGTGTCACCCAATAAAAAAAAAGGAAAAGCAGATAAAAACTCACTTAGACAAAGAGAGAAGGCGCAGACTGCACTTGACTGCATTGAATGGCTTCAAACTTCTGCAACAACAACACTAACCAGTTTTAGCTACCTCCATTTGTGATGGCCATTCTAGTGTGATAAGCATTGTTGAAGGAGGCAGGTTATTGTGTAGTCTGACTGTCACTTCATTGAGCAATAATCTTTTTGTCTGCTTTGTTATAAAACCTGATTTATATTTTATATTTTTAGGAACTTCAGACATTGACATTGAGTCCCATTAGTCTTCCATCTGACCCCCACATGCCATTATTCTGGAGAATGACTGGCCAGGCTTAAGAGAAAAATGTAGACATGAGCATCAGGATGCTTTGTGCCCTAGGAACCAAGCTCCTCAAACTATTCTATAACATTTCAGTAATTATTTACCGCTCTGATGCTGAACTTTTCGATCATAAAATAGGTCATTACAATAGCAATTAACACGAAGAATTCATAATTAATTGCAGAATTATGGTATTTGAGGGTTCTTCTTTATCTTGCATGATTTGGCTCAAAAACTAATCAGCATATCATCATCTCATAATAGGCTTAGGTTTCAAGCTTGGTATTTTTCCATCCAGCTATTTTAGCTCTAGACCAGGCGTGGGCAAATTCAGTCCTGTAGGGCTGCAGAGGCTGCAGGTTTTTGCTCCAACCCAGTTGCTTAATTAGAAAACAATCAGTGCCAATAATTTAATTTAATGGCTTGTTAGTGCTTTAACTCTGCATATCAGGCCATTCTCATATCCTAGATGTTCTTCCCCTTTGTAAGGATATCATCTAAATGATCTGAAGGCTAAAATGGAGTAATATTGATTCTTTCACTTTTTTCTCTTCACTTTCCTTCCAAGTATTTAATTAAAGCCAATAGTGCATGATAAAAACACACAAGTGTAAATGGTAACAAGCTAAATGGAGAAAAGCTGCTTTCTTTTGTCATTTGAATCTTATTGCTAATAAAAAGCCATTAAAAACCAAGAGAACAGCTGTTTAAGACTAAAACAAGCAATAAGGGTTCAGAATCGTAACGAGCGAGACAACTAAAGTGAAGCACAAGTGTTACTTGAGCAATAAGTGCTTCTTATTAAGCAATTGGGTTGGAGCAAAAACCTGCAGCCACTGCGGCCCTCCAGGACTGAATCTGCCCACCCCTGCTCTAGACCATCCTGTGACACACAGACACACACACACACACAGATAGATGGATACACACTCATCATCAAGATATCGATGTTTTCAGTATCAGGGGACCCTAAAACGTTGAGATCCGTCAAAAACCGTAGATCGAAATTTTTGACAAATGTAAAACTAATATTATTATAATATTTTATATAATAATATATAATAATTATAATATTTTAAACTATTTTGTGAAGACCAGGTTCAGAGAGCAGCCTCATAACCAACACTGTGTGTAAGTGAGCGTCCACCTGGAAATAATGAGGCCGCTCAAAGTCACTATACTCTTATGAAGTGCTCATATCATCTAATGGAGCATTTTGTTGTGCACAGATTATAAGATGAGCAGCGTAATGATGAAACCTTAAAGCTGATATTATAAAAGCACTACGATGATATACTTAATTGTGAAATAAATTTTAAGGCCTGCCTGTATTCTGGCAACAATACGTTGTACTAAATCACCAAGCACTGTGGATTGTATATTTTTTTCTGGAAGAAATATATTTTGTTATGTTAAAGTAAGGCTTTCATTACCAGTTTTTCAACATTGTGATTCTTGTGGTGTAATTAAAATCACTATAGCAAATCCTTATCAAAGGTTATATTTATTAGCGGTTATATTTCTATTTTGCCAAGACACCATTTTGTGACTCAGTTGCTTCATGCAATTTAAGCATCGGTAGGGGCCAGTCACGTCACGGGTGCAACGATATACAGTGATCCCTCGCTATATCACGCTTCGACTTTCGCGGCTTCACTCTATTGCGATTTTTTTCTCATACACGCTTACGTCACTACGCATGCGCTTTCTGAGAACTTTTATCTAAGCCCTACGATGGCTCCTAAACGTGCTGCTTTTTCTAAGCCTTCTGACAATAAAACTAAACGCCGGAGGAAGATGCTTACTATGCAGGAGAAGGTGAAACTCTTGGATATGATTAAAGATGGCAATACCCTACAAAAGCCTCCTCACGCATATGAAAAGACAGCGCCAGCAACTGCCTATCAAGATGTTCTTCAGCCATGCACCCAGACACCCACTGCCTACTCCTAGTACTCCTTCAGCGGAAGAAGACAACAACGCACCTGCTGAAGATACTGCACCACCTGAAGACACTCCTACTGAGGTCGTGCCTTCATAGGTTAGTGGTTGCGTGTAAGAACTGTGTGTGTTTGTGTGCAATTAAATGTACAGTACAATAATCTACTATATAAAAGCGTTCGGGATTGTCCTTCCGTCCCGTGAGTGCAAAGCGTAGCGGTATTCCGCTTATCACAGACTTACTACTTGCGGCTTGGGGTACGAAGCGACGCGATGTGAGCAGAGTTCTGGTGCTCTCATCGTTCCCTTGCTTTTGTGCGCGATGCGCTGGAAAAATAGACAAAATTATGTCTCTGGAAATAATTAATGTTGATGGAGTACAAATGCCTCACCGCGTAGTAAATATCAGGGGAGATGGTGCTTGCTTATTCTCATCTATAGCTTATTTAGTGCATGAAACTCCATCTTTAGCGGTACAGATTCGGGCTGACATTGTATGACTTTGGACAGGCACTCGAGAAGATAAAAAAACTTAGGTTTTCGGGAGATGTTACGAATGGGCACTTTGATGTTCTCATTCCCTACACTTACATGCCTGATGTATACATGGAGCGCACACAAATTGAGGATAAAAGTCGGTCGCCTTAAAAGGCGGGTGAGCCTAGTAATAATATATTTGTAACGTCTAATATGTCTTATTTTCTCTTATTTTGTCTAATATATTGGGTAATACGAGTGTAATGGTGACTAAAGGGTGTTATTTCATGTCTAGAGGGCTCTAATGATGTTAAAAAACGTATTTAGAAGGTCGTAAACAGGTTTTCTATACTCTAACTCTATAAATAAAGAATCCTACTTCGCGAAAATTCATTTATCACGGTAGAGTCTGGAATGGATTAACCGTGATAAACGAGGGTTCACTGTAAAACACTTCCTTTCCGACTATATCACTGTCCAAATCTGTGGAAACCTAAAAGACTTTTGGTTAGTTTTTATTGAGTTTTCTTTGGTTTTGAGCATTGCTTGTCTCCAACTTCAAGTATGGTTCCTCTTTCATTTGACAAAACAATGCATATAGTTTTCCTGGTTCTTGATCCTTCTGGCTCTCTATCTTCCTCCTGACTGGAGGTAAAACAACCCACCACTGGAGGTTCAGGGCCAGGAATACTTTTAATTTTGAGGCCTACTGGTATTTTTAGGCCTGCCTGGGCGTGCTGGCCTGGGTTTAGAGATTTTTAGGTCTCTTTTTAGAGTGTTATGATCCTAAATTTTAACAGTAGTTGTGTTGAGTTCTGTAGTGACACTGACAAAGAGATTATTCACAGCAGAAGAGAAACATTACAAATGTGAAGTAGGAGGTTCTGGGTGAGTTATTTTATGCTACTACTGTATTTTAAGATTGCCCTTGATGTCATTTGTTGTTGGCTTGTTTGATTGTTTGATTTATTATGACACAAAAATAACTTCTGACTGGACTTTTCTATTGTTAAAACTATTCAAAGTTTTTTTTTGTCACACCCTTCACCTTTAGCCATGTCCCTTTTTATAATTTCATTTAATATTAAAGTCACTAATGGCCATTACTGTGTTTAGTTATTGGAGGTATGTTAGATGCATGCTAGCAACCTTGTAATGAAAGATCAATGCCATTCTTCATCCTGGCCAACTCCTCTTTTTCTGCTGATCTTTTGACAAAGACTTTCCTCCATTACAAATAAGCAGAATACAGATAGAGAATAAAAGTGCAATGTGTTTGGTGCTCTACCTTGTTCTCGCTATCATTCAAATAATAAGTTACCCGGAATGTATAAGTATAAAATAATGAATTGTGCACTAAATGTTGAAGCTGAAAACAGTCAGCTTGTATCCACACCACTGAATACGTCTAAGAATGGGGCTGCTTTTAGGTCATGCCATTAAGAGTGAGGTTGTTTTCAACAGGTTACTATCTGTGAAGCTTCTCTGTCATTTTTGGGTTGGTTTAGTGATTTAGTCTTTGTTATGTCAGAAACTTGGAAATGAAATGTGTATATCTTCGTTTGAAATACTTAATAAACAGTCCTGACTCCTCTGGCAGCACCCTGGAACGCTTGGCAGGCTCTATCACTGGGACTCTCAGGAAACTTGATAAGATTGTTTTTACTTGTCATTCAAGCCAACGTCTGGGTTTTGTGCAAAGCAATGATGAATTGTTAAAAAAGGCAAACGGCATATATGATTTACTGTACAGTCTATGCTATTCAATCCTAAATGCTGAGTGAACTGAAATAGTCAGTGTTAGTCACAAACCAGAGAGAAAAAGGATTTTTAGTGTCTGCCAGTCTGTCTAGTGAATCCAACGTTCAGTAAATCGAAATGTTCAGAAGGACGAAGGATAATAAGGTGTGCCATGTTAATAACAAACTGAAAATGCTGCAGTAAGTTAGCAAGACTCATATAACCATAGCAGTGAGACTGCATAAACGTTAAGGGTTTGACTGGGGGCCCTGAGTTCGCCACTTACCTTACGGTTAAATCAAGCAGTAAAAGATTTACAGCAGATCAGTGCTTGCTAACAGGACCATAGAAGCAAAACAGGACAAATACTACAATGTATTCTTAATGTTTATGTCGGGTCTAGACAGAAGTCGCTATTTTATCGGTGCAACTCCAAGGCGACACACTGAGCCATGACGTCAACTTGGCTGTCTTGGCCTGTGACTCTTGGCTCCTTCACAGCTTTGACACAATAACTTGATAAGTTAACGGGATATCATTTTTACTCAGATAGGTAATCAGAGTTGTCTTTCTATACTGACACTTATTTGGACATTAGTGATATCTGTTGTTTCAGTCGGGCTTCATTTTTATCTGTGAACCCCAAAAGCAATGGTACAAGACCTTTAGACGCCCCCACCTGTCAGACGCCTCCAAAACACTAGAGAATAAGACTGGCCTGGCTGAAACGACAGCTACTGCCAAGGTAATTCTAAGTATTTATTATTGGGCACTAATGGAATGAGGAGATACTGTAAATAACTGAGAGGGAGTTAAGTAACACAGGATTTATGGATTCATGGATATAACAAGTCACGGTTCATACACTAATAATTTTGCAAAAAAGCCAGTACATTACTTAATCCTTGCCATGTCAGTTACATCAGAGTTTGTTAATCACTTCATCAGACGGCCTTTCCACACATGGTGATGAATGGTCCTTAACTGTCCTTGGCCTTGCTTATATAGGACTGGATTTATTGTGAAAATGTTTTTAATGGTCATAAATGCTTGACAATGTTACTATGCAAAATCTCTTACACCTTTGATTAACATCTTCCATTAATGCATATCTAGACTTCTCAGATCAACTAAATATTTGCCTTCAGCTGTGTTAAGAATTCAAGAAGAGTACACGAAATTTGATAAACATGAGGAAACCATTCAGTCCATCAAGCTCGTTTGTTTAGCTAATAGCTAAGCTGTCCTACTATTTCATCCAGGAACTTTTTAAAGGTTGCCAAGGTTTCTGCTTCAACTGTAATGTTAGTGCCCTTGTGAATTATTTTCAATATAATATGGTTGATATTTTGATGTAGTGTTCATTTTTATGGTAATGTTGTGACCATGTTGGTATTTTTGGGTTGTGTTAGTATAATGTTATTGGTAACAATGTCTGTTGTCAGTCACATGACTGGATGGCAGTGTGGCACGTGATGTCATCATATTACCATTATGTAAGACTAGCAAAATACCCGTGCTTCGTAGCGGAGAAATAGTGTATTAAAGAAGTAATGAAAAAGAAAACATGATTGTAACATGATTGTCAATGTAATTGTTTTGTCACTGTTATGAGTGTTGCTGTCACATATATATATATATATATATATATATATATATATATATATATATATATACACACACACACACACACATATAAACATATATATACATATCTACATATATACATATACACATATATATACAGTACACACATACATATATACATATATATACAGTACAGGCCAAAAGTTTGGACACACCTCCTCATTCAATGTGTTTTCTTTATTTTCATGACCATTTGCAGCACTCCATCACTCTCCTTCTTGGTCAAATAGCCCTTACACAGCCTGGAGGTGTGTTTGGGGTCATTGTCCTGTTGAAAAATAAGTGATTGTCCAACTAACCTGACTTCTGCACAACACAACTGCTGGTCCCAACCCCATTGATAAAGCAAGAAATTCCACTAAATAACCCTGATAAGGCACACCTGTGAAGTGAAAACCATTTCAGGTGACTACCTGTTGAAGCTCATCGAGAGAATGCCAAGAGTGTGCAAAGCAGTAATCAGAGCAAAGAGTGGCTATTTTGAAGAAACTAGAATATAAAACGTTTTCAGTTATTTCACCTTTTTTTGTTAAGTACATAACTCCACATGTGTTTATTCATAGTTTTGATGCTTTCAGTCATGAAAATAAAGAAAACACATTGAATGAGGAGGTGTGTCCAAACTTTTGGCCTGTACTGTATATATACACATACATCCACATATACAGGTATATATATATACATATCTACATATACACACATACATACATACACACACATACATATATATATACATACACACACACATATATAAACATATATACACATATACATATATACATATACATATATATCTACATATATACATATACACATATATATACACATACATATATATACAGTATATATATACACACATACATTTACACACACATATATATATATATATATATATATATATATACCCTTTGGGGTGCGAGCAACTGTTGCTTGGGGTGCCAGAATCCTTTGAGGAAGAAAAATAAAAAACATTATTTGTACAAAATCTTAATTTATCTATCCATTCCTAAATAATTAAATGGGCAGGCTATTTCGTATCAGTGCAATACGCTGCTTGTTAAAACGGATGACTTCCGCTCTTACGTGCACTTAGTGCTGCATGGGTATTATGAACTATCGTATCTGTTCAAGTTCTATTTAAATTTTAAATATAAGTAATTTTTATTTAGTCGACAGAAATATCTTTGTTAGGAATGCAAGTTAAATTTAGTCATCATTGCATACATTTTTCTTCACCATAGAAATTTAAAGACTAAATTCAACTTACATTCCTACCAAAGATATTTCTGTCGACTAAATAGAACCTACTTATATCCAAATAGAACTTGAAAAGATATATTTTTTCGAATCTGATCGCGCATTTTAGATCGACTTGACGCGCACTACATCGAGCCCGCGTGCTATTGTGCTCTCGGCTGCCTGCCTCAATAAGTCACCGTCGCTTCGCTCTTACTTTTTTACCGTTCATTTAATTATGGCTAGTCGCAAAAAAATTAGAAAATGGAAGGAGGATTACACTGAGTATGGCTTTACCAAAACAATTATTGATGGCGAATAAAGTATCCATTATTCATAAAGCTTCAATTGGTGATCTGTTTTTCTGCATTAACCTCATATTTTTTCATACATCTTCTCAAACCAAAGGGGTGCGAAATTGGCCTCGTCAGTCACAGGGGGTGCGAGGGTAAAATGAATCGGGAAGCGCTGATATATATGTATGTGTGTGTGTATATATATATATATATATATACAGTATGTGTGTGTATATATATATATATATATATATATATATATATATATATATATATATATATAGTTTTACTGTCAAATAATGCAAAGAGTACAGGACACGTGTTTCGCCCTAATTCTGGGCTCATCAGGCGTATACACTCACTGCACCCCCTCTCGGGAATCAAACCTCGGACGTCAGTGCTAGAGGCGAAGCCTCTTCCATTGCGCCACGGCGTGTGGTTCATTTATTGGAGAGTATGTAGATCGGGGTATATATATATATATATATATATATATACTAGCAAAATACCTGCACTTCGCAGCGGCGAAGTACTGCCTTAAAATTTTTATTAAGAAGAAAATTAAACCTTTTTAAACTGAGGGAAAATATACCAATAATTATTTGTTAAGGATCTCTTTGTATGCCACGTTGTCAGTTCGGCCCTCCAGTTGTAATATGACCAAGCTGTAGTTGTGCGCTGAGCTTACTCTTGAGCATGCAACGTACAGTTGGCCATGTGAACAGTAATCTTGTTTCAAATCTCACAGCTTGGATTGCTGCTGTCATAATCGGTTTGAGTTTCATGGTTTGTTTCAATTACGACAGTATTTGTAGGACTTGTGTTGAAGAGACATTCGGCATCTGTCAAGCGTTGTAAGTATACAACCAGTTTCATTGATAACGTCACATCCAGCTTTTGAGAGTTTAAACATTTCTAAACATCAAAGTGTCCACTACTGAAACCGTCACCTGTGAATCTAAGATGTTTAAGAGGCATTGGCGGTTGTCCAAAGGTGTAAAATATTTGGCCATTTTGGTACACTTAAGCATTGCACTCTTATAGTGCTTCTGTGTAGTATAATTATCTCCTGTACCGTCATCAGTCCACACCTTGAACCTGTCCCAGTCATTCAATACATAAGACACAATGTTCCTCCGGATATCAAGAGTGAGCCTGATATGGCCGTGCAATATGTAACAAAGAGAATGGAAAAGGCAGGTGCCATCTCTGGGCATGGAAACCACTTGGTAAGTGACAGTTCTTTGATCGATGGTGATCAACTCGATAGACATGTTAATGGGGGTATGGTTGGAATGATAAAGAAAATGGGTACCTGAACAATGTAAAGTAAGTCTAAAATACCTACACAATAACTATAATCGTAATAAATGAACAATAAAGCAGCGGAGAAGCTGTGGATTAAATAAAAAGGCTGTAGGTATCAGCAGGGAGACGTGAATCCCGTGGCGAAGCAAGGAAGGGAATGTAGAGACTGGAGCGACAGACGGCCTTATATAGGCAGGCAGCCAACAACGTGGGAGGCATTGGGATGGGGGACCCAACGCCGGCTCACACGATGACCAAGCAGCAGGCTATGGATGTATATATGTACGTAAGTAGGATTCAGTTAGCATTGGGAACCTGCGTACCAAATTTCTTGAAGATGGGCCCATAAGTAACAAAGACCGTTGAAAAGTTCAATATGACGGCCGACAGTGGCATCATATCACCGAAATAAGTACCAAATTTCAGCCTTCTACCTACACGGGAAGTTGGAGAATTAGTGATGTTGGAAAGTTCAATATGGCGGCTGACAGTGGCGTCACACCACCGAAATAAGTACGTACATTGGTTTCGGTTAGCGCAGGGAAGCCACCTACCAAATTTCGTGAAGATGGGGCCATGAATAAGAAAGTTCAACATGGCGGACGTTGTTGACCGTTATGACCGTTACGCGTAGAATTTCAAAATGAAACCTGCTTAACTTTTGTAAGTAAGCTGTAAGGAATGAGCCTGCCAAATTTCAGCCTTCTACCTACATGGGAAGTTGGAGAATTAGTGACGTTGGAAAGTTCAATATGGCGGCCGACAGTGGCGTCATACCATCGAAATAAGTACATACATCGGTTTCGGTTAGCGCAGGGAAGCCGCCTACCAAATTTCGTGAAGATGGTGCCATAAATAAGAAAGTTCAACATGGCGGACGTTGTCGACCGTTATCGACCGTTATGACCGTTACGTGTAGAATTTCGAAATGAAACCTGCTTAACTTTTGTAAGTGAGCTGTAAGGAATAAGCCTGCCAAATTTCAGCCTTCTACCTACACGGGAAGTTGGAGAATTAGTGATGAGTGAGTGAGTGAGTGAGTGTGTGAGTGAGTGAGTGAGTGAGTGAGTCAGTGAGGGCTTTGCCTTTTATTAGTATAGATATATCTCAAAATACCTGCGCTTTGCAGCAGAGAAGTAGTGTGTTAAAGAAGTAATGAAAAAGAAAAGGGGACATTTTAAAAATAACGTAACATGATTGTCAATGTACTGTTATTGTTTTGTGACTGTTATGAGTGTTGCTGTCATCAAGGATTTGATTATCATTATTTCTTTCAATCAGGTTTGTATTTGGAGGTTGTGTTGTGTTCAAGTTACATTCCGTGTTTGTCAACCGTTGTAAAGATAACAGGTTTCATTTATTGATTCCTTTCTTACTGCATCAATAAACAGCTTGTCTTCCTCTATCTGAGACGTGAACACTGCATGCACAGGTTTTTTTACACTGTCTTTCCTTTTATGGCCTTCTCAATTGTGTAATGCGGTTTTTGTTCAGCGTTTTTTGGAGCTATTGCTTTTTGTCTGCGTACTCCGTTCACAGTCAGTTCACGTGAGCTGCTTGGTGTACATGCATCGAAGGTTCTCAGCTGTGCTTGTGCTATGTCGTGTGATGTCCACGGCTTTATTTAATGTTAGCTAAGACCCGGCACTTAAAAGTTTCTGTCGTTGTTTCGCTGAGTTTGTGCCATACACCACCCTGACTATCTCATCTTCGTCTGCATAAGCACGGCCCTTCACCCGTGAATATTTAGCGGTAGAGTGTTTCTATTGGATTCCCAGTGACGGACGGCGTTATATGGGCAGACACTCAATTACGTGGGGGGCATGACGATGAGGGACGTAACTCCGCCTCACACGGCGACTGAGGTGCGGCTATGGCCGGTATATATGTACATAAGTAGGTTCTAGTTATGACTGTTAAACATAGAATTTCGAAATGAAACCTGCCTAACTTTTGTAAGTAAGCTGTAAGAAATGAGCCTGCCAAATTTCAGCCTTCTACCTACACGGGAAGTTGGAGAATTAGTGATGAGTGAGTCAGTGAGTGAGTGAGTAAGTCAGTCAGTCAGTCAGTGAGGGCTTTGCCTTTTATTAGTATAGATAGTGGTGCACTTTACTGTCTAAAAGGACTGGTCCTAATTATTGAAAGGCCCCAATTTTAAAATTAGGTAATTGATTTCTGATTGTTTCCTATTAATGAGTTTTGAGTCTGTTTTGTATTTGGTATCAGTATTTAAATATGCTAATTTTTCTCCTGGTCTGCCTCTCTGACACCATTCATTTCCCAGTTATTAAATTTAATAACTTCTTCCTTTGGTCTGCTCCTTCTGCTAAATGAGTCGCAACAAGTGGGTAGTTAAACTAAACTGGCACTGGTATCTCATTTAATACTTTATGATGTCTTTACCTGCATTGACAGTGAGGATATTGTCATCAGGATTGTCATCAGGATGTGTCTTGCTTATATATGTTATGTTATTGTCATAAGTTATATATGTTATGTTATTGGCATCAGTGATGGTATTGTCATCAGGATTGTCATCTGGATATGTCTTGCTTATTTTTTGTTACAGATAGAATTTATTTGCTGGCTTATATATATTTTCTGTTTTATTATTATTTTTGATTTAGGCCCTTAACCAGATTATTGCTCCAGGAGTGCTCTGTAATGGTTGATCCTGTGTTCTGAACCCCAAAGGTCATACAAAAAGACAATTTCCCCTTGGAGATTAACAAAGTATATCAAATCAAAATATTTTAATGTAATTTCCATCAGACTTGTTTATTATTTATTATTTGCAGTATGTCCCTTTAAAACTGCAGTCATTCTGTGTGCTGAATGTGTCGAACCCCTAGAGGCTGGTCCACCATTACATCACCACTCCGGAGACCTTCCTCTGGCTATTTAAGGCTCATGCTAAAGAATCTCAGGTTGTGGTGCATTATGGTGGAAAGACTGGATTTGTTAGGATTGTCTTCTTGTTATTTTTCTCTGGTTCTTGAATTTCTTTACAGATTGTGCTTTGCAACTTGTTCATCTTTGGATTGCCTTTTTTGCTCTATTTTTTTTTTCAATAAATATTTTCATTTATAAAGGGTTGTGCACTCAAACCACAATTTTCACAATTTCTTACCTTTGAGAGGCATCTTAAGAGAATATTTAACTTAAAAGCCTGTTTTTTTGGGCCGGCTTAGGCCTCAAAACCTGTTGCTTGAGTTTGAAGTCAGGCTGCCAGAGTTGAAGCCTGTTTTTGAGTTAGACCAGGGGAGTACTGGTTTGGGTTTTGGGTATATTGAGGCCTGGACCTCTTTTTGCCATTTGGTGTGCAGTAAATCATAACAGTATATCTTTGTTCCTGTGTTTTTCTTTATGATGAGTGTCTAAGCTGAGAGCAAGTGTGAAAGGGGTAATACATGCCTTGCATAGCCAGGTCACTTTATTTTTCCTGGAGAAGATGGACTAGAACTTTATTCTCAATAAATACAAGGTTAGGTGTTATCAATTTACACTATACCAATGCATCATGTGGCCACTAAAATGTGTGAGATATCTGCAACTACAGCAACAATCCTGAATGCCAAAACAAAGAGATACATTCTTCCCAGATGCCAATCTGATGTTGCCTTATTCAGAAAAAATATAATATACCTACCTCTGAAGAGCATTTCTCGTAGGTACCAGCAAGAGAAGGTTAGGTTGGTGGTGGATCTTAGATATCAAGAATGTAAGTGCAAAGATTCGAACAGGGTGGGTTTGTAAGGCAGAGGAGTCAATTAACCAAGCCATATCCAGATTGAGACACCAGGAACTTGTTGGGAGGACCCAGCAAGAGAGAGCTGGTCTAGGGTATGGACAACCAATAAAGCTTTGGTTAAAGACATCCATGAAGTAGAGAAGGAATGTGGTGGTCACAGAAGTAACAAGGATGTAGAAAGACTGGTTCCTGGTGAAATCTAGTGACCAAAGTCAGCAGAGCTTGGGAGGGTGTTAGAACAACCACAAGATCCCCCAAGCAAGATGAACTTCCTATTTAGGGCCACATATAACACCTTCCCAACCAGTCAATGTGATCCAGTGGTTTGGCTTGGAAGAGAAGTGTGACCTGTGTGATCCAGCTCAGGCAAAACTCCCTCATATCCTGTATTGCTGTAAATTCGTCTTGGCCCTGGGCCGATACAGATGATGACATGATCAGGTATTAAGAAGCAAGCGAAAGTAACACAGCATATGAGAGCTCAAGCAAACAAAGCATCCCAATATCAAAAAAGCACATCCAGTTTTTAACAGCAGGAGGAGATATGCAGCTTTAAAGGAAAGAGCATTGGTCTTGGGCCCAGGGAATGACTGAGCTATTAGAGCAGACCTAGACAAGCAGTTGAGGTTTCTTGCCGTGATCAACACCACCTCAGTGAGACCTGAAATCATCATGGTGTGGTCCTTAACTGAGAAGCTTGTCTTGATGGTCAAACTGACAGTTCCCGGGGTATGGCGGATTTTGGAGGTTTGCTAAGTATGCAGCAGTGGAAGCTGACTTTCTTGGTTTCCTGGATTTTTCAACAAAATGTTTTGTGGAAGAAACTGATGACCTCTTACCAACTAAAAAAGGCAAGACAATGACAGGAGGTGCAGAGAAAGGAAGTTGCTGGCTGTGGTTACAAAGGAAAGGTAAGTGCTGGTGGATTAGCAATACCAGCTAGAGAGCCAAGGAAGTTTCGTAGGATACCCAAACCAACAGCAGGGAGTGACAGAGAGATGTCACTGACTTCTGCCCTACCATCCTGAGATGTTCCGAGATTAAAAGAACGAAACATCTGCAAAGATTGGCTCCCGGCTGATGACCACCCTTAGCTGGTATATTGACACCAGTGGAGGTGTGACACCCAACAATCCTTTGCTGCTTTCAACACCTACCTGTTAATTAATCTTCCCATCACCCACTGTTGAGGCAGGGTGATATAATGTGCAAGTAGCTCCATACACGTGTTGTGTGGAAGAACAGGAAATAAAAACAGAAACAGAAAAATGTTGGCATTACTTTTTTATTATATATGCCAAGGCCACTTGGCGACCTAGGGGGTACACACCACCCTGATTATCCTGATGGTAGATTCACCCATGAGTTACAAAAAGACCATTATGCTTCAAATATATTTCTACTAACTAGTACCTCTCATCATCATTACCCACTGAACGGGGATTTCTGGGCCTTTTCATATGCTTGAAGTGAATAATGTTGACATTAACAATATTTGTTAAGTTTACATTGGAATGTATTTTTCCTTGTGCTCTGTTCATTTAAATTACGAAGAATGTGTAGCAATACATCATTAAGAGAGGAAGAGACATCATTTGTTGGTGTGCCACCATTAATGGGCAATCAGATGGCCAACTGAACAAACAAAGGAGAAACACAAAACCAAAACAAGACTACTCGTGTATTAGTTAAACTTGGTATTGATCTTAAACACCTGTTCACTGAGACAGCAGTCTGACATGAAGATCATCTCCTTAGTACTGTACTACATAGTGTGGTCTTGATCTGCAGCTAGTACGGTAAACTGCAATCGACCCTTTTGTTTTAGGATATCCTGCCCCCTTGGGCTAAGCTTACAGACTAACAACAAGGTAACAAAATAAATAGACACAAAAAACAAAAAGGAAAATTACACAATTTGTGACAGTTACGAAAAAGTTTAATGAAAAACAGATAGATACAAAAATGAACAAATAAGAATAACAAAATAATTTACAGAAAAATAACAAAATAAACAAGCAAATATAAATGAAATAGGACAAGTGACAGTATATTGGCTTCCTATTTCTGACTTTTTTTAAACATTTTTATGCATAAATCATAATCTTCTGCATTTTGACTCACTGAGGCTGATTCTGACATTCTTTTCTGGTGATCCTCCTTCATTTACAAGGTTATTTACGTCCACAAATTTGGTTTTCACACTTGGTACCATTTTGGAGCTCCTACTGTTAGGGCAAATACACTCTTTGTTAGGAACATGTCCACTAAGGTTTTCTTGTGATGCAACAGGTTAAAAGGTTCTCCTGGAATTCTCTTCCTCGTTTGAGTTGTCGATTCAAAACCCCTTTTCAAAATGCTCTTTCTAAAAATTTCTTAGTCCTAATATATTTTGCTCTTTATTTTTGATTACAATTTTTGTCTCTTCTTTTGGCTTTGACACTTGTGTTTTTGATCACCTGGTTCTAACCCATTTTCTGTTAACTTGTCTGTTCTCCGGGTCATTTCACAAATTTACTTGCTGACATAACAGGAGATTTGGCATTGAATGCTATGGTATAGCCCAGCTTCAGGGGATTATTTAGCCCACCCAAATATTATGTTGAACCCCCCCATCCCATGCTGTTACTTTTTGGAGTTTTAGGACTTTATGACACCACACCCACTCAAATGTTTCTGATGCCCTCTCCCCTTGCCATTTTGGTCTGACGCTTGGGCTGTACAGGAACATGTTTGTTGCTGGGGTGTTCAGGATCCTTGTAGCATCTCTTATCATAAATGTGGCTGCAGTGATGGATTTGGCCCATTTTAACCAACTATTGCATTACCGTGTGTTCTGGCTTTGTGTCATTGTTATACAGACTGATGCAGCTAGTAAGCATACTCTCCCCTGTGTATCTCTGTGGGTTTTAAGTTTGCCACTGTGATCTGTGAGGTTACAAATGCATTCTTTTATACAAAAATAGTCACACAAACCAGCTGACACGGTGAAACTGTCCAGGAAGATGGACAGAAACATGTGAAAGACAACCCAGTCAGGCTATTTTAAAATGATGACGTTTGCTAAATTAATATATGGCCAGAGTGACCAATGGCTACTGTCTGCAGAAGCCAATGACAATAGGGCAAGTTGTTTTTTGGGTATAGCCCAAGAATAACAGACAGCTCTGTTGGAAGTTGCCCATACCTGGAAAATATGTAATATGTGATTGTTTATAATGAAGAGTATCCATCATGAAGCCAGAAGCCAACCAATGCTGGCTGTTCCCTGCTTTAATGGACCGATTCGTATTACTGTCATTGTGCCCTGCTGAGACTAACTGTACATTTCACTGGGTCCTTTCTGGCCTGGAAGTGTATGTATAAGTGAATTCTTTGGGGTGGAAATTACACTTTAAAGCAAGTTAAATAAATGTATCTCTTTTTGTACCGTATTTCTCTCATCTGATTATTTTTGCCATGCCTACAAAACAGTTAGCCTATAGGCTCTAGTCTGTTCTTCATCAAGTAAGGACAGAATCCCAGAGAATAAGTACTCCTTTCTGGATGCAATTTCTAGATGTTAGTGAAGATCATGGGAGAGAGATTGACTTTCCTTGGTAAGGTCCAGGGAAATCTTTGAAGGGCCACATCCCAATGAGGATATTTACATTTGGCTAAAAATCAATGAGAGTAGAAACCTAAAACTGGGAGCATCTTATTGACTTGCGTTGAGCTCAAGCATAGGAATTCATAAAATATGGCTATTGTGGGACATTCTTGAGGTGCTTTCCAAACCCATAGCAGCTTCATATTTTGTATAAAATTGTTGTATTTACCATTAAATAAAAGCAAAAGGAAGGGAATAAAATATCCAGAGAGATGCAGAAAACCACAGCTGTCCCACTGGACCTGTCTTCAACCCTTGTGTATCTGGTGGTGTGTTTTGAGCACTTGGCTATCATCAAACACCTCTAAAACTCTTTTTTTTCCACACATTTTGTACCTTTCTTATGAGACTTCTGGTTTCTCTTTCTCCTACCAGCTGTACCCTTGTCCACCCTCTTCTAAATTCTGAGTAGAAATGCATTTGACATCACTTCTGGGTCCATTGCAGAAACTACTTTTGTGGTCAAGACCAGCCAGAAAGTGTCCTTGCTATACAGAATCCCAGGTCCTGGTTAAGGGGGCCATGCAACCCCAAAGTCACCAGCCTATTATAAAGGGTAACAACCAGCAAAGTAAGGGGCCTCTATGCATATCGGATAATGGCTTTTCAATTAATACAAGTCTTCCATTTTGTGGTGTCATTCTGATAAACTCACAAGCAGTCCTTAACTGGCCGATTTAGTGCCCGAGTCCTATCCCTGACTCCCTAAATGCACCTGCAGACCCCAATCAGACCTGGCCTCTTACCACAAAATGTAAATTATTTTTAACACAGTTTGTTAAAACACCAACAAGCAGAATCCTGTCTAGACGTTAAATTCTGTAATAGTTAAAATGGAATTCTGCAGTATTTGAGCCATTAGCATCTAGTAATTGTAACACATTTCAGTTTTTTGGCAGGAACATTAACAAGCAATCTAAAACTGTTAAATGTAGTTTATTTAGGCAAACTGAGCAGACAAGAGATAAACTTTCAAGGATGGACAATGTTCAAGAGCAGTGGGGCAGATTTAGAAATGTACTCATATAGAGCAGAATAGGTTCATTCCAGTTTTAGAAGAGTTAAGACATTTAAGTGAATTCGGAATCTGACAGATCTCTGCAGTGTGTTCAAGACAATCAACTCCAGTATTATAACCACAGGGCTTATAAGCACATAAGGACAAAATGCAGTTAGAGAAGAGTATTATTAAAAAAAGCAGAAGTTGACACAAAGAGGTTCTTTCAATATTTTCATAGTAAAAGAATGATGAAAAAAAACGTTGAAGTTTACTAGAAACAGAAAGGCGAAATAAAATGATGAGTGCATGGCCTGGGGATTCTTTCTGGAACCGCAGATTTATAAGCCCTCACTCTCATCATGGACTTCCTCCTTTCATCTGTTGCCAAAATGAGAACTCGGTTCCCAGCAGAGCTATGTATTGTTAGAGTCTAAGTTAGAATAAAAAGTGTTAAGCATGCGTGGCAAGGGTGCTTTAAAAGAGGTAGAGACGGAGTCTCAGAAGAAGAGGATAAAGAACTGACAACCAGGGAGGAGGTACTACCTGTCATGCTATAGTGCAGGCAGCCTAGCAGTTGCAAAGTATCCCTGATACTACTTAAGAAAGGAAAATAAGGTCATGGAGGGCTGGAGAAAGGAAAGAAGACCTCATAATCATTGGGAAATCAGCACATGGTCCCAGGGTACCCTGAAGATGTTGCACTCTTACAGAAATGGCTGCAGGCTAGAGGGACGCCAGGTTCCACCAGAAGGAGTTCTAACCTGGTATCCCTGTTGCAAATGTAGTAGTTGTATTGTCATGTGTCCAGAGTACTCTGAAATTCTTACTTGCATATTTGACCAACATACATCATTGCATACATACATCCATCAAAATACATCATTTTACATAATCAAAAACAGAAAGACGTTTGGCTGATGTACTCCTTACTCATTTTTGCATACCACTTGTACAGTTATGGTCCCAATTCCCGAAACTTTGTGGAAAAAGCTCTGAGAAAAACTCCAGTATAGTTTTGTCATGTGTACAATGTACATTAAACTTGCATCTTTGACCAATAAGCAGCATTTCAGAAACAAGAAAACTTTGCAATATATTTATGATTTTAAGAATAACCTTTGTCCTTGCAGCATAGGTTTATAAGATAATTGTGAAATACTTATTTGCATGTACAACTCAACATGCTTTTCCTGTCTGGCGCCATGACTAATGAGTATTACTACCTTACTTCAAAACTCTTGTCTCCCTAACCTCAAAAATATCTGAGCACATATGAACTATCTTCTGGTGGACACTGGCATATTCTCTATTATAAAATATTAAAGTCAGTTTTTCTCTTTTGCAGTTTTTCAGTTCACTTTGTGACTCATTACAAGGTCACAGGAAGCACTTGTTACATCAAATTTAGTTAAACGTTTGCATTGGGATAAGCTCTCCACTTTTGATTCTGTCAGTAATCCTGTGGCTCAGCCAAAAGTGATGCCAGGTTGCAATTTAAAGCTGCTTTCATGAGTCTTGAGTAGAAAGGTGAATTGGGGTAAGAACTCAGATGCTTTATGTATGCAAGCAAACACTACCGAGCAAAATGGGACATAAACCTGTATATGCAGGCATGGCAAAGCTCTGGGTTTTTGTTGCTTGGTTTTTGCTTATTTCTTAAATTGTGATTCCTTTTGTTAATTGCTTATTTTTGTTTCAGTTTGCTATATTTTGTCCTGCTTGGCATTGTTCCTGTTCTTCATCTCTAACTGCATGTCTTTCTAGCTTTCAGGATTTTGGCTACATCGGCACTATAGGTCAGGTCAGGTTGGGGAGCATGCACTGGTACAGCACGTTTCCATATCCCCCAACAGGATGGAACAGCTTGGAATCCTGGTTGTCAACCCCCAACGCAGACATGCGGTCCAGTCCCACCCTCCAGAAATGACCATCAATCTGCCGCAGCCAGGTGTTACATGGGCACCTTTGGCCTGGTCCAACCACTCAGGTTCTCAACAATGAAGATCCTCAGAGCCAGATCACTTTGTTCAACACAAAGTCAAACCAGTGGTACCCAAGGATTTTCCGAAGAGACACATTACTGAAAGAGTCCAGTCTTTGATTAAGGTCACTGGATAGAGTCCATGTCTCATAACCATACAGCAAAACAGGAAGCACCAGGGCTCTAAAGACTTGGACCTTCGTCCTCTTGTAAAGATATTGAGAGCACCACACACCCTTTTCTAGCGACCTCATGACCCCCCCATGCTCTCCCAATCTGTCTACTGACTTCATAGGAAGAGTTGCCAGAGATACAGTATGAATGTCGCTGCCGAGGTAAGTAAACCTCTCGACAGCTTCGACATTCCCTCCATGGACAGACACACTGCTTTGTCATTAAAGGCCTGGATTATGGATTTTTTCCAGGACACTCCCAAGCCCACACACTCAGACTCCTTGCTCAGTCTCTCGAAAGTCCTGATCAGAGCCTCTATTGACTCTGCAAAGATCACAACATTGTCTGTAAAATCAAGATCAGTGAATCTTTTTTCACCGACAGATACCCTATAGCCACTGGACTCCACGACCCTGCCCAACACACAGTCCATGCAAGTGCTGAACAGAGTAGGAGCAAGAACACATCCCTGCCGAACCCCAGAATCAGCTGGAAAGAACGCACAGGTTCTGCATCCACTCTAATGTATTTCTAGACACTTATTGCTTGTTCAAGATGTGGATGGACTGTGGTCAGAAGCCCCTCTCAATCTATCTGATCTGTATCTTATGCAGAGATAGTGTTTACCTGACAACAGCACAAAAAATAGGTTGTTGTTGGGATGGTCAGTGTCACGGATAATTTTCTTTGCCACGGTCTGACATGTCTTGGTGTAGATGTCTTGGAGGTTGAGGAGTGCACACCCAGCGACACGTTCAGCCGACCACAACACTCTCTGCAGAGCCTTGTGATCCTCTTGTGTGCTGTTTCCAAAACAAGTGATAATACTTCACATCAGAATATTTTTGAGTGTATGTGTAGAAGTTCTTTTGTATTTGGTTGGGCAGCGTGAAATCCCTGAGGTGTCCGAGATGGCAAAAACGTTGAAGCGCCTTTTCACCAAGGTGTCAAAGTGCTTGGACTAGGTCAGCTTCCTTCCATGATGTGAACACAGAAGTATCTGAAACAGTCCACACTTTCCACCTGAGTGCTGTTAATGCTGAAAGGATGATAGTACCTCTGTTGTTTTCTCCCAAAATCCACAATCACCTCCTTGATCTTGCTGACATTCAGGAGTAGACTGTTGTCCTGACAGGTTCTCCACTTTATCCAGGTAAGTTTGTTCATTGTTGTTAGAGATCAGGCCTACCACAGCTGTGTTATCTGCAGACTTGACAATGATATTAGAGTTATGTACAGCCATATGTGTAGAGGGAGTTCAGCTGAGGATTTGGAACACGGCCCTGTGGAGCTCCTGCGTGTGAGGGATGACGAGATGGGGTCTGCCTGTCAGGAAGGTAAAATTCCAGCTGCACAATGAAATACTCAGATGCAGGTTCCTGAGCTGGATGATGAGCTTAGAGGGGTTTATTGGATTAAATGAAGAGCTACTGTATAGTCTATAAATAACATTCACATATAATTCCCTCACTTGCTGTCCAGGTGGGCCAGTACTATATGTAGAATCAAAGTGATGGCATCCACTGTGGATATACTGGAGCGAAATGTGAATTGAAATGGATCCTGTTCTTTGGGCACAGAAGAGAATTTGTGATTTTTGACTCTCCTCTCAAAACTCTATATTGATATCGGCATTACTGTGACGAGATAATAGTCATTCATACAGGATGGATGTGATTTCTTAGGTACAGGGATAATGGTGGATCTTTTAAAGAATTTTGGTATGACATCTTGGGTTAAGATGTGATTAAATGTTACAGTGAAAGCTGATCAGCACATATCTTGAAAACATGTCCTGGAATGCCATCTGAACCTGCTGCCTTCCTTGTTTTCACATTTTGGAAAACTCTCCTCATGTCGTGTTCTGACAATGTGAGTGTGATTTGCTCACTGAGCTGTTCTCCTGCCACAGATGTTGTAGAACCACTGGCTGCCATTAGCGCCATTCACATTGAAGAGCACATTGAAATTATTAATTTTGTCTGCCAGAGAGGTGTTGGCACCTACCATGGTGGAAGAAGTTGGTTTATAGTCCTTTATTGTGCGCAGACCTTACCACATGCATAGGATTGGACTGTTCAAATTGCTTGTCACATAGCAGCTTTCATGGCTCTCCTTAACTTGTATAAGGCAGCTTCGTAATCATCCATATTCCCAAACGGCCCTGAGGTGTCACTTTCAATTGCGCTTCTTGTATTGGTTACTTGCATGCATCTATTTTTTTACTATTGCTGTTCTCCATCAGTACACACAAGCTGCAAAGACTGTCTAACTTGAAGGTCACTTCGTCTTGCTACACTCATGCCCAGCTTATGTGAACAGCTATGTCATATGCGTTTTTGGTTGTTTTTTGTAAACAAAGTAAAAGTCCTCGTGAAATAGTTTTAAATGAAAACCCAGTTGTATGGACGTGGTCTGTGTGCTCTTTGGCAACAGAGGACTCTGATGTAATAAATGAGCAGCACATAAGCTGCCTTTTTGTGCTGTGTGCTACAGTTAAAAAGATGCAATGCAGTCCAGTTCTGTGTCAGAGGTTGTGTAAGACCAAACTTCATGTTTAATTTCCTTTTTTTAGTATTTAAATTTCATAGATCCAAACAAAAAAAAAACCTTGAGAGTTACTCGGTTTTTTATAGTATATATAAAGTTAAGGCTGTAAATCTCTGTTGACACAGTTCATCTATAAAATGTCACAGCTCACTGTATGTAATGGAAGCAACATTAACTCTTATTCCAGCCAAATTTGAACACGCTGACCAGTAGACGCCTGGCCACAGGGTAGTGAGAGCTGCTACCAGACACGCAAGTATGTGTAGTCTACATGTTTGGTACATGTCCTTTTTCATCTGAAACCCATTTGATTCTAAACTTGTGGTGTTTCTATTTCAGGTTACGCAGTTCCTAGCCAACTGATTTTCACGAGCTGTGGATGGTTGCGAGGCTCTCATTTTACATAAGGTTTAAATCAATATGGCTGATTTTGTCAGATGATGACTAGTTCACAAAGGTCTGATGCCAATCAAGAACAGGTCAGGCACCAGCATCCCATTGTTTGATCCATTTTTTTGTGACGCAAACAGTGTGTGAACTTGCATGTCTTACTAGTCATTAGAAAAGCAGGGATGATTATTATAAAGCAGCTAATTCCATGTAAACGTTACATAAGTCCTCACACATACAGGAAGATTTTTGGGAGACCCACCACAGTTTTTATACTGACAAACGCACCACTGGTGCTTAGGAGAACATTTTCCATTCTACAAAACCAGTAGCTAACGTCATGTAAAATTTTAAAAATGCACTTAGGAACGTAACAAACAGTACATCTAGTTAGCTTATAGCTAAAGGTTCCCAATATCTCACCCAGTTGTTCTGTAAACAACGATGGGCTATCTGATTGAACAAGATTAACTGTACAGTTTATCTCACTGCCCTATATGTAAAGAATTTCTTCAATGCTTTCTGCCCTAAATACATTTACCCTCATTGCAGAAACTTCTTTCACTGGCTGATTTTGTATTAGCTTTAGTCTTTTTTTGTTGTTCCTTTGCTCCTCTTTTGTTGTCTTAGTCTAAAAATCATTGAACTTGAGTAATATTCCAAGCTGTGGAAGCTTAATGGAGATGAGGGCTTTAAATGACAGGTTAAAGGTCATCATTCAGCTTGATCTGTTTGGTCCTCACACTGATTATAGAGCAGATGTCTTATCATAGCAGATCATTTGAGCCCAGGATAAATTACATTATGTCTTCAAACAGCATCAGCAATGATAAAGAAGGCATTTTGTTTTTCTTGTGAAGTATAAATGCAAAGCAATGCAGGTAATGCTGGCCAAAGTGATCTTGGAGGAGAAACCGACAGCTGAAACACATGCCAAAACAGGAGACCCCACTGGAAATGAAAAAAAGATTGCATGTTTGATTTAGGATGTCATGGGCTCACTTTGAAGAATTCCGGAATGCAGCTTATCCACATCTAAGCAAGTAAAGCATCACTTGCAGATGATATGAATTAACATTTAAAACTGGGAGAACCAAATATGTCAGGAGACTGCTGCTTAGGGTGCTGAAACTGTGGCTCATGCATTGCACTGTTTATTTTCTTTAATCCTACTTATTAATCAATATTTAATATGATTAGAGTTAGACATTTGAGTGCTCCCTTGAAGTTTGTGCACTTTGGTGTAAATTGGAACATACAGTAGACTGAGTGAACATCAACATGCCAGCTGAGGAAGATTTGTGGGATTATCAATTTGCTACAAAGAATTTTTTAAATGTTAATCATGTTTCTGTTCTGAATTTATTAGTATTATATTTTTGTGAGCTTGTCTCAAGTTTCTCCATATGGTTTCTGAATGTTGACAAGAGCATAATGCTTCAAAATGTATATTTCTGGCTCAATCAATCAGTCAGAAGTAGCTGCTTCTCCACCTCACAAATCTCAGGCTCCTTTAATCGCCAACCTCCCTTTTTGTTGGCAAGTTTCTTTTACTCCATCTTCATTAAGATAATTAATAGTGAGAATCTGAAGATATCCATCTCTTTATTTTCAAGCCTGCTTATCCTGAGCAGGGTTGCAAGGAAGCCCACCAGGAATCGGGCACAAGGTATGAACATTTCCTGGACAAGTTGCCAGTCTAATGAAGGGTGAATATCCTCACACTCAAACTCCAAGGCATGATGGCTCAAGTTAATACAGGACCACTATTCCAGGCATGCTGTTTGTTTCATGTTGTATGAGCAAGAGGAAGACAGTCACATTTAATAGTTCCCATGGCCTTCTAGCTGTACTTGTGAATGTAGATGATTAAAACAAACTGTAAATAAATTGTGTGAGGTATCATCTTCTTGAAATAAAAAGAAGTGTCACAAAACGAAAGTTTTGGGGACTGTCCCTGTATATTGTCTGAAGGACAAGAAAAAAAAACACAAATAAAAGACATTTGGTTGATCAAAAGCAATTGTATATAGCAGTTGATATAATGGTACATGACAAGATGGCGTTTATATACAGAAAACAAAATGGGGACAGGAAATGGTTGACGGGATATGATGTTGATGCTGTGGGATGGAAACAACATCATCAACATAGGACCGGAAGTGATGTCTTCAGGGAGTGTCTGAGGTTTCATCAGGACAAGTGTCGGAAGTGATTTTGGAACCCGGAAATACGTTCTTTATTTTTCTTTGGATTTCCTGCTGAGAAGAACGAGAGAATCAGGTTAGTACCATATGATAACCCCTTCTCTCATGATGTTTCACTCACCTTTAGGCTTTTTGACTGCCTCCTAAGTGCACGTGTGTGACAATTGTTTCTGGGCAACTATGGGTGACAAATAGCACTGTGGCATTATACCATCATACACATTAATTATAATGTAAAAGTGATGAACACAGCTTTACTTTTCTGAGAATTTATTGCTCTACCTGAACGAGGCTTGCATTTAATTAGCTGAATTCTCAACTCTAAGTGAAATTTCCCTCCTTTCCTCCCTTGTGGGCTTTTTTCTCTAAATTACAGTCAGTCTGACACCATCAGATCTGACTTTTCCTTTTCCTATCATTACTGTCTTTCTATTCTCCTCAGATTTCTAATCCTTCATATATGAACACATCCTTACATCACCACATCCAGTGTTTCACCCGCTGCCTTTTCACTATACTCCTGTGACTGATAAATGCTCACGCAATCTTTTCACTCTTATTTTTATGTGTGAAATCTCTCCTAGGAAGCCTATGATTTATAAATATGTACATTTTTCCTTTCTTTTCTTGTTTTAATATACATTAAGTAATTTCAAAAGGCTTCACTTTAATATCCTGAAGTTCACCAGCACATTTTTTTACTTCCTTTCTTGCATCTAAATTGCACACCTTATCACCCCAGACCTCTAAAGCTGACAGCTTAAAACATCATAGCAGGAAATGAAAATGGAAACCATGCATATTTATTGATCTTCTTTCTAAGGTGTTAACTTGACAATGTTCTTATTGCATCCCTCAACAGGGCAGCTCATGGGCTACCATTTCATAAGGCATTATTTTACAGTGTTTTTATGGTTAGAAGTTTGTTTTTTTCCCCATATGTGCACTTTCTACTTACGTCTTTTTGGCTCTCAGTTATGTCTGGTTAAAGGGTGAATTTAACTATGTCATCATGTGGGCTTTGCAAAAGTCTGATGCCTCTCCAAGTTGTGTTTTCTGATTTCCATCCTATTGTATCAGGATGGGCTGAAGTCTCCCACCACTTCACTTACACAGAACTTATTGTATACTGATGAGGCTTACCACTGCCAGAAGCTCAGCAAGATGACCAGGCCGCACAATCTACATTACTTTCTTCAAAATACCAGCTAGGGAATGTCAAGATAGTCTCAGGCTAGTTGAGAGATATGTTTACTGTCCAGGAAGTCCTAGATTTAACCCTAACTTTTTTCAACTTCGAGGGCGCATTCTAGCCACAACTGGATCCTGCCATTGTGCATTTAGGTGCTCCCATATAGCTGAGCTCCTCATCTCATCACAGAACCCTACACAGAAGCCTGATTTTGTCAATTTGTACACAAGATCTTATTCTTTCCATACTATTGAGAACTTGTGATCATAGGTGAGGATGGAAAATCTTCATCTGAGGACTTGGCTCCCTCTACAACACCACATCATGATGCAACATACGTAAAACTTCCATTGGTCCACCTATTTGTTGCTTAATCTCATGATCACCTTGACATTGACTGTACACAAGAAACCAATTTTCTTTAACTCCTCCACTGAGGGCAGCTACTTGTTCATTATTTAAAAAGAACAAGCCCTATTTTCCCAAGAGATAACCATAAAATCATATATAGAAGAGCTAACTCTCATTTCATCTACATCACAGTCAGCAGTGGACACTTTCAGTGTGCAACAGCGATCACAAATCTGATGAGGACAATATCATCTGCATATAGCAAAAATGGCACCCTTAATTGTCCAAACTTGGTAACCTTCAAACCTTGGATGCACCTTTATATCTTGTCCATGAACATCGTAAACTAGAGAGACTAGATGCTACAAAAATAAAGGAACCAGGTAGCATACATCAGCAGCAGCCCTGGAACCTCTTAATCTTGTTGCACCAACCACAAGACACTATGGGATGCATGGTCATACGTTTTTTCCAAGTTCTCGAAGCACAAACAGACAGGAAATTAAAACTTTCCATTCCCAGCCTTGTAACCTTAACATTTCTGAGCTTTCTCATCACAGCAGCAACCTTAGCCACAGAGATGAAATCCATACCAATCAAATATTCTGATATTTCCTTTCCTAGAAGGACATAACCACCAGACATAGCAGTTGTTCAAATTGCTCCTTTCAGCTCTCAACAGAATCCCAAGCTGAGGCTGATGCTTTCCCACCCTTTCTCAGAGGAGCCTGCATAACATTTTACCTATCCTTCCTGAGATTTCAAATGATTTACTAGAATCTCTTCAGTGCCGTCTGAGTGTCAGTCTCCATGGTCTCATCAGCCTCCTTCCACACATGACTTTTACTTTGGTTACTTCCATAACTTGTCTTATTTCAGCCTCCTTCAACATCTTAGTCCAATCTGCACACTCTGCTGCAAACATTGCAACATTGCATGGACGGAATCTTTCTTGTACTTGATAGCTTCCTTTACCATTTGTGTCCACTATTAACTCCAAGGTTTGTTACCATGAAAAGAATTAGCAAATTTATGGGCATGGACCCTTGTGGTTGCCTCCAAAACTAATTCCTTCAACAAGGTCATTTCAGACTGTATGTTTTATAAGCATGGTTTTGAAACCACTTTTTTTGGACTTTGTCCACATTTGAAACAATTTTGTAATTATTTACCTTATTATGTCATTGTTCTGATGATGCCCTTTTCTGTTCTTTTTGTTTGATGATCACTGCTGTTTTGTGGCTACCTCTGCATGGCCACAGTCATATTGTTTACAAGTGCTATCATGGTGGTTACATGGCAGCTTGTGTCATCAATTCACACCAAATAAAGATGTAAGCATACAGTTCCTGGTATCCAATGGAGGCATTTAACCCCTTTTCTCCGAGTTTGTATTGCCATTTCGTAACATACTGCTACTGGCAGTTGACTTAGATAAGATTAGGAATGCATTGTGAATATTTAATGGTGTTGCAAAAATAAGAACATCAGTACCCGGACATGAAAATTCTTTTTTAGGACCCTTTAGGTTTCTAGGGTCCTAATTGTCATATATACAGACTACAGTGAAATTTTTACTTACTTGTGCTAATTAAAACATCTTGCCTTTCTAACTCCATGATTAGTGAGTATGACAACCTTACCTTATAATTTTTGTCTTATTTACCTGAAAAATCTCAGCATATAATTTTTACACCATTGCAATCAAAATATGGCAATTCCACATCCTGTACTTTTATAATTTCCAATGCACACACCTTTAAGAGGAATTTGTCCTTTTATTTGTTGAAAGCATTCCATTTGTTAGAAAATATGCATATTGTATTTTACAGTCATTTGAAAAAGTTTGGGAAAAAAGTCTCAGCCTGCATAATAATTTACTCTACTTTCAAAAAAAATGATAACCGTAGTATGTCTTTCATTTCCTAGGAACATCTGAGTACTGGGGTGTTTTCCGAACAAAGATTTTTAGTGAAGCAGTATTTAGTTGTATGAAATTAAATCAAATGTGAAAAACTGGCCGCAGAAAAATTTGGGTATCCTTGTAATTTTGCTGATTTGAATGCATGTAACTGCTCAACACTGATTACTTGCAACACCAAATTGGTTGGATTAGCTCATTAAGTCTTGAACTTCATAGACAGGTGTGTCCAATCATGAGAAAAGGTATGTAAGGTGGTCAATTGCAAGTTGTGCTTCTCTTTGACTCTCCTCTGAAGAGTGACAGCATGGAATCCTCAAAGCCACTCTCAAAAGATCTGAAAACAAAGATTGTTCAGTATCATGGTTTAGGGGAAGGCTACAAAAAGCTATCTCAGAGGTTTAAACTCAGTTTCAACTGTAAGGAATGGAATCAGGAAATGGAAGGCCACAGGCACAGTTGCTGTTAAAACCAGGTGTGGCAGGCCAAGAAAAATACAGGAACGGCATATGCGCAGGATTGTGAGAATGGTTACAGACAACCCACAGATCACCTCCAGAGACCTGCAAGAACATCTGGCTGCAGATGGTGTATCTGTACATCGTTCTACAATTCAGCACAATTTGCACAAGGAACATCTGTATGGCAGGGTAATGAGAAAGAAGCCCTCTCTGCACTCATGCCACAAACAGAGTCACTTGTTGTATGCAAATGTTCATTTAAACAAGCCAGATTCATTTTGGAACAAAGTGCTTTGGACCGATAAGACAAAAATTGAGTTATTTGGTAATAACAAAAAGTGCTTTGCATAGTGGATGAAGAAAACCGCATTCCAAGAAAAACACCTGCTACCTACTATCAAATTTGGTGGAGGTTCCATCATGCTGTGGGGCTGTGCGGCTAGTTCAGGGACTGGGGCCCTTGTTAAAGTCGAGGGTTGGATGAATTCTACAAAGGCATTCATGCAGAGGGAGAAGTACAATGTTCTGGAATGGCCATCACAGTCCCCTGACTTGAATATCATCGAAAATCTATGGGATGATTTGAAGCAGGCTGTCCATGCTCACCAGCCATCAAATTTAACTGAACTTGAGAGATTTCGTATGGAAGAATGGTCAAAAATACCTCCATCCACAATCCAGACACTCGTTAAAGGCTATAGGAGGCGTCTAGAGGCTGTTATATTTACAAAAGGAGGCTCAACTAAGTATTGATGTAATATCTCTGTTGGGGTGCCCAAATTTATGCACCTGTCTAATTTTGTTATGATGCAGATTGCATAATTTCTATTAATCCAATAAACGTAATGTCACTGCTGAAATACTACTGTTTCCATAGGGCATGTCATACAGTATATTAAAAGGAAGTGGCTACTTTGAAAGCTCTGCCAATGATAAACAAAAATCAAAAGATTTAAGAGGAGTTCCCAAACTTTTTCATATGACTGTATTTACTTCATTTATCATTTTGAAATGTTTCTTTGAGCCTGTAAATCTTGCTTTACATGAGAAAATCTTTGAGTCTGCATGAAAGCAAAAAAAAGTTTCATATGAAAAATGTGGAATATACATTTAATGTACTCTACTGGAGCTGTGACAGAGACAGTTGCTGGTTTTATGTTTATGTAGACATTTTTTGACGTAAGAGTCGCTTAAAATCAGAGACTTTGCCTAATGTAAAACAAAATATGTGTTAAATGACAGCTCTAATGCACCTGGGAGGATTTTTGCGAGTTTGTTTGTTATCAGGAGGTCTCATAACATTTCACTTAATATGAGGTAATTTGCATCACAAAGTCAAAAATATTAACCAGAATAAAGTCAAAAGAACACACAAAAATAGTCTAAAGTATTTAACACACTACTAACACTGTGGGAGACTTGTTGTCTTTTATGCCAAATCTTGGACAATAGGGAGGTGTGTGATGCTGACCTTTATACCGGTGAATCAGTGACGCCATGCATCACAACTTCATGGCTGAAAGGAAGGGACAGTCCTTCCCTGAAGCTCCCCCTTGTGGCATGGAACATAGCAGGGCTTCAGCCATGGGACTATAAATACCAACAAGCCCTGCAGACGCATGAATGGGCATTGGGCATACCTGCCCAGGAATGCTGCCATCCAGTGTGTCAGGGAAGCACGCAATCTTGGAAGGCTGTCTCCCCCGTCCACTAATTAACCTGGCCGTCCGATCAGGCAAGGGAATGGGTTTCAATCCAGCTAGGACACCAGTCTGTCCTCGCAATTCATCACACTCCTTTCTATTACGAGTCCTGTGCTGAGTTTCTATAGGGTCGTCTGTTCTCGAGCATCTTGAAGGAATCTCCTCACACATACCATGACACTTTCACTTCTCTTTTGCATAAGTTTCCCCTGCCTGCATGTTCTCCCACCAGCATACTGAGTTCCAATTCCTTGCGAGTGTGAGTATTTTTTTTTGTAGTAAAGGATTCTTGTGGCACCTCCCTCCACCCATTGTCACTTTAATGGTGTATTTGGATTGTGGTGGGACACGATGAGTTGCACGGCCATATTAAGGTACCTGGGTACTTGATGGACTCCTAATTGTGAGTATGCACTTTAAACATTTACAGGTTTTCTGTGTTGATGAGATTTTCTGACGCACTACACTTTTGAATCACACCTTATAGTACATCTATCTACTGTATTGTTAAGAAACACAAACAAAGTCCATAAAGATATAGGGTCCTGATGGATGCCTTGTTAAATGTCCAATGTTCAGAAAAAGTGCCAAAAAGACGAAACAATCTAGGTTCTGAGCTGTTCCAGCAAGAGTTCAAACAGAGCTGCCATATGTTCAAACTCAGAGGTACTGAAATGAATGCTTACTTATGGTCAGCAGGGGCATTAAATAGTGGTGGGAGAGGCAGCACTAGGGATATCAAAGTGGAAGTGATGTCTGGCATCTTCTAGTTGATTGTTCTCTGCTCTAAGACTAGGGATATAACTTTACGCTTTGCAACGTGTGCGTGCTGCTACACAGTCAGTGTAATGTCTATACTTGCACATGTACTTTAAGTAAATCTGGAAGATTCCACCAGTTGGTACTGCAAGACATCATCAGTGAGAAAACAACGTCCAGTTGTGCTGTGCTGTGAGTAGAGGGACAAAGATTTTAAAAATAAAAATTCTTTGCATACTAATGCTGTTGTGAAGGTGCAAAAAAAGATGGCAACAGAGATACAGATGGTGTGTGAGACCTTTAAATGTATCGTATCATTGAGATGGGGAACATGCGACGTATGTATTGCCGATGACAAAAATGGATGAAGAAAAGCACATTTTCATTTCAGCGTTTAAGTTTGATGATTTGCTTCACCACATTGAACCATTCATCAAATATCAAAGAATGCAGAATGGAGTTGCAGTGCAGCTTGCTATCACTGGTTGATAGTAAACAGCAATGCTGACGTCACATACCAAAACTTGAACACACATGGAACCCAAGGCCGTCTTAACAGCATTACAGGCCCCCGGGCAAAGCAGTGAACTGGGGCCCCTACCTACACAACCACTCAGCAAATCACAACATACATAGATTAGCATTGAGCCCCCGGGCAACTTCCCAGCATGCCCATGTGTCAAGACGGATCAGACGAAACCCATATTTTTCCTGTTACTGCAACTTGCGCATGTGTTGTGTTAATTTCTGACAAAGTGCTTAGAGGATGCGTCAGAACAATGCTATCTTGGTTAGATTCAGAACTAAAATGACTAGGACCAAAATAATAAAGTTCTTGTAGAAAGTATTTTAAATCAAAGGAAATGATCCAAAGTAAACTATTTGTTAGTGTGATGTTAACTGGTCAAGGCAGCAGGAGTCAAATTTATGAGTCGCAAGGAGCCTTCAAGATGTTCTTTGGCTGAAGATAATGCTGTTTTAACTGCATGTGTTCTACAGAATAAGAGAAGACCACTGCACACAATGCATTTTGTTTCTGCCAGTGCAGAAAGTTCAAATAACAAGAGTGGGTTAATTTTATCCTGTGACTATTTTTATTACGTTGGCGTAGTGTTCTGTACTGTTGCTCAACCTTTGCTTGCCTTTGTGAATTGGCCAGATGAAAGGACAGCTGGTGTTTCTATGTGTTCTTTGCCTTTATCTGGCAAAGATCTGAGTGGCATTTCAAATCTCCACTGAGATATGATAAACCGGAGATCAATTGAATCTTCCCTTGACACTCCTTGGGTGGAAATTGAAAAAGCTTTTTCTTTTTCAAGGACACACAATGATAACAAAAGATCAGAGTGTGGAGGCAGAAGATTGTTATCTTTGTAATTCCCTTCCTGCAGACCTAATTACACTTTGGCAATTTATTCATTGCTTTATAGATTTTTTGTTTTCTTCCTAGTCTCTGTTCACTCTATGCACCATTGCATCTACACCAGGTCTTCAGGAGTGCAGCAGCTTTTATGAAATGTCCTAGTGGTGTACTGTATAAAGTGATGACGACAACAGCATAGAAGAAAGTTCACAGACTGAAGGCAGCCTGCTTCTTCCTGGGGCACTTTCAAGTCATTTCTACTTTAAACATTGTATAGTGTGCTGAGATGAATGGCTTTCTTCTATTAGATTCCTTCTTGACAGGCTTCCGTTTCTCTTTGTTTCTAACCAGCTGTTACAGTTTATTCATTAGCCTATTTTGTAATGCTTATTTGGACTTTGCTTACTTCTAGGGATTACTACGAGGTGTCCTGTGTCAGTTTCACTTCTGCCATGAACATAGATGGGCTCATGCCTGTAGCCAGCTGGTTGTGGTTATTTTCCATTCGTCATGATAAATGTTGCTTTACTACTAATTTACAGATATATGCCCCATTGTGTTCTCAGAAGAGCTGCGAGACCTAAACAAAGAAAAGCCCTACAGGGGTCGTTGGATGAAAAGCAAAGCCACATTTGTGTTTGTGCATGTACAGCTACAGAGGTGGGTTTTAAATGAACTATAGACTAGGAGTCAATCCATAAATGACTATGCCTTCATACTCCGACAGAAACATCTGAAACGTTGGAAATGTTGATGTCTGTTTTCCGACAGAGGGCGACATTCCAAGGGCCTCATTTATAAATCTTTCCATGTACAAAAAAGAGGCACAAAATGTGACAAGTTCTCATTCAAACATCAGGATTTATACTTGATGCAAAAGCTTGTATATATTTACGACAACTCTGACCCATGTGCACAAAACATTTCCAAGAAACTAGGAAGTTACAACATCTTTGATCAAACTGGGAAATGCAGTCAAACCAGCTAAATGACAGCTGACTCATATAATAATTCAAGATTCAAGAGTTTTATTTGTCACGCACACAGTTATACAGGTACAACGTGCAGTGAAATAAATAAGCTAGCCTACTGCAAGATTGTGCAAAACAAAAGCAAACACACATTGGAATAAATAATAAAATTAAGAAAAATATAATAAAATTAACTCATTGAATAAAATTAACCAAATGAATTAAATTAATTTAAACTAGATTCAAATTAAGTTAAAATCTGAAACAGTAAAAAGTGTAAAGTAAGTTACAGTGAGTGTGTATGAGTTTTAGGTTCAAATGTTTGTTGGCATGTCAGAGTTTAGGATCCTGATGGCCTGAGGAGAAATGTTCCTCTTGAGCCTTTCAGGTTTTGCCAATAGGCTGTGCACCCTCTTGCCTGAGTTGAGTAGGCTGAACTGTTTCTTGCTGGGGTGGGCAGAGTCCATGATTATTTTAATTGCCCTGGTCCTTAAGCGCTTGGTGTAGATATCCTGCAGAGAAAGCAGAGCTGAACAGATCTCTGTTAAACACACCACTCACTGCAGGGCTTTGTGATCCTGGACTGAACCATTCCCAAACCATGATGGGCAGCACTGTGTTAGGATGCTCTCTATGGTACTGGTGTAAAAAGTTTTCAAAATAGGTGGGGAGACTTTGAATTTCCTCAGCAACCTCAGGTGATAAAGGCACTGTCTTGTCTTCTTAACCTGAGTTTGTGTGTACAGTGATCCCTCGCTATATCGCGCTTCGACTTTTGCGGCTTCACTCCATCGCGGATTTTAAATGTAAGCATATCTAAATATATATCACGGATTTTTCGCTGGTTCGCGGATTTCTGCGGACAATGGGTCTTTTAATTTATGGTACATGCTTCCTCAGCTTGTTTGCCCAGTTGATTTCATACAAGGGACGCTATTGGCGGATGGCTGAGAAGCTACCCAATCAGAGCACATATTACGTATTAAATAAAACTCCTCAATAATATACGATATGCTTCCCACGCGGTGCTTTGCATACTTGAAAGCCCGAACAGCACATATTGATTTTTGATTATTTGCTTTTCTCTGTCTCTCTCACTCTCTCTGACATTCTCTGCTCCTGACGGAGGGGGTGTGAGCAGAGGGGCTGTTTGCACAGAGGCTGTTTGCTTAGAAGATACGGACGGTCCTCTAAAAAATGCTGAAAGACTACCTTCACATTGATCCCTTCCTTGCGGCCGCTTTATCGCAGTGCTTCCACTTAAAAGCCCAACAGCCCTTTTGATTTTTGATTGTTTACTTTTCTCTCTCTCTCTGACATTCTCTGCTCCTGACACACACTCCTTTGAAGAGGAAGATATGTTTGCATTCTTTTAATTGTGAGAAAGAACTGCCATCTCTGTCTTGTCATGGAGCACAGTTTAGACTTTTGACTAAAGGGTGTTATTTCATGTCTAGAGGGCTCTAATAATGTTAAAAAACGTATTTAGAAGGTCACAAACAGGTTTTCTATGCTCTAACTGCGAAAATATTAGATTTATAAATAAAGAAGCATACTTCGCGGAAATTCATTTATCATGGTAGAGTCTGGAATGGATTAACCGCGATAAACAAGGGTTTACTGTACTGGGTCCATGTCAGGTCCTTGGTGATGTGCACACCCAGGTATCTGAAGTCGCTCACCCTCTCAACAGGAACTCCATTTATGCTGATGAGGCCGAAGATCTGCTGCTCTTTCCACATGAAGTCCACCACCAGCTCCTCGGTCTTGCTGACATTCAGTAAAAGGTTGTAAGCTTGGCACCATGCTGCCAGGTTCTCTACCTCATCCAGATAGGCCTCCTTGCCATTGTTGGAAATAAGGCCTAATAATTCATAACATCGAGCCCTTATTATAATTAATTCTTTGTGTAACCTGGTCAGGTTTCAAAATGAAAATATAACTGTTTTTTTGTAAATAAAGTTATTGAAAGAATTGGGATACAAGTTGTGGGGGTTGGGTAAAGTTGAGCATATATATGGGTTGCCTGATTGGCGAAAGAAAAAAAAAGGAAGAAAGAAAGAAAAGAGTTCGTTGCCAGAAGAGACTGTTGAGGCAGCACGCCGAAACAAGGAGTGGCATGAAAGAGAGACTGTTGAGGCAGCACGTCGAAACAAGAAAGAAAAGACTTCGTTGCCAGAAAGAGTCGTAGTTGAGGCAGCACGCCGAAACAAGACATAAAGCAGAGTTGCAGAAAGAGAGGCACTGTTGAGGCAAAACGCCGAAACAAGATGTAAAGCAGAGTTGCAGAAACGAGAGGCGCCATTGAGGCAAAACTCTGAAACAAGACAGAAAGAGAAAAGAGAGGCGCTGTTGAGGCAAGACGCCGCAGCAAGATGGAAAGAACGAAAGAGAAACGAGAGGCGCCATTGAGGCAAAACGCTGAGACAAGACGATAAAGAGAAAAGAGAGGCGCTGTTGAGGCAAAACGCTGAAGCAAGACGGAAAGACAGAAAGAGGAACTAACGTTAGCACATGGCTAAAACATAAAAGGAGTTGGGTGATAAAAGGAAAGCCGGCTTGCAGGACAAAAAATGCAGAAATGGCAATCAGCGAGTAAAGAGGGTGTTTGAGAAAGAGGGAGACGGAAGCATAAAGGAGGTACCCCAGTATAAGGAGGAAGATATAAAACAAGGTCAGTGTTTATTTTGTTTGTTTGTTTTAAAGCGGCTTGAATAAACTTTCAAGTGAAGGGGCCAGTTCTTGTTTTGTTTGTGTGGCCACTACGCACCCGAGCTACGTTTGAGGCCCCCAACGGAGTGAGTAACATTTACTGACTGTGTAAATAAGTCCTGGGTGAGCTCACCAGTAGTTTCAGACACATACTATATGTATTGTATAGATGTAAATAATTTAGTGTTTGTTCTATGTATTGTGTATATATTTGTAAATACCTTAAGTGTTGGGAAAACTGTTCATGTTCCAATTAAGTAAAAAGAGTTTTGTTTTATCAATATCTGAGTAACAGTGCTTGGACTGGGTATTACCGGGCTTAAAGTGGGCTATAGTGAACCTGCCAACAATAGAGGTGGCGACACCGTTATAAAGAGCTCAGGCCTTTGCCTACCGATAAAAGATTGGTGGTGCAAGGGGGTTACATTTATATAGCGCTTTTCTAACTACTCAAAGTGATCAGTAATTGCAGATTAAGGGCCTTGCTCAAGGGCCCAACAGAGCACAGTCCCTATTGGCATTTGCGGGATTCGAACTGGCAACCTTCCAATTGCCAGTGTGGATCCCTAGCCTCAGTGCCACCACTCTGTAATAATTCTGTATATTAATGTGACAAATATATCACACCTCAAAAACAGACTATTTTAGTTCCCTTTTAAAAAAGGACAATGCAATGTATTTGCCCTGAAGCTCTTTATATGGGCTACCTGTTATCACTTCTCAGCAAACTCACCGAGTGGTCAGGAACATCTTCAAGCCTGCTCTTCTGGAAGCCTTTTATAGACTGCTGAGGCACTGTAACCAGTATGGTGTGGGAGTATACAAAAAAAATAAAAACATGTTTTTGCCAACCTAAAAAGTCAATTTTCAGGAGTGTCTGATTCTCCTAATGTAATCAGATCTCTTTATTGCACTCATATTGCCATAAGGGTATCTAGTGAGAATGAAGCTCCTTTTGTTAACCCTAAGCAGTGACATTACATTAGTGCACAAGTTATCCAGCAAATGGCTGGCAAACAATTTGTCTCATTGGCTTGGGTCAACCCATGATTCATTCTTGTATTTTGAGGCAAATTAACTTTGACAGACTTGATGATGCTGTACATGGTGAGTGGCTTTTTGGTAAGGCAACTAATTGAACCTTCAGTGTCTCATATGGCCTGTGGTATTGTAACAGCAATCACGTCATTATGTGTGCCAGGTGATAGTGGCTACCTGCTCAGACACTGGTGCCTTACAACTTTCCCAGACCCCCAGAGCACAGAGAAGAGGTGCTGAAATGTTGCACATGATCTTGTACTTTCAGTTTTGGAGCACAGCCTGATGCTCTTAAATATAGTTGGTGGAGCCTCAACGCATTTTTTAATTTTTTTGGCATGTGCATATTTTAATGTTTGAATCCAAAGTTTTATAAATGTTCCCCCATGTGTTGAAAACATACAGATTCCCTTTTGGGCTGATTCTTTACTGGGCCATGTAATTTGCGTAATTAATGGGTCAGAGGGCAGATTTCATATAGTAGCAGTGACGTTCATTAAGTTGTTGATTAAATTATTCCATCTTGACTTCATTGATGTTCTCATTATGTAAAACCTGCTGAACATCATTATGATGGTACATTTTGATTTATTAACTGAGCAAGTATATTGTCAGTCAAGAAAATGTTTGGAATCTGGCAAAGGAAGCAATTTGGATGTTTCAAGAAACTAGTTTAATACATATAAAAAAGTTTTACTAGGTCTTAGATAACAAACTGCAATCACTTCACTTTCAATAGCACAGTGAAGCAACTCACATGGAAATTTTTGCAAGGATATGACCAATTTAAGATAATCAAAATATCAAGGCCAGAATGGACACATATACTGTAAATAATGTATTGAAATATATGAAGTCACTAAATATACTGTCAAACATATGGAATCAATTCTGTGAATAAAGAACAATGGCACCCCTGGTGTGAGAAGGGCTCTGCTGATAGTACACCACCTTTGGCATTCACTCCATATTAAGACAAACCAGTTTCCAGTTATGCTCTTTAAAGCATAACTGCACATCAAAATTAAAGAACATTTAATTTTGAATGCCCAATATTCCAATTCCAATTTGCAGGTAAGGAAGACAGAACTTTCAAGGTAAGATTTTTTTTTTACATTCTCGTATACATAATATACGACTTCAGGATTTTGATGAATCTTGATGTTTTAAACCTTCCTGAGTCCGAAAATACCATTTTTGAAGTTATGTCTCTCTGTGTGTAAACATGATAACTCAAACACTTTGACCTAGGTCAGTGAGGTTTTGTTCACCTGCTTTATATCAAAAATAAGGAATCCTATCAACTTTTGGTTCACTATAAGCAACCATAAGTGATACTTTAACTGAATACGTACTATTGCAAATTTTCAAGTAAAGTATGTTATAATTACAGAATGATGATTCACATCATGGGTGGCACGGTGGTGCAGTGGTAGTGCTGCTGCCTTGCAGTTAGGAGACCTAAGTTCACTTCCCGGGTCCTCCCTGCGTGGAGTTTGTATGTTCTCCCTGTGTCTGCGTGGGTTTCCTCCCACAGTCCAAAGACATGCAGGTTAGGTGGATTGGCGATTCTAAGTTGTCCCTAGTGTGTGCTTGGTGTGTTTTGTGTATCCAGCGGTGGGTTGGCACCCTGCCCGGGATTGGTTCCTGCCTTGTGCCCTTTGTTGGCTGGGATTGCCTCCAGCAGACCCCCGTGACCCTGTGATCGGATTCAGTGGGTTGGAAAATGGATGGATGATTCACATCATAGATACTGTATAAATATTTATAATGATAAAAAGCAAACAGATATGAAATTTGAGAAAAAATTACTCAACCATCCACATTTTTTGTATCATGGAAATATAAATGTGTATACTATATTAAAAATTGTATTCAGTATAATGCATATTCTTTCAATAGCTATTATTAATTTTATTTAAATTTAAACATCATCAGTTTAACAATAAGTTGTAAACATTGAACATGCCATGTAAATATACGTCCCCATCGTGTTCCTGGTAATACATTTTGTTTTCTTTTCATTTCTGCTCTCATCATAATTAAATGTAGCTAAATGCAGTTTTAACCTATAGCAAATTATTGCAACAAGTATTATATTATACTAACACTTTTTGTATGTTTTTAGGTGACTATTACTCTTTTTACTTTGCACATAATCTAGGTAATGCATATGTAATCCTGAAAAAATTCCAACACCATTTCCATCTCCCTAAGTGCAAAAATATCATTTTAATGTAAAGTTTGATTATAAATAGAGATAAATAATTGTGAATCGATAGTATCAATTAGATATGATGAGAAACAAAGACATATGATATTTGAGAAATATTGCGCAATTAGAAGTGGTTCTGATGACCTTTTCATCTATTTCAGTATATGAGAAAATTAAGGGGTACCCAATACTGAAAACACATATTTCAATGATGGGTGTGTGTCTGTCTGTTGCTGTGTGACAGTTTCTTGAGGACGGTCTTGAGTTAAAGCGGCTGGAAGGAAAAAAACCAAACAATTTTCGGATTAGTTTTTGAACCAAATCGTGCAAGAGAAAGAGGCACTCTAGTGGAACCCTCAAATACCATAATTCTGCAATTCATTATGAATTCTTCTCATCAATTGCTATCATAATGATTTTATGATCAGAAAGATCAGCATCAGAGCAGTAAATAATTACTGAAATGTTATAGAATAGTTTGGGTAACTTAGTTCCTAGGGCAAAAAGCCTACTGATGCTCATGTTCGAATTTTTATTTGTATTTGTTACATATCCTGAATGTTTGTAGAGATACTTGAGCAAGACAGAGACAAAAGAAAAGAACAGAACTAACAATAAGTCCTGATACAATGAGCTTTGGTGGAGATCCACATTGAACAACATCAAAAAACATCTACACATCTCTGAAACAATCTTGGATTATTTGTGTCACATAATCCGCAGGTCAATCAAATGTACATATTTCGGCTAAACTACTGTTAAAGGAATCATTTCCAGAAAATCCTGTCATGCACAACATCAAATCACATTCAAACGAGAACAAGCTTTTCAATTGAAGACCCAGGAAGTCACAGGAACAACCAAACAAAAAGCCCACTTACTATTGTTGTGTCTGCTTTAATGTTATTTTCTGTTGACAATTCTTTACAAGCCCTCAGTGATTTGACATGCCTCAATAAACTAACAGTGCAAATGGAAATAACCTAAAATAAAATCTCTTCAATGTTGGCAGAACCTTCAGATTTAAAACATGTATCAAATTGCAATTGATGAAGAACTAAAAAGGGGCATTAACCTGAAGTAACAAATTATGATTGCACTTTATATGGTGTGACAGATTCTTTAATTGGAAATAAAACATATTTATAAATGATAAATGTGGATATTGCTGCAACTTGTACAATATGAGGTATGGATGATAGACTTGTAATGCGAAAGAATCCATATAGCCACCTTACCAACACAAAGCAATAGTCGTACATATTTTTTATAAGCATATTTATAAAAATGCATCAGTGTGCAAATACATCTGCTGATGCTACTGGACACATCATCAGCAATGTTCCTGGAATCCGTGTGTAGGTTTCGGGTCTTTTGACGTCATACTCCCTCTTCCATGTGATCCAGCTGCCGTTGATCTGACCCAATACTTGTTGTCTCATCACAACTGCTTTGTATGATCTTTACTCCTTAATTGCTGTGCTCACCTAATGCTCTACCAGCTCCTAAGCTTCTCTCCCTTTGATTGTTTTGATATAGAGGGGGGTCTCAAAGGAACTTAGTCTGGCTTGTCCTCTTGCCACTACTCCCATCAACTCTTGTAGTGCAGTCTTGCCCTCAGCCTGTTGACCCGACTCCTCTGTGCAACATTTCCATTCTGTTATTAGTCATATTTGAGATATGGCTACCATCAGATCATCTGAGTCCTGTACTGCATCAGTTCTCTGGTACCCATGACCTTGAACTCCTCCTCCTAGGATTTGACAAGGCAGATATAATTTGTCATGAACATGCTGTTTAGGCTCTTTGGTAGTCCCAGCCATCTCCTGAGATAACTGCTCATTTTCCACTCTAGTATTTCAACTGTGGAGATCGGGACTTCAAAGATGAGAAGTAACAAGAGGAGTTTGGGAAGAAGGTGGTCTATGGCTTTTAGACAGCTGTCCAGCTCTTTGCAGGTTACTCACACTGTTGCAGCATCCTTCCACATGCTGTCAAACACCTTCCTTAGACTCTTGACAGGCTTCTTGACAGGCTAGCTGGAAATATTGAATCTATAATTCTAAGGTTGAATATATAATTGTCTGACACTTTTGCTTTCCTTCATCATGAACCAGCTGGCTTGTACTGGATCTGTGCCCAGTACATTAAGTTTTCCAAGCCTTGCAGGATCCATCAAAGGCATGGTACAAATTCTGTGGTGACAGTCTTTCATTCCATAAATGCTCCTATTGGATGGCTGACATTGAGCAAACTTCATCTTGGGCCCTCTACATTCTGGCTCGCATGTTCATGGCAAGAAAGACCAAGGTCAAAAGGATGGTGCATCTTGTGATGATGCCAATCTTTGTCTTCTGCCAGCTTGATGTAGCTTGATTAGAATCTTATTCTAAAAATGTATTAATCAGAAATGAGGTCTCTGACTCTGCTCTGCTCTGACACTGACATTTTGTCAGTGTGAGCTGCTCTAGCTGGTGTGGCATACAACCATATGCATTTGCTAGGTCTAACCACAGCACTTCTAAGTTTTCGTTGCTCTCTCTTGCTTCCCTGATAAGCTGTGTCACCACACCGGTGTGTTTCAGGTGCCCTAGCACCCCTGTAATGCCATCCTTCTGCACAGATTTATCAAAGTAGCGGGTTGAGTCAACATTGGTGTAGCTTCTGTTTGGAGACAGTGCTGAAGAAGATTTTTGCCTCAGCCGACAACAGGAAGATGATGCAGAAGTGATCCATCTGGTGGAAGTTCTCTTCTTTTGGGATTCAAACACCATCCACAACTCTCCTCTGATTCAGAATTATACCCTTCCTCCAGATGACTCTAAGGATCTTCTACAACCTTAGCACAAGTCTGAGACAATGTTTGCATACCTTGTAAGAAGTGCCAATAGCCCTGCTCAAGCTTTGCTGATGACTTCTGTGATGTCATTCAGTTGCAGTTCCATCATGTTGAACTGCACTTCTGGCTCTTCATAGTTGCTAATGAATAAGATGGTATCAGTAAATAAAACATATAAGAAATTACACCTTATGATTCCAACCTGTAATGGTAATATTTATTTCATTTTATAGTTTCTGCCACTATCATGTGTACGTCCAGTTAATAACAAGGTCATAAAGTGTGGAGCCTGTAGGATACTGTATATGGTGCTGTTTAAGGACACTGCTTTTTCATTTTACATGTTATCATTTATCTAAATATTTTTTTTGAGTGGTAGAAGGTGGTGCGCCCAGTGACACAACATGAAAGTCCATTCTGGACTCATTTACTCATGGAAAATCCTAAAGTGAGATGATAAAGTAAGTGAAAGTTCTAAGAAAGCTGAAGAAAAAAAAAGAAAAACAAAAACAAAACAGTAGCTTAGGCAGCTCACAAGTAAACAGTGATAAGTGGGGCTGCTTCTGGAAAGCCAGAGACTTGTCAACTACTTAGCCTTTATAAGCAGTAATCCATGGCAGATTTAAGATTCACAGCAAAAATATGTGCATTTGACATACATAGACATTTTCATGCTTATCCGGCCAGGAGTTTCACTTTTATTTAATAGAATTTCAGTGAAAAGCAGATCCCATTCCAGCAAGCATATGATAACTGTGCATGTCTGCTAAAGATTTTTCAAATTCTATTCTCATTTGGAAACATCTACGCATTAGAGTTACTAAGACTTAAATAAGTTAGGGAAACCTGAATGCATTTGGGGATATTTAAATATAAGTGACTCAGGACAGTGTTGATTTAGGCTCATTAACCATCTCAGATGATGTGCAGTTCATTCAGAAACATCATTCATGCTCACAAATTCAATTTATACATTTTTTCCACTTTTTTTTCTGCTTCTCCCCAGAGATAGCCACATAAAGCTGAGAACTCCGGAGTCAAAAAAGGTGCAAATGCACATCAATTCTTTAGAAAGGAGAAATAAACCTTCTTAGGTATTTCTGGTTTGCCATTTTAAGTCGCAACACAACTGATACTTTCTGGTAGTTCTCCACACAATGTCATTACAATAATTCACTGACATACCTAAAAAACATCTTTCTCAGTGTAATATTATATTGATTTATCAATTGCGGATATTAAAGAGTTTTATGACCTCGTAATGACTTTTAAGCAGTTAATCATGAGGAGTGATGCATTTAACAGTAAATCATAGTGTTCATACTGTGTGCATATAATCAACAAACTAAAAGCCGTATCATTCTAATAATTATTAAATACACTATTTCTTGTTTGAATTTAATTTTAGCCTTAATTCTGACCTACAAGAGAAACTGAAGTTGTGCTGTCTTTCGAACTTTGATGTCAGGTACGTATTTCAGATTAGAAAGACAGAATTTCTACGGTAAGGTTGTTATACTCAATAAGTACGGTGCTGGAGAGAAGCAACGTGTGGTACTTTGATTAGCCCAAGCAAGTAAGAATTCACTGTAATCTGTACATGTGATTATCTTGACCCTATGACCTATGAAGCATAATTAGATAAGGGAAAAAAAATCTTGCCTTAATGTGCCTGCGCCAAATCAAAATGGTTGTTAAATTATGGATATTTCTTTGTAATATCATGTCCTTAATTGCCCTTTCTTGATGCGGCCAATTGCAAAATAGGGGTCTTGTATGCCAGGGAGATCTAGTTGTTAAGAATTTTAGCAAGAACCTTCAGAGTCCAAACACTTCATTCGTTAACCATTCTTTGGTTGACATAGAGCAACTCTTCTCATCAAGTCTTCATTAAGGTTTGGACAAGGTCTTCACTTGGCACTGTAGGTATTATGCAAATTCAAACTATGACCCAGGAAGACACTTTTCATTTAACAAGGCCTTCTCATGCAGGCACCTACTAACTGAGGTGATGATATCCCATCATCTATAATGTGGAAACCCTACAGTTGTGTGCCACTAGATACCAGTGTAGGTCATCCAAATAGTGATTTTCCTGATTGTTGGATTCTCCTTTTGTTATGCCATAATGTATCATATAATAATAATAATAATCTGCTGTATTAAAACACCTACATTTGTGTTTAGGTATCCAGTCCCTCTGAACAACTTGATTGGTCAGTCTAGCTTTGGTGTGATTGGTCAGTTTTGCCTTGGTGATGTAATCGAGGAAATGTGAGTGTCAGACAAATGAGGAGCAGTAATGGCATCGGAGGCATACTGAGAGTCAGCTTCCAAGATGGGGAGTATAAAAGCAGACAGGAGGCCTGCATGATGCCTCCAGGTTTACAGGAACATGATCAAGAGAGAGTGCCAATCAAGGGAGACACACAAGGATACTGAAGAAAGGCACTGAAGATACACATAGGGCAAGAGATATCAAATATTTTTTGATTTATTGTATTACAGGTAACATTACAAGTAATAAATGACATAATAATTTGTTGTTACCTTATTAGAGTTTGCTCATTTAACTGTATTTTGATTAAATGATTTTGGCGTTGGGTGCTCTGCACATGCCCTGGGAGGCAGGTCAGTTGAATTTGTAGAATTCAACTAGAATCTGTAGAAGTAGCAGCCAGTGAAAAGTGGGAATAGTAATGGGACGTGGTAAGAATCCTATTCTCTGAATGGGGTTACATTGGGACCAAAAAGCAATTAAATAAATGCCCCATCGCACAATTTTGGTTTCTTGCTCTTCATAATTAAAATATTACAGATATACACAGCCATGTTACTCATGCTGTACTTGTCTGATCGGCACTCCGCATTACTTTTATTTAGTTTGTGGCACCACAATGTTAGAATGTTTTCAGTTTACATCTTACTGAATGTCAGCACACATTTTATAGAATGAAAAATTCTGCCTAGGTGGCATTGTGGGTCAGGGGCTCACACAACTACCTTTCTGCTCAAGATGCCTGAGACCCCATGTCCACAAAAAGTTGTTTTCCTGTGTTTTTCAGTTTTCTCTCACATTTTGTGGATGTTCAGGTTTAGTTAATTAGCAATTCAAAAATGGCCCAAAGTGAAAGACAGTAGGCTTGTGAATGAGATTGACTCAAGGCTTACAACTCATGCATCAGGGATGGGCCCCAATCTGTGTTAATCTTACACCGATAATTGTTTCCCACAGCACAGCCACTATTTTCACGACAAGCACTTTCTATCATCTCTTTCTCTCCTTCTCCTCCTTTCCTCACAGTAAGCTTTGACCTCCTCCTCCTCCCGACTCTGGCTTCAAGATCAAAGCCGGGCTCCTCCTTTTATGTATCACCCAAAAGCACTTCTGGTGTCCTGAAACTGTGGTTCAGAAGCAGATGAAACTGAAGCCTTACACAGCAAAGCTCACTAGTCCCATCAGCGCTCATTGGTGGCACCCATGGAACAAACCCAGGCTGAGCCAATGAACTCCAATTCCCATAATGCCCTATCGGAATCTGTGGTGATGCTGCAACCCAGGGGAACTGCCATCTAATGTTCTGCGGGAGACATTGCCCTGTGCAAGCTGTCTTCCTCTGTCCTTCCACACTATGTGTGCCCTGGCTGGGTAAGGTTCTCAGTACAGCTCAGGCCTGAGTTGCCAGTCCTTGTGTGGTACCCTTCACACTATGTTTTCACAATTTACTTTCATAAGCACCACAACATTAATTTTATACATTTCATATACATTTTTGTTTTGATTTCCAGACAAACCCTTTACTCAGTAATGGCTACCCAGAGTTGGCCTCATCAACATCTCAAAAAGTTGAATTTAGACCTGCCAAGGCCTGAAAATCAGAACAGATACTTTAAGGAAGCAAATGTCAAAAAATAAAAAAAATAATCAAATTTTCTTTAATCTCTTAAAAATATATTCAACAATAAAAGAAAGACTTTGAAAAAGTAAGGCAGGCCCAGCTACACTACCCTTAACTTGTTATGTTAGGCAAGCTAGCAAAGATTAATTTACGATGGTGACCAGGAAAAAAAGACTTAGAAAAGTATAAACCAGGAAGTCAATCAACACCACAACCAAAGCAAAAATGAGAGACAGACATGATAGTCAATTACTAATCAAAAATCAAAACAAGAAGCTACTGATGGAAAAAGAGTTTTGAAATCATCAAAAATGAGTTTGGATGAGAAAATGCTTTGACAGATGAAATTTTGTTTTCCATATGGTCACAGCCATTTTAGTCTATTGATTCAACCACTTCCATAATGATCTTTACCAGAATTCCATGGGATGCACTTGTTTATGTCTGCAATTTTATGACAAAACAAAGGTCACCCTGGACGTTTCAGCTTGACAGATCAACCCTGTTTTGCTGTGTAAACAAGAATCTTTATTTTGTCCTTCCTTTTTTTTAAATATCTGAATTTGCATTTGATTCTGACTTTCTGATCATAAATTGGATTTAATCAAAGATCTCTTTGACTCCCAGTTCTGACCTTTGGCCTGTTCTTTGACTTACAAATTTTTTCATTTTATTTTTTGTGTTGGTTTTGAGACCACTCATTAATACGATGCATTGACCAAAAGCCTGTATATCCAAACAAGAACTGAAAATCATAAAACAGGAAACAAATGCCAGCAATGCCAAAAGTGCTAAGTGTTAATAGAAACTTCTCCTATATGCTGTATACTGCTGGGAGCGGTCCACCAGTGGCATCCTTAGGTGGTCCCGCCTCCTTAGGTTCCACATAAAAGGGAAAAATCAGAAAACAAAGACAACTAATACATTACATACTAACATAATGCAAAACTGCAAAATAATTAATACAGAACCCAGAATTCAATAAAAACACAGAAAGAGCGACAGCATTTTAAATATTCAATAACACTAAACACAACATAATATCTAAAAAAAAAACAATAAAAAGACTAATCACAAAGAAAACCTGTCTAACTTGAGCCAGGAATAAAACTCTGACTGAACCATGACATATATGTCTGTATGTATTAAATAATATTTTAAAATAATGTATATTATTGTGTATAATACAACATAAACTATATTTTAATTGTTTTCTGTCCTGTTTTGACTGATGTAGTGACTTGTGTAAAAACAAAAGCTCCAAATTGTGATCACATACAACCTCTCGGCTTACTTGTGTATGGCGAACAACAAGAAGCACTAATCAGCATCACAAATGAAAGACTTTTAAAAATAAACAGGTAGGCCTTTACACCCCAGGGATGCATTTTGCTTCGGTCTCCATCATCGATATGCTGGCTGTCTAATTTCCATTAAGGCCTTCTTTTGCTTATTTATGTATTTGGTTGCCTAAGATACTTGTTTGAAGTTCCCTGGTCAGTTTTTGGTTTTGACGGCAAGATTTATCCAGATGTTGATCAGATTCTTTCAGCTGGTCTGCTTATTCATTCTGTCAGCAGATGCCTTAATGTAAAACCCTATTTCAAACACTGAGAACATATAAACAGTTTTCAAATGTCATCCTAACTATATTTCCACTTTAATTTAGCTGATGTGTTCAAGAAAATTTCCATTTACTGCTGCTGCATCTTGGGAATCATAGTTCTAACTGGAATATCCATATCAGAAGCACAAATGGATCAATGAAGTGTATCTCTACACTCTTGGTATAAAGCTTAATCTTTGTTTGTTTGTTGTTTATTCATAGCCTTGTTTTTCAAGCCACATACTTGAAACTTGGCACATGGGTATTTCTCACTATATGCTTGGTTTCTGACTTTCACTGTAAAGCTAATATGTAAATTATGAAACTATGTTACATTATTATGCATTTATTTAATCAGGAAAAAATCCTGGGCTGTCACTGAGTACCTGTGAACTACTGATGGAAAGTTAACCTTCTGTAGGTCACACATAAACACTCACCATGCAGCTTAGTGGCAGGTTCAATATAACTGCAGGAAACTCATGTGAATACAGCGAGAGCACACATAGAGAAGATTCTGAAGACCTTATTTGAACTTGGGACCCAAGCGCCATGAGGAACTGTTAAGGTGATGCATATATTATGGAAGAGAATTCATGGGTTGAGTGATTGATGATATACTTTAAAAATAATATTCTGGAAAACAATATCCCTTCTTCATAACCCAGCATCTTTCCTATTGCACAGACCACTGGGGACTCTTCAGTTGATCTGAACCATGAAGCTTACACATTCTTAGATGATTACAGGGACTCCTTTTGTGTGCACCAGGCATATAACTCTAAAGGTGAGTTGTTTTTCTGTCACTATAAAATCCCAAAAAAATGTGTTGGAAACAAAACACTTGCTGTTGAACTGCTCTATCAAATTTACAATGAGTCATCCCAAATATGCTTTTGAGCTGCTGATCCCGCCGGGACAGTTCTACAAAAATTGTAGACTGTAGAACGCCCTGATCATATTTCTAATAAAAGTATCTACATTCATTTTTTTAGCAATGCATATTCAGTTACATAAAGCACATTGCTAATGAAAGTGAAATTATTGTGAAAGGGACTGCATTTTATGTGTTCTTTAGCAGTAAATATGAAAGAATTTTTACCAGAAAAATAATATGTTGGATGGTTAAGTACAACATGACTTTCTCAAATACACTAAATCTAAGTAAGGGTCGCTAGAGAACGGAGACAATCCTGGCAACCTCAGGTGCAAATGTTTCATATGAGACAATTTTGAAAGGTGGAAAAATTAGACAATGAAATGAAAATACAATTGTTTTGCCTTTAGAAGCTAACAAAGATCTTGTCACAGGACAGACAACAAATCAAAATACTAAAAGGAAGTGAAATTACCCATCGTGAAAACCCAAACAAAGTTAGTGAAAATCAAAGCCAGAAAACAAAGCTATGATTTGTGGAGAGTCTTGTCAAAGAGTGATGTGTACATGTAAAGCAAGATATTGATGCTGAACATCTATATATATATATATTGTAGTACATGGCCGGCCATTTATCCCGGCCAATACCCCCAGGCCACCAGGTGGAGCCCTCCCTGCAGCATGGAGGTGCCCCGAATGCCAGCAGGGAATTATGGACAATGGAGTTTTTATCCACAGCCCTGCTGGATACCACAGGGGCGCTAGAAGGTGCTGCAGGGAGGAGCAGCGACTATTTGCCCTACACCCTGGAAGTATGTCCGAGTCACATGGACAAGAGGAATGACGTGCTTCCGGGTTGAAGAAAAGGAGTTTTTACCTGACCCCGAAAGTGTTACCGGTCACATGGACAGAGACCGAAGAAACACGTCTGGGTCAAGGACTATAAAAGGACTGTGGGAAATCCCAGACATTGAGCTGAGCTGGGTGGAAGGGTGGCAACGCGTCTGGGAGTGGAGGATTGTTTATTAGTGATTATAGTTTATTGGTTTATGAGTATTGTGGAGAGGAGGGTGCTTTGTGCACTGTGCATTATTAATAAAGTCAATATTTGGACTTTTACCTTGTGTCTGACGTCTTGGTCAAGGGTTCAAGGGAGTGATAGCGCCCGCTATTTGTCACTATATATATGTAGTGGCAGTAGGGGGCGCTAGTGCTCCCTTGAACCCTCAGGTACCACGCTGGACACTGGATAAAAGTCTAATACTCCTTTATTATTTATCAACAATGTGCACAAAGCACCCTCCACACTACTCCAATACCAATCACAAAATAAACACAATAATCTCTCCTCCTCGCCCAGACACTTCGCCCTCATACCTCCCAGCTCAGCTCAGTGTCTGGACTGGCCCATAGTCCTTTTATACACCCTGACCCGGAGGTGTTCCTGCCCAATCAGACCACAGTTCCTTATTCCTTCCGGGTCAGGGTAAACAGTCCTTTTCTTCACCCCGGGAGCACGTCGTTCCTTCCTGTCACGTGACCGTGATGTACTCCTGGGTTATAGGGCACACAAGAGCCCACGAGCTCCCCTACAGCGACTCCCGGTGGCCCCCAAGGTATCCAGCAGGGCTGTGTATAAATACTACATATGAGGTGTGGCAGAAAAGTAATGAGACTGATTTTTTATTTACCAAAGTTTTTATTTTTTTCAAACATCAATGTTATCCCCTTCAAAGTAGATCCCTTGGGCAGCTACACACCGATGGAGACGTTGTTCCCACTGTTGGTAGCAGCGCTGGAAGTCTTCAACCGGTATGGTCTTCAGCATGTCCGTTACACTCTTTTGGATGTTTTCTAAAGTCCCGAAATGACGTCCTTTGAGGACATTTTTCAGTTTAGGAAAAAGGAAAAAGTCACACGGACTGAGGTCAAGTGAATAAGGGGGCTGGGGAACCACAGGAATGCGTTTTTTCGATTGTCCTTTTGCTCAATTGTGAGGTTTTTCGGCACCATTTTGGCACAGACCTTTCACATGTGCAATGGTTCAGTCAAAATTTGATGAACGGTAAATCTGTTCAAATTTAATTGTTCACTCAGCATTCTTAATGTTAAACGACGGTCTGATCTCACATGAGTGTTCACACGTTCGATGTTTTCATTGGTTTTCGAAGTTGAAGGCCTCCCTGAAAAACTTGAGCTCGGGATAAAGAATGTTCCCCATAGGCCTGTTTTAACTTTTCAAACGTCACACTTGCCGAATCTCCAAGCTTAACACAAAATTTAATGGCACAACGTTGCTCCAAATTCCGCTGTTCCATTTTGCGTGACGCACAACCAAAAACATAACTTCGCTAATAGCATTCACAAAAATCACGTAGTTAACGGAAGGAGTTGAAACTCGCACTGAGCTATGGGAGGGTACTGATACACGTGCTCTATCAAGGACAACAGCGCAGCGTTGCCAGATCGCTTGCAGTGTTGCCAGTCTCATTACTTTTCTGCCACACCTCGTAGTCCATGAGACCCTGCTGGAACTCGGGGCACAATCCTGCTGTCGGGAGAGCTCCTCCTGGCGGCCTGGGGGTGAGGGCCGGAGCACGAAGCCGGCAGTCCTCCACAATATATATATAAAATCCAACATCTGTCTGTATGTCTGTCTGTTTTTCATGAGAGAACTACTTAATGGATTTAGATCGGGTTTTTTCCAATAAGTTGCTTGAACATTCCGATTTTGCTTGATTTTGCAACTTCTCTCATCACGCTAAGTATAATAGTTTGCTTATGGTACCGATTTATTTGTGCGAATCTGAGAGAGAGGCTGTGGGCCAAGGGGAGCAGGACAGGGCCCTCCTCACTCACGTGCCAGCCTCTGTTCGAGTCGCTGTATTGCTTGCCACGTGTAGCAGCGTATCTTGCCTCCACTTAGCTAGCGATACCTGCTTGTTCAACAGACATTATCATCTACAGATTGTTAAGGAGTAATGTTTGACGTTTTTGAGAGAGAGATCAAAGCTTTGTGTGTTTTAGAGGGTAACAGCTTTGCCAGAGATATTATGGCCATGTGCTTTTCTCCCCACGCAGGGGCACCCTCCCATCAGAGCTGAACACAATCAGATACCGTGGCACAATTTGTGTGCCTACCTTCCGCTTGGCCGGAATTACATTTTTTTTTTGCATTTTTAAAGTTTATCATTTCACTACTATGCGAGGGAAAGTTAGTTAATAAATAAACAATGGTAGTTGTATGTCACTTAAAGAGCTTGATATCACAAATTAATAAGTGTACAACTTAAATACCAAAAGATAATTTATTATTATACTGTCTTTGTACTATAGAGGAAATCTCCTTTAAATTAGTTACATTGCATGAGCTTAAGAAATGATTGACAAAAGCTGCATCAAAACTTAAAAAAAAAAGAATATTAAGTCTGACTGCATTCCTGCAGTGACAGACCTTGCTGTTTCTGCTCCAGCTGACATGATTCTAGCATCACCTCACAAAAATAAACACAGTACATTTAAAAGAAGAGTATTTTTAGATTACAATATTGTCTCACAGAACTGTTATAGTATAGTAGCAGCCAGCTGATTGCCCTGAACACTGATGGGACTGGATGCCTGATTGATTGACTGAAACCCGTCATGGAGTGCATGGTGTGCTGCATAGAACAAGTCTTGGGAAAGTTCATGCTACATTCAACAAGACTGGGAAGATCCAAAAGTGGAGTCCCATGTAAATGATTAAGATGTTTTTTGGTGGATTGCTGGGAGAGAGCTTGACAGTAGGAAGAACAAGCAGAGCTCCCGGTCATTCAAAATGGGGGAAAAACAAAGAGTATCCTTATTTAGTTTTAAATGTGCACTTATTATTTTATGAGGTGTTGCTATTGGCCAGTAAAAATGAAAAACTGTGACTACTGATTTTAAGCTTCCTGGTTAATGGATAGGCGATTTGTTGCTGTTTAATAAATTAACCTGTTGTTGGGCTTAACTACTACAATAGGTGTCTCAATCTTTTCATCTCATTATTTATTGATTTGGTGGGTAGTGCCAGGCTTATTGCTGCTGAAACTACTTGATGACTATAAGATGGACAAGTTTGAAGAATGTGCAATATGGACATGCTTATATTATACCCTGTAAGTTAAGATCTAACAAAGGAATTTCAATGTTTAAGTCTACTGACCAAGTGCAATAGGCACATTTTAGGTTAGGCCTCAGTTACCCTGGCCATTTTGCCAAGAGGTTGAAACAGCAGGCTACTAGAGTAGAATAGTACCAAGTCAGAAGATGAAATGAAGATCATGAAACAGGTGTAATAGAAACAAGAAAATCAAGTCAAGCAGATGTCTAACCCCCAAGTGTTATCAAAATCAAACTGAGAAAACATTTGCAACATCTTCAAAATATACATAACCTGTAACACTTTAAATTTAATTTGGATTATTCAAACAGGAATGTGGAATGCACTAAGTCATCAGCTTAAAAACCGTTGCCATAAAGTTACAAGATTCAGCTTCTGGGGTTTGTTGCTGAGCAATTCACAGTTGTACCAGTACTTAAAATGGCAGTGCAGTAAAATAAAAACAATATAAATTCATAACAAAAACAATTAAATATTTAAAATCTGCATATTCAGAAATGTGGAAATTCATCCAGAAAACTAATGAGAAAACATATCAAAAGCCAGGAAAAATGTAAAATGTCTGAAATTCACAACAGTGAACATAACAAAACAGTGACAACTCCAGTTGAAAAAGCGCCCATCTTTCCTCATTTCTGCAAATGTGTGTGATATACCAAAAGTAATGAGCATGTTAATTTTATGATTAAATAAAGACATTAATAGAAAATGACTAGTTGGAAACCAGATCTCCATCACTTTATTTATTTGCCATCTCAGTTAATCCATTTTTGCGCCACAAGTCTGAAGATTCTCTTCATGCTTGGCTACTTGGAAAGCTTAACTTCTCTGACTGTCATGCAGTATTTCTTTCCGGTGAGTTCTTTTGTCATTTGTTTTTTTTTTTTTGTCTTTATTCCTTTCAGGAGCAGCAGTTCAGGGTGGAGCACTATTGGGCTGATCGACAATGTCTGTGTTTCCATCTTTACATTGCTTCACCTATTGTCTGACACTGTAAGTATCCATGCATTTCTATGTGCATATCCACCATTTTTCTCTTTCAAATGAAATGTAATCTCTGAAGATTATGAAAAAAACAAGACCCTGTCATGGCCCATTTTCTCACACTGAGCATTCAGCACATAACTGTAGCAGTTGACCTGATTTTCATTTAGACATGAGAGGATAGATGAGACTTCTAGTTATGAAAATGCCTATTTCAGTATTTTTAGAAATTTCTTGATAATCCCACCTTGCACATTAGTTTGATTCCTCACATACGGAATACAATACATTTATGTTTCTGAAAATATTTTGACCTTGTAACCTGTTTTTTACGGTAACTAAATGAATCAATAAGTTACACTTTTACTTGATAAAAGGTTTATTGTAAATTACAGGCAATGAATATTAAATTAACAAAAAAATTACGTAAATTATATTGTATTTCAAAAGACTTGCCAGATATTTAAAACACAGCAAATTCCTGGAAAATGCAATTCACCTTGTAGTAGATCACAGCAAAGTTTCCAATACAGTTAACAGAAGCACTAAACATCACTAAAAGGTTAGAGTCAGAGTGTTGAAGCAGTATAATGTATCATAAAAATCATAACATTCATCATGGATTTTTACTCTATAATCTTTCATCAGTCTTTCAACATTGGTTGGTTTATCTAATTATGTGGAAAACCTAATCCTAGTCTGTAACAGCTCACAATTTGTTTATGTAGTTCATCTAAAACTTAGTCTTCTGGCAATAGAAGCCACCAAATACGATGGGATGAAGTTCAAGTACTAATAACTAAAAGTGAGCTACTGGAGAGCTTTAAGGTGGATCCACATAAAGTAGTCTTAACCAGTAACTTAAAAAATAATAAGAAAGAAACTAATGCTTATTTGTTTGTGAACATCATTCTCAGATGACCAGGAAATGTAAAACACTGACCTTTAGGTTGCTGCACACTTCTGTTGTCAAGCCTAGAAATGGCATAACACACGTCAAAAAACAAAACGCTCCAGATTGGACGCTATGCTGACTCCAATGGGCATCTGCTCTCCTATTTTTATTTCTCGGATGATAGGAAATTGGAAAGTCTCAACAGCTAAAAACAGAGCCCACCTCCCTTGATGACAAGTGTTTAATCTTTTTGTGCCCTTCAAATACTGAACACTTTTATGAGCAGTGAAAATCATAAATGGAAAAGAGGCCAATAACTCTACTTCTCCAAAGTTAGTTTGATTGCAAAAAATTTCGATCACCATCATAATAATTCTGATCCACAGAGGTAATTTCTATGCAAAGAATGCACAAGGATGGATTTAACCAGGAATCTGGAAATTTCTGCAGCGATGCACCCCATCCCAATTCTTGATGCATTCACTTCTACATAGAACGGTAAGTTAGGATCTGGATTTCTTAATACGGGTGCTTTAGTAAATAAAATTTTTTTATCCTTTGTGGACCAATGAAGCTTTTTCTGACATTGTAAAGCTAACAAATCATTGCGCCTGTTTCATACTCTCAGGTTGTTTCCAATCTAAAATTGAGGTAGATTTTAAATTCCATTGCCAGCCAATTCCACGCAATTTCATAACCAAGAAACAAGACCTTTTGCACATGAAACTGGCATTTTTCTAGTTTAACAAAAAGGTGGTTTTCCCATAAATGTGGTACCAGATTTTCTAAAGGTTTACTTTTCCTAAAAACAACCCCAAAGGAGCTAAATTCTAGATGTAAGTTATGGAGGTAGGTCAGGAGTGACATTACATACAAAAGTTGGTAACCCCTTATTTAAGCAACTAGTTGTGCTAAAAATCTATGTAATCAACGTAGACCTCAGTGTTAATGTTTGCAGTGCACCATGCAATGCATATGCCATTTGGTATGGGATTTGTAAAAACAGTGTTCATATTTGTGATGCGCTGTGTGAGTGATGCATTCAGTGCATTTTATTACTACAGATGTTTGTAATGCACCATCTTATGAAATGAGAGAGGCATACCAACCAGATGGACTCACAGGCAGACATGCAGACACTTGTCCTTTTATTAAGGTGGACATTCTTTACAGAAAGAACTCCACAGCATGACGCTTTTTAATCTCCAGTTAATAGAAGTGTTGCGTCTTTGGATCCAAAATTATCTGAGGGAAGGGAGAATGAATAGTGAAGAAAACAGATTTGTTCTCCACATGCAAAGCCCTACTTGTATCATTAAAGGAGGAGTGATAAAATCAACAAAACCAGGACCTTTCCATCAATCAACATTATTTTAGGTTTATATTTTGTCAGAAAAACGACCAACAGACATCATAAAATGTTTAGGGCAGCCACCCGTATAATACGACCTGGATGCAAAAGGTTGAGTTCAAAACAGAACTGAATAGGTGTAGGTGAGATGGTGGCTTTAAAGGTCAGTGGAGGAAATGACGTCATTGATGCTGGATCTGGAAGTGACATCTTCGAGACAGGAAGTGACATCATCACACGTGCCATGACTGTAAATGACATTTTCAGGGGCACTGGCACTGGAAGTGACGTTATCAGGGGCACCGGAACCCAGCAGGATTTCCCAAGAATGGTCTGCAAGGAACTGAGAGAGACAGTCAGCGCACTCTGCCGACCCCTGATCTGGTGTAGAATTACAATTTCTCAAGCCCTTTAGCTGCCTCTTGTGTCTGCCTACTCGCATGTGTGTGACAATTTCAATGAAATTTTGTTCAGTCAGAACTGATGAATTTCTCTGGAGCTCCTAAATCTATTAACACCAATATTTCCTCTGCATTGACTAATATGGGAATCAGTAGTGACAAGGACTATTATGGCTCATTCCACAAGCTCTCAAGTAAGAAAAATGTTTAGTTTATTTCTGTTCTCTTTTTTTATAATTGTTATTGTCTTGTATTGTCTTGCTAGTACTTTCCATTTTTCACCTTTATTTTTTCACTTCTTTCACTAGCAAAACTTTAACATCAAACATCATTGCACAGATTAGACTTAAATTCTTTCATTAGGGTACATAGGTCCCTTACGTCACCCTGTAAATTGTGAACATCACAGAAAACATGTTTTTCTCATTGTAGTGATCCAAGTTTCTATGCTGACTACAATGGAGAGACAGTATTGTTTGAATGAAGTGGACCAGAAAATGAGATATAGTCATAAATAAATTCATTGATTAAAACCAAAGGTCAAACTGCACTTTCAACAAGCCAGAAAAAAACAAAACCTGAAACCTGCAATAAAAAAAAGCCAGCAGCAATACCACATGCACTTCAGAAACAGGTAATCTACTTGAAGCTCCGGCCAATACTTGACTGGAAGACAAAACCAGGGAAAGCTTGGGTTGCTGTTGAAAGAGGTGTTGGTGAGGCTAGCAAGAGCATACCCTGTGGTCTGAATGAAGATACCAAAGATACCAGTGCAGTGATGGGGGATACTATGCTGTAAAAATGGCGTTGTTCTTTGGATGATATGTAAAACTGAGATCCTGACTCTCTGTAGTCATAAAAGATCCCTGGGCATGCTCTTCTTAAAGTAGGGCGTATGTCGATGTCCTCACTAAGTTGCCCACCATGGCCTAGTCATTCTGGTCTCCTAATCATCCCCTGTCTCTAATTGGATTCATCACCTAACAGCTAATGTGTATGGAGTGTACTGGCACAAAAATGGCTGCTGTTGCATCGTCGAAGTGGATGATGCACAATAATGGTAACTGAAGTGGCTCCTGGCTCGCTATGTAAAGTACTTATGAGTGGTGAGAAAAGTGCTATATAATTGTAAAGAATTGTTATTAACAAAAGTTTCAAAAAAGTTGTATGCCTGAGCGAAAGAAAAGAAGCACACTAGTCTTTTAGAAGGTTATCCACAAACTCAGATAGGAAATGGCTGCCACTCTCAATCTTTTAACCTATCAGTAACTGATGACCGGTTGCAAACGCTGAGACCACGCCCCCAGCAACCCCAAAGCCATGACCTGACGACAAGTGCACAAAACGGTGGTAGTGTTAGAATGGCACAAAATATTTTCAACAATGATAAGTATGTTTTTATACCAAAAAAAAAAATATTTGGAATCCTCATAGACAAGCCCTCTTCAGGGGCAATTAAAAAGCAGAAAATTTCTAAGAGAATGATAAGAAAATAAAGAACAAAACAAAATCATAACAGCAGAAGAATGTGGATCTTAATTAACATTGATAAAAACAACTGGGGATACTAAAAATTAAATATTACTAATAGGTTCCTTAATTAAAACCCCAGGAACTGTGTGTAGATGATTTTAAAGGCGAAGGAACTGTTAGAAAAATTACAATTAATAATGTCTGATCATAACAATGTGCACACCACAAACAGAGCGAATGGACACTGTCGGTGGAGCTCAGTCTCTGATTCTGAACAGAGATGACTCTTGACAAATATACTACAGAATTTAAACCTGTAAAATAGAAGAGGATAAATCCATTAGATTTCTTTAAGACTGATTGATTTAAACCCTCACTCAACAATGATTAGGTAGGTTAATTGAAGTCGACTATTAGGTAGCCCTGCAGACATAATTAAGTGAATAGTCTTCAGTTGCCTATAAGGTTTTGTGTATTTTAATTGACTTTCCTTAAGGTATACTCTGTAAATTTTAGAAATGACAACACTGATGCTTATTCTAGTACATCTATGATTATCTTAATGAGGATTTTAAATTTGTATTGGCCAAACGAATACATGAAAGATTCTTAATTTTATGGGATTTCTTTTTGGTTGCTTTTAAAGTGTACATTTGGGGCATTATGGACACTGATCTCCCAGCTTTAGCCTTAACTTCTTTTTTATTTCTTACTTACAAGATGCCTAGAATGCTTGCCAAGTCTCGTATGGTGCCTCCAGGTGCCATGCTCACTACATGATCTTTGACCTTCTTTTCCTTAAGAAACCCACCCAAGATGAGCTTAAGGTGGAAAATGGCATAAGCTAAATATTTATAATACAGCACACAATTTTAACTTTATACTTTGTAACAAATGGCTCTGCTGAGAAATAATTACTGATCTCAATCCAAAAGTTACAACTATTGAAGAAGAATTTGCAATATTTGGATCAGTGCAGAGCAAGTATCTGTTTTTTTAGACTAACACAAAGTCCCATGATCACGTGCTTCAAAAATGCAGCTAAATTTCTTTTGAGAGCTCTGTGTTACTTTATGGTATCGTTAACATTTGCCCAGTTAACACAAAGGAATAGTGCTGGGCTTTTCCTGCTTCCAACTCCTGGAACTATGCAATTAATGTAATCCTTTTTTAACAGGATTTCCAGTTATTAAGGGGAAAAGGTACAATGGCTTCTTTCAAAGCTGCATCTGTGATACATAAACTATTAGAAACCAGTGAAGAGGGAAAAAAGGCCCCAGTCCAACATAATATTGACAAACATGCATGGAATCCTTTTATATGGATTGCAGTCTGACTTCAGGAGCTCTCTCCTTCACAAGGTTTCCACATGAACTGTAAACATATCAGGTTCACTGCTGTTGAAACCCTGGTGGCAGGTGTGTGGGTGGCCCATTTTGTATTTAGTGAATGTGTCTGAAAAATGAATATACATCATATATATGCATAAGAAAACTCGCTTATAACCTATTGTGTAGTTTGCAAAGAGCCTCTAAAATTTTATTGTCTATGTACAAGATTGCCTTTCCATATGCAAAAAAATAGTTTTGCATTAAAAAGACATGTAAAGTAACACCACATGTAAGGTAACCAGATCCTCCCAAAAGTAATACGGCATGGGATGCATGCATAGGAGAGTTTTGTGTTTGTGTTCAGTGGCTTATATGTGTAATGAATTCTGTTATAACTTTGATTTTTCTGCTATATTCCTGGTATCAGAAAGGAAACCCAAGTTTCACCCAAGTTAACTCTGCTAAAGCCTACAATCATTTCTAACAACAAAATGGATGCTCCACACAACCACACAGATCATATCAGCTATATTATTAGTGCTCGGCACGTCAAATCAAAAACAAAATGCAGGCCACTTCATACTTTGCAAACCACTAACCACAAACTTTCCGTAGACTCGTTGGCAATGTTACTACAGTGTCACTGACAGACTTTAAAAATGTTACCAGAATACCTGTTGTCTACCTGATAGCTGTTATTTTTCATTCAAATGATTGTTCAGAGGTCCTCCCTGCGTGGAGTTTACATGTTCTCCCCGTGTCTGCGTGGGTTTCCTCCGGGTACTCCGGTTTCCTCCCACAGTCCAAAGACATGCAGGTTGGCTGGATTGGCGATTCTAAATTGTCCCTAGTGTGTGCTTGGTGTGTGGGTGTGGGTGTGTGTGTCCTGCGGTGGGTTGGCGCCCTGCCCGGGATTGGTTCCTGCCTTGCGCCCTGTGTTGGCTGGGATTGGCTCCAGCAGACCCCCGTGACCCTGTGTTTGGATTCAACAGGTTGAAAAATGGATGGATGGATGATCGTTCAGAGGGTGCACATGTTATCTTGTTATCTCCTGCATTGACCGGTGGCGTTCCTATATTATGTGCAAGTGGGGAACTACCCCTCATTACCAGCAGATGGCACTGTGTTGCAACTATTAAATAAGTTGTAAACTCACCACAACAATTATAATTCTTTGCATTTATATAGTGCTTTTCTCACTACTCAAAGCACTCAGCAATTGCAGGTTAAGGGCCTTGCTCAAGAGCCCAACAGAGCAGAGTCCCTTTTGGCATTTACAGGATTCAAACCGGCAACCTTCCGATTGCCAGTACAGATCCCTAGCCTCAGAGCCACCACTCCGCCTAAATTAAAGGATAAGTTTTGGTATTTTTCAAGTCAAAGTTATTTCTTCACAAACATTTGCCATTATGGTATATATGCATTTTTACAAGAATTAGATTCATACATCAACATTGTTATTATTTAAAACTCGCATACAAAAGGGATGCATGTTCTACCTTTTTTTTTTTTATATGGTCTTTCCAGTGATGACACATGAATTCCGGAATGGCTCTGGAATGGATTGTTATGTTAATGGCCAATGCAATCGCTACAAAACTTGTGCCATCTATCATAAAACAAATATGGCATTGCGGCAAGACAATAAATATTTTCTACTTTTTCATTTCTCCATAAAATGAAAAAATGATGTCGTTTTTTGATTCCCTTAAGTGAAAACCCCTAATTGAACACATACTTATCTAAAATCTGTCCAGGAAAAATACAAAAAAAATTAAAAAATATCCCTAATCATAACAGAGCCACTCTTCTAGGACAGGGTCCCCAAACAAGTCCATCATGCTTATTTAGGGTGCTTGGCATGGAAGTGAGATAACTCATCACTCGCAGATATCCAAGAATGATCTTCTGGTCCTTAACCCTGCTAATCATAACAGCTGCATGGTGACAAATGTGCGCAGAAAAAATGTACACAGTGACAAAGTAGCTCTGTTTTGCCTTTGAATGAATTCCAGTTTTGAATGAAGAATTGGGCTTTGGTGGTTGATATTAGTTTCAGATGTGATTCCCCCACCCCACATCCAGAATGATGCCAAGGAGGCAAAATGCCAATCAAATAGTGTGTTTATTAAACATATTTATGAAATATTGCTGGGTCTGAAAACATAGGGTTTGATATTCTGTTTTTCACAAGTGGGGCGGCTTGTCCAATTGCCCACCTCAAAATTATGACCAATCACTCCTTTTTTCAATTCCCATCTCTCTCACCATCTTTCTTTTTTTATCTCTAGCCTCTTCTTCATTACAGTTAAGCCTTTGCTCTTAACTATCCACCCAAGTGCCTCTGAGGAAGCCTTAAACACCCTGTCAGGTTTGAAACTACCCCAGAAATCACGTCTGGAGTGAAGGGCAGCCATACATTTGCCATCGACAAACCAGGCTTGAACTCTTTTTAGATGTCCAAAATATGCTAACACCCCAGAGAATTAACTGTTCTCAGCAACAACAGTTATAAGGAGGAAGTTCTTTCTTCTTCCTTTGATATCCAACTTCTTGATATCTCTCTGTGTTATTAGTTTTACCAAGCGGAGAGCCAAGTGTGCTCCTGAGTTGCTTGTCCGCTGTTGTTCTGAGCTAATTTGGTGCCCCTACCGCTTTCTGTTTGGTGGCACCCAGCACACATACAGGGTGCATAACCTTCTAGTAAACTCTGTACACTTACACATGCTTATGCAGGACCTCTCCTGCTGTCAGGGTAGCTTTCTCCATGTCCTGGGTGTTTCTTTTTTAAGGCACCTGTTCACAATATTTTTTCCCTTCTGCCAATGAGCTGCCAACCATTCCTTCCAGCTTTACACTCACTGGATTTACTCCAGTTGCTTCTTTCATGCTCCCAGCACTGTGGCATCACTGCTAATAGCAGGAAACTTATCTCCATGACTGGGCTGTTTTTCAAACATTTCACTTAAAGTGGAGGGGACTGACTGGCACATCCATCAGTGCTGCTGAGTCACAGATACAGGAATTTGGTCTCTGATCTGTGTGGATATTCTTTGAGTACTGTTGGATTCCTCCCACATCTCATGTTCTTGCTTCTGTTAATCATCCCTTTGTCTCTAAAGTTATGTAAAATTGCTTTGGAGGTATTAGAGACCAATGGTGTAAGGGTCACATTTATGTTTTTGTTTAAACACATTTGTAAGGTACAGAAGTTCTGAACTGCAGAATGAAAAAGCTTTTGGGGTAACCCCGATCCTGTACTTACGGGATACTTACAGTGGTGTGAAAAACTATTTTCCCCCTTCCTGATTTCTTATTCTTTTGCATGTTTGTCACACAAAATGTTTCTGATCATCAAACACATTTAACCATTAGTCAAATATAACACAAGTGAACACAAAATGCAGTTTTTAAATGATGGTTTGTATTATTTAGGGAGAAAAAAAAATCCAAACCTACATGGCCCTGTGTGAAAAAGTAATTGCCCCCTGAACCTAATAACTGGTTGGGCCACCCTTAGCAGCAATAACTGCAATCAAGTGTTTGCGATAACTTGCAATGAGTCTTTTACAGCGCTCTGGAGGAATCCACTCCAAAGTCTTCATTTTGTTTTTCTTCAGCCATTCAGAGGTGGATTTGCTGGTGTGTTTTGGGTCATTGTCCTGTTGCAGCACCCAAGATCGCTTCAGCTTGAGTTGACGAACAGATGGCCGGACATTCTCCTTCAGGATTTTTTGGTAGACAGTAGAATTCATGGTTCCATCTATCACAGCAAGCCTTCCAGGTCCTGAAGCAGCAAAACAACCCCAGACCATCACACTACCACCACCATATTTTACTGTTGGTATGATGTTCTTTTTCTGAAATGCTGTGTTCCTTTTACGCCAGATGTAACGGGACATTTGCCTTCCAAAAAGTTCAACTTTTGTCTCATCAGTCCACAAGGTATTTTCCCAAAAGTCTTCGCAATCATTGAGATGTTTCTTAGCAAAATTGAGACGAGCCCTAATGTTCTTTTTGCTTAACAGTGGTTTGCGTCTTGGAAATCTGCCATGCAGGCCGTTTTTGCCCAGTCTCTTTCTTATGGTGGAGTCGTGAACACTGACCTTAATTGAGGCAAGTGAGGCCTGCAGTTCTTTAGATGTTGTCCTGGGGTCTTTTGTGACCTCTCGGATGAGTCGTCTCTGCGCTCTTGGGGTAATTTTGGTCGGCCGGCCACTCCTGGGAAGGTTCACCACTGTTCCATGTTTTTGCCATTTGTGGATAATGGCTCTCACTGTGGTTCGCTGGAGTCCCAAAGCTTTAGAAATGGCTTTATAACCTTTACCAGACTGATAGATCTCAATTACTTCTGTTCTCATTTGTTCCTGAATTTCTTTGGATCTTGGCATGATGTCTAGCTTTTGAGGTGCTTTTGGTCTACTTCTCTGTGTCAGGCAGCTCCTATTTAAGTGATTTCTTGATTGAAACAGGTGTGGCAGTAATCAGGCCTGGGGGTGGCTACGGAAATTGAACTCAGGTGTGATACACCACAGTTAGGTTATTTTTTAACAAGGGGGCAATTACTTTTTCACACAGGGCCATGTAGGTTTGGATTTTTTTTCTCCCTAAATAATAAAAAACATCATTTAAAAACTGCATTTTGTGTCTACTTGTGTTATATTTGACTAATGGTTACATGTGTTTGATGATCAGAAACATTTTGTGTGACAAACATGCAAAAGAATAAGAAATCAGGAAGGGGGCAAATAGTTTTTCACACCACTGTACATATACATGTGAGATGTTCTCACATATGTGCGGCATACTTTCACGAATATATGAGATGTTTTCACGTATGTACGCGATACCTGAAGCTCATTTTTGTCATTTTTTAAATCTAACTTTATCTCATCTCGTACATATGCAAAAGTATCCAGTACATTCGTGAAAACATATCATATGTATGTAAAGGTATTCCATATGTACATTGTGACAGATAGGGGGCACTCTCACTCCCTTGAACCCCTGTCCACGACTCCAGACACCAGGTAAAAGTCCAATAGTTGACTTTATTAAATTGCCACAGTGCACAAATCACCCTCTCCTCCACTATACTCATACAAATCAATAATAAATCACAAATAAACAATCCTCCAACTTCCAGACGCGTTGCCACCCTTCCACCCAGCTCAGCTCGCTGTCTGGGAACTCCCACAGTCATTTTAAATACCCTGACCCGGAAGTGTTCCAATCCCCAGTCCATGTGACTCTCAATCCCTTCCGGGTCAGGTACAAGTCCTTCTTCTCACCCTGGAAGCACGTCGCTCTTCCTCTGACTCACTTCCAGGTTATAGGGCAAGAAGAAGTCTTCGGTCCTCCCTGCAGCTCCCTCTTGCGGCCCCTGTTGTATCCAGCAGGGTCTTGTATAAAACTACATGTCCCATGACTCCCTGCTGGTCTTCAGGGCACCTCCATACTGCAGGGAGGGCTCCATCTGGCGGCCTGGGGGTATTGGCCGGGATGACAAGCCGGCCACATCTCACAACATGATAACATCTCGTATGTATATGAAAGTATCCGGTATGTACAACATATTTTCATATGTTATGAGATAAGGGCTATTGCATAATTTTTTCATTGTGCGTTTCAGAGCTTCCATAGTAAGGGAGTTAAAAATTGTGTTTTCTCTCAAAAACATCTTGGTTTTGTTCCTTGTTGCCAAGCTTTTGCTAGGCGAGATGACCAGACCATCAGTGACGTCATTTCCGTGACTTTGTAAAGGTCCATGTCGTACACTTCCTGGTTGTCCAAGTTTGCGGATACATCCCCAAACTCTAAGCATCCATTATTATTATTATTAATAGTTTATTTTCTGATGACTAATTCATTTCTGACTTTTGACTACAATTAATGTCTTATGGATTAGCTCTTGCAAAGTTTTCCCTTTTTGGCTTTCAACCCCTACCTTACAATTCCTCTACATAGATTTTTAATGAGCTTGTTTATTAGTGATCTCCCGGTCACGACCTCAGCTTGTTCTTTTAACTATGGCCCATCTTCTGATTCCATTCCTATTCTAAATTGCTGTCGTCCAGTACCGTCAGTACCTCTTGTCACAGACATGAATGTTTAAGAGTAATTGGCAACTCTTACACTAACCCGCTTTAAGCATGGTGCTTTCGTGACCTGTTGTTGGAGGTATTTATGAGCGTGCCCTACAATGGGCTGATTTGCAGTTTTATTGTAGATTCCTGCCTTATGCCTGATGCTAATGGGATATACTTCCCCCCTTTCACCTCTGACCCTGGACTGAATTAAGCAGGTTCAAAAATGATGGAAAAGGGGCTGCCATTTTAGCTGTGTGACATAATCTGTCCTGAAGTTTGTCTCTCCTATTTCTGTTTTTTTCATTATTCCTGGGGCAGACTTTTTCTGACTCCATGAGAATTGCTGAAGACTTCTAATTATTCCCCTTCTTCTTGGAAAATTCATGCAGACACACATACCAGAGGGTTCTGGTAACCACCATTCCCACAAATTCACAACTTGGTCATAACCTGACCAATGATAACTTTTGAATAACTTATTTCCCAAAGTACAGTCCCACCTTAAGCATGATGCCACCCTGATGCAACACTGTTGGTCTAAGACATTGGTTATCAATCTTTCTTTAATGATGGGTGCAAATCTAGTTGGCAGCAAGCTAAGTGGATTGTGCCTTGGAAGCAACACTAAATGTTAGTCTATACAGAGCAGAGCACTGGATAGAAGGAAACTAGAATACCTGTTTAGAATTAGTAAGAAAAAGGCCATCTATCTTCTTCTAATTTCCAGGGTAGGTTTGTGGGGAAGGTGGAGCCTATCCCAGCCAGCCTTGGGTGCAAACAAGAGCAACACTTTAGTAGAGCAGCAGAAATAAACAGTTTGTTTTATTAATAAGTAAAAATACCCTCTACAATTTACTTGAGGAGCTTTCTTAAATAAAAATGTTAACTTTTCCTAAATGACAAATGCTGTATTTATATTAGTTAGCCTTCTGATGCTCTGAAGAGGAGATACTTTATTTATAGACAGGAGACTGTGAGTGATGGCACAACAAACTTCTGAACATAGATTGCCTGAAAACATACCTTAATTCAGCAAATTGCATAGAAAGTACGCCGGCATGTAATGGTTGTTGCCTGTATCAGTGTCAGCAAATATGGCAAGTGGCAGCAAATTGAATACTGCTAGCACTTATTTTAAATGCAGCTCACTTTGTTTTTCATTTTTTGACTTGAATTTAGAATGCGCTGCCTTTCGATTGCTGTCACCTCTTGTAGGCAGTGGTGAAGGTCAATAACACTCAGTGCATCACTGTCGTTTATGCATTTAATATGCTTTGAAGTCATAGAAATAGCCTACGTATGACATATTTTTTCATATACTATATATATAATTTTATTTGTAGTTATTACTATTATGACCACTGTGTTCCATTACTTTCCCTTTTGTTTGCATTCTTGCCTTTGTTTTTGTTATTGTGCTATAGTAAGTCTGTGGGAAAGTATTGCTTGGGCTTGGCCAGGACACAAAGAGTTCAAGAAAGGGCTTAGTGAATCTCCAAGTTAGACCCTGATTGGTTTCTTGTACCAAAACATTATTACCTGAAACTTACAAAAAGTGCTCTCCCACACTCTGGCATTTGAGACCCCACAATCAACGGCCCACCAGACATGCTGGAGCACCACAGCTGCTGAGTTGCTCAACCCTGTGACTTCTGAATTGCAGCCCTCCTTAGTTTTCCACCTTTCAGACTTCTGTAGGCTCCAACAACATCTGGTGAGCTCAAGAGCCAGAGCACTAAGAGCACCTCAGGTAACTGCTGCGCTCATCTCTTTCAGTTGATTATCTGACAGGGGATTACGCTGAATGTTCCTTTAGTACAAGCAATTTTAAAATTATTATTTGGATTAAACTTTGGTTTGGGTATCACAAAAATGCTCTATTAATCATTACTCTTATGTAACAAAGACCTAAGCAAAGGTTTCTTTTGATCTTAATTACGTTTATAAAGCATGAGTAAAGTCGTTATTCATCTCAAGTGGAGTGAGGCATTTGATATGCTGGTAAAATTACTTATGAATTCTAAAGATTCACAGGTCTTATACTGAAGTATGCAATGTCAAAAGACACATGTGCCACTTTAGTCACCTCTGACCATTCCGAAGTGAAGTTATTTTAGTAGAAAATATTGCACAGATGAATAACCTCTTTACTGATGCTATGTAAGTGTTATGAAGACCAACAGAAGCCTTTGTTAAGGTCTTGTTGCATAAGAGTAATGATTAATAGAGTATTTTTGTGGTACCCAAACCAAAGTGTTACCCAAATAATAATTTTAAAATTGCTTGTACTAAAGGAACATTCAGCATAATCCCCTGTCAGATAATCAACTGACAGAGATGAGCGCAGCAGTTACCTGAGGTGCTCTTACAGGTAATGGATGAATTTTTGCATTACCTAAACTAAAGTGTTATTATTATTTGTGTCATGCTTGGACTTTGTCATTGATCTGGTGATTTTTTTGCAGTTGCAGCTCTGAGGCTTGACCATAAGTGGAGCGACTCTTCCACAGTGTGATTCTCATCCCTGAGCATGGTGCATTCATAGAGGTCACACTCCCTGCTGGACACACTGCTTCTTTTGCAAGCCTCAGTTCCAAAGTGCCCGTCATTTACTTTTCTGCTCATGGAGTGTAAGGGAAAAACATCCATGTAGAAGATGATGCATTATAAAAGGTTTTCATAAACTGATTTGATTGACATACAAATTACAAGAAGATTACAAGCCTTTACACGTAATACAGTATTAAACATCCCCTAAAAATAAGCACGTGGCAGAGATGACCAATGCAAATGCTTTATGATTGTGTGTCAGTAAGTTTCAGGCGCATGTCCAACAGGAAAGCTGCAGGTAGAGAAGCCCCTCCTCTAGAATGTTTGTGACTTACCTGAATTGACTAAGTGGGCTTCGTGATAGATTGGCACCCTCTCCCGGGGTGTTTCCAGCTCACGCCCAGTGCTGTCAGGATAGGCTGTGGTCTCCCAGATCCCTAAATTGGATTTAACTTGTTGGAAAAGGTTATGATGTTACATATGGGCAATAGTCCCTCTTAAAAAATATAAAGTTGCTCTAATTTTTATGGACAGACTGCATACTTGGGCTTAGCGCTGAACATAGCTGTCAACAAGTGACTGTTCTCCGCGCACACGTACACATAGTTGAGTTCCAGTGATGGATCTAATCGTCGCCAGTTGTAAAGATGCAGATGGACACTTGTGGATTGAAGTGTGTCATAGCGTGTCAAAAATATTCTGGATTCAGATCGGAGATCAAAGTGTGCTATTATGATGTCAGCAGCTCTCGTCTTGTTTCAATGCTACAAACAAGTCAGGCTTCTTAACCTTTTCCTGACACAATGTATTTTGCCTGCTTCCCCTTTCTGGGCTCTCCATTTTTTTCCTGCCGAACCCCTCATGAGCCGACATTCCTGAGAGTCTGCAGGTGTCATCGGCACAATTAGCCGCTCAGATTAGTTTGCAGTAACTGAACACGCCTCCTGCTGAACACTGACTTCTGGATTGACCTTGTTACTGGAAATCTAAAGGGGCTTGAAGGAAGGCCATCATTGTGTCTGTAGCCATATTAAAATACCTTTGGCCTCCGGGGAGGATATCCATTTCACATTTGTGCAGGAAAGGCCTCTGTTGAAGAAAGCAATTTATAGCACACATTTTGAAATATTAACTAGCCACACAGCCGAGTCCGGGTGAGCTGATACTGTGTAAAACTTCAGCTGTAAATGGTTCTTAGCTAGCCTTGGGTACAGGTCTGCGACTGATACAAGGTCTGTGACATTTCCAGTCAGAGGAAGTCCAAATCATAATCTTAGTGGGCTCACGACAAACTCTGCTTTGTCCTTGTCTACTCTTCTGGGCACGTTGTGTGCTGCTTAAAACATCTGGCAGCTGAATGCCTTTTCAAGTTACAAAGATGCTATATAAATTGTTTGAGATATGAATTATACTCAAGCTGTGAACAGCAAGATAGAAGGCCGAGTCTAAACAGCTCACATTACGTGCTATTGTGCATCCAAACCTCAGAGCAGACAGATGCTTGTTTTGTAGCCAGTACTATCTTTATGTTCAGACTGCAATGCTTTTCTTGCAGTTATGGCAGCCAGGCTACAAATCCCTCCCGGCGGCTTCCTTTTTCAATAACAAGTGGCAGCAAATAATAGCATAAAGAATGCCAGGTGTCAGCCGACTTACTGTAGATCTCGTGGAAGTTCAGGGCCGCAGAGATGGCAGCCCTAGAGCTCCTCGTCATCATTGAATGGATCTACAAGCCAAGACAGAAATGTTCCTTGTTTTCTTGTGGTACAGCTTTTAAGTCCAGACTTTGTTATTCACCATCAGCAAAGCAGCCCTGAAGTATTGCAGCCATCAAAGAAGTTTCTACTAAACACTTTAAGCCTAGTAACATATCCTCTTCAGTTATCCATCATGGGTAAAATAACTCTAGAGCTCTGCACCTCAAGAAACTTCTGCATGTTCTTATTTTCTTTGCAGACAGGGTTAAATTCAGTACCTCGGGTCACACCCTTCCATTTAAATGACTTGTCCCTCGTCAGGATGAATAGGTCTTTAGGGAAGACTTTCAAAATGGATGATGGCTGCTGATTATTTCCATCTTTCTGGAGGTCGTGGTTTACTGAGGAGGCAGGCTAGACTCTGGAATTAAGACTCCATCCTCTCCTGGGTGTCCTGTAAGAGGCATTCAGTGATTGCATCTGTGAAACCACTTCCAGGATGGCCTTCGGATCTGCTGCTCTCGAGTGTTTAGACAGTTGGTCATAATAACTCAAAAAAAGAGAATAAAAAAGCAACACTCATTTAGGTGACAATAACACAGAACAGGTGTTGAGATATGAAGATATGGAGCTGGCCAGGACCAGGAAGAATGGCTCCAGACAATTTTTTCCACATTTATACACTACTAGTCAAAAATTTGTACACAGTCAGTTATTTTCATGTTTTTGATAGAAATTGTATCTTTTTTTTATCAAATTACCATTAAATTTTTGTCAATTCAGAAGTTTTCTTTTTTTTTAAATCTTCTTCCTTTTTAGTAATTCTGATGTGTATTCGGACCATATTTTGTGTGTGTTTATGAATAAATGAATAAATGAATATATATATATATATATATATATATATATATAT